>OX465095.1:67165930-67908430 GCA_949987625.1 Chalcis sispes
CGCGCGGTTTGGTATTACAGCGGTGGTAGCCGCCCTCCGAAAGTTTTCCCCCGTCCTTATAAGACCAAACGCTAATTGCTTCACTTTAAGTTTTCGCCGGAGTCGTGTTGTATTAAAGCTCGGCAACGAGGCATTTTCTTTACAACGCCTGCGTTTTTGCCCGGTCTTTCAATGTTATTCATTATCTCTGGACTTTTATCTTTTTTTTCCTCCGTCATTTAAAACATGAACATTTAAAACATGTACTAAGTAGCGAAAGCTGGAGTGAAGAAATATTTGGCTTTGTTTTGTAACGGTAACACAGTTATCTGTATTGATTGATTCTTTCGTATAACTTCTTGTGAAATTAATTTACTAAAGTATGAATTTAACTGAAAGTTTTGTTTTTAAATTTTATGAAAATTAACTTTTTGTGAGTAATACACATACAAGAAATACTCGCATATGTCGATGTATGACATTTTCTTCAATCAAAAACTTGTATTAACTGTACTTCTAGGAACTGTTTCTAACATATATTAAATATATGTATATTAATTATTTCTTTGAAACTATTAAAATCTACGTTAGTTTTAGAAGTAAGTTACAACGACTTGAGCAAAGTTGTACATACCTTATTACATATGTTTGCAATGTATCTAAATAAATTGTGAAAATTGTTCCGATGTCTTGAGAATTCTATTTAATAATTAAAGAACGTTCTTGAGTTCATATAAAAGTTTAACGATGCTACAGCTGAATAATTAGTTTATGAAATCTGATTCCGCTTTTGTTAAAATCTTAATTTTGTTTGTAAAAAATTACGATATATATGCATCTATATTTTATAATCGAATACATATATATATATATATATATACAAACCTTTGGTTATTAAAGTAGATACCATTAATGAGTAATTAGGATTGAACATAACGTAGATTCAAATTGAACAACGGCCTGATTTTCATCTCGTAATACATTAGAAATTACCAACAAATATCGAATATCGTTTTAATCCATGAACAATTAAATTTTAAAATTTAAATGTTATTTTTGAAAAATTATCATTTAAACATGTCACTCGCAAAATATTGCCATTTTGTTAAAGATATTAAAAGAAAAATAATAAATAAAAGTAAAACACGTTAAATGCACTGATTTCCTTCGTACCACCTTGATATTATTATACATCAACGATCATTGTAACTGCGACAATGCACAAATCTAATTCTTAATCAAATTATTTAAATATCAAAAGCATTGCATTTACCGCGAGTGACTCGGGCTCGATGTTTGATTAACTCGATCTTTAATTCTTTAAATTAATTTTTAATTTTGAACTTTTCATTTCGATTTCATGAATTTTTATATTTAAAATATGGATGTATCCTTAAATTTGTTCCAGCTCGATAATTAATTATTAATGGGCAAATAAACAATTGAGCATCTTCGTAATAATAATCCATTAACACAGTTTATAATCAATACATCAACTCTCGCTAGTTGTGTGAGTATATAGTTCGCACAGGGCGGCATCTACACGAGAATAGCTTTTTGCATAAATATGAAAATAATTATCGATTGGTTATTGCAACAAAGTGCATCAATATAAATTTAAAATAATTTATCTCTATGGTTAAGAAAAATATTTATAATTTATCATTAATATTACAAAAAGTTGTTGCTCAATATAAATTTAGAATATACTTTTTAAAAATTTAATCTTAATTTTAATGAGTTAATAAAAAAAAAAAAAAAAAAAAACAATATAAATCACTCATCCTGAATGTTGAATGATATATTATATGTATATACAATATCCAATTCTTGGAAACGCAAAACAAGCGAACATCGAAAGGATATTTAATTTTATCATTGAATTTGTAATAAATACAATTTTAAAAAAGTTGAAAGTCTAAAAATAATCTTTAAATACAATATTTAAAATAATATACTCAAACGAAATAATAAATAGTTGGCCCAATTTAAATTAAAAAATAATACAAATAAATTATCCATCTCCTTTGAAATGTATAACGCGGAAATGAACTATTTAAAAAAAAAAAAAAAAAAAAAAAATTAATTTTCCTTTTAACGATAAGTTATGCTACGGATCGGGATGTGAACGTTTTCATTGATTCGACAAGGTACATATCGAAATTCGACACGGTTTATTAGTCGGCGCAAATAACGCAGAGAAGACTAACTAACCGGATTACGATATGAATATACAAAAACGAGATGAGATCTTCGCAAGAAAACGAGGTATTGAAGCGACGATAAAACGAAAAGGAAATAACGTGAAAAAACTTATTGATAAAATGTGATGCGGCCGGTTGATAATTTAAAGCTTATCATTATAAATTATTATTATAAAATAATGTCGTATACTCGTTTACTACGAACATACGTGAAATTTCGTAATTTTCTTCGATTTAAAACAACTCGGACAACAACCATCGTTTTTTTTCTCGCGTAAATTTCGTCCGGCTCGAGAAAACGAAAGCCGTAAATTATCAAGTCGACTGCTCGTTTGTCACCAAAACGATTATTTTAGTTATTTCTTTTTCTATTTTCTCATCGGAAAAAACTACTTCAATTTTTTTTTATTTATTTTTTTTGTTTTACTTCATTTTTCTTCATTTTTAACCGGAAAAAATTAACCTATAGTTAAAAATAACTTTGAAAAGTATGTTGATATAATATTATAAATTAACTTTTTAAATACAAAAAAAAAAAAAAAAAAATATATATTATTTAATAATATAATTTTTAATGATTAATACTAATTTAATTGCGAAAATATTTAAATAAATTTTCTATTGTTAAATAAAAATATTTTTATGTGTGACTCAATGCTACTAGAAAATTCTTGGATCCATCGCATTTTTTTTTTTTAAATAAAACGATAAATAACTAAACATAAATCTAAAAGACTTTATTTACAACTGATTAAATAACATTTTATAATTATTTCGCATAAATATTGCTTTTAACTTTATAATGTAAAATAAAATTAGCAAATATTTAACATGGTTTTCGTAATTATTTCATTTACTTTTTCGTGAAAAAAATAATCGCGCAAATTAACGCTTAAAAATTATTGAACATAATTGCAACACTTTAAATCGTTCAAAATATTTGCTCGGTTATCGTTACCATAATCGCTTTAATAAAAATACAATAACGAATAAAAATAATTGAAATGATATTTAGCGATGTTCTGTTAAAAATTTTATAAACTTTTTAAAATTATAAACTTTTTAGTTTATTAATTCAACATGGTTAGTTCACAATGAACAAACTTTACAAAGATATTTTATGGTTTAAAGATGTACCGTTCAATTAAAAAAAAAAAGTCTCGTTGCCGAGACGTTTGCGCAACGTATATATAATATAAAAATATCTTTTTGAGCTCTCGTTTCAACGATCTCGTCCCATAGGCGACGTAGCAATAATCACAACAGTACTTTTATCACGATTTATATTCTATAATGAGCTGTGTACACATACACGCACTCATACGTACACAGATATACTTGTTTATTCAGCAAGAACAGCAGTTTACGGCATCGTCGGAACATAACAACAACAATAACAACATCGACGACAGCCGAAGGCGAATCGAAAATCGTTTTTGAAAATCTTACGAAGGATTTATTTATTTATTTGTTTAAACCTCGTGTACCGGCCATACGTCTTCTTCTTCTTCTTCTTCTTCTTCTTCTTCTCTCCATCTTCTTCTCTCCATCTTCTTGCTCACACATATACGATAAACTAGCCTATCCGTGCTCTCACTCGGCTTACTCCCCCGCACTTTTCACCCAACGGCACTAATTTCAATTTCTAGCGTTTTTTCCTCCCTCTTCCTTCCTTTTATACACGTTCACCTTCTATTTTTATTTTTCCTCGCGCAAGAGATAGTAGAGAAAAAGAGCGATTTTTTATTATTCCGTCGGCCGTTCAACCGGCGGCTTTTTTGCGGCATTATACCGATATGTATACATATATATATATACAAGATTTGCTCTCTTGCCTTGTCCATCTTTCTCTCTTTCTTTCTCTCCCTCACTCGCGCATTCTCTTTGCGGCCTTGTCTTAACAACTCTTCGTACCCTCGGCCTCTCGGTCCGTGCAGCGCAATGGGTCCCCTACTTTTTTTTTCTTCCTTTAATCTCGCTTATTACACCGTTTTTATCCTCATTAACGCTTGCATTTCTTCGGCGTATATATATATATATATACACACACACACATATACATAATTCTTTCTTCGTGAAATCGCCTCTTAAAGTTCTTCGGTCCATAAATCTCGCGGCGCGGCGGTCGCTGCAGTCGCTCGCTACTTTGCGCCTCGTCCTCTATCCCCACTTACCGATCGTTTCTTTCTTTTTTTTCTTTTTTTTCTTTTTTTTCTTTTTTTCTTTTTTTGTTCTTACTATATCTTTCTCTTTCTGCTTGTATATATACGCGTGTGCTACACTTGAAAACGCCGCGAGAGATTTCACTTTCACGCGCGCGGACGAAGGATGTGCACGCGCATGAACGAATAATTATTTGAAGGAAGAAAAAGGAGCGAAGATTAACGAATAAATTTTTCAAGTGCGTTTGCTTAATTTCACTTCTTTTTTTCTTTCTTTTTTTTTTTTTTTTTTTTTTTTTTTTTTATTTGCAGTACTTTTAATTTCATCGCGTTGCGACTCTCTTTGCTTCAAATGAAACGGTTAAAAAATCTTGATATAATTTTTAGTTGTAAATCAGAAAAACAACATACTTTATCGCGTTATTAATAATCCATTGTTTTAATCTTATAATTTCGGTTTACATAATCTTTATTAATATTAATGAAATAAAAATAACCAGTTATTTTTATTATTTTATTACTTTACATGTATTTAGTTATAGTTAACCTGTTTATCGCAATTTATCATTTATGTTATTTAATGTTAACATTGATTTGATTTATTAAATTTATATCATTTTCTCTAATCTACTGATGATTATATTCTGTAGAATAAAACACCGCAATTTCAAAATGAAATTAACCAATACATTTTTATTCTTCCAACGTAAAAAGAATATGAAAAAACGAAAATTGATAAATGAATAATCATCGTTATAACCGTTACCAAGAGCAATAATTTTTAAGGAAAATAGAAAAGGAATAGATACTATTTCCGTACGCAAAACGCGTCCAGATATATATCTTTTCGATTTTCGTGAACAAACGATGTATTTCATATACACTAAATATATAAAACGGGAGCCAAACGCTCACGCGTTTGTGTGTATGGAAGCTGTGAGAAGTTAAACGGGCGTTACGCATTACACCGCAGCTGCGAGGATGAGTTCCGAAAACTTGGAACGATCAATTTTCCTACGAAGGATCGAATTTCTACCGATTTTCTAATTCCCTCTCTCTCTCTTCCTCTCTTTCTCTCTTTCTCTCTTTCTCTCTATCTCTTTCGTTGATGCTACCGTAAATCATTCGTGTACAGAGTAGTCTTTTTTTGCGGTATGTTAACACTCCGGTAAAAGATGCCGAGCTTGCTTTTTTTTTTTTTCATTCTTTTTTCCTCCGTGATTTGAAACTTTTTTTTACTACATCCTGTTAATAATTATGATCTATCTGTGATCAATTTAATATCTGTATAAGTAGTTTGTATACACAAAATACTTTAACAAGCAATAATAATCTAACAATTTTTATCCAAGTTATTTTAATTATTTTAATCCGAGAATATAATATTAAACGATCAAAAAAATTAAATAATTTTTATTATTTTATACAACAAAAAAAAAAAGATATTATAACATTAAAAAAAAATTTAATTCTTATAGCTTCCTACTTAAAATAGACACCCAATCGAAATCTCGTTTAAACAATACAACGCACGAATAGAAAAAAGTGTCAAAAATTTTCGTTAAAAGAAAAAAACCAAAACGTTTTAGCGTACGCGAGTCGCCCGCGCGCGTCAATCCTCGTCGTTGTACTCTAAAACCACGACGAGAGGACACGCGTACGCAGCCTTTAATCCCCTCGCTCGCGCGTTTCCCATTATGTATACACACACACACACACACACATACGTCAAAAGCACACCGGCACGCGTTTTCCGGACACGATCCGTTTACCGCGTTCGTATCCCTTCCTAAAAATAGAGAAGGTCACGCGAGAGAGAAAGAGAGAGAGAGAGAGAGACGCTGATCGATTGGCTTGAAAGAAAACGTGTGGGCTTTATATATATATATATATACATACATATATATACGCATACGCACTGTTCGTTGATGATGGAACAAGGCCTCCGGGATATTCTTTTTTTTTTTTTTTTTTTTTTCTTTTAGTTAGAAAGAGCATAGCTTTTAAGTGGTGGGCTACGGAGAAAATGAGATGCAGACGCGTTAAGCGCTTTTCCGCTGCTCGGATTGATAGGAAGAAAAAAGCACGCGTGTGTAGGGGTCTGCGTGGGTGCGTGTGTATATATTCATACGAGGTAATGCGTTAGCGGAGTATTCGTCTTGCGTGCAGCGGAGATTATCTTGTATAGGCTCGACTTATCTCGCGTATTAATTTCGATACCCTTAATACGACGAAACTATATATATATATAAAGTATCGCGATCTACGTCTCGCTTTCAAGGAATTCCTTTTTTTTCCTCTTCTATTTTTTCGTTTGTTGCATGTGCATCGGAGCACGTGATAGAATTTGTTATCTGCTTCGTGGAGAAAAAGGCGTTTTTTTTATAGTTTTCGACAAATTTCGTAATTTTCCACGTAAAATTTGATCGATTTGTGTCACTGGTTTGAGAGTTTCGTTTTTTTTTTTTAACTAAAACGTAGAAATAAAATGTAAATTCGTTATTTCAATAATCCATATAAAAGTTAAACTAAATTTTGAAAATCAACGTGATATTTTTATGTTTTACAAAATATATAAATAAAAGAGAAGACATTCTGTAAAAAAAAGATGTATTCGCGAAACGGGTATCGTGTATCGTTCAAACTTGCATTCGTAGCCGGATTTTATTTTGAATTCATTAATGCCTGTATGGTTTTACAACAAATTTTTTTTTTCAAATTTTAAAAAAGTGTAATACGATTATGTTTCATTCTCAAAGTAAAACAATTTTTTTTTGTTTTATATAAATTTTTTAAAATCAATTTATCTTAGAAAAAGAAAAGAGCGAGAAGCAAACTAAATGAAACTTGCGCAGTGTTTTTAGATTAAATCTGCATTTTTAAAATTTGACCTGCTTAGATATTTTTTCCTAAGAGAATTTTCAACCGAAGATATTCGCGTATAGATGAAAATAGAGTTTAAAAGGGGCACTTAAAAAAAAAAAAAAAAAAAAAAAAAAAAAAAAAAAAAAAAAAAAAAAAAAAAAAAAAAAAAAAGAAGAAGAAGAGAATAAACGCCCAATTTCTTAAATTAATTTAAATCTTATAATTTAAAATACATTAACGTACATTAAAGAAGAAAATTTTAAATCCCCAAACGTTGCCAAGCTCGACGTCAAAGAGAATTTTCCAGTATAGCGCGCACGAAATGCATATACCGATAAATAATGACACAAGTAAGTGACCGAGTGAACCGAATAACGGATAATTTTTCGGGTGAATTTTGACGCGCGCGAAGTAACGCAACACGGCGTCGATCCTGTGACCGAGCCGAGGTAAACACAAGTATATAGGTAAACCTAAGCAATATAATGCGGTATATGTATTTGTGTGGAGGAGGCGAAGCGCTCGCCGCGCGTGCTAATGTACCGCGCAACTACGTCGGTCACGCTTACGCATTCGCAAACATGTGTGTGTGTGTGTATGCGTGCGCGCGTGTGTGTGTAGGATATTACGAGCTCCCTCGAGCTACATTAACGTGTATGTATGCATGGATACATGTGTAGATAGATATAGATATATATATATATATACACGCGCGTGTATATTAATACTTAGATGGACGGAATGGAGAGGTGAAACCGAGAATTGTTTGTATTTACTTGAACATATTTAATGTTTTGAATTTAGCCGACACATAAGCAGTAATATACAAGCATCTAATAATTAATTTATACACGAAATTTAATTACCGACTTACTTCTGCCAGTAAGTAAGTTCTGCCGAGAAGTAAGTTTAACCGGTCGATTGTCGTAGTGATTGATTTTTTAAGATTTATTTTTAAATATTCCGCGGTAAAAGACGATACAGAACGAAATTAATTACGCGTAAATGTATTTTATAAAATAAATAAATTAAACGCGATAAAAAAAAAAAATGACAAAGTTTTTTGTGAATATTACAAGTCACATAGTTATTGATTACGTAATTATTGATAAATAGATCATATAAAATATTATTTTATTTATTCATTATTTTTATCGATACCAAAGATGGAAAATTTTAAAATAATTTTTAAAAGGCATGAGGCATCCGATATTTATGTTTTATAGTTGCCGTCATTTTAACGGCGTCGTATTTCAGGTACTAAAGACTCTCTTAGCTTCTAGTAGTTAAGAGGTATAAAAAGATAAAGGTATTGCGTTCAATATACTTTAAATAACAGAGCGAAATACTTCGAGGTATGTATGCGTGAGTACTCGTTACCGAGTTATTTTGACAAATTGATGGATAATAACATAAAATGCTGAAAAAAATATATAAATAAATAAATAAATTTTGATGTTTTCGCGTTTAATTTTTTAAACTTTTCGTTTCTAAAATGTATACAAACGCTTCATAAAATAATTTATTTATCGATAATGCGCATAATTTTATTTTACATGCAAAACGAAATATTCACATACAGAAATTTATGACATACTTCGTACCTCGTACAAATATTATTTATTCACCTTTCGAGACATTCGATTAAATTGCCAGTATGGGTAAAGTCATAAAATCCTACTGAATTTTCTCAACACATATACACCTTATAAAAATTTCACATTTTCTTAGACTCGACTTCTTATCGACTTTGTATATATGTGCATATATACTTTACACAACGATATTCTGTGTGTGTGTGTGTGTGTGTGTGTGTGTGTGTATATGACGCATATACATCGAAAGCTGTACGTACACTTATCAAATATGAACGCAAGCATCGAGTAGCTCGCAACTTGGACGTTATGCGACACGTGGATATATATTCATTCGCGTCCTATTCCTGATTTAGTACCTTTACTAAATCATTCCTCGAGCGCGAAAGAGCCTCTGCCCGTTAATACTCACTCTCTCCTTCTCTCTTTCTCTCTGCCTCTCTCTCTCTCTCTCTCTCTCACTCGGTGGGTGAGCTTTAGCCATGCTAGTTACGCACTTGTTTAACCCCTTCGGGTTAAGCTCCGTCGTTATACCATCACCGGGGCTCAACGTTCGTTTCGTGTACGCATAACTATGCGCGCCGAAATGCGCTTACGTATACGAACACCCACAGCCGCTCTGTATGTACGCGTAAACGCGTGCGTGCACGCGTGACTCGCGGATATACACATATATGCTATACATATGTATGTAGATAGCGAGCTGCATTAACAGGAGGTAAGGGATAGAGAGTCGCTAATTCGCTAATCCTCGCGGGCTGTGCGTGTGTACCACTGGGCGCACACTGGAGGCGCACTGCGCGCGCTTATTTTTCCATGCTGGCTATTAACCGAATCTAGCGCTCGTTGCAACGCGCATTGGATTTTGTTGGATCTTTCAATCCCTCTTTCGTATGTACGCTTAAACACACACACACACACACACACACACACACACACACACACACACACATGTGTATGTATATATGCGTATACTCAATGGTAAAGGCGAGCGGACGTCATTTGTAATTGCGCGCGTTTATACCGGATACAATGGACTCCATCCTCGTACCGAGGTGATATCGCAACTTTGCTAATTTTTACGACGTCCTCCTGTCCTTCTCTTTTCAATGAATATCGAGCTCTATTAATTCGACGTCCGCGCTCGCCTGCGTATAGCTATATATACGTTTGTGCAAGGTCTATAGAGCGCGCGTGCATTCTATGTAAACACATTCGCACGCGTGTATAAGCACATATACGCAGGTAAACGTGCAAACACTTGCCTACGCGTACATATATCTCTTGTTAGAACACATCGGTGCGTGCATGCATGGTGCATAAATCAGGGTAGAGAGAGAGAGAGAGAGAGAGCATCGAGATGTCGAGCCTTGCGAGGTATAATATAAATTACCGTAACGACCGATTCTTCTCTCTCTCTCTCTCGCTCTCTCTTCCTCTATTTGATCAATCCTTCCTTTGTTTTGCGCTACCGCGCGCGGGGTCTTTAATGCCCGGGCACCATCGATGACTTTTCATTGGCTCATTAAAGGAAGATACGCGCCGATGGCAATTAGTCCCGTTGAATTATTCTCTCTCGCGCGCGCACACACATCTCACGATTCCCTGTAATTAGCGAAATCCTAACCGAGAGACTCCGTACATGTTTCCTGCGGGTACTTTTGCGTACACATATATTTATATAACTGTACGTATGTGTGTATACGTTAAGGTTGTAAAAAAAAAAAAAAAAAAAAACTTCACTTGGAAATTTATCCGGTGCCGTTTGTGCGTTTCGTTACTTCGTATATTGCTTTGGTTTATGATCGGTGAAGGTATTTTTAATTTTCTTAAGAAATTTACATTGCGATAAAAGGGTTTATCTGTTGTTTTCGATATAGGTATCTTTATGTATTTCATTCGACGGTTTGCGATTGATTAGAAATAATGAATTAGATTTTCAAGCTGATCGATAAAATACTCGTCGTAAAAAATAATTATTTATAATATAGTAATAATCATAATTATTATTTATAGACTACAGAAAACTCCTATTATATTTTTTATAAATATTTTAACAAGTTGCTTTAAAATCATATCTATATAAATCGATAAGATTCTATCGCCTTTAAAGGTTCATTCATTCTCGCGCAAAGTTTAATGACCTAGACACACGGCTCATTTAAAGAGATTCTAAGAATTTTTCTCGGTCGCGGTTCCGAGAATTAGCTCGCGAGCTCACCTAGCGCTTGTCAAAACAAAATATCCGGACTCTAGTCTAATAAACGTATATGTCGTCGACTTGTACCTTTAAATTTTTATGAATGGATACTATTTTCATTGATTATTTTAATTTAAATTAATATTGTAAATTTATTATTTAAAGAGTTTTAGGATAATTTTTTTAATTTAATGTACGTCGATAATATTATGCGAAATCTTTAAATGTGTATACAAATAATAAAATAAAAAAGAATTAAAAGATTTACTTTATAATATATATTTAAAAATCCAAGGGAAAAAGATACAGATTTTTGTTTGCAATACCACTCTAATTCATTTATTGATTTATTAACCAACAAATTATTATTTAAATGTGTCTTATATTCAAATTTATTAATAAATAAAAATCAATAAAAGTGCCATCGTAGAATCCAATATAAAATTGTTGAGCATAAGGTTCGCAATTAATGTATATAATCCATCGTAGTAAAATGTAATGTGCATTTAAAACAAAATTTAATAAAAAATGTTCTGGGTACAAATATTGCTGGAAATATACCTTTTATATTAAAGTTGAGACATTAATTTAAAAAAGGATTTAATAATTTATTTATTGCCGCGTCTCAATCAAATCATATCCTGTGTATATAAAGATTAAATAATCGAAGATTATTAATAATTAATTCACACCTATGCACATGCTCACGTAAACTTTTAGAAAATAAAACTTTACTATATCTATGCTGTTTCATATCCAAAAGTAAATTCGTATCAAAACAAAACTAACAAGAAAAGAGAGAGAGAGAGAGAAAGTGAAAGAGGGAGATAAAGAGAGAAAAATCTAAATCGATAAATTATCCAAATATAAATTGAATCTTTAAAGAAAACATAAAATACTCTAGCTTTTCCACATTACGGATTCATTCAACGTATGGCGCTCGGTTTCGAATCCCGATGATAAATCAGAGAAGATAAAAAAAAAGAAAAAAGAAGAAGTGTTACTCGAGAGGAAGCCCCGTGAAAAATATCACGTAATAAATACGAAGGAGCTTCGGCATTAGAAAGTTAAATTACGCGCGAAAGCTTATACGTCGTCGGGTCAATAACCATCATTATTCCCACGCGACAGATCTTCGAGCCTATTTCTCCTTCTTCTCTCTCTTTCTTTCAACGACTTTTTGTCTTAAACATATATATATATATATATATATATATATACGCTTGGTGTGTAAGAATAGAATTAATTTCTTTCTTCGTTCTTCGTTTTTATTCTATTATTACATAACGGAAAATTATCGGCTTGAAGAGAAATTTTGAAATCCTCCAACCGTTTTTATTGGATTCGGCATATATTTATTCAATTTGTTATTTTTATATATTATTTAAAGCGTTTTATACTTCCGTTTGCAAAATAACGCGATGTTAAATTGATACTTTTTTAATACTTGTGATAATATCGGATTCATTAATAATTTTTATTATAAATGTTGAAATCATTAGATCGTTTTTATTTAATTTTAACGAAAATTTATTAAATTTTTTTTTTTTTTAATATTGTTTAAAGTTCTCTGTACTTAAGTTAGTAAAGTGACGCGTTTTTCAATTGATAATTTTTTTAAATCCTTGTGATAATATCCAATTAACTATAATAAAACGTTTTTTAACGTCAAATAAAATTTTATTAGTCTGTTTGAAATATCGTGCTTGAGCTATTTAAAAGAGGGAGAGAGAGAGAGAGAGAGAGAGAAATGATTTTTTAAATTTTATTAGCATTTTTCAATTAAATGATATTTCATTTTTTATCAATCGAAAAATAAAATAATCTTTCAAACTGCAAAATTAAACGAAATGCATTTGAATGAAAAAAAAAACGATATTTTTACGTTATAAAATTATTATATAAATGTAAAGGATAAAATTGAGTTTCGATAATAATAAAAAAATAGAAATTTCCTAAAAAAATAACGCAATTTACATCGTTAAATTTTATTCCACTTGGCACGCTGATATATATATATATATATATATATATATATATATATATATATATATAAATATTCGAAATTTCACGAGAGCTTACCAAAATTATTTTCGGTCGGCACATATGCCGCATGCTTCATTATACTTTTCCGACCGCGTTTAAAACGTGATGCATTCTCATAATGAATAATAAACGTTTTCTCTACCGCAACGTTAACGCGCCAAGGTTAAAGGACGAAATCTTGTAAGCACGCGTTCCGAGAGCGTTAATGCGTATTATTTTACTTTTAATATTCAACAGGGCAAAATTCGAAATTTAAAAACAAAAAAAAAAAAAAAAAAGAGAAAAGAAAAAAATAAATAAATAAAAGAAAGAAAAAAAAAGGAAAATTTTGAAAAATTTTTTAAAAAAGAAAAAATTTGATATGTCGATAAAAAAAATTTCGTTATAAAACACATAATGGTGCATAAAAACTCTTTCAAATTTAATATTCTTTTATCAAAAATATATCGTTAGAGCTGTGGATAGGAAGGTAAAGAGGAACGGGGGGAGGGAAGCATCGAGTTAAAAGTACGCACAAGTTTTCGATCTTTGAGTAGCTTTTATCATACGCGGACTTTTATTTTTTTTTACAAGAGAACAAAAATGCTTAAACGCTGTTCTCGCAAAATAAGGTCAACTCGCACGAATGGTGGCTTTTATTATAAAAAAAAAAAAAAAAAAAAAAAAAAAGAGAGAAAAGAGAAAAGAATAAAAAAGAAAAGGAGAAGGAAAATTTTGAGAAAAATTTTCACACGTGGGGGTAATTCGAGCGAAAGAATCTTTTCTCTCGATATAAACTTTAACGCGGGTATAACAAACCCCGTTAAAGATAAAGCTCCTTCGTAGCTCGTATACATTAAGCTTGTGTTGTAACACGAAATCCTCGCGGTAGATAAGATAGACCAAAGTCAAAAGATTATATAGACGGAAAAAGGATAACACACAGGCGACTCGAGTAAAATAGAAGAAAAAAAAAAGATAAATAGAGGCGAGTAGTTTACGACCAAGAAAACGACAGAGGAACAGTACCCAATTGTACGTATATGTATAGGTGTGCGGCATGTTGCTTTCGAGACCTTGCGGTCCTCGTTAACAGTTTCATCTTCTCCTTCTTTTTTTATTTCAATTCTCCTCCTTAACACGAAAAATTCCACGCGCGGTTCCTTACCCACCCGTCCCCCTTTTACTTCTATCTCATTTCTACGTCGCATATGGGGCATTTTCGGGCGTCTCGCAACCATATGCCATGTGTACACCCGAACTTCTCCAAGTCCGACTCCGCCTACGAAGCTGTCTCGTCGTTTTCTACTACGTGGGGTAGAAAGACGCGCGCGTATTCCTTCAAAAATATACATCGGTCCACGAACGAACGTATATATATATATATATATATATATATATATGCACACGCGTATAAGCGCCGCGGGTGGAAGGATGTATAAAAGCGCACGAGCGCGCGAAGGAAGGTATAAAAAAAAAGAAAAAAAAAAAAAAAGAAATAGTAACGTAAAAGAATGAAGCAGGGAGCAGCTAGCGAGCGTAGAGAAGAACTGCTGCTCCGCCTTGGCGCTTATGTACTTTCCTTTCGAGCCGTCCTCTTCGTTTTTCTCTCTCTCTCTCTCTCTCTCTCTCTCCCTCCCTCTCTCTACCTCTCTAACCTCCGATCGTAACGTCGTTTTCGGGAGTGCGTTGCGCCCGCCTTCTTCTTTTTCGCCTTTTTCTGCTCTCTTGGGATGTTTCTAATTACAGGGCGCTACGATCTTTTTTTATACATAGATATACATATGTATATATGCTCTTTCTTCGTACGGTAAAATCTACCGTAGGCGTTTTCGAGTCCGTCCTTCTTTTTCTCTTCGACTGTATTTCTATTCTTTTTGTAAATGTGTATGCGCACACGAGACGCCTTGTATGCGTCGTAATCGCTGATTAGCGCGCGTCCGAGAGAGAGAGAGAGAGAGCACTTTACGCACGCATATTTTTATTTTATTTTTTTTTTCTCTCTTCTTTTTCCGCTTTTATTTTTTTTTTTTTTGGTTTCCCTGCGCCAACACCTAACTAGACCTGCCACTCGTTGACTTTTCTCTCACTCCCTTTCTTTCTCTCCTTCGTCCATTATGTATACGCACATGCATATAACGCTTTCCACGTAAAGAGTATAGTTTTCGAGGTGAGATCGTAAGATTTCGAGAAGCATGGAAAAAAACGACCGACTATTTTTAAGGCTTATCAAGAAGGGGCGGATACGCTGCTCAAAGTGCCGAGGAGGGAAAAGTGCCACTTTGGCGATGCACGCGCGTTTGCGCCTTTCCTCGCGTGGGTTATTATTGTCATTGGCGCCGACTGCGCATTAGCGTACGTCTGTGAATGAAGTGGACCTATATACATTGTACATATACGTACACACACGTATACATTATCTCTTCTTTTTGTTCTCTTTTTTTTTTTTTTTTTTTTTTTTCTTTCACGTACACACGAATACTCGTGGGGGGAATCGATAACTACACGTCGCGTCGTCGCTACCTGTTATACGCGCGACCACTTAAGCATAATTAAGCGTCCGTCTGCGTTTACACGAAGGTGTATACGCGTTTCGAAAACGTTGCGTACGTTTTTACGTGTATGCACACAGTATACGTGTGCGCACTTGTTCGTTTGAGTAAAACGGATACGTATACACTTATATATGTATACGTATACAGAATTCAAATACGCGAAGCTAAAGAATTAAGTCTATGATTAGCGAGAGAATCTCACTGTAAATAAACGTAAAGTAAAGGTCGATAATTTTTTTCCAGTGGTATTTATTGTCTTTTTTTTTTTTTTTTTTTTTTTGTTTTTTTGTTTTTTTTTTTTTTTGTTCTTGATCTTTACACTCTACATGTTTGTTTTGTGCGCTTAAGTTTTCATAGATTTTTTTGTCTTCAAGATACTTTCAGAAAATTAACAAATCGGTGATCTCAAAATTAAATGTTTCAATTCGACTTTTTATGTCGAGGTGATTTGACGTTTTTCTTTGTCGTTGAAGATATTTTTAAAGCAGAAAAATAAAGCAGTAATGAATTGTATTAAGACGATTAGATAATAAATATACCTGTAGTATGAAACTTAAATATTTTAACTTTTAATTCTAACAAAGTTTTATATTTCATCATTTATCATCTTTTATAATTAATTTAAGACATTAAAAATTTTAAAATTTAATAAAGATTTGATTATAAATAACGCATTATTAAAATAACGATACTCGAAATTTTTCATAAAGAGTGCATGCAATTATAATATGTTTCGTGATTAATTTTTTTATCTTTTAAAATTTTTACATGCCAACATTAAAACCATTTCTGTAACGTATACAAAATTTATTTCATTACGTAAAATGAATCTTTTAACGCTATATTAATTTTAATTACATTTAAAATATTCACACAGCAAACGACACACTTTAACGAGATAATTATTATTCATAAATAAAAACTAATAAAAAAAGCCACTTTTTATAAAGGAAATCGTTTTTATAAATTCGTAAAGTAAAGTAAAGTAAATCGTCGATATAACGCTTATAAAAAAATCAAATTTTGAAAATCAAACGTACTATATATCCGCTATACACCAAATTAAACATTCGAGAATCGTAAACAAAACGATATCGAAACCTTTTTATAATTTCATATTTTCGACGATTTCAATCAATCATTGCAATGTAGGTATACGCAGTTGCCCGTATATAACTTTGTTAATAACAGGTATGCGAAAATAGAGTACTCGATTGCATCGTTTAAAGCAAACATCGAAATCCTTCCGTTTAATAACCACCTGACGAATGTAATGTTTTCAACGCGAACACAAAAAAAAAAAAGCAAAAAATAAAAAAAAAACCCTTTATACGAACGATCGAATTCGACCAAAAATACACTCGTTAGTTATAACCAAAAAGTAAAAAAAATAGAGAAAAAAAGAAATCGTTTGAAGCTCGTATCAAAAATGAAAAAGAAAGAGAGAGAGAGAGAGAGAGAGAGAGAGAGAGAGTAAAGGATTAATCGCATACTGTCAAAGAGTAGCCCGACGTATATACGACGTACAAATACACATCCCGTCAATTCCAAGAAAGGAGAAACATACATACAGCGCGGAGGAAATAAGGGGATACATACGGCTGACCTCGTGAACGAAATATATATATATATATAGCGATAAATTCCCCGGAGGCAATCGTTCCAAATCAGTGGTTTTCCGAGAGTCAAGATGACCAATGTTATACACTTCTTTCTTTCTCTCTCTCTCTCTCTCTTTCTATCTATCTATCTATCTATATATCTCCCGATGCGCTTATTAACTCCGCGCCATGGGAGAAATGACGAGTTCGCGTACATTTATGGATGCGGTGCTCCGTCTTACGTACACGGTAAGATACGTTAATATGTTAACCGACTTGTTCGCAATTCGTTCGCGAATCATCGATTTATCGAATTTTCACCAAACGAAATTATAAGTTTGACGTTGAAGCTTATTATCTCGAGTGATGTATTGTATACGCTGTAGAAATGAAAAACGAAAGAATTTTTATTATTGATGTAATCTTTTGGCTTTCGATGTGCTACTTGTACTAACGCATTTAATTTTTAAGGTTTGAAAATTTACATTCCGATGTTGCGTATTTTTATTCTCTTTTCGAAGATTTTCTTTAAAATTAAATAAGTTTTTTTTTTCTTTTCATTGCCAAAATAAAAGCAAAAAGTTTTTTAAATATTAATATTGAAATCGATTGTAAAAAAAAAATTTCAAAGTCTTTAACCGCTCATATTTTTCAAATTCTCGCTATCGAATTTTTTCAAAGCTCCCATCGCTGAAAGAAAAAAATTTGCATGTATATTCTAAAAGCTGCTTTCTAGAGAATTTCAGAAAGAAATAAAAACTTTTCATTGGACGCGCCGACGATACATATGTATCAGTATATATATATATATATATATATATATATATATATATATATATATATATTTTACGAATTTGGAATTAAAACGTACTTCAGTTTTTATATATGTACAAAGTTACAATTCCGAAAATGAAATAAGAGCAAAATAATTCGGTTGTGTATGTATGGATTTTACGTCCACCGACTCGTTACTTTATATAACGTCGACTGAGATGTATATATTTAAATGCAAAAGCTTTAAAATAAAAAAATATTTTAAATAGTTATACGCGCGTCGCTGGTGTATTAGGTGAATGTTTTTTTATCTGCGTAATTATTTTATCATATATTATTTATGATTTTAATAATAAACATTAATTTCCGACCTCTACCAATAGTGTGCCGGAGCGAATCGTAAAAAAAAAAAAATAACTTTACAATGTAAATAAAATTAATTACAAGTTTAAACGATTAAAACACGAAAAAGAAAAAAAGGAAAAGATGCATCTTTACACGCCTCTTGTTACTATACTTGCGTAAGGAATATACATCGCTTCCGAATTCTGCATAATGCTATCATTAATAAAAATGGGAAAAAAAAGAAGAAAAATGTAAAAAACTAAAAAAGGAGCCGATCGTAAATAAACGAAGTAAAAAGTGTCGGTTTCAAAAAGTGCCGCGCTATCTCGAAATATCTATTTTTCCCGATCCGTCTACCGTCCACTTATACACACATAAACACACACACACACACACACATATAAGATCGTGCTCCGCCCGCGTCCGTTTTTTACTATTATATTAGGGAGGGCTTGTTCTCAGCTGCTCGTACATTTCTACATACAGTGTAAGAGAATGGGTCTAGTTTGCAAGACAGACAGAGAGAGAGAGAGAGAGAGAGAGAGAGAGAGAGAGAGAGAGAGAGAGAGAGAGAGAGAGAGAGAGAGAGAGAGAAAGAGAGTGAGAGAGATTAAGGTTTTCAGGGTTGTTGAAAGCAGTTGTTTAGTGCATAACCTGCTTTGGTCGAAAATTTAATTTTGTGGTTCGATGGATAAGACACGGATATTTTTTCTCTTTATTTTTATTTCTTTCTATTTAATTTTTATTTAATTTTATTCGTTGAAAGTGATAAAGTGTCAATTTATAATAATACCGGCGTTATTTTATTCCGATTTTTTTATTATTAATGAAAAAATTTGTATTGTAATTTATTGTAAAACATGAAATTAATCGAATTTATTGCAAATATTATGAAAATAGATTAAAATATCGATAAAAATTCAATTTATTTTACATTATTGTTTAAAAAAAAAAAAAAAAAAATGAAAAATGAAAAATAAATATTCCACCGCGTATATACGAATAAAATCGAATCGTAACATTTGAATTGATTGGAATTGAGTTTGCTAGTAATTAAAAACCATAAAAATTTGTTTTTGTTTTGAATATATAAAAAAGCGTTATTACTATGCTTTTAATCTAATTTTAAAAATTTGAAAACCAATATCAGTATCTGCTCGATTTAAACACACATGAGGAATATTATTTTTGGAATACAGTATTCGAATTTAGTTAAATTTAGATTTTTAATTATAATTTAAATTTATCAATAATGTTAAGACATTATTTTCTTTAATGGTAGCATTAACGTTCCTTTAAAGACACTCAAAACAACAACGGTTCACTAATATCTCAAATGTCAAAGGCACGAATAAATATAGTTCAGTCTTAAACGTTTTGGACCGAGAGATAGAAAGGGTGACAATCGATTTATTTGATCGAGAAAAATTTTTCACTCCTCTCGAGTAAGTGAAAATAAAGAGACATTTTTTAACCTTCCATTTAAAATAAACATTTTATTTAAAATGTCTTTTCGAGTAACTTTAGAAAATGCAGTTATTTTTAAAAATATATACAAGCTGGATATTTTAAAATGCTCTTTTCTCACACCGATGAAAAATAATTAATAACGTTGTTTATTTTACAAACTAACTATAAAAGCATTCGTTATGTTACGCATTTGAATTATAAATTTCTTCGCTAAATGTTAAAAAATTTTTTAATGATATTAAAGCTTTTCCAGGTATTTTAAATGAAAAATTTTTTATTAATTCACATTTGCAGAAACGAAAATAAAATGACGTTTAAGCAGATTAAACTTTTCAAAAATTTATCATAAAAAACACGTCAGATATATAACGCACGCAATAGTTTTTAATAGACATTTTAAACAACGGTGAATAAATAACACGAAAACTCGAGCATTTTTCGAATAAATTTAACATATCATTTATCTATCAAGCGTCTCGTAAAGCTCATTCCCTCAACGAATGAAAAAAAAAAAAATAAAAAAGAAAAAAAATATATATTCCGCAATGAATTGTCAAACGCATTTACACAGATGAATCACTCGCTTCTCTCGGCTTTTCTCTTTTTACCAACGAGCGTTTATATACATATATTACACGCGCTATATATATATATATATATATATATATATATACACAACCAAGAGAAAAAAAAAAAGAAAAAAAAAATGCAGCAGCAGCTCTTCTTAAGAAACGAAAAAGTTAAGCATATATAAATATATATATATATATGTATGTATATACACGAAGCAAGCCTAAGAAATGGGCGCGCCAATTTCGGCGACTCATTCCGCTCCACCCTTTGATATAGTTTAGACCCTCAGACGCACGCCGCGACGAAGAAAAAAAAAGATCGAGAGCCGATATTTTTTCTTTTTGTCCCTCGTCTCTCTCTCTCTCTGTGCGAGCACGAAGCTTTCCCTTTAGTGGTATATATACATATATGAGCAATAGACGAGCTAAAGAGCAGAACGAAAAACGTAGTTATACACATATACAAGACGCAGGCGGAGACCATGTGGTGGCTCGATTTTGACCGCGACTCGATCGATGTCACTATTTAAGAATCGTAAATTACGTGTTTCGAAGAGGATTAGAGCGCGTTAACTATTACGAGGACGATCTGTCGCGGCAGCTGGACTTCGTGTCGCGCCCGCTTACACACACACACACACACACACACACACACATATATGTAAGATTGAATTTTTCCGCGTTTTTTTGGGTAGCCTCACGCGAGGTTTGATTTCCTCAATTCTTCCTTCGCCTCTCTCTCTCTTTATCTATTATTCACTTACTTATCTTTTCTTTTCACTTTTTATCATTTTTTTTTAAACCTGAAGCAAACATTTCTACGCCCTTTATTCGCTTTATTTTTAACGTTTTTTTTTTTTTATTTTTATTTTCTTCCTTCTACTTTTTCCTTAGTCAACTTTACTCATTTGAAAGACGCTAATGAGGCCGCGACGATGCACCGCGGAAATAAACATTCGCGCGCAGCGAGCAGAGTTCGTTTCTTTCATCCTTTTTATTTTCGCCAACCCTTCCCCTCGGCCCCCTTTTTTTTTTTATTTTTATTTTCTTTTTTACTTTTTCTTTTTGCGCACCGAAAGCGCCGCTAAAAAGTCCGGATTTACTTGCGAGTTGTGATGCCTCTTGGTGTTTGTGAGTGCGTTTTTTCGTATGTATATATATATATATATATATACATATATGTAGGAAGATGAAACGCGCTTCTTGCGTTCTCGGCTTTCGGCAAAGCTTTGCGTTGGTTCATTCTGTAAATTAATTTTTTTTTCTCCCTGAATTTAACGTTTACTGCGAGTGAGTGAATGTTCAAATATATGTTTGTGTGTGTGTGTGTGTGTGTGTTAGTGTGGGGGGAGGGTATATTTCTGTATATATGTTTATTTTAATGATTGAATTATTTATGCTGTCACACGATACTCGAGATGTTACCGCGTTTCTGAAACTTTTTATTTTTTACACATTTTGAGCGATAACTAAATCAGTGCGATTATTCAAAATTATGAAATGAACCTTACAAATTTTTTAATTCATCTCTATATAAATTTTATAAAATAATATCCGATTATAAATTATTTTTAGTACCGTTTGATAAAATATTATACACAAAATAATGTTGAACAAAAGATTCTATTGTTAATATTTTTAAGATGCAAATTAATATTTTTCT
Source organism: Chalcis sispes (assembly GCA_949987625.1). Taxonomy (NCBI): domain Eukaryota; kingdom Metazoa; phylum Arthropoda; class Insecta; order Hymenoptera; family Chalcididae; genus Chalcis; species Chalcis sispes. The sequence continues at coordinate 67,187,941 of OX465095.1, forward strand.
CATTCGACTATCCTTTCCAATCCTATTACGTCAATGCAATTCCGTAAATCAAAAATAAATCGTTTATGCACTCGTTCAAAAATGTCATTAAAGCTAAATCTAGAGTACCATACGACATACGATTTCATATATACCCGCATTAAGATATTGCCCTTTTGAAATTAATCATCATCGTAGCCGCTGAAAGCAACGATCGATCAAACCCAGTCAAAATAAATTTTTCACACACACACACACACGCGACGCACTCGTTTACTCTCACTGTAAAGCGAATTGGCAGCGTGTAACTGGCATACCTTCTTAAATCTTATTCCCGCGATGCAAGGCGCGTATATCCCGCACCTATTTGTAAAATCAATTCGGGGGACACGCGCGGAATGGAGAGAGAGAAAGAGAGAGAGAGAGAGAGAGAGAGAAATGTGCTATATATAAGGGCATACGTAGTTAACATAATATGCGAGTATATATGTATGTATGTACACGCTCAAGCGTTAAATAACGTCTTCGAGGCAGGGAGGGAAAGTGAACGAGTAAAGCGTTTGTCCCTTTTGTTATTGTTTGCTCGAGCGCTCGCAGTCAAGGGATCTAATAAAAAGAAACTAGATTCCTGACTTCCGGGGGTTCCTGCATGCTTTCTTGTATGAATGAACATATATGTGCGCGAGCGTGTACGTGTGTACGGATAAACGCAGGAAGTTTCTCTCCGCGCGCGATTTTTCTACCCTTTCCAAAACTCCTTTCCTCTCCTCCTCCTTCTCCTTCCTTACCTACATCCCCTTCTTCCCCTATCGTGCAACGTGAATCTGACGGAGCCTGAACAAATATATAACATTTTTATGTTAATTATCCAAACAATACCCGTTGCCCCGTGTGGTGTACGTTCATGCACGCGATGAAATTTTTTTTTTTTTTTTTTTTTTTTTGGGGAGGGGGAAGGAAAAAAATATAATTTCCGTCGCGTTTAGGCTATTTCGAAAGTTTTAATCGCTTTCCAAGGAACGACATGAAGAAAAAAAAAATAATAAAAGGGACGATTTATGTTTCCGCTACGATTTCATTTGTTTTTAATCAATCATTCGATTTCTGTATAGGTACGAAATTTTTTACGTACGAATTTGCGGTACAAGTGTAATTGAACGAAGGTTGAAGCTGAACAATTTTTAAAAAATTAGTTGCAGTCTGTTGGGGTTTAATGTAATGTTGACTTATTATTTTAATAAAAAAAAAATTTTGTTTTTTGTTTCTGTTATTAAATTTAAATTAATTTATTTTTTTATTTTGTCGGTGCAAAATAATATTTAATTATGAAGTGTAGGAGGTCTCAAATAATTTTAAACGTAGATCATTTTTATACAATTAAATTTTCTTTCGCAATTATTTTCAAACGAAATTGCTTATTACAATATATATTTTTTGCACATAAAAAACAAAATTAGATTTCTTATATTAAGAATTCCGATAGAAATTTGAGTACGAAATTAATTTTCCTATGTACATATGTGTATATATTGTATTATTTAATTTTTTTATTAAATACTTTATAAAACAAATTGCCAACCATCGTTTTATTTTTCTAAAAAAATCTCACATGTTAAGTAGATTAGTATTTACATTTTTAAAACTATAAAATTCAACATTTATTAAAAAAAAAAAAAACTTAATTAATAATAAAAGTAAATTATAGATTTATCAGAAAAATTAAAAAAAAAGCCTTTTTAAAAGTTGTTGATAGAAATGCTAACAAGCAGCGTCAGATTTTTTTTTTTCAAAGAACGTCAGGTGTACCTCATTAGGTACACAGGATGCCGGAAAACAGCAGCTCGTTTGCTGTGCTTCAAATCCAAAACACGTTTCAAACGAAATCAATCTCTCTCTCCCTCTCTCTCTCTCTCTCTCTCTCGAGAAAGAGAGAGAGAGAGAGAGAGAGAGAGAGAAAGAGAGAAGAAGAGATAGAAAGCAAAAAGGAAGGTTTCACTACCTCGATCAACTATTTTCTTTGCTGTAATACTATAACCGATATTGAAAATTTTGATGCATTATAAGATGTTTTGCTAAAAGAAAATTTGAGATTTTTCCGATATTTCACCTAGATTTTAGAAGCACGCATTTCCATATTTATAATATAATATTTAATATTATTAATAATGTATAAAGTGCATTTTAATTTTTTAAATTATATTTCGATGGATTAATATAAGTGATAAATAACAAAACTTAACGTTGATTTATTAACTAGTATAATAAAATTATTTAAAATAAATAACAATGGTCTAAAGCCGATATTATATATTATATAACTTTATTAAGTGCAATTGTACATAATTCATTAAATTTTCTGTAATTGCAGTTCGTAAAAAATATTTTTAATGCGGATTTTTTAAATGGTTATTAATTAACTAATGCTCATATTTGTACAGATAGCCAAAATAATCTCGTATAGCAAATGGTTCATTTTCAAAATAGTAATGTCGATAAAATAAAAATTCAGTATAATTTAAAAAAATGATCGTCTATCATTTAAAAGTTTATTATTTTCTAGTAATAAATAAAAATACCAGTAAATTAGTTAGAAGCAGTAATATTGACTATCATTTTTTTAAATATTTATGCGAAATCTTATTCAAATTCGCCATTCAAATATTGATTTGTCATAATATAGTTATTTTAAATCGTATTAAGAAGTTAAAATTTAATGAATTTATAATGAAAATTATAAATCGTTTTAACACATCGTTCAATAAGTCCCGAGACTAACCCAGAGATAGTGCTAGTAGTACCAAACTGGCCACTTTTCCATAGAGTGCGAACCTTCACATAAAACGTGTAAAAATTTTACGTCGATCGGATCACAGACAGCAGAGTTATCGAGGTTAGAGTAAAGTCACTTTGTAATTTGTTTGAAAAATGGAAAAAAGCGAGTTTCGCGTGTTGATAAAACATTGTTTTTTAATGGATAAAAACGCCGTAGAAGCCCAGCAATGGCTTGAAAAACATTACCCAGACTCCTCTCCATCCAAACCAACGATTTGTCGTTGGTATGCTGAGTTTAAACGTGGTCGTACGGACACAAACGATGCGGAACGTTCGGGTAGGCCATTACACAGGAAGCCGTTACACAGGAAAATGTGAGTGAAGTGTTAAAAATTGTAATGAAAAATCGCAAAGTGAAGGTCCGTGAGATTGCAGAAGTGACACAGATATCATCTGGAAGCGTATTTACAATCCTTCATGAAAAATTGAGCATGAAAAAGGTTTTTTCCAAGTGGGTGCCGCGATTACACCAATGCACCATGCCACAAGTCCATGAAAACAATGGCAAAATTGAACGAATTGGGCTTTGATTTGCTTCCCCACCCCCCGTATTCGCCAGATTTAGCCCCCAGCGACTACTGGCTCTTTGCTGATCTCAAAAAAATGCTCCAGGGAAAAAAATTTGGCTCGAATGAGGAGGTCATTGCCGAAACTGAAGCCTATTTTGAAGCAAAGGATAAATCCTTCTATAAACATGGTATAGAAATGTTGGAAAGGCGTTAGAAAGATTGTATCACTCTAAAAGAAGATTATATTGATGAATAAAAATGATTTTTGAAAAAAAATGTTGTTTTCGTTGTTAGTCTCGGGACTTATTGAACGATGTGTTTTTAAAATTTCAATTACATTTTTCGTGATATATTGGATAGAATGCAAACGAAATTCGATTTTCTTCGGTAATTCTCTCATCGGCCTGCACTTTTTTTTACCTTCTCCGTTTTGATGCACCCGTAAAGACAAAGATGGAGAGAAAGGAGGAGCGAAAGAGAGAGAGAGAGAGAGAGAGAGAGAGAGAAAGGGAGACAAGTATAAGGGTCAAAGGAAGAGATTTCGTAACCGCCGCACACTCGGTAAACCCCGAAAATCCCAAAGCCCTAGAAGTAGGAGGAGGAAGCTTTCAGTGAGGGAAATCTCCGTCATCTCTCTCTCTCTCTCTCCCTCTCTCTCTCTCTTGCTTTCTGTTAATAATCTCGTGCATTAAACACAGTTACAAGGCTCGCCCTTTTCGCGCTTGCTTTCCCTCGCTGAATAAACGATAAGACCAATCGGCGCGCGCCAACCTCTGCCAGCTCTTCTCTCGCTTTCTCTCTCTCTCTCTCTCTCTCTTTGTACTATTTGCCGCTTTGGCTTTGCTCGCTCGCTTTTGTTTCAACCGCCCGAGAACTCGCTTACTCCCTTTCATTTCATCCTCTTCCCCCATCTATTTTATTCTAAAAACAATGCGAGAGACACGCGCAATAAGCTAAATAGAGGGAGAAAGAGAGAAAGAGAGAGAGAGAGAGAGAAACTGGAAGTGAGTAAAAGGGTGACTACGCGTAGATGTATACATGTATATATTCTAGGAAAGTTACTCCGTTGTATATCCCAACGTTTCGCACGCATGAACAAACCGAGCAAACGTAGATTAGATTTTAATAATGCAATCCCGGGCTCACCTCCCAGCACAATTCTGGTCAACTGATGTACGTTTCTCTCTTACCCGTGCTACTCTCTCTCTCTCTCTATCTCTCTATCTCTCTCTTTCTCGCGGTCTTTAGCCGTGAGCAAACTGGATCGAGCACAGTTTGGATATAATTGTTCGAATTTGATTGGTTCTATATATTCACTAACTCCCACTCCCTCTCTTTCATTCTCTCTCTCTCTCTCTCTCTCACTCTCTGTCGTTATTCTCTATTGTATATCGTCGACTCTGTTTCGATGTCGCGGGCCTAGCAATCGACCTTCCGATACGGCGAATAAGGGTTGCGTGTACTCGTATAAGCCACATTGCCTCGAGGAACTGTAACCACTCGGCAAGCTCTTTCTCACTCTCTCTCTCTCTCTCTCAGCGGTAGCGGCGGCGTACCCGCGTTGCGATTTTGAATTTGCAAACGCGTAGCGAGAGTTCGCGTAAACATTGGCCTTTCTATCCCCGTAGAGAAGCTTGGTGTATGTATGCACACACGCCTAAGCGTATGTAACGTTTACGCATAACTCGTCGGAGCGAAGAAGAGAGAGAGAGAGAGAGAGAGAGAGAGAGATATGGAGAAATGGAATTTTCGCAAATACATTGGAAATTCAAATTTTTGGTGCGAGAAACCGAGCGATTACTGTATAGGTATGTGTGATCGACGACGCATACCCTAAAACTAGGACGAGCGAGCGGAGCAAGAGAAAATAGAGAGAGAGGAAAGGTTGTACCTTTTGCGAGGGCTCGCAAGTCTCATGGTGCATTTCATTAAACTTCCTGCGCCGACTTTATTTGCAATTTTCTCAAAAGCCTACTAATTTGGGTTAAGCCGCGCTCTGGCAAGCTGCCCGTCTATTTTATTCCGCATCGCGTATGTCGCTTCATCCTTTCTCTCTCTCACTCTCTCCTAATTTTTTTCGGTGGCAACTTTTTTCAACTCTCGCTCTTTCTCTCTCTTTCTTATCCTTTATACTACGATCGTTGTAACTTTTTATTTTCTTTTACTTGTTATTTCGTAGGCACTTTTTCCTTTTGTCGCGAGCGCGAATCGTGAACGCTTTTAAAGAATGACGGTAATTTGATTTTTTGGACCGGTGAGCTTACCGACTATGCCATACAACGAACTGATTTCCTACTCTGTTGGCTGTCCTTACTGCTCTAGCACAGATATTTCCGACGATAATAACTTTGATTATAAAAAAAAAAATTAAAAGTTCTAAAGTTTTATTTTATACCTATTTCTAGTAATATAAAATATCGGATAAATACTTTTTTTTACTTTTATTTGAATAAATCATTCATAAAATTTTAAATTTAACAATAAATTTTGATATATAATTGTTACAATCGTTATTGAAAAATTTCAATAAAAATTTCCATCTCAATAATGAAATAAATTTATTTTTTTTTTTTATTTTTTTTTTAAACCCGCGCAATTGCGGTTTTGTATGCATTTTTTTAACTGACTCTATTGCACGCAAGTTGAAACATTAAAAATAAAATTTATCCATAACTTTGTATACATTTATGATTAAATTACATTATATTTACCATACAATTACACAAAATAGTATTTTTCGTATTTGATAAATCTTAGATATACTATATATATATAGTACATGTTATAATGAATTATTTTAAAAGAAATTTAAACATCTTTTAATTTCATGATATTTTTTTGTAACAAAATAAATAGGCTTTGCATAATAATTTATTAAAAGCGAAAAATTATTTTCAAAAAAAAAAAAGGAAAAAAAAAAACGAAAAAACTAAAAAATATTGAAATAACTCCTTCTTCCCGCCAATAATTGAACGATGATTGTTCGAAAGTGTAATCAATATGCCTATACGAATAAAGAATCGAAATCGTCTATAGCCGCGGAAAATTGATTCGACGGCAAAAGAAATTGCAGCCTACATCTTTTTTAATGGGATTCGCTCGAGTAGAAATCGTCTTTCTTTTAACTTTTTCTTTCCTTTCCTTTTCTTCCTTCTCTTCGTCTTATCTATTCTTGTACTTCGTTCCCATCGTATTTTCTTATCGGATAAAATGCATTTTTCATTCCTCAAAATATATAAACAAATTGTATTACATTTTTAAATTACTTGTCAATATTTCCAATACGTTATTTATTATTTGAAAACAAATTTCAATTGTTTGCGTAAATAACATCAGTGTATTAAATCGTTTAATGCACTTTTACATTATTGAATTAAATATTGTCTTACAAATCGATAGCATTATGATATTTTCATCAAAGACGTTTTCCTCGTGACATTTCCTTTTCCAATCTTTAAAAATTCATTTTAGACATTCATAAAACAGTGCAGCAACTATTCGTCAAAATTTCAATGAAATGTTTATTTGTGTATATATATATATATATATATATATATATTCTAAAAATCAAACTCGCTAACCAAACTCACTTTTAGTGACAACCTAAACCGTATCGATCGCGATAAAAACGCAAAGCTAACAATAACGAATCCACGCACGGCGTCGACTTTCTCGACCTCGTTTTCTCTCTCGATTTCACCTATTTTTTCTCTCTCTTTTTCTCTTTTTTTTTCTTTTACTTTCTTCCGATCTTATACATCCACACGCACACGTGACCTTCGACTTTTTTTCTTCCTCCTTACTTTTCGCACAGTAAAGAGATATCCTTACCCTCGTAACCCTAACTTACACCATTTCCTTGATCGAACTCTCTTACGAAGTTATATACGCGCGCGGTTACACAAAAGCACGCATGCGCACGGACGAAAACACGTAAAACGAAGCGCATACTCGAATATAGCTGCAAGCACGAGGAGACTTGCAACTGCAACTGTAACCTTCTCGCAGATATACTATATGTGTAAAGGATGTATACGTAAAATCGCGATTGTTAAAGAAATCCACCGTCTATATACGGGCTTCAATTTCGACGAATTTAAGTGGCAATTTTGAGTCGAAGCGGCATTAAAACTGGCATGAACGTGAGGATGAATTGAGATGCATATATATATATATACATACTCGTATACGCTTAATCGACGCTTCGATGTTAACTTTACTATCTAATCAGCTGCGGTGGGTTGAATTCGTACGAACGATTGTATATACAATATATGTAATATAGATTATATTGTGTGATATGTCCAGAATTATTTTTGCAATTAATTATTGGTAGCGTGAAACATAATTTGATTTCTTTTGTTTATGAACTTGAAAGACATTTTGCTTAATGTTATCGATTGTACATTATCGCTTTTTATTTTTAGGGAAGAAAAATTTTTTAATTGACATTAAACATTATTATGTTTAATATTAATTAGTTAAATATAATTAGTAATTGTAATAATTTTAGGAAATTTAATCACCAAACAAAAAAGTAAAATTTCTATTACAAGAATTTCTTGACAAATTTGGTTGAGAAACAATAACGCTACTAATTTTGCGTGTAAAAGTTATACTTAAATTAAATGGAATCTTGAACGCTCAACTGATTCTCTTAAAATTAAACACTAATGACATTTAACTTAATGTGTATTATTACGTTAAACCTCAAAGTTCTATATAATCTACAAGGTATTATTTTCCCCCTTTATCATTAGACATTCACAAGCGCAAACCGTTTACCATTATTTACTTTTTTTTTTTCCTCAACGAAAAGCAATAAAAGATGAAAAAAAAAATCTATTTCGACAAACTCCCGATGAAAAACTTAATAAAGAATTATAAATGATAAACTTTTCAAAAAGTAAGTAAATAAATTCTCGTAACCTCCGAAACGAAGCCATTTCCAATGTTGAATAGTCGTACAAATTGGTAAACTTTTGATTTTTCGTTTAATCATTAACTATTCGATTAGATCTCCCAAAATTAGCAAGAAACTCCGAGTCTTAAAATTTCACGTCATAGTCGATCTTCCGCTCGGGAAATGTGTACACGTGTCTCTGTGTGTGTGTGTGTGTGTGTGTGTGTGTGTGTGTGTGTTTGTGTGTGTATGTGTGTGTCGTGTATACCTATATAAGTGTACGCGCGTGTGTCGGAACTTTGAAACAGTCGGTATGAAGTAGGTGAAAGACAGAGTGGGAAAAGCGAACGAGCCGATATTTGAGTTACCCCGGAGCTTTTGCCAGGCAATCAAACCTACTTTTCTCTCTCCCTCTCTCTCTCTCTCTCTCTCTCTCTCTCTCTCTCTTTCTTCTATACAGCTGCCGGTGCTGCTGCTGTAGTTGCAGCTCGTTTCAAAACGAAAATCAATATTATGCAGCTAGTAGTACGGGTGCGATGCTCTTTTTAATTAGATCCCGTGCGTCTTTACCTTTTGCTCTTTTAACCAAAGTTGCTGCTTCAAAAATACGTGTAACATATCTATATACTAGTATATTCGTATAGCTCAACAGTTTGTCACCATTGCTTCGTTAAAACTATCGACGAACTAGCCGTTCTTGCCAGGTAATCTTGTTGCGACGCTTCCTACTCTCTCCTCTCTCTTTTTCTCTCTCTCTCTCTCTCTCGCTCTATCTCTCTCTCTCTCTCTCTCTTCAACTCGTCGTTATTCCATATATCGCGCAAGCCGACGCTAATGAAGTAAGCAGAGGTAATATTGCGAGCGCTTGATTATGCAAAATTTCGCGCATGATAATGTATAGCAAACGTTTGATGTAATTATACCCGCGATGGTGTTAATTATACGATGAGTTAAAACATTTTAATATTTAATATATAATCATTGATGTTGAGCTATTAATATAACTCGGTTGTTCATATTTTATTCATTCGATGTTCGCCTTTTAAGATCGAATTTTTATTTAAAAGTGCAATCTTTAACGTATGACGCTTAAGTATTAATTTATAATTTGTACAAGCCAATAATTTACAATGTTTCATTTGAAAATTTAATATCTTCTCTCGTTTTACGATATTATACGCGCAATGAAAAAATTAAATTATTTATTCAGTTAATTTTACCGTTAAAAACAATAAAAATTTAAATTTTGTTATTTTAATAATAGTTAACTTTACACTTTAATTGTTACATACGTGCAAAATATATTTATGTGACATCGATTTTTGGTTACATGGTACTTTGTATATATTTCATTTTTATTTTTATCCAAGCAATATATTTTTGTACACAATGCAAAACTGTTATCCGAATGAATAAACTTCAAGCATCTTCTTCTGTCTTCTTTCTTATTCTCTCTCTCTCTCTCTCTTTTTCTCTTTCTCTTTCATCCTCTTGGGACATCATAACGGAATTCGCAAAGATCGTAACGGAATATGAAGAAAACGAAAACCAAAAAATAACGCCGGATTCTCACGCTTTTGCGAAAGTAAACCGCGTAAATTGTTTGTTTAAGAAAAATATGAAGATAAAAATAAAAAAAAAAAAAAACAAACAAAAATAAAAGCAAAATAAAAACCAACAATTTTCGCGAACACGCACCATTAGCTATACTATATATATATATATATATATATATATATATATATATATATATATATATATATATATAAAATACACACACACAAACACACATACTTAAATATTCATACAAAGTACATGTACGAATAATGGCCAAGAGCGTTTCGTTTAATCGTTTTGCGTGAAGCGCAATATTCCACCTCGTGTCCTTCGCATACGTCGTCCTTCCTTATTCACCCAATAACCCAAGCATTTTGTTAACGTAACCCCTATAGCGAAGTAGCCCGTGCCTACATGTAGATTAAACGGGCGGGTATATCGCACGCGCGCGCTTATGTTTGTACATTAAATCTCCGCGGAAACTATAGCCCTTATCGGTTAATCTTATTTTTCATAAGTTTATGTTTAACCGTATGTAAACTCGCAGGTTGCGCTTTATGCCTTCGACGCTCGATTCATATCTCGCGCGCTTCAACCGTGAATTAGCCATTTATCGCTCGTATCGTACGGAGCTTGCGTTATTACCCTAAATCATCTCTCTCTCTCTCTCTTTCTCACTGGAGTTGCCGACAGCTTTAGGTGCTTCAAAGTAATTTGCATTCCGGGACGACGCGAATATTGTGTTTCTCGAGTTAACGATTGATTTTTAAGCGGATTGATTGCGAAGAAAAAAAAAGGAGAAAAAAAAAAAATAAATATCGCGCGATAATTTTGCGTTATTACCGAGGACTATGATCAGGTATACACGAGTCGTTAAACAATAAATTTTGATTATTTTGTGTCGCGCGACGCGACACGCGATATCGACATGATAATTTTATCGTTAATTAAATTATCAACGGGTGAATTTTTTTACGATGATAAATATTTTGATAAAAATATTTAAAAAGGCGTTTATTAACAACAGTTTTTATAATATTACGCGTTAAAGCAAAATTAAAATAACGAGGGTTGAAATTATGTCTCGCGATTATTTAGGATTATTTTAAAATATACAAATCATTGATATTGTATAAATAATAATATTTATTGTCATTTATTATTTTATTTAGTTAATCATTTGAAAATTTATAGTATTTGCTTGATTTATAATTATGTGTTGCAGATAATTTATTATCGTAATTATTGTATTTTTATCTTTTGTAAATATTAATAGTTCCAATACTTATTAATAACAATTTTCGACAAATTACCTTATTTTATTATTTATAACACAGCAGCGGTATAATTTTAATAGTAAAAATGATTCCTCCTAATATCAATCTCTGTTCCCATAAATTAAAAATAATTATTAACTGTGCAATCGTTCATTAAAACTGTCCAATTAAATAACACTTACAAAGTAATAAAATCAACGCAAAGTGATTCTCAAACATACGTAGTACGAGCAATTGTAATACTTTGAAAATATTTCTTCAACGCTTGTATACATACATCTATAGACATAAATAAGTATACATGTCCACAGCTAATCTCAGACAAGTGCTTACGCTCCTCTTGACACGCACTCGAAAGAGAAAGAGACAGAGACGGAGAGAGAGAGAGAGAGAGAGAGAGCTTGCACTCTCGAGTGCGTCAAACTCAAAGCGTTAACGATCACCGCGGCACTCATCATCGCTCGCTCGCATCGCGCCCACCAAAGCGATTCCCCGCTTCTAACCGCTAACGAGTTCCTATATCTACGTAGTAGACTCGAAAGAAGCGGATGAAGAGGAAATAATTAAAGTACAGGTAAGCGCCAATTCGTTTTATTAATACGAGGATACGTATTTATGTTTACAGAATCGAGAGATATCGGTGTGGTAGCTGATAAAAAATAAAGCAATAAGAGACAAATGAAAGATTGTGCACTTGTGTATACATGTGATGGATAAGGATAAAATAAAGTAGAAGAAGGAGAAAAGGGCGAAGGAGATAAGAAAGCAAACAGGAAGAGAAGAAAGGGTTGACGCGTATATTAAATTAGAGAAAAGATAGGGAGAAGCGCAACAGTTGAGCGTCTCAATAATCGCTTTTGTCTGCCACCAATTTGTATACACATATATATATATATATATATATATATATATATATATATATATATATATATATATATAATACCAACAGATGAACGGGAGGAGAAGAGGTCGACTTTTCTGAGAGAGAGAGAGAGAGAGAGAGAGAGAGAGACAGGCAGAGAAGAGAGAAGAGCAACAGGTTGTCGCCACCGTCGCAAGCACGCGGCGAGCCCTTTTTACAATACACGCGCGCCTCATGCATACATGTATATGTATACGTACGCGTACGCGATTACCTCGACATAGAAAGAGGCTGCTCCACTGCTGTACACGTATAAGCCTCGTTCGCTGTTAACTCTCTTTTACTCCACTCTAGAGAGACAGAGAGAAAGGCTAAACGATAACACAGAGACTGGCGGTATAATACTTGAGGAAGCCAGAGAAAGAGAGAAAGAAAGCGTTTCTATTAACTCGCTCGGTAAAGGGACGACCGATCAACGCTTGTCGACGATATTTTCTGGGTCTCTGTGTGTATATGCGTGTAGGCATAGCACAACGCGTCAAATGAATCTTTCCGCGTAGACCGCGGCTCCTTTGAATCCGACGACGATGGGGATGGCGCGTGCGCCAACCACTTGTGTATTCTCTCTCTCTCTCTCTCTCTCTCTCACTTAAGTGTCAATGAAGCCTCGAATTTGTTTTCTCTATATACGATTGTGGATTTTTGAGTGTACCGTAAGTTTGTCTATTTGTGCCTTAAATTAATAACGTTTGGCTTTACATTATTTATGTTTCGTATACTATTGTCTACATTTTCGTATTCATTTTGATGTTAAAGTTAGAGATTTATTAATTTTGTTTTTTAATTTTATTTAATTTCAAATATGGAATTATTAAGTTTCAGTTATTGGAACTGTTTGAAAAAATTATATTTTGTTCCCTTTATTCGACCCAAATGCACACTTAAACAACGTAAATATAAGTAGATATAGTCCGACTATGGTAAGCCGAATAATACATAAAAAAAAAAAAATACTTCCACCCTGCGTTTACCGTAACTTAAAATGAAATATTCAAACAGTACTTGGATTTTTCATAAATATAAGAAATTTTATTAAATACCTTATTTAGTTTAACACTTGTTACAAATGCTTTTATATTTTCAAGGGATAAAATTACGTAAATTTTTAGTTCTATACGTATTTCAATGAGTGCCATAATAACATTGTTTAAATTTTCTTTATAAGTTTATAATAATTTTACAATATTTATTTATTATTTCATTTACTATTTTATATTATAAAAATAAATATCAAAATTTTTATTTTTATTTTCTTATCTAAATATACCTTGTTATTTTATATTTAAAACACGAAATATCGATAGCTTTGAAATGTTTCAAAAAAGTTAAAAACAAAAACAAGAATTATTTTTTTTGTGAAATATCAATTTATTTTAATATTTACAAAATAAATTTTTTATTAAAATTTTATGTATTTTCCAACCGAGTTGACTTTAGTCCTTGATATTTTAAAATTTCAAGCAAACTAAACATATTGATGAAATAAAAAATAATAATAATAAAAAATATTCTAAATAAATATATATATAAAAGCTTGAGATCAAATACATGATATATATATATATATATATATATATACATAAACGTTATTTAAAATATTTAATATTGTACAATTTTTATATTCTAAAATATATAAAACATGCAAAATAAAACATTTTTTTCGGCATTTCCTCTTTCAAAAGTTACATTACGTTATTTGCGTTTATTTAAACTTTCCATATACCGATTAATAAATTTTAAAAAGCTATATGGTAATTTAAACGTTCAATTATAAAAATGTTTCTTGTAAAAAAAAAAAAAAAAAAAAAAAAATTTAATGTTTTTAAGTACCAATATAAAGATAGGATTAAAAAAATTTCAATAAAAGTTTCATTTATCATTAAGAAAGATGTAATTTAATTCACTAATTGCAACAATTTATTAAAAGCTTCCGGTAAAGATCTCATTAATTTAAAAAATTTAAAAAAAAAGTAAAACATTCGATACACCGACTGTTAAAATTCCCCGAAACTCCTCTTTCACATTTCTTTTTATTTTAAAATGAAAAATAAAATATGTTAAAGAGAAATAAGAGGCACAATAAGATATTAAATATCCGTGCTAATAAGATAGATGGTACTTTCCATAGTTCTTTGGCCATCGGCTGGTCTAAGCCAGGAGCGGTGTTTCTCGGTTGAAAGAAAGCCTTTATCGCATAAGAAGAGATCGGTAAGCAAGCGAAAGAGAGAGAGAGAGAGAGAGAGAGACGAAGAAAGAATGCACGAGCGATGATCTATGGTCACGATGACCTTCCGTGACTCGAATGAAACGGCATTCCCTCTCTCTGTTTCTCGCGCGCGCACGAGTTACAATGTGTGTATATATATATATATATATATATATATATATACGGATAGTAGCGCGATGCACGCCGATGTTAAACAATATAGCCGAGAGGAAACGAGAAAAAGATTATACAGACAGTGGAGTCGAGCAAATCGCGAGATATAGACAAAGAGCACGACGTCGTTACGTATAAATATATACGACGTCGATGGTTAAGTCCGGTTAAGAGAGTGACGAGAGTAATTGCAGATTACCCGCTTCGGGTATATTCAATTTTCTTCAACGATATGCGGGGAAAAATAAGCGTTTATTTTCTGCTGTAAGAAAATTATATCGCAACGAACTTTTTTTTTTTTTTTTTTTTTTATCGGTGACTACAAATTCTTTATCTCAAATAGTAACCGTCGTTTATTCATCGTCATGATTATTTTTTTTTTTTTTTTTTTTTCAATATTATAAATTTTTAACCTAGTATTTTTTAAATAAATCGCAACTTATACGATATTTTACTTCTTTATATTCAGTAATTGATATTTAAATATTAATCGAACGTTGTCATAATATTGTCCGTTCGTTGTACCTTTATAACCTGACTGACATTATAATTAATTACATATTCTATTAATAAAACAATTTCGTATCCTTGTGGGCATTTACTAATTGTGTCGCGAGTAAATTATTTTAACGATGCAAAAATAATGTGCGTTCAAAATTATAATTAATTTTAAAAAACAAATTATTAATATTAATAAAATTTTAATTTTTTCAACAACAATTTATATTGAAATAACATCTATTTATAAAATCACGATACGATAAAATGAATTTTCAATCGATTAAAAAAAATGCTAGTTTATTTATCATTAACGTATTATATACTTAGTAAAATCTATGAAATATAACATTGAATGTAAAAAATATTCAAAGCAGTCTAAGGCCATAATTTACTTTACACATAAAGAAATATCCAATTTGCCAGCTCTGCAACTCTCACAATTTACCCGTTAAGAAATCGTATTAATAACGAAGAAATTTTCTCCTTTCTTTTTTAGCAATTCACAAAAGCAATCCGTGGACGCAAATCATCGGTAACAAATACCAGCAAAACAATTCCACACAGGTAGATTTACATTCCTTAAGAAGTCTGCTGGATATGTATATGTATATGTATATGTATATGTATATATCTATACGAACAACGGCAAAATGCTGAGCTTGACGAATTTAAGACTATGATCCACAAAGGGGGTTAAAGCGCCATAATGTACGAAGAAAAAGAGCCAAGGACAGAGTCGAAGACGAAGAAACCAATGAGAAAAAAAAGACGATACGAGACGTAAGGAAATGCAGAACGAAGAAAAACAAAATTTCAAAGCAGTTGATAAAAAAAGAAGAATAAAGGAAAAAAGAGAATACGAGGCGCGAGGGCGGTTATATGTAGAAGAGAGCTGTGTGTCTAAAGAGCCGATGGAAATAAAGAGAAAGGTTAAATAAAGGGAAGAGACAGATGAAAAAAGAGAGAGAAAGAGAGAAGAAGGCAGTTTGGCTGCTGCAAAACGCAGCGAGCCGAGTTAGCTCGTTCGTACCAGTTGAACACGAAAGAGCTTCTTTCGTGCACGCGCTTATGCATATATATATATACACACACACGTATACATGTACACTTGGCTCTCTTACCCGCGAACCATTGAGGTGTCCGTCCGTGAGTAATGTCACGATAAATTATCGCCGCGCGCCGGAGACCCTCCTTCTCTCTCTTTTTCCCGCGAACTCATACACACACACACACACACACATCGAATGAGCAAAGTCGTCGCAAACCTAAAGAAACCTTCTCTCTTTCTCCCCTTCCTTTCTCCCTGTCTCTTCCTTTAGCCCAGCGACACGTACCTATGGATCTACTCGTATATGTATATGTGTGCTCTCGACGCTACCTCGTATCTTCGCGAGCTTTCTCCCCCTTCCTTCCCCTCGGGCATTTTGTTCTTTCCCCTCCTATCTCTTTCGCTTTATCTCGTATGGGCTAAGCTGCCGCTGCTACTTCCTTTAAGTTTGTTCCTCGCGGTCGTTCTTTTTTCTTAAGCCCCTCCCCCTCCTCGCCTCTCCTTGCACATCCTTGGTGTCCGCGCACGGTGTGTATGCCTTTCCTCCTACTCGACTCGTAGTTATCGTCGCTCGTTGTACGTTCGGTGCGTACAGTTTTCTCCTTCTTCTTTTTCCCTACCGCGTAGGTATATAGTTACAATCGTGTTGCACGTTTTGTTGACAAATTAACAGTCTGTACACAAACGATCGAATTTGGAATATCTGTTTATGTATAATGATTCTATTTTTTTCTTCTTATTTTGTTATAAATAAATAAAAATCGAGAGTAATCAATATATCATTGGCAGCACTCGATGCAAAGTTCGAAATTTACAATGGCACGTAAAAAGCGATGACCCATGTAAAAATGATTGTATGAATCCCACATCTATGAGAGATATGTAATACATGCATCACGATACATATGAGAACTGCAACTGTCCCATACATCACCTATATAAATATATTGTGTTGTAGCTACATGTAAGCTGCATATGTCTAAAACATGTTTGATTAAATAAAAATAATTTAAAAATATTGATACAATGTTAATCTAACATTATAACGAAATGAATAAAATATAGCAATAATATTGATAAAATAATATTACAATGTTGTTCAATATTGCATCAATGTTGAATCAATGTAGCATAAGTATTGCAATAGTATTGCTGTTAAAACAATTGATGTAATACTGATATAATATTGATGTAATATTAATGCAATATTGATGCAATTTTATACAATAGACGACCTACATATACATACACGTTATCACATGTATCTTTAAGTAGCCAATATACAAATATAATAAATATAGATAATTTTGGGTCAATATATATAGATAAGGTGGGGACTATTAGCATTTCCCATATGTATTGAGATACATATATTGCATTTTTTTTATATATTCGAGATACATAGTATTATTGTTACACGGGGATGATAATTTTTTGATTATACGTTGACACGTTGCATGCACACGTGATTTATGCACGTCGCGAAATTTATCGAACATTCAGGCCAGTGGTTATATAATTCTTTTCGCGGTATAATATTTCTTAAAGTTTAATGTGGTATTGCCTTTACCTATCTACACTATATATGTGTTTGTATCGTCAGCTGTTGGTAGACAAAAGGGTCGAAAATTGAAGAAGAATCTTACAACCTCAATTATTTGTAATGGCATACTAGAAAATATAAAAAAAAAATTAAAAACTAATTTAATAAAAAAATTTTAAAGACAAAATTTTTTTTATTCAAAATTCGTATAATTTTATACATGACAAACATTCTATTCCAACAATATTAGTCCGAAAATTTACAATGCAGTTATTTTTTAAAAAACCCAACTGTAATTTGAAATTTTTTAAATTTATCTTACTGTTGTGTCAATATTCTTCTTTTTTTTATTTCAATTCGTTTTATACATAACCGCGTGTACTCGTACATAAAAGCATACAATTATTGTCTCGATAACTTCCAATTTTACATCAATGCGCTCAAAATTCATTCGATAAATCCAACGAAAGGATTAGCAAAGAACTCTGCGAACGAAAAGAAAGTTAACACAAAATAAAGAAAAAGAGAGAGAGAGAGAGAGAAAAAGACGCATAAAACGTAATTTTTCATATCCACATTTATACGTGATTGTCGCCTACACATACAGGGTACGAAAAATTTTTCAACACACCCGCGTTTATTATATCGGCTCCGACGTATCGAATAAATTAAAATTCCTCGAACCTTGCACTCCACCCATCCTCTCCCTTTTACATAAATTTATCTCTCTCTCTCTCTCTCTCTCTCTCTCTCTTTCTATCTCTTTCTCCTTTTTCCTCCTTGTACCTTCGGCTGAAAATGCAGCTTTCGAATATAATCTGTCGTGTGCGCGCACGAGCATTCGGCATTTTTATCCACGACTGCACGAGCCAAGGAATCTTTAATTATTGCGCGAGTTGCAAAGAAAAAAAAAAAAAAAAGAAAGAAGAAGGATGCTTACATTTCTGCATCTCTTTTGTAATCCTCGACGTTCCTCGCTTATTTTTATCGCTATCGTCTCTTTTTTATCATCGTCTCTTTTTCTCTCTCTCTCTCTCTCTCTCTCTCACTCATTCTCTCTTTCTCCGTCAGGCGTATCTTTGTGGGACACGCTGCTGCTGCTGCTGCTGCTGCTGCACAAGACGCGCGTCTCAGTTGATATTCAACGATAATTGGATCCTTTGAGAGCGAGTGAAAAATCAAAACCAACGCTCGTCCGATCACCCAAAAGCCCCAGAGATTGATTCTTATCTCGCGAGTACGCGAGCACACCCACCAGAAATTTTATCATTTGGAATGGGAAATAATCCTTTTTCTTCTTTTTATGTCTCTCTCTCTATCACTTTTTCTCTCTTTTTCTCAATGTGTGAGGTGTACACAAAAAAGAATAAAAGAAGAAG
Organism: Chalcis sispes; assembly: GCA_949987625.1. NCBI lineage: Eukaryota > Metazoa > Arthropoda > Insecta > Hymenoptera > Chalcididae > Chalcis > Chalcis sispes. The sequence continues at coordinate 67,206,771 of OX465095.1, forward strand.
AGATCAGCGGGAGGTGGAGGAGGCATCTTTTTTTTTTTTTCTTTAATAAGGTATACAAAAGCACGTAATCGAATCGATTTGTGAATGTATTTGTACTATGATACGAGTAGAGAACAATAATTTTGACTTTTATCGATTACTCTATAACCCATATGTAAGTCGCAGTAATTGTTTGCGTGTAAGTATAAATTTTTCGAATAAGATTATTATCGTAATTGAAAAGAGTTAACAATCGTGCTGTAATTCTAATCAAATATTGACGGTTGAAAATTTAATTAAAATAATAATGTAATTATAAATTTCGCTTTAATGCAGAGAGCAGTGCAATGTTATTAATTAATATATTTAACGAATGCGCATCGTCAATAGTACAACACGAGCATTGTTTTGTTATTGCTAAATTAGAGTGCAATAATTTATTACGCAAACTCTCAGAAATTAATTATCATACGTTTATATATGTATACGTATAAAACAGAAAAATGAAAAAACGATTGTTTTTTTTTTTTTTAAAGAGGAATTTCTTTTACTTTGCTATTATTAACGTAACGTTATTACAGTTACGCGCCGCGCACGCATTTAATTAATCAAAATCTTTTTGCTTTTTTTTTTTTTTTTTTTTTGATTGAAGTTTAATTTGCGTAAAGTAAACATAAAATTTTAATTTACAACATAGGATAGAGTAAAAGTATATGAGTTCCAATGATAATCGATAATGCAATTTTCACTTAACGAGATTTGTTTTACTTTGAAAGTAGGTCATTTTGTGATTTCAACTATTCAATTTAGGATTTTGTTAAATTTACCTACACCGTTACTGAAAGTTCAGTGAATCTCACTTTTGTTTGTGTAAGCGTTTTAATGTTACTATTAGTTCACTTTTGTTTGAATTGATTCTTTTTATCGGTTCTTTATTTTCTAATCACTGACTATAAACATTAACATTTACGGTAAAATTATCAAACTATCGCTTAACGCTAGTTATATATACATATATATATATATATATATATATATATAGATAATTCATTCAAAATTAGTGCGACTATACGGATATCTTCATAAATTCACATGATTATTTAAGCGTATAAATTGTTCAACTTTTTGAAAAAAGGGCACGATTAAATACATAAATTATAAAATCAAGTGGCATATTTTGGATGAAAAAAAAAAAAAGATTTAACTCCGATGATGTATATCTCGTTCATCGAAAATTGATATTGCAAGGATAATAATTCGTTTTACCTTAAAATTAAGAGATTTCCAATAATTTACTGCCAATTACAGAGAGAGAGAGAGAGAGAGAGAGAGAAAGAGGAACACAGACACTCGGCTCTCTTGAGCTTGATAGCGTTAAATTAAAAATTCGATAATCGGTGCTCAAAGAGATCCGACGTAGAAACGCGAAAGAGGATTGAGGTCAATATGGAGAAACTCCGTTCCCCCTGCCCCTTCCTAAAGCTCGTAAATTTTACCTTTTATCCAAACCACGGGAATATTTGTTTCTTTGTCCAATTAAACCGATTGAATAATAAATTGATAAAAACTATTTAATTAATGAAATTCGAATATTAGACGAAAATAATCGTTTGGGATTTGTCAATCGTAAATTATTATTTGTACTGTTAATAATTTTTATGTATTTATTAATGTTAATAAATAAACTAAAATATTTGATAAAAATTTGGCTATACGTTAATAATTTAACGCATCCTATTTCACAATTATGCAATAAAATATGTACTTGTATATTTTTTTATTTAATAACTTGTATTGGACATTTAAATATCTAAGTTGTTAAGTTTATTTAAATTTAAAATTTATTTAAATTCAAAAGAGTTTAGCTAATAGTATAGCTTTTACAGAAATGCTAATTATTTTTTTCGCATAAACACGCAGTAGAATTAATTAATTTATTAGACGTAGAAGCCGTCTGTAAATAATTTTATCTCGTTATGCTATTGATAATATCGGCAACTTGTTATTTAGATGTCCTTTAGATAGTCACAATGAAGAAAAAATAAATTTCAAATCCTAGAGTACGCAAAATAAGGGTAATGATCTTTAGAAAATGACGCGATTATCGAATAATTACGATAGAAAAAAATTAAATTATTTTTTTGCATTTGATCGAGCATAAGCGCACGAATCAAAAATCGTTTGAAAAAAAAAAAAAAAAAAAAAAAAGCAACTCTCCACATTTACCCTTAAACATTGAAACATTGACGATTCGCACTTGAAAACGAAACAACGCGCGCGCTTGTCTCGTTAGAAATCGATACTATGGCCCTTCCGACGACGCCACAGCGAGAAGGATGAGATTTGCGTATACGTGTACACAAGCACGTTTAAACAGACATTTACGTATCGTTGAGGAACCTCTTGACCTAAAGGTTGACTCGCTGATAGCTCGCGATACGTACCATATATATATATATATATATATATATATATATATATATATATATATATATATAATCAAGTATACGTGAACCGGAAGAGGGGGAGGGGCAAAGTACGAGGCGTATAAAGTGTGCACGCGCGCATCGACTTTAGCCCCGCGGTTGTTTGCTCACTGCTGACACGTACACTCGTTCGTCACATCGCCCCAAACTACGAGCTAGAATGTCTAACTCTCTCGCCGTTTGTCTCTTTATCTCTCTCTATCTATATATATATATATATATATATATATATATATATATATATATATATATATATATATATACGTACACACATGCACACACGTGCAGGAAAGGTATATACGCGAGAGTTGAACGAGTACTGCTGCTACTGATACTATTTGTACATACTGTAACGCGAATTCACCTCGTCGTGCTTTCGCGTAAAGAGAGTTCGGAGCTTGAACGCTCGCGCTTTTGCGTTCGGGAAAAGTAAAGTAAGTAACGTCTCCGAATTTGCGATTTAGGATTTACGTGTATCTCTCCGTACTCTTACTTTCTTTGCGTTGTATACTTTTTTATTTCGTTCAACCTTTCTTTATTTTTTCTATGCGTATGCGTTTCATTCATTTATTTATTTAATTTTTTTTTTTTTTTTTATTTTAATAAAACCTGGTTTTTAATATGCGCTAATTTTTAAAAGATTTTTTAAATAAATGTACAAATAATTTTCAAAGCATTATTCACTTTGATGCGGACGAAAGAAAAAAAAAAAAAAAATTAAGCATGCTTTTGAAATTAAATTCATTACTCTTAAAAAATGATGAATTTTGTTTTTAAATCAAAATAATTTTATTTATTATTATCATTTGTCCTTTTTACCGAGCGAAAAATATATAAAAATGTAAATTTTACTTACGCAAACATATAACGTAAGTAGCTTTTAAAAACATTATTATGTTTATCATCGTCTGGAAAATGTTCAACGAAATATAAATTTTAACCTTTTTCATGCGATAAATTATAAAATCTACGCTACGATAGATATTTTGATTTGAGCTAAAGAATGTCGCAAATATTTATGCCAATGTAAAATTCAATTTCCTTTATTTATCAAAATTTTCTCAAACCGCTCGTGAAAAAGTATAAGAAAAAAAATAAACTTAAATAAAACTCTCGAATTCGTCATTTGCATATTATTTCGCGCATTTACAATTACAATTATTCGGGTATACGCTATTTATATAGAAATGCTTAATGCCATTTTATAATTTAATTATATATGTATATAAAATATAAAAAAATTTTCTTTTAAAATATCCGCGTCGTCGGAAAAACAAAAAACAACAAAAAAAAAAATTGTAACGAAATCGTGACAGCCTAGCCTGTGAAATAATCATAATGCACTTAACTACTTCTCTCACAAAATATATAATACGTATGAGAAAACAACGACCGAACTGTTTGTGCATATATGTTGAATATGGAAACACCATTTGAGAATAAAATAAAATTAAGAAAAAAAATAAAAAAAATAAAAAAAAAAAATAAAAAAAAAGCATAAGATACACATACACGTAATATTATTTTCGTAATTTCTGTGAAAAGTGTGCAAGTCACGTTTATCGGTGAACCCTCGCGTATATACACGATCTTCTCCACAACTCGATCTCTCACGATCGTTTCGGAACACTTACACCCTACATACGCAATCCTATACGTATCCACGTATGTACGTGTGTATGTGTGTGTATGTGTGAAAGAGAGACTATCCAACATTCGTTAAACAGAACGAAAGAATGTTTAAAAACACACAATGACTTTGCGGCGAAGGTGTTTCGAAGGTGCGCTCGTAAAATGAGAGAAGGAATAAATAATGGAAAGAAGAAAAAAAAAACAACTCGGAGAAAAGAAACGAGAAGAAGAGAAGGAGGAAAGTCAACAAGCGCGAGATAGCACCGAATAAAAACGGAAATGAGACGAGCTCGAGAAGAGGACGACGACACGGCGATGAAAATGACGTGAGTGAATTAATATGTTTGTGAGTGTGCGTGTATGTATGTATAAAAAAAAAAAAAAAAAAAAAAAAAGATGCACGTATAAGAGAAGAAGATGAAGAAGGAAGAAGGAAAAGACATTTTACCGATAGTAAGCTCGATAAAGAATCACAAGACGGATAAAATTAGAAAGACAGATTTCTAACGAGTTCTTCTCCGCCTTCGTCTTGTAGCTTTATATATATATATATATATATAAAAGTAAACGCGCGAACGCGTATTGTATGACGCTCGTTATTTTTTCTCCCTCTCTCTGTCTCACCATCTTGCGAGCTCTTCTCACCTCCGACTCCTACAACACGCCATCCTCTTTTTCAACATCGCATTCGATCATTGTAAACTCCATCTTCCTCTCGTGCTGAACGTTACGAACATCTTGTTCCTTTTCCTCTCTCTCTCTCTCTCTCTCTCTCTCTCTCTCTTTTCTCTTTTATTTCGTTTATTTCCAAGCTTTTTCTTGCGCGTTGGCTTGTTTCAGTTTAAACGCGATGAGTCGTACTGATGCAAATAACGATAAGACCGAAATATACGCACATCCCAGATCTCGAGATACGCTTTTTTCGCTCATTTATTCATTCATTTTTTCTTTTTATTTTTTTCTCCTCGCAGAACTACACGCCAAAATTCAAGCACTCTATCATTGTTAAAGGGAAATTTTTACGGTATTCAACAAACGCTTTTGTAATTGAAAAAGTTGTACTTTTAACGGAGCTTCGATCGTTTTTTTTTTTTATTTTGTTTTTTCAAAATTATAAATAATAAATCGATGGCATTGTTAAAAAAAAAATGTTGTATTTGTGTAGAGAAATATAAGAGTACATAATTAAAAGTAAAAAAAAGATAATTTTTATAGAAAAATTATAAATACTGTCATACGAAAACATTCCTTTTGCTAATATACGCCTATACGCGTTGCACATATTGCATAAATAATCAACGTGGAATATTAAAATACAGAAAGTAATCCTCAAATAGTTTATTAAATAATTTTCAATATTGAATGACTTTGTGTTAAAATGTCTTTGGTAATAAATTTTAATTTTTAAAAATTATATCATAAACATGAACATTAAATCTCTAGTATAATGATATTAATATAAAATATTAATTAACTATAATGATTACTATTTTGTGATACAAGAAAAATTAATTTAAAAATGATTTGAATTTCAATTTAATTCGTTAATTAATTTACGAAATATGCAGATTTTTCAATAATTTAACATAAATTAAATTGTATGACATGACAAAAAATTAATATCTTCCTTTTTTCTACTTTTAAACGATGAAAATTATTGTTTCAAAATTACGAGTCAACATTCATTACTGAATTCGTGAGATGACAAAAAGTTTTTACGCGTTTATTCTTAGAAATATTCCTACAAGTAAAAGTTACAAACTCACAGTACAATAAAGTATCGATCAATCGGTCGATCAATCAATTTAACTCATCTTTTTATGCAGATTATTATATATATATATATGTATACATTTTTTTTTTTTTTTTTAATTCCTTCCATTTGATCACACGCCACGAATCTCATATTTCTTCTCTAATACCGAGATTTATTTGCTTTGACAAGTAACAGAAATATTTCATTGAATAAAACAAACTTGTAATGTTTAAAAAAAAATATTAAAATAAATTAAATCCAGCGTCGAATAACTTGAAATTTATTTTTAAAAAATTGTTATAATTTAATTTGTTAATACTTATAAATATCTAAATAAAGATAAAAATTTGACAATTAAAAATAATTTAACGTATTACGTGATTTCAATGATCAATTTCAATAATTTCTAGTGGCTTTACATTACTCAAATATGTAATCGATCAAGTAATAATAAAATAACGATAAGCGAATACGATGTACAATAGATGGACGGTAATAAAAAATATTCTTAAAATAATAAAATTTCACTGAAATAATAAATGTTAATTATGGAAACAATAAATAATTATGAAAGTATGATCGATGGATAAATCTAAAATTAGCCTCTATGCGTGTACACGCGTGTACTGAGATAAATTCGTATCAATTATTATGTTAGTCATGCTAAAATCAATTTTCATCAAAAAGTCAAACCGATCATCGACCAACGGCAGATTTACATTCGCGCTCATCGTGTATACGTATATACATATACATGCGTAAATACATAAAACTCAGAGCAGTAATACACGTAGCCGCAGACGCACAACATGAAAATTGCGTTCCCACACTTCCCTTATACTCGTATATACGAAAGTTATGAAGGGTACACGCCGCGGGCTTACAGCCGCGCGCTCGCTATCTCTAGTGTGTAAAAGCAGAGATGTTTGCAGTTTGATACTACGGCTATTACCGCACTATCCATTCTTGCACCCTACCTACCCTCACTCCTCTCTCTCTCTCTCTCTCTCTCTCTCTCTCTCTCTCTCTCTCTCTCTCTTTATCCTCTTCTCCTATATAATACTTCGAGTTCAGTGATATATTGTCCCGCGATAAGTTGCGGCTAGTTTACAAGTCAATTGGATGGCTCTCGAGAGCCACGAAAAATTCATCTTAATCCATCCTCCTTGCGTAAATAATAGTAATTATTTTAACTTTAGATTTTTCCCCTTTATTTTTTCTTCTCTTTTTCACGTTTTATCCTTCTTTTTTTTTTTTTTTTTTTTTTTTTATTTTTAATAATTTTCACGCTGCTAATTAGAATAACACTTGAAAGTTGAGTTTCGTCGTAACTTTTGTTTACACGCGCTCACATCAATTTATCGATGAGAAACGATTCGGTGCGAATTTGTCAATCGTCAATAATCGTTGGAGGTAATTCGTGTACTCGTATCTTAATCGGATTATAGACTTGGCGAAGCCCAACTTGAATAGATGTAGCAAAATCTTTCGTGTTAATCTTGTTGCGAAAGCTTAATTTGCATGTATAGGTATTTCTCAAAATTTATATACCATATATAATGATTAATACGTTGAAATTAATAAGTTCGAATGCTACCAAAGCTATTATTCATTATGCTGGATATATGACTTTTTTCTATTTATTATAAATTTAATAATAAACATGTATTTCAACGCGGCAAGCACGCATATACTACATATAGTACATCTCGCATTCAATCAATTTCTGCTCGAATATATACATATGAAAATAAATCTATAAATTTTTTTATTAAACTGTAATACGATATAGTTTTATCATCAAAGATAATTTAAAAGTAAATGTCGTATTCTATTGCGTGAAAATCATCCGCGATTAAATAAATGTATAACTCCATAAAAAATGTCGTTATCGGAATCTGAAATAATTAAAAAAATTACGTTCTAAGGATGATTAAATTAATGAATAGTTTTAAATATAAAAATATTTTTAATTTTATGGAGATAATTTTAATTTTAAGAAAAAGTTTATAACGCAACAAAACAAAATGAAAAAATCTAAATGAAAATTCTTAAACAAACACGTCTCGATCATGATTTAACAACGCGTACACCTCACGATTGACCTCACCTCCGCGTTAAAAAGAAAGCAAGAAAAAAAAAAGCTCATTCCCCGAGTAAACTATCAATATAGTGTCTTCTTTCCTTTCTCTCTCTCCCTCGCTATCATACAAGGTGTTTACTCGTATACTCGTCTTCCATTTTCTCAAGCGCGAGGACGATGCGATCGCTTTAAAGGAAAGAGAGCCTTGTTGTACACTAGGTGGCAAGGCGAGTGTGCAAGTAAGAATGAGAGAGAAAGAGAGAGATGGAAGAAAAACCTCGCAGGCTGCATAAGCTTTTTCTCTCAGGCGCCCACTCCTTTCGAGCCTCTCTTTCGTTTTCTCGAACAGATTACAACAACGAGCTGTCCAAGAGAGAATGAGAGAGAAATAACGTGCGCTCGAGAAAGAGAGACAGAGAGAGAGAGAGAGCCAAGGCGTCACTTTGTTGGAACACGGATGCTCGCCGCCGCTCGTTCCATCTCTCCCTCGTTACACCCGCGCACATCCCGTAGAAAGAGCGAGAAAAAGAGAGAGAGAGAGAGAGAGAGAAAAAAAGGCTTACACCGAAGGAGAAAATAAAAGGTATAGATGAGTTCAAGCTCTCTCGGCCTTAGCCAGTGTGCCTTATTCTTCTTTGATGCGGGAGAGATAAGCATCCGTTCCTCAAGAACTCGCGCTTCTTCTCCTCGTGCAGCCAGTTCCTCTTATAATACTCTTTCGCTTTTCTTATTCCCAGCTCTTCTTCTCCCTCTATCTCTCGCTCTCTCTCTCTCTCTCTCTCTCTCTTCTTCTTTTCTTTCAACCGAGTCGCTTTCTCTTCTCGGACTCTCACTCTTTATCATTCTCTCTTTCTCTCCTTTTAAGCGAAAAAAGAATCGAATATTCTGCTGTGCCGCTGAAACGCCGACGTTCTCCTTCTCCTTTTTCTTCATCCTTGGCTTGAGAGAGAGAGAGAGAGAGAGAGAGAAGTCGGCGCGATCACAATAGATTCAAGATACGGGTGTATTTTGCTCTTCTTTACTCTTTTAGCTACATATTAGTATATACGTACTCCGACTCAAATGATTTTTTATTTATTTATTTATTTATTTTTTCTTTTTATATTATACGCTTTTGTTTCAAACTACATTGTATAGGAAAAAGCAACGCGATCGAGAAAAACCGCACGAAGTTGTATCTTTTTACAAAAATTTTGACGCCCCTTATATGTATAAGTATACTATATTTGTATGTATATTGTCGTTGATTTTACATACGATAGATTTGCTTTCCTGGACATCAATGTACAGTTATACGTTCTGTTCAACGAACTTGATTTATAAATGTAATTTCCTTTTTCACACGTATATCGTACGATATTTATTTATTTACCGATGCACTAATTTAAATATGTTAAAATTTTAAAATAAAAGTTTTAAAAAAACTTTTAATCACTGCAATTACCGTATAGATAGAGACGGGTTAGTAGAGCGATCGGATAAAATAAATTAATTAATTCTATCGATGTTTACACGGTATAACCACTAAAGCAATTAAATAACATTCGAGGAAAAACATTTTTATTTTTAAATTCGAAATTAAATCAATTAATTATCGAAGAAAACAAATCGAATCGATCCAAATAGTTAATTTTGTACAAACAGTGTGCAGAAGAACAATGGATAAACATTTAATATAACGTAAAATAAAAACGTATAGAGAGAGAACAAAGTCGAAATATAAAATACATACATAGGTATGTATACGAATCGTCTTCTTATCGTTCACGTTTCCTTTTATTCTTGGAGCGTCAGCATTCGCGCGATTAAAATATGCGCGCGGAGATACACCAGCCTTTATACACATATATATATATATATATATATATATATATATATATAAAAATCTAAACGTTTCGTTTTTCTCGCTCCTCGCTTTCTTCGTCGAACGCCGAGCCGAGTAACGCGAACATTTCGCTTGTGCATCGGCAAAAATTTTTTCGTTTTGTGAAAACTTTGTATACTCGTATAAGTATATGCGTCTTTTCTCTAAAATGATGCATATCCGGGTTATATATATATTGAATGTTTATTTATGAAAGTGAAAAATGCTGCATTTTTACTTTGCGTTAAAGTAAAAAAGTAAAAAAGAAAAAAAAAAAAAGTAGTAATATAAAGCGTAACATAAATTACTTTATGAATAAATAAGTAACGTCGAGTTTGATTTAAAAAAAAAAAAAAAAAAAAGTTCGCCGTACATCTATTTTAAATATTTCATAAAAAAATACATATTAGCGCGAATTTTATCGCGATAAACTTCAGTTTGTCGTGATATACGTTTAAGAGATTTCGTCTCTAAATACAATCGCCGAGTATCAATATGTAAAATGGGTCCTGAAAATTTTTATATCAAAAGTTCTCGTCGTACGCTCGTACTGAACTTAATTGTAATACGAATTATTATTATCAACAACGAGCCTTTTTTTTTTTTATTTTTTTTATTTTCAAACAAAACGAATAAAAAAAATGTTTTTTCGCCATTTACATGTTATTAAATTAGAATTTATAAAATTATTACCAAATTAAAAATTCAAATTAATTCTTTTCCAAACTTATTTCCAGTTTTAAATTATAATATTCCTTGTTGAAATAATCTTAAATATTCGCGATGAAGAGAAAAAAAAAAAAAAAAGAAATAGAGCATAGAAATTCTATTTTCAGAATATCAAGCCCTCGACAGAGATCACAATAAATTTAAAATATTTTATTCTCATTTTATTCGTCCCGTCATTGAAGTTAAAAAAAGAATTCTTATCTGGCTCTCGTTTCCGCTTTTTGCTATCCGCAAAATGCAAGATTTAACCAGAGACTCTCCTGACACATTACTTTTGTTAAATTTATCTATGAATTATTTCTATTTTTTAAATTTACTTTATACTTCGATAATTACAGCGGTAAAGAGACAATGTTTATTTTTATAATAAACCTTTGTTTATGAATTAAACGTAAATTTACAGAATAATAAAAAATATATTTTACGCAGTTTTTAAACAATCTTATTGATATGTTGCTTTATTGCAAGTTCAATTATAAACATTATTTTTGTTGATTAAATCTTTAAAAAAAAAAAAAAAAGTGACAGAATATACGCAGATACAACATAATTTTATGTTGATATTGAAATATTTGATATAAAAAAAAATACCTCTTCACTTCAATCAAACAATTATGTTTTTCGGAGAAAAGTAGACGTCATAAACTTTTTGTTAATTTTAAGTTAGCGAATTCTGTACTATATACAATACGATAACGAACGAATAAAAGAACTATATCTTTCAAGAAGAAAAGATCTTTCACTTTTCGGTGAAAAGGCAGAAAAAAAAAAAATTATAAATAATTCTTTGCCTTTCTTCGTCATTAAAAGTTTACATCTAAAAAAAATCTCCTGCCTCCAAAAGACAATATATAAAGGAAAAGAAAAAAAAAAAAAAAAAAAAAAAGCGTAAAGGATCGCTCCGACTCTTCTCATTGCGCGGGCGTCGCGTAATATATATAAAGATATATATATATATATATATACACACGCACACACACACTCTCGCTCCATAATCACAATAGATCCGAGATACATCCTCTGCACTTTGCTCTCCTCCGAGAACAATATAACGAGCGTAAGCAAGACGAGCCAACGAACGAACTATAAGAAACGAAGAAGGCAAAGTTCTTCTCAATTCTCTTTTTTCCTTTCTCTCTCTCTCTCTCTCTCTCTCTCTCTCTCTCTTTCTCTTTCTCTCTTCTCATCATGCCGGCAAAATACGAGATTTTTATGCGTAAAACGACGGAGGAGGCTTCTTTTCTTAGCCGCTCGCGTTAACTCTCTTGCTCTTCTCTTCTCTTTCGGTTTTAGCCTAAAAACCAGTTTAGTCGCGAAAGAAGCCGAAGTCAAAGCAAGAGAGAAAGACAGAGAAATAGCGACAGAGAGAGAGAGAGAGAGAGAGAGAGAGAGAGGACCCACTCCAAATATAGACCGTGCCGATATTGCGCTCACGCTCGCTCGCGAGTTAAAGTCGCGTCCCATATAAGGTTGAATTTGAATCCCACGCTTTTGGACCGCGAAAGCTCGCGCCGCACTGCTGATTTCCATCGCGCTCTCTCTCTCTCTCTCTCGTTCTTGGTTTCTTTCTTTTAAAAATGTCCGAAAGAGCGCCGGCATTCTCTCTCTCTCTCTCTCTCTCTCTTTCTCTTTTTCGTGCTTAAATTTATATTCACCGTCGGCGTGTATAATTAATTGTCCTGCCGCTTACAGAGAGCGAATCTCTATATACATGTATAAAAGAGCCACCTTGATTGACTATTTTCCGTGAATGCCCGGATTTTTACGATTCTCCGAGAGTTCGTCGTTTCTTTCTCGTATTAATGGGTGAAAACGAGAGAGGCCCCCTTCTCTCTCTCTCTCTCTCACGCTATTTCTCTTATATATATATCTTGGCTGATATCGTTTTTTTTTTTTTCTTTAATTCTCGATTCGGAATATTTTAAAGGTGAAGCGAGCTAAGAAGAAGGAAGAGAAGGAAAGAGGGAGGGAGGGAGGAAGGGAGATACGTAAAGTCGAAGAAAACGAATCTGAATGCTATCAGATGCGACCTCTTATTAAATTCTGTTCGTTTTTTCAATTGATGTCAATTCCGCGGCACTTTTATTCCAAGTGAATGGGTAGACGTTTATCGAGACCGCTTTTTAACCGAAAAAAAAAAAATAAATAAATAAATAAATACGTATACATAATTTTTTTTTTCGTCTTATTTTTTTTTTTTTTTTTTTTTTACTCCCTTGTTTTCCTTTTCATACTACTCCCTCGCAGTATTACTTCTATTTGTTTTTGTAATTTATTTATTTTTTTTTTTTATTCCTATTAACATTATTTATAACGATAAAGTGTTAAAATTTGACGCCATTAAAAATGTTAATTAATGCAAAGAGCGCCGTGTCGTGTGTCGGTGTTTGAATTTTAATGCTTGTCTCATTAACGAATAATATAAAATAATGCAAGATATTTTTTCGAAACGTCGTGTTTAGAATCCGATAAAAATCCGTAGAATTTTAATTAATTTTCTCGAACGTTAAATAAATAAGATTTTACAGTTTTCTAATGCCTCGTTCAACGCGTTGTCGCGCCCATGTATTTATAATCTTATTCCTTATATATGACTCAAGTTACAACGGAATTGTTTTAGTCGAAAAATTTTTTATTTTTTTTTTCTCTTTTATTAACATATTAATACTTGCCATGTGGCGCTGTCGAGCCACTTGATGAAGAGAAAAAAATTCACGTATAAAATGATAAACAATTAGATATAAAAAATATAAAATAAATATCTTAAAAAGAATTATTTAAATCGTATAAGAAATGGCGCGAGTTACAAGGAAACGTGAAAAAAAAATTTAATCATTCACTAAATTTCATTCGATATTTTAGCGATACATTGAACACGTGTGAATGCTTATATACTCGTGTATATATATATATATATATATATATATATATATATATATATATATATATATATATATATATATATAGGTATGCGTCAAATAAAGAGTGTTGAAATTTCAAACATTCCGATGTCAATCGAAATGGCTTATGGCTCGTTGAAAAGTTTCAGTGTTTATTTTAGGAAAGTCAATTGTTCGAAGTTCAAGTCGCTATTTAAATTAATGTTTTCCCTTCTCTTTTAATAGACGACGATTCAACAACGATGTTTATTTGAATAACAGTCCCAAATGTTCCTCTCTCGCATAATATAAGTCCGGCGTGAATATTTTTTTAGCGCTTTGCCTTTGAATTAAAATAACATTTAAATGCATATAACAATTATTCAAATTAATTGTTAATTTTTATTGCTTCGACATCTATACGTTGTATAAATAAAAGGAAAAAAATAAAACAAAACCAAGGCCTCGTTAAAATCAACTGTGTATTGATTTTTATCAATTACAAGCAAAACAAAAAAATAAAAAAATAAAAACATAGTTTAGTTTAGATCGAATCAAATCGTTACAACCGAAGACGAATACAAATTACAACGCATAAAGCTTTATAACGGTTTTCAAGCTACGATAAATTTAATACGTAAACTAAAATCCATTTCGCGTTAAATAAACATACCGGCACTTACCGTATAAACGTCGTCGAGTTTTAAAGCGTTTCAAAACCTCTCCTTATACATATAACGACATGTAAATTAACCGCAAACGCGATCGTTTATTCCGTGAATATTGTGCACTGCTCCGCGCACCGTGATAATTTTCCATTAACTTATGCGTTTGCGTCTATATATATATATATGTATATATATATATATATACGTAACGCTTCGTAAGATGCTACTTCGAGAATATAAATATATCTGTACATATAGAAAACGCATTTGAATGAACAAAGCAAAGTAATTTACGCAAACGAATACGTCGTCGTATTGTCGCAAAGTACTCGTATAATAATAAAGCTTCTGCGCTTTGTGTATATGCCCATAATTATATATAAATAATACGAAACAATTAAACGTACAAACGTGCGTCAAATAAAGAGCACGATAGACATATACATGTATAAGCAACTGCTATAGGCGATGCAAATTAATGCATATATGTATACATATATATATATATATTTAGAGCGTATGTGTAATGTTCCGTGTCGCGATTCTCTATTCTCCTTGTCTTTTTCTCCCTCTCTTGTGATTATGTCGTCTCCCGATGACCTTTCTTTTCTTCTCTCTCTCTCTCTCTCTCTTTCTCTCCTATACCTTCTTCGTCGTATCTTCGTTTTCTCTTCTTCTCCTTAATCCACCCAAATTAATTATCGGCCAACTAACTTTCGAGGAACTCTCATTATCACGGCTCATAAAGTAGAAGCAGTAGCAGCAAAAGCAACGGCGGCAAACTATACCAATGTGAAACAACGACAGGCAACTGAGAATCAACGCCGAAAGAAAGAGAGAGAGAGAGAGAGAGAAGGAGAGATGATGAGAAGAGTAAAGTTTAAAAGAGGAAGAAGGAGAGAGCGAAAAGACACGAAGGAACGGACGTACGACGAAGACGGAGAGAAATAAAGCATACGTAGAAGAAGGTAAGACAGAGCGAATGCGAGAGTAAAAAAAAGAAGAGTTGGATATATATATATATATATATATATATATATATATATATATATATATAAAGGCTTATACAGCGACAGAATTTCGAGCGGATCTACCTCGTCGACAAGCCATCGATGCGTATCGGCGGGAGGAAGGCGAATTTCGTTTCGCAAATAAGCCAATTATGTCAATAATCCCGGGAAATCGCTCGTCTAATCGGATATCATGCTCTCTCGCTCTCTTTCATTCAAGAGGGAGTAAAGAGAGTAAGAGACGAGCTTTTGCATTCTTTCTTTCTCATTCTTTTCTCCCCTTTCTCTCTCTTTCTCTCTCTCTCTCTCTCTCTCTCTCTCTCTCTCTGTCTTATCTTTCCTCTTTTTACGTCGCATCCTTCTTTTCACTATACGTCGGCCTTCTTTTTCGTACACTTATTCGCATTTATATATATGTATATGTGTGTAATACGCCGAGCACATTATAAATGCGCAATGCACGAAGAAGCAAATAAAAAGAATAAACAAAAAAAGAAAAAAAAAAGAAAAAAAATAAGAAAACGAATGAAAGGACAATTCGAGCTGCTAGTACGTTTGCTCGCTTCGCTCATACGATAAAATGCATATGCGCGCATACGCTCACTTTTTCTCTCTCTCTCTCTTTCTCTCTCTTTCTCTCTCTCAAACGCGTATACAAATGTATACCTATACGTATAAACCGTAGATAACTTCAGTGTCCGACGTGCCCTACTCCTTTCATTTCCTATTTTTCTCATATATGCGCAAAAGCGCGCCCGGCGAAGCTTTCCTAAAGCGCATTATAAGCAATAATATTCGGCTAATGCGCGACTAACACTTTCGTAAACGCGAAGCTTTTATTACGCACGTGGAAAAATTGTTTTTCATCGTCACGCCACGAATATAAGAGAACGGTGAAAATGTATAATTTGGGAATGGCACGAGTATAAGCAAATTTTAATAATAAAGCGTGCGCGCTATCGTATTTTGCGTGTAAATCTTTTAAAATTAAATTATTTTTTTTTTTTGTTTCTCTTCCATCGAGTTTTACGAACGAAAAAAAAATATTAAATTAAAAATAAAATGCGCAGCTTTCGATTTTTTAATGTTTCAATTTTTTTTTCTTTCTTTTTTATTTTTTTTTTTCTCAAGAGTTTCTATTATTATCTGATTCCATCGACTTGATAATTTTTTCTTTTTATTTTGTTCGATTCAAAAGATTAAAAACTCATTAAATATTGTAAAATGTTTTTTATATGAAATTTAATTTATTTATTGGGTTGGCTTGAACTATACGACAATCGATATCTAAATTTTATTATTTTATTGGTTTTATTTTCTTGTAACTCATACAAAAAAAGGTATATTATAACAAATTTCGATGAATAAGAGATATTTTATCATTTATGATTTAAAAATTACGATTAATTTAAGAAAAAATCTTGTATAACCGTAGTTTATTTCACCTTTTGGTTAATTTCACCCTTAATAAAAAGTTAAAAAAACTGAAAAAAAAAAAAAAGAACATTTTCACAATCAACAAAATTTAATAACATGTTGCAATACTTATTGTTTAAATATTGATCCTTAATTTATTCCACAACAATGATTTGCAGCTTAATCTAATTATTTAACCAAAGATTTTTTTTTAGCCAGGAATTGGGATTGCTGCGAGAATCGCATTTTTTTATAATAAACTAATGTTATTAATTTTTTTTTTTTTTTTTTTTTTTTTTATTATTTGCAAATCGTTGCAACATTAAAATTAGACAAAAATTAAAATAAAAAAGATAAAATGTATAAGTACACATATATTTTGAATCTATCAACGTTTAACTCATAATTACTACATTTATTATTTCAATTATGAATCTCCGAGCCGCGTCTCTTTACGAATTTTCAATTTTTACGACTATACTTTATTAATATTTGATATTTTTGAAAAATAATAATTAGTTCTTCGACAGACGTCGACGAGCCTTCGTCGTAAATTTAAATCGGCTCGGTTCTTAAACCATAAAAAAGACTCGATAAAACGAGCACACGCAAGCTCCTATAATAAAAACTCGCCTTGGAAATAAAATTATTAACTCAAGTAAACGGTTGTATCTTATGCCGCGAATAAAAATTTTTGAAGCCACGTATATATATCGAGAGCTCGTTCGAATAACGAAGAAAATAAAGAAAAGAAAAAAACAAAATAAAGATCCTAAAGATACTTTTATCCGTTTGGTTAACGAATTATTCGTGCGTGCGTGCGTGCACGCACGCGTGTATTTGTACTCGCGCGTATGTGTATACGCGTGTGTAAAATAACATACATCGGGCGCAAGAATCATCGCGCAACGACTCGGCGATTTGACTTATTCCAGCCGTGCGACGCTCGAGTGAAACGTCGAAGAGACGAACGATGACCAGTGGATGAACGTACATTATAAAGTATACAAAGAACGAATGGACGAAACCCGCATATACGTATAAACACACGCGCGCGTAACTCGAAAGTTCACCCCGCGGGTTAAAGCGAAACGTTTCGCCAGAAAGAGAGAGAGAGAGAGAAAGAGAGCGAGGGAGAGAGATAGGGACAGCGACGAAAAGGAATGAGTGAAAGATGTATATATATATATATATGTGTCTGTGTGTGTGTATGCGTATTCGAAAAAGAGCTAAGAGCGAGAGAGTGAAAGAAAGAGAGGGAAGGAAAAGAAGAAGGAGGGCACGGGTAATTATACAAGCAAACAAGGGGCGGGCCAACCAAGATTATAGGGTCCTCATCATGTTGGCCCTCTAGCCCTCTGTTTATCCATAATTACAGGGCCAACTGCTCTTCGCGGATGCCTACATGCCGTTCGGCCTTTCTCTCTCTCTCTCTCTCTCTCTCTCTCTTGCTTCCATTCTTGTTATATTCATGCATTTCTCATTCCCCCAAGTCGAATCTTTTAAAACCGTGCATATCGCACTTGTGAATATATATATATATATATATATATATATATATATATATATATATATATATATATATATATATACACGCGGCTGCGTGTGCTGTTACACGTTTGCGTGCTTGCAAAAGAGAGAGAGGGAGACAGAGATAAGAGAAACATGCATGTGTGTGCATATAGCAAAGCACGCACACGTCGCTGCTACGTCAGCTCGCCGATTATCGCGATTATTGAATTGTTTTTTCATCCTCTCTCTCTCTTCTGTCTCTTCCTCTATTTCTTCTCCCCTTTCATTATCTTTCTTCGCATCCTTCACATATACATCACGAAGCACCGATTGCAGCCGACTGCTCTTTTTCCTTATATATTTTTTTCAACTCTCCGCGTGTCATTTTACAAACGCACGCGTTGCTTGTAAAAGTGCACACGCGAAAACATTTTTCGGATAAATTATTATCGTTATGCGGAATATATATATATATAGAAGCTATAACCCAACAGTGTCTCGACTATTTTAACGTAGTATTTCTCGAGGGTTAATCGAACATGTCGATAACGCGCAAACGTAATACAATAGCGACATAGGAGTGTTAGAACCCAGTAAATGGGACCTGCAGTATGCTGTCGTTTGACTTCCGAGGAATAGACGGAATAAGATAAGACGTCGACATGGTGTTCATTGCTCGAGAAGCTTTTACTTTTTGTATATTATATATATATATCTTTAAGGCGATTAGATACACTGCACACGGCTGCTTGTCTTCTCCTTTTCTCTACCTTTTTTTTTGCACCGCCTGGATAAAAAAGATCAAAAAGGGGGAGAAGAAGCGAGAGAAAGAGAGAGATAAGCTCCGAAAAATGATCGTGATCCAAAGTAAAGGATAGAGAAGCAAGTGAGAGAAAAGAGAGGATCGAGAAACACTCGGAAATTCAAGCTTATTACGCTAACGCAAGCGCGTTCTCGCAAAACGAGAGAGAGAGAGAGAGAGAGAGAGAGAGAGAAAGAGTGAGATAAGCCCTACATCTACACATTTACACGCACACGTACCTATATCGAAAGCTGTTGACACGACATTATCTCATTCCCTTTTCTTCTATTTCTCTCTCTCTCTCTCTTTCTCTATTTCTCTGCATAATACAAACTGGACGGACGCTAAGCCTTTTGGTGATTCGCAAAATTTATACATATATATGTATGTATTAGCTTGTTCCTCGCACGCCTGAAGGAATCGAATTACCAAATCCGCACACTTCAAAGATTTAAACTAAGGTATATATATATACCTTAGTTTAATATATAGTATATATATATAACTATCCTATATATTCACAAAATTATTTGCTTATTTTTAAGCTTTTTATATATAAGCATAATTAGTAAATTGGACGTTTAAGTTTTCGAGACAAATGTCGCGTCATTTAAAATATCGTTAATCGACATAAGTTTACGCTGCATAGATTTCGACTCTTACCCTTGATTTATGTGACGTCGTTGTAATTTAAAATATTTTGTTAAATTTCAATTAGACCTAAATCTTTTTATTTTTTCAGGAAAATAATCTATCCGCACGCTGCGTTAATTAATGATGAAACGTTCAGGGGAAAAAAAAATTTAAGAGATTTTTTAGACCAGTAAATACTTGGGTCGTTAAGGGTTAAAATAACATATTTTATATATAAAATATATCGACTTTAAAATGTTGTAGGTATTGAAAAAAAAAAAAGTACATTCCTCGCCATAAATATAATAATATAGTTATTATCATCTAAAATCCATATAAAAACAAGTACATGCTTGGAAAAACAAAAAAAAAAAAAAAAAAAAAAAATTAACTCGAACATCTGCCTGTTTTCATAAGCGACTGAAAATTTCTCGTTAATACGAACGTATTTACATTTTCTAATGGAAAGATGCTAAGGCTATAATTATCTTACGTTTCCAGTCAATTATGTATGGGAAACAAATAGTATAAAAGTCAGGAAGTATTTCCGCCGCTCCAACAGTTATAGAAGCAACGATCGTATTTTTCTACTGACCATATTGTTCACTAATGTTTGGTTCGCTTATTTTTAAAAAATTATTAATTTTATTGTCTTAATTTTTATTACGAACGCTTTTTATATGCACGCATTTATTTTGTATTATCATGACTAAAACTATTACTACGAATTTTTTTTTTTTTTTTTTTTTTTTTTTTTTTAATATTACGGAAAATAAAAATTTACCCAACTCGCCGAAAAATTATAAAAGATTTGTAATTTTTTTACGCACTTTTTTATTTTTGAAAAATAAAATAGAATAGTTATTGTACAATATGCGATATTTTAACGATGGAAAAATTTTAACTGTAAAGGATTAACGGTAACGCGTTATTCGATATACATAGTGATAAAATGTATTAGTAACCGTAGTTACCTGCTGTAGTAGAAAAAAACGAAAAATATTATAACAACTTTTTTATCCAATTAATAAAGGGCATTTGAACTCAACGCCATTACGAGGAAAAAAATTCGAGTTTCCGATTGAAAACAAGTATAAAGTACAAGATGCCGTTTTAAAGTTAAAATTAAAAGTTTTAACGAACATTAGAAGATTTGCCGTTATCGACGAAAAATAAAATATAAATAAACTGCTTTTTAAATGCTTGCAAAAATGATTGGTACATTGTAAAACGATATTAAAATCTTCTAATCTACATTAACGATTTATTTACCAAATGCGATCTTGATTTTTTTTGTCAATTCGAATGCATTTGTATCGCAAATGTTATTTGAATGGGTTTTTGATGGGATCTTACTTTCTTCAATTAAACCGTAAGTCCATATATATATGGATTTCTTTTTTTTTTTTTTTTTTTTTTTTTTTTTTTTTTTATGAACAATGAATGAATCATTTTCATAAGAATTATCGCACTAATTGTTCAATTTAAATTCATTAAAATATGATTTTAATCCATTAAAAATTGTTACCGGAGCACTTGGATTCCTTGTATACTTTTCGAATACAATTAAAAAATATCAATAAAATCGTTTTTAACATTTAGTCTTAAATTCTGTAAACGAAAAATAAAGCAAAAACATTAATAAATAATTTGAAGCCGTCCCAGATATTTTATCGAAAATTTCGAATCCAGATATATTTACTCATCAAACGCTTTGTAAATTTAAGCCATTGGAATCGTTGATGAAAACGCGCGACCGCGTTTGACTTTTTAAATATAATATAACGGTATAAAGGAGAAAAAATGAACGTTTTTAAATCATAATAAAGAAAAAGAAATTATGTCGAGTGCGCACATACGAACGGAAAGAAAACCTTAAAGCGCGAAATGTGTAACCATTGTGGCGGCCTCTGTCGTGAACTTTTAGTACCATCGTATCAGCATTTGCATACATATATATATATATATATGAAATGTTTTTTTTTTTTTATATCGCATGGTAACTATTCAAAAAGTGTTCAGTGTTTTTATAAAATATTTGTGTAACGCGTACGAGTTGCTGAAAACGCGTGACTTTTATTAATGAAAAGTTTTATTCGACGGATATATATTTTCTTTTTTTTTTTTTTTTTTTTTTTTTTTTTTTTTTGTTCTCCGTTTGAAAAAGTACACGAGTGAAAATGATAAATTTATAAGGGATAGAAAACTTGTAATAACTTGTGTTAAAATTACATTTACACAATATTAGTTTCATCAATTAAACTAACTTCTCGTGCAATCCAATTACAATCAATAATTTCAATCGCTTTTAATTTTATTGTTTCCGAAAAGAAAAAATTTTAAAAATAATTACATAATTTTATCGGTATAATAAATACACAATCATTTTTTTTTTTTTTTTTTTTTTTTATTGTTTTTTTTATTCTTTTTTATGGTTTATTCCCCATTAAATTGAATCAACATAGTAAAATACACGGTATATAATTTCATTCACAAGCGTAGTAAAGAATAAACTTGCGCAGCGAGTCGATGAAGCATTTGCTTCAGGATACAGACATACGTACGACATAAGTTATATATCGCAATCATATATATATTTACAGTGGTTTATTTGTTTAATTTTCTTTTTTTTTTTTTATCTTTTACTTTTTTTTTTTGTTTTTTTTTTTTTGTTTTTGTTTTTTTTTTTTTTTTCGCTACAATGGTCCTCGATAGTCGAAGTTTCTCTCGGACTTCGCGATCAAAGTTTGTCTCGTTCTCTTATTTACTTACTTCGTATCATCTTACAACGCATTTAATTAATACAAAAATTTTCATTTATATATGTATGTATATATTTATATGTTTAATTTGGAAATCGGAAGGAATATTATCTTCTTTTCTCTCCAAGAGGAAAAATTTTATTTACGACGAATTAATCGTGTTTTCAAATTCACACGAGTCTTTATTAATGCGATCGATCGTCGAAATCCATACGAAAAATAAAAAAAAAAAATCAAAAAAGCAATTAAAAATTATCAAAAGTAAAATTTAGAATCTTAATTGAAAATAAACTATCACAGCTCAAACACCGCGTGTAAATAAAGATACATAAATTTAAACAATGTAGAGCCCGTCGAGCTTTTCATAATGAACGGTCACTCCATTATCTTGTCTAAATTAATGACACTAGAAATTTCAAGTACTTTTACATAATCGAGGCTTGTGTTCGATAAAATTGATTTAATGAACGTATCGAGTTTAACTTTAATAACATTGAAAATGTATGCGCGCACGAGCGCCTGTGTTTTACCAATAAAAATTACGTTGTTACAAATGTTTCGATGAAAATTTAAAATTTTTTTTCATAAAAGTTCAAAGTCGGTAATGTTACAACTTCGGATTTCATAGATTTTATAAAAGTGCAATAGCGAGTGTTAAAAAATCAAATAAAATTCGTAACGATTAAATAAATTTACTTTAAATAAACTTAGTAAAAAAAATGTAGGTTGTAGTAAACTAATTCTTTGTTCTTTTTTTTTTTTTAACTTTAAAATTATCTAATAAATAGTTCCGATGGAAAAAAATTCCATTATACCTTGAAATAGTGAATTGTGTTTTCTCAATCGAAGTAAAAGTAAAAGAAAACTAAACGAATCAATGAAAATTAAACGATTGGACAAACGTAAAATTCGACACTCGAAAAAAAAGAAAGGTGCGATTTAAAATTAAAAAAATTAAAAAAAAAACCGAAAAAAAATCGTAATAAGATTACTTAGATAAACTCAACAAAATACCTAACATAAAAACAGCAAAAAAAAAACAAAAAAAAAAACAAAAAAAAAAAAATTTTATTTACGCAACACCAAACAAACAATTAAACATCCGAGCCAATACAAAGACGAACAACGATAAACAGATTTACAAACGGATACTTAACAAGGTTATAAATTTTTGAAAACACGATAAATTCGACGCGCCGCTTTTACAATAGAGAGATAATACGGAACGAACACGTAAAACAAACAAGAATTGCAATTGCCGCTATCATCTCGGCGGCTTGCGGATAATTATATCCAAGCAACGCGCGTTATATAAACTTTAAGGATTACGCGTACGACACATCGTCTTTCCTCGTTTCTTCCACTATCGTTATTATTATTAACTTTTTTTGTTGGCTTTTTCATCTGTTGCTACTGCTGATGTTGTTGTTATTATTTTTTATTTATACTTATATGTTCTTGCTTTTTCTTTCCTTATTCCATTCTTTTGATTTTCAGCGCTTTTTTTATATACGTATAGTTTTTATATGCTCAAGATGCGATGAGATTATACATTTTGGCATTCTTTGTGCTTATTCGATAATTATGATGTAGATAATGGTAATAGTACAATCTTCTTTCGTCGTTCAAATTTTTTTTTTTTTTTTTTTTTCTTTTTTTACACTTGCTTACACACATACACACCCAAACGCAGCGATACGATACGTATATATCAAGCGAGATGTTTATGTATGTATAACATTCTTACTTAATAAAAGAAAAATCAATGAAAAGAAAATAAAAATTTTGCAAAGCATCCTTATACGTTGTGTGCAATCGAGAATGAACATTTTTTTTCACTCTTATTTGGCTTTTTTTTTTTTTTCTTTTTTTTTTCTTTTTTATATATATATGTATATTCACAAATGCGTGTGTGTATGTGTGTATACAGGTGTCTTCATTCGCTCGGTACTTCGGCACATAACTGCATTCATAGTGAGTAGAGCAAGAAAAAAGAGAAAAATAGATAGATGTATTAGAATAGAAGAAAAAAAAGAGGGAGAAAAAGAGAGAGAGAGAGACAGAGAGAGAGAGAGAGAGAGAGAGAGAGAAAATGAGTGAAAGAGATAGAAAAGCATGTTTTTCGCCGTAAGGAAGACTCGTCCCTCTTCCGTTATTTCAGCGTTTGCAGGTCTATACGGTAACGTCAAGCGAGCGATTCTTTTTTTCTTCTTTTCTTTTTTTTCGCGTATACGTACATATAAAGAGCGAGAGAGCCCCATTATTTTTATAAAAACGCCTATCGTTCCACGCGAAAGTTAAAAATGAAAAAATGACGGATAAAATGAGGTGAAGAAATACAAAAAAAAAAGAGAGAGAGAGAGAGAGAGAAACTTGAAAGTTGAATCTTTGAAGTATGCGTGAAATAGGAGGAAAAAATGATCAGATAAGGATTAGACAACCGTTGATTAAATACACACGCGTGTGTATACGCTTTTACAGATATTTGTAAAGGAAATAATGGACGGAATTTCATAAGCGAGAATTCGAATTTGATACGATGTCATTTGACATTAGGAATTTCGAAATGCGCATCCTTCGTTGAACGTACAACGGAACTTGGACATTTTTGTTTGAAATTCGCACAAGGCGATCATGATTTTATAACAGTTAAAATTCGATAAATTGTAAAGCGATACGCGGATAAAATTCCAACGGATCAATTCGTAACGTTACATAAATTTTGGAAAATATTTCAAGTTAATTATCGTGTTCAAACACGAGATAAAAAAAAAAAAAAAAAAAAAAAAAAAAAAAAAAAAAAAAAAAAAAAAAAAAAAAGAAATCGCTCGCACAACGTTGAAAAATCACACATAGTTAACTCGTTCAAATTGAAACGTTTTGCCGCGTTATAACCGGAGAGTAGATTATACATAATGCAATCACACCGGGTTTACGAAATTTGGCTGGATTTTGAGTATTGTCCATTGTATAATACGTAAGTATAGTAGCACACAAAATGTTCACCTTTACTCCGACAAAAAATTTTCGATACAATTTTTTTTATACACATGTATGTACGTGTATGTATGTATGTGTGTATGTATATATATATATATATGATAAGTCGATCGACGCGATTTAAAGTCTTTTTCTAAAAGGGTTTCCTTACTCTTTATCGTCTTGGAAAATAGAAATATGCTGTGTCCTAACTAAACGAGCGAGTTCAATTCACGTTACGAGATTACAACGTTTTTTTTTTTTTTTTATTAGGCACACATCTTTTACGAAGGTACGACATTTTCTTGTTGTTGTTATTATTATTATTGTTATTGTTATTGTTAGCATTATTATTATAATATTATTTGTTTTCCACACTTTTCCATATTTATTCACTATATACATATATATTTTTTTTTATTTTCACGCCTAGGAACGATGAACAAATCACGTTCGCCAGGCAAACATGAAGAGATTATTGATCGCGATGACAATACTAATAATAATAATAATAATTAAAAACATAACAATAATACGACGACATTATAATCCAGAGGAGAAATTGGTCGGATTTCATTTTAATAAAAATAACAAAGCTTATTTACATGTAGATATAATACGTGTATATATATATATACGTTGCATACACACATCGATGCAGACTTAATCGAAACCTTAAAAATTAACAAGTCGACGAACAGAATTCAAAGTTTAACGAGGTATTTATTCGATGTTCCGTATGAGTTCTTGGAAAAATACCATTATTTTATTTATTTACTTTATTTTTTTATTTTTTCCTCTTAACTTTGTATTCATTCCGCCTGTTTCAATATAAAATTCGATCGTTTGGATTTACTATATCCATATAGCTAAGTTTTTTTTTTTTTAAAAATATTCCTTTTACTTTTTCCTAATCGCGCGTCTATTTTAAAAAGTTTTTAATCTAATTTTTCATACGAGAACATTTTTTTTTTTTACCCCAATAAACTTTGATTAGGTACGATGAAATTCGTTTATCACCGAATGAAGCATAACTTATTTTTATTTATTTATTTACTTATTTAATTTCTTTTCGTTCACGATTATCTTGTGAAACAAGTTCATCTATTTAATAAGTTACGTTGCATATCTTGTTGTTTGCCATCGATAGCAAATTAATAAATTCTTAACTATTTATAATTAATTTTGATTTTGAAATAATATATAATCAACTTAACATTGTCGAATAATAAAAATTGACTAATAAAATATTAAAAACCTCTGTTTTTTTTTTTTTTTAAATCAGACCATTAAAATATGTACTTATCAAATTGTAGTACACATATGACTTTACTTCACGAGATCTTCAAGTACATGAGATATATATAGTAGTACCAGGTACGCGCAAATTTTTCCAATAATGTTGCTTTTTAAAGGTCTTGAGCCCAAGTACAATATTATCGTTTATTATTGAACTTTTGACTAAAATGTAATACTTAAACTTTAATAAAGTAAACATTTATTTACATATTAATTTTCTTTTCTTTTATCATTTTTAAATAAAATTTACATACAGCCTTTTTAATGAGCATTTAAAAATTGATTAAAATATAAAAGCAATTTGAAAAGAAATAATACTTTTAAAGCGAACAAAATGTGTAAGTTACATCCTTAAATTTAAAAAAGTTGAAAAAATTGAATAAATCTAAAAATAGCAATGATATTCAAAGAAACAAAAAATTAAAATTCTAAACTTTTACAACTTGACAAATAACACATATATAAGAAAGTTATTTACAAATTTGGCATTATTTTAATGCGCATAGGAACAAGCTTTTATCTTTATATTTATAATAAAAACACCATCCGACGCAACCGACAAACATATAAAATCGAAGTTTTATACAAAAATGGAAATTTGGAACGTTAGATTTTAAAAGAAAATTAAAGATTTTCAATACAATTAGTCAATCTTGAGACGATAACAACAGACAACGACGAATAAAAGACTTTATTTAAACTATAAAAAACGAAAGGAAACTTTTGCACCGAGTTCAAACAATACAAAAAAAAAAAAAAAAAAAGAACTTTTACACTCATTTATTTTTTACCAAAAATAAAATTCAACTCCCTTTGCTTTCGACTCCTACGGGAAACCAAACGTTTTCGCGTAAACTTCAAACTTGTCTCAAAGACCTTTAAAACGTAACGTTGCACAAAACGTTGCAAAATGCTTACACTAAAATTCATCCCGGAAGCAGCTTACATTGTACATTCGATTCGTTACTACACACGCAACAACGAAATCCGTATCGAGATTCGATTTATCATATCATAGTACCAAGAAAACGCGTAGACAATAAAAAAAGCGGGAGTTGGTTGTTATACTTTCGTCGTCGTTCAAATTTCTAGCCCTTATTATTTATTTATTTATTTATTTATTTTTTTCCTCTATCGAGGCAGCCGTTATATACCGTACAGTGCGCAAAAATTCTCTTCGCTCGATCTCGAAATTTTTTATACATATATGTATATACGTATAAATTTATCCGCATATTGCACTTGCTACATAGCTCAAGTTTTATTAACAACAATCAACGATCGTTAATAAAATCGATTTAAAATATAAAATTATAATCGATTGCGAAAGTAAATCGGCGACGCTCTCTTAATCTACGTTTAATATTATCGAGTGCAAGCGAGTTGAAATCAATATACAATTATATGTATATATATATATAAATGTAAAGTATATACAGAAACAAAATATACAACATGCTCTTGGAACTCGTATTGCTTAAGAAGGAGTTTATTTTTCTTTTCTTTTTTTTTTTTTTTTTGTTTTTTTTTTTTCTTATTTTCCTTTTTCTTTATCAAGCCAAGCTATGTTCGTATTTTTGCAACGTATATGCATATTTATTCTTGTAGGAATGCGTGCAACGTTTTTTGTTTTTCTTTATCTTTTCACCTTCTTAAACTAAAGGACGGTTTTAAAGCAGATCTGATATTTTTTTCTTTAATTTTCATTGCTCTTACACCAATGAGATACTTGAAAATAAATGTTTATTTTCTTCACATTGCTTTTATTCATAAATATATATATGTATATTTATATGTATACGTATGTGTATATGTATATGTTTATGTATACGCTTTTATATAATATATGTATAATTACGCGTAGACCTTATGAATTATGCTAAACGTTCAGCTAACACTGTAAGAGCATGTTTCTTTTACTTTTGAACAACGTTAGTTTTATTTCCTTTTTTTTTTTTTCTTTTTATTCATTTTCTTACTTTAGTCGAGTTTTCGTTCCGATTCATCTTCACCTTCGTTATTTATCATTAATTGGTTGCAGCGCTACGTGATCCAAGTCAAGCAATGCAATATCCGTATTTTTATAAAAATATCTTCGGCCTCTCAATGATAAGAAAATCAAATGACAGTCTAATCTTAACTACGTATGACTCTCTGCGTGTTCAATCTCTCTCTCTCTCTATCTCTCAGCTCGTATCGTTTCATACTTTAGTACATCGACATTCGCAAGAAATTGCAAAATTGGATGAGTGTTCCATTAGTTTAATGAGATTGCTTTTGTTGCATTCTTTACGCAAAAGAAATAGTAAAATAAATAAACAAATTTTCGAGTTACAGGTTAAAATTATTATAATCGTTAGTGGCTAATAAAAAGCATTTAAAATTAAACAATTTCACTGGGTTTTAATAATTTACTCTCGCTAAGTTGAAAAAATAACGTAACAAAACGATATAATAATTATTTTTTAACAATCAATAAGAAAATAAAATGAGATTCAACAATTTTACGTGCAACGTACAATATTGCAAATAAAGATTTATGAATGTTTTAAATATGTGCTCTAACTAAACATAAACAAACTTTAATTAATGCGTAATCAATTATGTATGCATGAAAATATCAATTTTAATTTACTTAAATTATAACTTACTAGTAAGTAGTATGATTTTCATAAAATATATTAAATTTATATAAACTACTGAAACATTCATCTTGCATGTTTTTGTTATATGAAAGAACACAGCGCATAATTTATAGGGTTAATTCTTTCTTTGGCTCATAGCGTAATTTGTAATCGACCCTTCTTTTTTTTTTTTTTTTTAGATAATATTTTTCATACGAACTGTATTATTGTGTGGCTAAAAGTTAGCTAATAAAAATGAGATGAAATCATTTTTAAAATGATTCACGTACAAAGTAAAATCTATATATGCATACGATTTTTTTTAAAACCTTAAGGTTCTTAGATCGATCCTCAATCTTTTTTTATTACTCATCATCGCATTTTAAAAAAGACGTGTAAAGATTTAAAAAACTACCGAGATTCCCTTCCATAATACAAGTGATAAAAGTGCAAACGTAGAGGAAACTTGGCACCGTGTGAGTACTATAACGTACATATTTCCCCCACCATAATGAAAAAATTAATCAAAGATTTTTTTGAATTCTTTAAGTAAAAAAGTTCCATTGATGATTAAAATAACAAATAATGATCAAAATTTAACTTTTCTCTTATTTTTTTTTTTTTTTTTTTTATTTTTCATTTTTCATTTTTCATTTTTCATTTTTCATTTTTCATTTTTCATTTTTCATTTTTCATTTTTCATTTTTCATTTTTCATTTTTCATTTTATTTTTTTAATAATCGTAAATAAAAGTACCAATTTTTCAATAAAGGTTCTCAAGCCCGATATGTTAAATATTTTATTACTACACAATTTATAATCTATAAATGCCATCGTTATATTTTTTAGTAAATTGTATAAATCACCCGATAGATTAGTATTTTATGGCTAAATGGTCCATAAAACTTATAATATGTATAATATGTAGTTGAATAATAGTAACTCGAACCTTAAAACTGGTACTTTCATTTAAATAATTTTATTCTAAAATCAGACGTCATAATTATCGTAAAAAAATATGCTTAGTAAAATACACAAGTAGATCGTTTCCCAATGGAACTATTTTACCCGTTGAATTATGCGTTATTATATCGCAGCACCATAT
The DNA here is from genome assembly GCA_949987625.1 of Chalcis sispes. Classification (NCBI taxonomy): domain Eukaryota; kingdom Metazoa; phylum Arthropoda; class Insecta; order Hymenoptera; family Chalcididae; genus Chalcis; species Chalcis sispes. The sequence goes on from OX465095.1 coordinate 67,236,989, forward strand.
CCTCGAAAAATACGCCGTTAATCCATTGTGTTTTTTTTTTTTTTTTTTTCTTTTACGCATTCGTCGAGATTTGCTCTAGCATTTGCTGGAAGCTCGTTGCACCCACGGTGGTCGACATCTGACCGATGCTGTTAAACAGCCCATCCGACAGCATGTTTTCCGGCAGCCTTGTAAGAAACTGCGCAGCTCTTACGAAATCCATATCCAGCAACTCATCCTGATAAAGATGCAAGACACCTAGGGCTGTCCTGAATAGGAACTCGTCTCCGTCGCGCAAAAACATATCCCAGATTCTGCAGGCTACGTCTAATGGCATCGCCTTCGCGTATATAGTATACAGCCAATCTAGCAGATAAAGATCCGGGGTAAGCCCGGCGGCAAGAAAATGCGCGTAAACCTTGGGTAACTTGTTTGCCAGAGCGCTCGAGTAGGCCTTGTAGTAGACGCTCATCTGATTCTGATCCAGCGTGAAGGCCGCGAGGTGACAGGGCCGATTAAGCAGGTTTGCGAAGCAGGTGAAAGCGTCCGGAGCATCCATATTGAGGGAGAGCACAGCCCCGATGAAGCTCATACCTTGCACGTAACCTATGTCCGGTCGATAGACCGCGTAGGCCGCCAAGACACCTTGAAGATTTTTCGAGAGCGGGCCGCCTTCCTGAAAAACACAGAGCGTTGGAAAAGTGCGCGACACGTCGAGCTTTATCGCGGTCAAGGTCTCGCTGATGGGATTTGCCATCGCCCGGTCCAAGCACAGCTGATAAAGGTGCGGAGTGACGTTCAAACTGTTGCGGATTGCCAGCTTCCAGACTCGACCGCGAATACTCGGTGGCAAGCCTCGCCACCACAAATCGCGCACCCTGCGCGTATCCTTTAAAACCTCGAAGCGCGGCAACACCTGAACGGTCCACGTCTGAGAATCTTCAGCAAGCCGTTCCTCTTCGCGCAGCTGTGTTTCTCGTTGAAGCCTGCGTTCACGTTCTTCCCGCTGCTCGCGCCTCCGTGCGGCCTCGAGAATCGCGTTATATTGACGTCGATGATTTTCCTCCTCCAGAGCGCTCTTAGCCGGTAAATTTGCTGGTCGACATTGTTGAATAAGCGCTAAACTGCCTCCGATTTTATCCGAATTACGCGATGGACTGTTCGAGGGTGGAGATTTTTGCTGCTGGAACTGATCTTTTGGCTTCCAAGAGAAGACGTTTTTCATAAAACTGGAATTCAGAGGCCATATTTTATTTGACTTACCCGGAGAAATTTGAGACTCTTCGTTACCCAGAAAACTGTTTGATGCCGAGCATTCGCTCAAAGAAGACACGGTGCTGCTACATGAACGAGGTAAACTACCTCTGGGACTATTGTTGCCACTATTATTTTGCAAGTCTTCTTTACCTGAACAAGAATCTATGTCTATTCGAACCCCTAAAGAAGGTAAAGAGTCACCAGATCTTAAAAAATCTTTATCGTTTGTGATTGGCGTTTCATCTAAAGAATATATCTGCTTTGTTGTTGGACTATAAGCTAAAGACATGCTCTCCAAAGCTTCGTTTAAGCTTGTCCCAGCAACACCCACAGAAACAACATTTCCAGCATCGTACCATTTGTTCTCTCGAATATGCACACACAATGCCTTGGTCTTAGTTTTAATTGGCATGGGTGCTATATCACAAGCCAAGGCTTCATCGTTTTCAATGCTGTTACAGCATATCGAATCACCGTTTAAAGATACCAACTGCTGCTTACCTATTTTAGGAGCTCCGTTAATGTAATTATTGGACTTCAATGTTCGAGAAAAACGGACATTATTTTCATCTCCATTCTTAATAGGGATAGTGGTAGAACCACCTCCACTATGTTGTGATTGAGATGGTGGAGTTTTCATCGTAATGTTTAAGCTTGCTCACCTAGCACTGATTGTTTTGAATCTTTTTGAAATTTCATTGCTCCAACCCCCATTATTCTTATTCTTCATACTGATTCTGTCAAAGAAAGAAAAAAATACTATTTATAAAATTCACTGACAGCTGTCATTCTAAAATATGTCTACAATTTTTAACTTTATACTATCTCACCCTAATGCTCCTTCACATTGATGTCCCCTAATGAAAATAAGAATTAAATATATCCTTAGATAAGAGAATAAATTACCCTCATAACAAGAACGTCCACTATTCCGATATATATATATATTATCGCCTACGCGTGTCAAGGAAAAATTTGCGAAACACCAACGATATAGTTAGCGAGGAATTTAACAACTTGAAATCGTTTATTCGCACAAAATTTTTTGATATTTTTGACATTTCATTTTCATACCATTAAATGAAAATATGTCAATAAATCCAGTAAAATATACCTCAAATGGACTAAATCGAAATACTTTCGCCTGTATTTTAACCATGGGCGAAGCCATTTCTTAAATTCTTGAGGAAATTTCGTAGCTGTTATTGTATACAAATTTCCCTAGATTTTCTGTAAAAATAGTTTAATCGATTCAAATAATTTTATGAATTGTATTACATTTCTCTTTTTCTTATATATTCAATACATTCCAATACAATATTTACAACTTGATTTTATTTGGTAAATTGCTAATAAATTATCAGCGCTTTAATCATCAGCATATAAATTCTAAAATACGTATTAATAGTAAAGGTTATGATTCAACATCAAAAGTCACTATGGAAAATTTTAGGTAAGTTATTGAACTCCTCCAAAATTTTGTTTTAGTGGTAACAATGAGTTTAAAATATATTTATAAACTTTAATCAAAATTTCTGCGCTTAAAAAAATAAAATAAAATTTGAATAAAAAAACATTTTAAAATAAAAATTTAAACTAAAATTTTAAAGATTAATAAATCAAAATTACACTATAAAATATTGAATATTTCATTGAAAAATTTAAAAGTATTTATAGTCAGAATGCAATGTTACCAAAATTTTAACATTTGCTTTAACTAGAGGACACAAAATTGTACATTGAAACAGACTTATAACAAGATCGCGCGAGTGGCAAAAGCTTTAAACAGCTGATCGAGAAATGGAAGGTCATAGAACGATAGTGTGAAAACTTGAGTAACGGAAATTTAATATTTTTTTTAAGTTTGTCAGAAAAATTTTATTTAAACAAACTTCTTGAAACAAGAGATCATCTTTAAAGTGTTCAATGATTAAGTAGTGAACCTGCTGCTTTAAGAGGTTAAAGTTATTGTAACAGATGTTTTTCGGGAGAAATGTCACAAATTAATATTAAAGAGTTGTTCGATGAGAGTAGGTAAGTAATGACGTCACTGTGTTTATTTAAATTTGACCTTCTGAATTGGCAAATTTCCGAATTTCATAAATTTATATTAATAATGGAACCTTCATTGTTTATGCGTCTTAAAGTACGCCATGTTTCTTTTGCGTAAAATACTATAAATACTAAATATGAAGTCTTAAAAAAATTGCATAAAATTTTATAAAAAACTAATAATTATATTTTTCAATTTCTTAGGTTTCCTAGTGGATGGAAACTCTTATCAATACTATTATACATACCTGTTGGATTACTACTTGTTCTACTTAGATTCTTAGTCTGCTTACAATTGTGGCTATTTGCCATTATATTACCTGACTGTCAAACTCTTCGTTCTTTTCTTAATCGTGGTCTTGCCTTTGCATTTGGTATCATTGTAAAAATTAGTCCTGATGGAGAAAAAAGAGACAAACAAACACGTATTGTTGTTGCAAATAGTATTTCAGTACTGGATGAATTTGTTCTTTCTATTACTGCAAACACGGTGACACCAAGTCTTTCTAATCTACCAGATTCTTTAAGCAATGCTCTTGGACTTAAAAAAATGGATATGAGTAGCAAGGATGCTTTAATTACGGAGATTAAACAATTTCTTCCGAATTCCAAGACTGGGATTGCTTTACAACCAGAGCTTGGTACAACAAATAGTCGCAGAGCATTATTAAAATTCAATACATGGCCTTTTACCATAGACTCATCTGTTCAACCAGTTGTTCTTCAATCCTGGAGACCAGAATTTGTTGATATACGACTTACTTCTACTGCTTCAACTTGGTGGACAGATGTAATGTGGTTCATGTTTGTTCCTTATACTATTTTTACTGTAAAATTTCTTAAAGTTCAAAGAAATACAGATGCAGATATTCTTGTTAGAAAAGTAGAAAAAGAGATTGCTCAAGTTTTAAAAATTGAAACAAGTGTACACACAGTTTCAGATAAAACAGAATATGAAAAGCGCTATATAATGGAAAAAGTTCACAATCAAAATCCTCAAACCACAAGTACAGCCGGTTCACAAATTGTTGCTAGTATCGAAATGCAAAGAATGGCAAGGCAAGTCAGTGAAATTTTTCCATTAGTGCCGCACAATGTAATACTTAGAGATCTTGGTAAGTATTGTAATTAATTAAAATATTTTTTATGTTATAATTTTTAAATAATTTATTTTATTAAAATGAGTATAAATTTTCAATCGATTTAACATAAACTAAAATTTATATATTGATAAAAGCAAAATAAAGTATAATTAAATAACTAAATTTATTTTAAAATAAAAATAAATTGCAATCATCATTATTAAATAAATAATTTTTAATTATATAGTAAAAACGAGAAATGTTGATGTGACGATCACCAATATTCTTGATGGCATAGTTACTTACACACCTGAGCCAGCACCTACCACATCAACACCAAGCAGTTCAAAAAGCAAGCCTTCAGCATCTTCACCAAAATCAAGCAATGTCAGTACTACAGCATTAACATTTCAAGAAAGAAAAGCTCAAATGATTGCTGAAGCAAGGGAAAGGTATATACAAAAACATGGATTAAAAGACTGTTGACGCTGTTATTACTGCATTATAATTGAGAACAATTATATGATAAGCATTTTTTGCTGTAATGTATTTACTATTACATCTAATGAATACAATATTCTTATTTGTAATCTAAAAATGTTTTAAATTGTACGAGAACCTTTTATTTAAAATTAAATTTATTATCCTTTTTATGTTTGGAAGACTGTACATGGAAGACCTTAGTAATTAAATATCTTTGTATTCAAGTAAAATCTTAATATTATTCATCAAATTTAATTTTAAAATATTAATATTTTAATTTAAGGAATGTGAAATATGGATTTTAATAAAGTTGTAATATCGGCAAAATTAATTTTTTTGGAAAGGTTTATAAAAATTATTTATATTGCAAATAATTGTTTCCTTGATGCCAAAATACATCAGTTTACGTATGTATAATTACAATATTAATTCATTAGTTAATAAAAATAAAAATTTCACTAGAAAAAAATATTAAATTTTATAAATTAAAAATAAAAAATTTTAATAATTACATTAAACGAAGTAAATTTTTCCTAAATTTCACATCCCTTCTATCATTTAACAAAATCAAAATAATTGTATTAACAATTATAATAATTAAAAATAATACTTAAAGTATTTTATTTAATGAGCAATTGAGTAAATTATTAATACAATTATTTTTTAAACTAATAATTTATTAAAATTTTCACGCTGAAATTATTATATGATTTATATCAATAAATTTAAAATTATTTTTTCAAAAAACTAATTAATTTATAAAATTATATAAAAAATTTTACATATTATTTGGTACCATACTAATTTGTTTTTAACGCATAATTTACTGATCTATTTTACTTTTCTTAGATTTAACAATAAAGATTAAAATATTTATAATTAATCTTTCAATAACAACTGAATCTAATTTTCCTATAAATTTATGGTTATTTTGAAAAAATTTAATATTTTTAAATATTTTAATCATATTTTTTATGAAATTACTTCAAAGTGTAAATTTCACTAATGTGCCTAAATGTGAAAGAAACTTGAAACAATTACAAATTTACATATATTTTAAAATCATAAATTTTCTTCAAAATCCTTCCTTCAAAACGAAACTGTTAATATTTCTTTCTTTAATGTTGAATATTTCCAAGACATATGTATTTGATATCAACATATTCATCAATACCACGACTTGAACCTTCTCTTCCAATTCCAGATTCTTTTACACCTCCAAAAGCTGCTTCTGCACATGAAATTAAACCTTCATTGATACCAATCATTCCTACTTCTAAATTTCTTGCTACTCTAAAAATCTGTGAAATATCTCTAGAGAAAAAGTATCCTGCAAGTCCAACAGGAATCTCATTTGCTCTTTGAAGAACATCTTCTTCATCATCAAACTTATGAATTACAGCAACCGGTCCAAAAATTTCTTTTGAATATATTTCCATATCTCTGGTTACATCAGTTATTACTGTAGGAGCATAAAATAGAGGACCAATATCGGGTAAATTTGTACCACCACAATGAACAGTTGCACCTTTAGCTTTTGCATCATTAACAAGATTATCAACAGACTTAAATTGACTTTCTTTTATTAGTGGTCCATGTGTAATTCCTTTTTTACTTCCATCTCCCATTTTTATTTCACTTTCTATTTTTGTTAAAAATTTACATACAAATTCATCATATACTTTACAATGAACAAAAAATCTATTTGCTGAAATACAAGTCTGTCCTGTATTTCTAAATTTACTGACCATTGCTCCAGAAACTGCTAAATTAACATCAGCCGATTCAAAAACTATATAAGGGGCGTTACCACCTAATTCAAGACTTAAACGTTTCATTGTAGAAGCACATTGTTTGTACAAAATTTTTCCTACAGCAGTTGAACCTGTAAATGAAAGAGCACGAACTTTTGGATTGTTACAAAGTTCTTGTCCAACAGCTATTGAATTTTCTAAACTTGTAGTTAAAACATTAAAAGAACCCGCAGGGAAACCTGCTTCTTCTGCTAGATGTGCTAGAGCTAAGGCAGTCAGAGGAGTGTCTTCTGAAGGCTTTATTACACATGTACAACCAGCTGCTAAAGCAGCTCCAGCTTTTCTTGTTATCATTGCATGTGGGAAATTCCAAGGAGTAATAAGGGCAGCGACGCCAATAGGTTGTTTAATTAATAGTAATTCTCTACTTTTAAACGGTGATTGAAGAACTTCGCCATTTATTCTTCTAGCTTCTTCAGAAAACCACTCGACAAAAGAATTGCCATACCTAATTTCTGCCCGAGATTCATTTAAGGATTTTCCATTTTCTTTTGTCATAATTTCAGCTAATTCTTCAGCATGCTTAACCATCAGATTATACCAAGATCTTAACAATTCACTTCGTTCTTTAGCCAATGTTTTGCTAAATGTTTGAAATGATTTATGAGCTGCTTCAATTGCCATACAAGTATCTGTGGCATCCATATCTGGTACCCATTCAATAGTAGAACAATCTACAGGATTTATAACTGGAAATGTTTTGCAACTGTTGGCGCTTATCCATTGTCCATTGACAAATGCCAAGTTTTTCTTAATACTAATAGATCTAGATAAAAAATAAGTTTTCAAAGTTTTCTTAATTAATGGAAAGCGAATTAACATTTTGATTTGCAGCTGTTATTCCTGAAAAAAATATAATTTTGTTAATATTATTACAATTTTGTAATAAAATATCATAATTGAATAATTTTTTAATTAACAAAAAATTTATAAGAAAGTTATAAAATATTCTATGAAATCAAAATAATTTATAAAAAAAATTATTTTATGTTTACATTTAAATTTTTTATCACATTTAATCAAACATTTTATTATTTAATGAATGATTATACACAAATTTAAAAATCAGCTTTTAAACATATTAATTTTATATCAAATATTCAATAAACAATATTAAAAAATTTAATGATTAATATATATTTTTTAATCTATTAAATTTATAAAATAAAATATTTGTAATTCAACAAAGATTATATTACAATATAATTTAAAAACAAATATAATTCATTAAAAATTAGTACTCTATGGTGCATGAAAAGAATTTACCAATTTATAATAATTATTTTTGACTATATATAATATATTAAACTAAAAAATATGCAATGTTTAAATAGATTTTTATATTTATTATGGCAATATTTATAAGAAAATTAATTATTGAAATAAAAGTATATGCTTTATTTAGTGTGCAAAAGCTACTTTTATTAAATTTTGATTTTTATTTATGGTTTATGTTATTGATTTTTTTATAATTAACAAAAATTACAATATTTGATGAAAAAGTTATTGATAAAATAACTTTTATTTATGTATGAATTGATATTAATAAAAAATTATTTAAACTTAAGAATGTTTTAAATTATTAAATGATGAAATTATATAAAATAATTTGTATAGGAATTAAATTTAACGATTTTTGTAATTTGTAAAATTAAATATAATCACCAATGACTGTATGTATTTGAAGGCAATTTACAATGTCATATCAATATATTAAAGTACCTTTAATCGAGTAGATTTCTTGTTTATTAAAATGAAACTGAAGTAAAAATTTTGTCACACTGCTTAACTGATTTTCTGTGGAATAAATAATTTGCAATACTTTATGTAATTTTTATTAAGATGTTTATTGATATTCGGCGAATGAAGCGTCTTCTGTCAACAGAACAAGCAGACGACTTTATCATGCGCTTACCTTAATATCAATTAACGATTCCTCTGTGTGTGCCTGTGTGCGATGTTATGCCGTACCAATATTTACCACTTAAACCAAAGACTACATAACCTAAATCTGTATTCTTTAATACGCGTCCTTAATACACCGGCGTCAAGAATATCTAAAAGTAAACAATAAATAATAAGATTTTTATTTATCAAATTATGAGTGGAAATGCTAAAAGAACAATTTATGTAGGTCTGTATTCTATTTTAATTTTGAGTAAATATAAATAAATACGATATCGGTTTAAACTAATTATAGTTATTACAATAAATAATAAATATACTTCATGTATTATATTGTTGCATATTAATTGATCTTATATTTACTTATCGTAGAAATTCATTGATTAATTTAATCAGTGTAATTTATAATTAATTCTTAATAAATCTGATGTCAGTATAAAATAATTGCAGTTATTACAATAAATAACAATAAATCTTTTTGATACATTATATTGATATTATACTTACTTATCTTTAAAATTCACTGATTACTAAGAATAAATATATTAAATACTATTGCGACAACAGAATATACTTAAAAAGTTTTTAAAAAATTTTAGGTGGATTAGCAGAAGAAGTTGATGAAAAAATTTTAAATGCAGCATTTATTCCATTTGGAGAAATAGTAGATGTTCAAATTCCTTTAGATTATGAATCAGAAAAACACAGAGGATTTGCTTTTATAGAATTTGAATCTGCAGAAGATGCAGCCTCTGCTATAGATAATATGGTAACTTTAATAGGATAAATTTGTTAACATTTTCAACTGTTATAAATAATAAACAAATTATTAAAAATTTAAAACACATAAAATATATTTTTTACCTTATTTACTTTCTGTAGAATGATTCTGAATTATTTGGGCGCACAATCAGAGTAAATATTGCTAAACCTCAAAAAATTAAAGAAGGTTCTTCAAAACCTGTATGGGCTGATGATGCATGGCTACAAGAACATGCAGGTGAAACTTTAAATACTAGCAATGATACAGTTAAGCAAAGTGATGACATATCAAATAAAAAAGGAAAACAAACTCCTCAAGTATACTTTGATATATCTGTTGGTAAGCAAGAATTAGGAAGGATAATTATGATGTTAAGAGCAGATATTGTTCCAAAAACGGCAGAAAACTTTCGTTGTCTATGTACACACGAAAAAGGCTATGGTTACCAAGGCAGTACATTTCATAGAATCATTCCAGAATTTGTATCCTTTTATTTAAATTTATTTTAGAATTTTAAATAGTTATAAATTATAATTTAAAAACATATTTGTTTTTGTGATTAATAAGTTAATACATTCATATGAAAATAAAAACATATTTATTTTTATTAAATATTAACTTTCTTTTTATTTATTTCAATATTAAATTAAAATAATTTCAATTAAATAAAAGATATTTTTTAAACTTTCATAAATTTGAAAAAATTCAAATTAATATTGAGATTAATAAAACGAGGATAGTAAGAATTATTAAAAAAATATTTTTTTTTAATAAGAAATAAAAATTTTAAATACAGTTATAAGTATCAACATAAGATTTATTATATTTTTAATTTTTAACTTTGTTAAAATTATTTTTACTTTTTAATTACCAATAATATATTATAAAAGTATAAAAATAAAGTATAAACAAGAAAACTTTTCAATATCTTAATAAAATATTTGAATTATAGATGTCATAAGAAATATAGTATTATAGAACAATATGAACTTTTTTGTATTGAAATTCCTTATGAAAAAAATAGATGTGCCAAGGTGGAGATTTTACAAATCATAATGGAACTGGTGGCAAATCTATTTACGGTGCAAAATTTGAAGATGAAAACTTTGAATTAAAACACACAGGACCAGGAACATTATCAATGGCAAATTCTGGACCAAATTCAAATGGTTCTCAATTTTTTCTATGTACTGCACGGACAGAGTGGCTTGATGGAAAACATGTTGTATTTGGACACGTTCTAAGTGGCTTAGATGTTTTAAAAAAAATAGAAAAATATGGATCAAAAAGTGGAACTCCTAGTCAAAAAGTTGTTATAGCTTCTTGTGGAGAATTAACTTAACATACATGTAAAGATATTATTATTACATTTATTTAATAAAAAACAATATTTTTATAAAATCAAATAAGTTTTGATATGTACAAATCATTCCAACACTATAATTTTATATATATATATATATACATATATATTAATAATTTTTTGTAGTTATCATCATGATTGAAGAAAATTAAAATATTTAATTTTTTTTAAATAGTCTTCAATCACGGTCAACTTATTCTATAGCCTTGATTTTGCTCCTCCAGCAGCAATGATAGTTTCTCCAGTAATATAAGAAGCATCATCACTAGCTAAAAATGCAGCAACAGATCCAATTTCATCAGGCATTCCCATCCGTTGCATTGGAATCGAAGAAAGTGTTATTTCACGAGCTATTTCTGTTTCATACATCTGAAATAAATTATTTGTTAAATGCATTCTTGAGGAAGAAATGTTATGCATTATAATTTCAAATAAATACCAGTTGTGAAAATTTTGTTTTTATTACACCAGGTGCTATGCAATTTACTCTAATTCCTTCACTTGCTAACTCTTCAGCAGCCATTTTACAAAGAGAGAATAATGTGGACTTACTAATCGAATATATCCCTAATATCTGCACATAATTATTGAAATATTATTAATAAATAAAAGTTTGAAAAGTATTTAGTAAATTACATACAGGGACTGGTTGATATCCAGCAATAGATGACATAATTATAATTGATGGTGATTTACTTTTTCTTAGCAATGGTAATGATTCTTTCATTAAAAGAAATGTGCTTTTTACATTAATTTCAAATACTTTATCCCAAACAAGTTCACTACATTCCATTATAGGACCTACAGTTGGATTTACAGCTGCATTTGATACAAGAATATCTAAACCACCATATTTTGAACTTGCCTTATAAATAAAAATAAAAATATTTCATTTATGGTTACTATGATTAAAAAAAATTAAATCATTATTACTTCATTTAGGAGTTTTTCTCTATCCTCAGCTTTTCCAACATGACAAATAATGCCAGAGACTTCAAGCCCATCAGCTTTAAGTTTTTCTACTGCATGTTTAACGTTTGCTTCTTTTCTACTACTAATTATTACTTTTGCTCCTTCCTGAGCTAAACGATGAGCAATAGAAAATCCTATTCTGCACATGAAATAAAATTTGTAAATTCTAACTTTAAATATAAATAAATTTTATTTAAAAATTATTTCAGATATAATAAATTATACGATATTTATAATTATTATATAAATCAATTTTAAAGAAATTATAATTCTCTTTCAAAAGAAAATCTCGGATTAAATTTATTTTCAAAATAAATAATATCGCACCCTTGAGTAGAAGCTGTCACAATCGCAACTTTTCCTTCTAACCGGCGACATTTAATCGAAGATTTTGAGGAATTTACTAATCCACGAACAACTCGATCCATTGCACTTCTTAACATTTAAATTTTTATTAATTGCTGAGTCATTTAGCTATTAGCATTATCAATATCAAAAGATCATTATTATTATTGTTATTTTTAGTATTATTATTCCTCAACAAAACAGGAAGTCAGATTTAACGGTGGCGCTAATAAAAGAAATTTTCTATAATTACTCGAACGCCCTCTAGTGCAAAAGAAAACAGTTATTTATTTTTCTGTTTTATCGACTTCTCTGGGCCGTAAAAGCAATATAAATATAAAAAAATTCATGCGTGGAAAGCGTTTTTCATCAAATGATGAGGTCATAACAGATGTGGAAGCGTATTTTGCAGCCCTTCCAGATTCTCACTTCAGGGATGGAATTCATAAATTGGAATATCGTTCGAACAAGTTTATTGATGTTCAGGGAGACTATACTGAATAATAAAGTGTATTTCAAACCATAAAATTGTGTTTTTCTTATCGAACCGCAAAACTTATTGAACAGCCTGGTATTTAGTATTTATATATATAATATGGGGTATAGAAATAAATTCTCAATGTTTTTGCTTAAATTTTTCGAATTGTTATTATACATATAGGCGAAATTATATAGATAAGCGTATTTTATATTTTTTCAATGTTTATGTAAATGCGTAAATTTATAAATATTATTTTATTTATTATTTCTAATGACGAGATTTCTTTTAATTTAACGCTTCATTTCCTTTTTTTTTTTTTTTTTTTCACTAGATAATAACCCATACGAGTAAAATGTTAAATTTGATAAGAATATCGATGATAGTAATTGCATTATTTGTTCATCAGGTGGTCAGGACAGTTAATCATAGATCACAGCTACGAGTTATTTTTATCAGTGTATATGTATTATCATACTTTATTTTTGTATAATTATTATAGTTAATAAAAATTAAATTAATATTTTGTTGCATGTCAGATATGCCAACGAATGGTATAATCTTACAAAAAGATCTAAAACATTGATACAAATTATTATGATAAAATGTTCAAAGTCTTGCACTTTTACAGCTGGTGGTTTATATATCATAAATCTAGAAAATTTTGGTTCTGTAATAATTATCGATTTCTATGGTATCTCAAAATTCTATACTTTTCAATAAAATTTTAAATGGACATTTTTATTTGCAGATTATGGAGACCGCATTATTCTATATTGCAATTGTAGTATCATTGCGTTTATGATTTAAAAACTCAAGTTAAAAAGAAAATAAAAAACTCCAACTTCCATTTCAATTTGAGAAATTCTTTAACCAGAATATAACATATATAGCCTAGCTCTATTTTATGAAGTAAATATAATCATTAACTTTTTACAATTAATTTTATATATAACGATAGTGTATTTTCAACATCTGTTCAAATAATAATTTATTAGATCTAATAAATAACTTTAATATTTATTTAATTTAAATAGTGCAGCATAATACGTAAAATTTAAGATTTCATTTACCTAACATTACGTACATACATCGTTTAATTTTAAGTTTCATAAATTACATAATAAATTCAAAAAGTACGTACTTACAGATCAACTAAAAAATTTCTAGAAACTATTAATCAAAATTATAAACCAAATTTAATAGAAATATATGTGACATCTATTATATTCCTTATATTGGGTGATTCATTATGAGGTTTGGTTTTTAATCTCAAATAAAAGGCATAAAGTTGAATTCTATAGTAAAAATTTTATTGTGAGTGAGAAAGACAATCTATGACATTTACTTTTTAAAGATTATCTCATTTAAATGTTGACCATGACTACGCCATAAATGGTCCATCCTGAGGGTCCAATTTTGGACGACGCGTTCCAGCATAACGACCTGTATATCGCGAATGACACGAGTAATGTTGGCTTGCAAAGCGTCGATTGAAGCTGGCTTATCCCTGAAGATCAGATACTTCGTGTAACGCCAAAGAAAATAATCTAAAGGTGTGATATCACACGATCTAGGCGGCCAATTTACTGGTCCAAAACGTGAAATCAGGTTCTCACCAAAATGATTTCTCAATAAGTCCATTGTTTCTCTCGCTGTATGCGAAGTAGTGCCGTCTTGTTGAAACCAAACTTCACCGATTCACCACGGGCTTCAATTTCAGGTAGCAAAAAATCCGTTATCATGGTGCGATAGCGGTCGCCATTGACGGTTACGTTCTGCCAGACTCATTTTGAAAGAAATATGGACCGATGATTCCACCGGCCCACAAACCACACCAAACTGTGGATTTCTGTAGCTTTAGTGGTAGATGTTGAAGCTCTTCAGATTGTTCATTAGCCCAAATACGGCAATTCTGCTTATTGACGTATCCATTGCAAACCTAAGTCGCCCGGCTTCAATTCTTGCACGAGTTGAAGTTTGTATGCCTTGAAACCAAGATCTTTACGTAAAATACGCCAAGTTGTTGCGTACGACAAACCAAGCTGTTGAGAACGACGCCGAATCGATTCGTCACGGTCTTCAGCCACACTCTCAGCTACAGCCGCTATATTCTCTTCACTACGTGCTGGATGTGGTCTAATCGGTCGAGTATCATCCAATAATGTATGCTGGGTTTCAAATTTGCGAATGGTATTGGCTATAGTGGTTTCGGTAGGTCGACGATGCACACCATAAGTTGCTCTAAGAGCACGAAAATATTTCTCACAGAACGCTGATTTTCGTAATACAGCTAAACAATTTGCATACGTTGTTGCGGTGTAAGTCTTTCCATGATGATTTGTCGAACAATACTGAATAAAAATTACATTTCAGTTTGACAGGAGTCACGCGTGATCTGTAAAAAAAGCCTATTGAAAATCAAACCTCATAATGAATCACCCTTTATTAGGAATTTTTTAACATATTCTTTTTAATCTAAATTATTATAAGATTAATATGAATTTTTGGTATATGAAAATTTCTTATAATGATTTAGCATTTAAAAGTAGTTATTGAAATATTTAAATAATGTAGAAATAATACCTCCTTTATTAGAGACTATATTTAATTTTTATTATGATTTATTTTTAGTTTACATGATTTCGGCTGGTCTTGGTTTTTGTCAAATTTCAATGATACCTATAATTCTTGATATTATAGTTCCATTAAATGAATCGAGACCAAAAATGCTATTTGTCAAAGGAGAACATATAATAGATCCTTGTGAACATTTTTATAAACTTTATATATACTTTGTCTTAGTGTCTCTTGCTACAGTGATTATAATCACTGCTATAGATTCAACATATACAGTATGTATTCATCAAAATCTTGGAATTTTTTCTATCATTAAGTAAGTGTTTCATATCCTTACACTTATTTAAATTTTATTATGCGTGTTTTTATAATTATTGTAATAAATCAATAATATCATAGGATATAAACAGGAATGCATAAGTTTTTTTTATGATAAATTTTTTTAACAAAATCAATTATATTATTTTTTAGATGCCGATTAAATCTGGCAACTTCAACTTATGACCCAAAAAAGAATGTCAGTTATGATATTATCATCGATGCAATACATTTACATACGTCTGCATCAAAGTTAAGTGTGGTGCATCTATAAAGAATATTTTTTTTATCAATAGCTCACATACGCAGATATTTTTTGTTGTGAAGATACATAAGTTCATGCAAATGTTTTTGAAAGTTTTAAAACGTAAATAATTGGTAGCGTGATTTTTCTATTTATTAATTATATTAACATAAAATTTTCAGCAATTCATTCTTTGTCATAAAATGTGGTCTATAAGTAATTCTACATAATGATAATTTTAGCTTCAAAAGTAATGTAGATACGAGGTTTTTGTAGAAATAAGATGGCTATTTACCTCTTTTCAATATTATTTAAGCAACAAAATGTTATGCCGTTAAAACTTTCTGTTCCTCAATTATGTAAAAAAATTTCGATATAGTGCTATTTCATAAATGAAAGTCAATTCAGTCTTATTACAATTTTAAACTCTTAGCAGTCTTTTTATTATTTACATTCTTTTACACAGTAAAATAATAGCATTTTTCTTATTTATTCTAATATAATTTTATAAAAAATATTGGGAGTGTGAAGAAGTTCTCGCCGTTTCACCGTCAAATGGCGGTACAAAAATTTTGTGTGTATAATTCAAGATGATGATGCATTTGTATTGAAGTTCTATAACCTATGTTTAAAATCAGTACGTGTCTTTCCATTAACCTATAAAGAACATTTTCTTTTTGTAGCGTGAAACATGTGAAATTTCGTGCCAAATAAACCGTTTTTGCGGGGAATTTTACTACACTATTTTATTCAGAAGAAATCTGCAGCGAGACACACAGAATTCTTGTAGAAACCTACGATGATCATGCTCTGTCGGAAAGAACATGCAGAGATTGGTTTAACCGATTTAAAAATGGTGATTTTGATGTTCAAGATAGAGAACGCAGTGATGCACCAAAAAAGTTTCAAGACAAAGAATTGGAAACATTACTTGCTAAAGATCCATGTCAGATGCAATCCGATGTTGCAAAATCATTAGGAGTTGATTGAACAACAGTTTCGAAACGTCTGACAGCATTAGGAATGATACAAAAGGAAGGATCTTGTGTGTCGTACGAACTGAAACCGAGAGACGTCGAACGGCGTCTTTTCACGTGTGAACAGATGCTTCAACGACAAAAAAGAAAAGGTTTCTCACATAGTATTGTGATTGGTAATGAAAAGCGGATATACTACAGTAATCCCAAGCGTAAAAAATCATGAGTTAAGCCCGGCGAAGCAGTAGCATCAACGCCAAAGCGGAATATCCATGGTTCCAAGCTCATGCTGTGCATTTGGTGGGATCAGCTGGGGGTAGTGTATTACGAGCTGCTCCAACCCAACCAAACCGTCACAGGAGATCTCTATCGATGACAATTGATGCGTTTGAGCCGAGCATTGAAAGAAAAACGGCCGCTATATGAGCAAAGACAAGGTAAGGTGATTTTGCTGCATGACAACGCTCAGCCGCATGTTGCGTCACCGGTCAAAACATACTTGGAAACGCTGAAATGGGAAGTCCTACCCCACCCGCCGTACTCTCCTGACATTGCGCCTTCTGATTACTATTTATTTGGATCGATGACTAATGGCCTGGCTGAGCAGCACTTCACTTCGTATGAAGAAACGAAAAAATAGATCTATTCGTGGATAGCCGCAATAGAAGTGTCGTTTTTTCGATGTGGAATTCAAATGCTGCCAGAAAGATGGGAAAAAGTAATCTCCAGCGATGGGTAATACTTTAATGACTTGTTTTTTTATTATTTTTTTTAAATAAAGGATTTATTTTGACAAAAAACGGCGAGAACTTATTCACACTCCCAATATTAATTTTTATTTTGAAAAAATAACTGGCAATGTGTAATTATGATTATCATTATTATTTTTTTTTTTTTCATAGGTTTATTGAATTAATTGACATCTCATATTCATTATCTTTTCTTTTAATAATTGAATTTACAATAATCTTCATTAGCATCGGAACTGTCGTGGTAAGTATTAATTAATAAATGTTTTAAAGCATGACATTTATATTTTTAAAATATATATGTACATGTGCAATCGATACAAAGCATTGAATGAAATAAAAATTAAAATAATGTCCCATTATTTCAGGGAAGAGCAAACAACTTTTTATTCAATTTTTTTTATTTTATTTTTTAATTTAATGTAATGGCGCAATCAAATGCTGAAGAAATGATAAAATTATCAACAGTGGTAGTGGTTGCTTGGATTCATTTTTTATTTATTAGTTTACCTGGACAACAAGGTATTGACCATAGCTGTGATTTATTTGTATCTGGGTAAATATTCTCTACATATTATTTTTCTTAAAGATTATGACATACATAAATAAATTTTTTCTTTTTATTAGACACGCAAATGAATGGTATAATTTATCAAATAGAGCGAAAACGTTGTTAAAAATTATCATGGTGAGATGTATAAAACCTTGTATTTTAACCGCTGGCGGATTATACGTCATGAGTCTTCAGAGTTATGGATCTGTAAGCATTTAAATGCATGATAACAAATTTTATCAACTTCGTAACCATGAATATTTTTTTAGATAATAAAATTTGCTGTATCTTATATAACGACTGCATCATCATTTCGCTAATACAAAAATGTTGATGATAATGAAAACAAATTAAAAAAAAATTGATTCAAATAATTGGTTCACATATTTGTTTTATTAGCAAATCGAAAATTTGAGAGTATATTTTATTTATAAAAAGTATAGAATGAAGAGTTTATATTTTATATGTGATAAAGTTAATAATATTTAACTTAGTAATAATAAAAGATTAAAATCTACTAATTCAATGAATTTGCTCAAAATTATTTTAGAATAACTATTTTTTAAATTATATAGAATTTTCATATATATATATATATATATATATATATATATATATATATATATATCTAATGGGATAACACGATTAAATAATATGATAAACTAATATAAAAAAATTGAAAAAGTTTTGATATTAGATTTTATTTTACTTTATCAACCAAATAATTTTTATTGTTTAAGTAAAAATATTTGTTATAAATATAACTTAATCTTAACTTTGAGATATTAGGTGTAAGAAGGAAAAGTAAAGCAATCAAAATCATGTTAGAACTACAGTCCGCTCCCTGAGTGATTCGCACCTTCCCCAAACTGAGGTACCCCCACTACTCGACTGCGAGTTTCGAAGGCGCGGCTTTGTTTTGATATGTTTCGATAGGAGGAATTTCGTTTCGCGCTTTTTGACTAATTCACCCACCTGCTTCTGCTTCAATATCAGTTAAATATACATATATTTAATTTAACGTCTACATCATAAAATTATTACGCGAATAATGAGTAAGATAATAAGTACGCACACATATACCAGGCTGTTCAATAAGTTTTGCGGTTCGATAAGAAAGGGTGTTGCTACTAGCCTAAATTTTTTTTTGTTATATTGGTACACTCTTCATATGAACGTATGTGAAGTTTTATTTCAATCTGTCAATTCATTCTTTGTTTACAAGCCATTTAGTGTCGACGTGTCACAGTATTTTTTTACAATGGAAAAAATCAAATATCGTACAAGCCTTGAAGACGATCCACGTCAAGGACGTCCAAAAACAGCAACAACACCTGAAATCGTAGAAAAAATACAGGATATCGTATTGGAAAATCGTCAAGTGACTGAAAGAGATTTAGTAGAAGCCCTAGGCATTTCCTTGGGCGGTGTTAGCAATATTTTGACTGAAGTATTGGGTTTCAGAAAGCTGTGTGCACAATGGGTGCCGCATTTGCTAAAAATGGAACAAAAACACATTCGAATGCGACTTTCTCAGCAATATTTAGAGCGTTTTCAAAAGGATAAAGTGGATTTTGTGCGTCGATTCATCACTATGGATGAGACTTGGGTCTATCACCATGATCCTGAATCAAAACAAGAGGCTAAAGAGTGGTGTGAACCTGGTTCTTCGGCTCCGAAACGAGTTCGTGTTCAGAAATCAGCCAAGAAGGTGTTAGCATCAGTTTTTTGGGATGCGAAAGGAATTTTGTTTGTGGATTACTAGCAAACTGGTAAAACAATAAATTCTGAATGTTATTGTAACCTTTTAGACCAGCTGAAGGAAAAAATTCGTGAAAAAAGACCCGGTTTGCAGAGGAAAATCCTTTTTCATCAGGACAATGCGCCGTGTCACAAGAGCATTTTGACAATGGCTAAAATCCATAAATTAAAGTTCGAATTGTTGGAGCGTCCACCGTATTCACCAGATTTGGCCCCTAGCGACTTCCATCTGTTTCCAGAACTAAAAAAATTCATGCGTGGAAAATGTTTCTCATCAAATGATGAGGTCATAACAGATGTGGAAGCGTATTTTGCAGCCCTTCCAGATTCTCACTTCAGGGATGGAATTCATAAATTGGAATATCGTTGGAACAAGTGTATTGATGTTCAGGGAGACTATACTGAATAATAAAGTGTATTTCAAACCATAAAATTGTGTTTTTCTTATCGAACCGCAAAACTTATTGAACAGCCTATATTGGTAATATAGTTTATAAAATTAATAATTGATCTTATTAGATTATCGAATTAATATTAATAAGCAGCATTATTAAAAAATTTCACATTGCACGATCATTATACTTTTATATATGTTCAAAAGTAGAAGCAGGCAGGTGAATTAATCAGAGAATGCGAATTTAAAACAGTCACACATTACTTAAACTTAATCTGAAAAAACAGCTACAATTACTTGCAAATTGTATAATAAATTTAATGATTAAACGTATTGAATAGAGTTAAATATTTTTATATTTTTATAATAAATTAATATTTGTAAAATGTTTTAGTTTGGATGGCTTTATTTTAACTACTATATTAAATAAAAGTATGTAGTTAAGTTAAAGCAAATTTACAATACGAAGTGTGGCAGAAAAGTAATGAGACTGATTTTTTATTTACCATAGTTTTCATTTTTTTCAAACATCAATGTTATCCCCTTCAAAGTAGTTCCCTTGGGCAGCTACACACCGATGGAGACGTTGTTCCTACTTTTCGTAGCAGCGCTGGAAGTCTTTAACCGGTATGGTCTTCAGCATGTCCGTTACACACTTTTGGATGTTTTCTACAGCGCAGCGTTGCCGTATCGCTTGCAGTGTTGCTAGTCTCATGACTTTTCTACCACACCTCGTATATTCTTTAGTTTATTATATTAGTTAAAGCAATGACGAAGTGACTCAACAAATATTGAATAAAATTATGTATTTTCAATTCGATATTTCTTACCTTTATTTAACTTTACTCTGTAGAAAAACCTCCATCTCGACTTAAAATAATAGCGACGAAAAAGGTAGAATTGCTTCAAAGAAGCGTTGATATGGTTTTTCTTGCATTACTTATTACTTTTTACTTAAACTTTTTTTTTATTACTTGCATTACTTTTTACTAAAAGATTATTTTTTCACTAGGTTGACTCCATTAAGTATATATAGTTGTTCTCTGATGGATATTCTGTAAATTTATTTTTTAAAATAAATGTTCTCAGTGACTCGATAAATTTATAAAAAATGTTTAAAAAAATATTAAAAAAAAAAAGCATTAAAAAATATTTTGAAATTATTATATGATAGTTTAAATAGTAAACATTAATAATTTGATAATAATGGTACAATCGATACTAACCTTATAATTTTGGTTTTATTCGAATTGATAATGCCTTGTAACATGCTCATAAAACACGAAATAATTTTACAATTTTTTGAATAATATAAAAAATTTGACATTATTATAATTTTAAATAAAATATAAATTAGGTCGAATCAAAAAAATTAATGTTTTATCTCTCTATATTTAAAATACTTTATGTATACTAATATTTATAAAACATTGAAAAATCATTGTGTAAAGTTTAAACTCTGTATTTACAGTAAAATTTATTAAAGTACTTTAAAATCACACGCCACCTTGCTATACAGAAGCAGCATTCGTTTCAACTTTGGACCTTAGACTTGTATTTTTATTTTCGTAACCATAGAGTCTCTATTCAAATTTAAAAATTCAAACGGAATATTAAGCTAGCTTGCGTTTTACATAGTTTTAAGAATATACTAATAATTTATGAATATATTTTATTAATATTATAAAAATATTGAAATGTGTTCGATGCGTTTTACATAGTTTTAAGAATGTACTAATAATTTATGAATATATTTTATTAATATTATAAAAATATTGAAACGTGTTTGATGTAATATGCAAGAAGTGAATTATTTTCCAGTTATTTCATTCTACGCCTATTATCTTATTTCTTGTGGTATTTAAAGGAATACCAATTTTTATTAAACATTTTGCTATAGGCTAAAAAGCATTAAATAATTTTTTTAGACGAACAGAAGAAGTCACTATGAACGAAAGTTTAAGCGAAGAAAAAGTAGATTTTTTTTTTAACAATTATTATTTTGTTTTAAATAAGAAATTGCAAATAATCTGTGGATTGTGGCCGTATACAAATATATGGAAAAAAGTATTTTTTCAAAGTGTAACGTATGGCTTTCTCGTGTTTATAATATATCCTTCTGTAAGTTCTTGTGATAATTTATACTCAATTAAAAATCAATATGTTATTAAATACGTAAAGAAAGTACAATAATTTTATTTTACAAACTATAATCTTTTAAAATCATATTTTTTTGAGATTATGTAGTGGGAACAAATATGTTATGGTGAATAGATTTTTTATTGTATTTTTACATATATTTTATAAAGTGTTTAGTTATAATACTTTATGAGTAACTTCTTATAACCTAATTATAATAATTTTTTACGTTACCGCCAAAGGATAAATAAATTTCAAAAGGTTTTCAAATATGCGATTGCATATATATATATATATATATATATATATATATATATATATATACATGTTGTTACATTAAATAAGGTAAGATTGCGAAATATCGTCTCATTTTAATAAAAAGTTATAGAAAAAAAAATTTATTGAGTAAATAAAAAAAACTGTCAAAAATCAGTAAAAATATTCCTTCATTGTTAAAAATAATCAAAAATGTATCAACTGTATAAGGATAAACAATTGTCACAACGTTGATATCGATAAAACGTAATATTATTTATAAAAATAAAACGAAATTACGATGAAACGATAAAATGAAATTGTTTTATAAAAAGTGTAACAGACAAATTATTTTTAGATCAACGGAATTGCATCGTCGTGTTTTACAAATTTAGTTATATGTAGTGAAAACCTAATGTCGTTTCTTTATATAATATTAATTTCGTCTAAATGCATGTTAATTTTCGTGTTTGAAAATAAGGTATATAATTTTATTTAATTTAAAACATTGCAATATTATTCTTTTATTAATTTATTGACGTTCCTTATAATTTTATGTCTTTTAGATGAAAAAAATATACGAATTTTTGGTTAATAACTGGCTATCAATGTCAGATCCTGAAGAGCGTTTAATTCTGGAAGAATATGCCGAAGAAGGAAGGAAGAAAACGATTGAATTCTTAGGTTTGATTAAAAAATTTTAACAATAACGTGGTAAAAGAAATTATTTTTCATTAATATTTTAATAATTATTAAGTATTTTAAAAATAGTTGTAAATACGACTAAGGTTGGATTAAATTATTAAAATATAATTGAAAAACAAAAGATGTAACGGAGTTTTGACTTTTATTTAGCGATTTTGATAAGTTATTTTGAACATGTTTTTACTCTTAACATCCAGCAACGTTTTATTAATATCTTTTATATTCTTAATAAGATCATATTATGTGCTTTTTTTAATTAGCTAAAAAGCTGATGCTTCATGAATATTACAGTTCAATTTTTCAAAGAAAACTTGAAACTTTTTTTTTGATTATCTGAAAAATTGAACTGCTATACTCGTATATATAACGTACTTTAAAGTTTTATTTTTAAAATATTTTTAAAAATATCTATTAATTTATTTTAGTAATTACAGCAGCTGCTGGATTCGGCATTTGTCAAATACCAATGGTGCCCATTGTTTTAAATTTAATAATGCCATTAAATGAATCTCGTCCGAAAATACAATTCCTAAGATTAAAATATCCCTTTGATCCTGAGGAACATTTTTATAAACTTTATTTCTTGTTAATTATCGGAGCTATCTTAACAGTATCAGTTTTAGTTGGTGTTGACTCAACATATGTAGTGGTCATACACCAAATTTTAGGAACTATATCGATTATCAAGTAAGTTACATAAATATATTTTTTGTATGTCTCAATTTACATTATTAACTTTAATTCATTTTTATTCAGTAAAATTTTTATTATATTTAATCATCAAAAAGAACGATCATATAAATGATCAGTATTCTATTGGCTTTATCATCGAGTGATTTTAATAAGTCATCAATAGTAATAGAATCATTGCATTATAATGCGCCCATTATTTGTTCATATCATTTCATTAATTATGTCAAATTATGTAATTTTATTAAATAAATATAATCACGCCATAGCTTAAACCGCTTATATAGTATCCGTATGTGTATAATATATTATATATTATTCATATGTATAAAATATATATTTTTAAATTTATAATGATTAATTTGTTACAAAAATTTATTAAGTTTAAACAGCAGTACTTTATAATGCTCTAAAATGTGTAAATTAAGTAAGATAAGAAATTTTTTACCAAAATTATATTTCAACTAACTTAACTCGATATTACCATCTATAGGAATCGATTACTAGCAATAGCATCTTGTAATCTAGAAAAAGATGTCAGTTATAATATGATCATTGAAGCTGTTCGATTGCATCAAAAAATTCTTCAGTTTAGTGATGATATTCAAACATTTAGTATAAATTACTTTATTGTATTGATATAAATTACTTTTTAATATTGCAGGTTTATTGATTTAATTGAAAAATCGTATAGTATGTATTTTCTCATACTAAGTAGCATCGGTCTTTCCTTCATAACTTTGTCCAGTTATATGGTAAGAAAATAAACGAATATTTTAAATACAGTTATAAAAATTCTAATGCAAATATATTTAACTTTATATAAATTTTATATAAATTTTATATTTTGTAATTTAAGATGTTAAAATATTAATTAAATAAATAACTATAATTAACACTTATACATTGGTATTAATTTTAGATTACCTCCGACTTGGAAAATCCACTGTTGGATTTCATCAGATTAAGCGTTATAACAACATGTGTATTTGTTAATATTTTATATCTCACTTGGCCAGGACAAAAAGTCATTGATCATTGCAACGAACTTTTTTTATCCACGTAAATGTTATTCGTTGTAAAATGTTAAAAATTTAGTATTAATATAATTAATTTTAATAATTTATCGATCGTTTAATCGCTAGATATGCAAATAATTGGTACAATATATCAGAGAAATCAAAACGACTTTTGAGAATTATAATGTTGAAAAATATAAAACCTTGTGTTTTCACAGCTGGAGGATTTTTTATTATAAATTTTGAAACTTTTTTAAATGTGTGTATATTACTCATATAGCATTATTATATTATTAATATTTTTTTTTTTAAATTTCTCAACACATATCGTCATTTCAGATATTGAGAACTTCACTATCATATATTACTGTTTTACATTCAGTTAATTAATATACTCAAAGACAAATATAGATAATCATATAATATGGAATGATAATTCTCATAAATTTCAATTTGCTTATTTCTTAAAGATTTCACGATAGGCCAGTAATAAATTTTCTCATTCTTAAGTGAAAATAGTTTAAATGATCTTACACGTTTCGTTTTGTTTTTTCAACGCTATTTGAGAATCCACCGAGATTGATCTCGATATACGATCGTTTTGGTTTTAATTTTGAATCACAAAAATCTTTCCAGATGAATTTTTAATCTAATAACACACCTTATGTTTTAATAACATTTAATTTTATAATTTATATCTAAAAGATTTAAAAAAATGAAGTTAAATATTTTTCTGACTATAAAATTATTTCGTATTAAAAATTTTAATTACACAGTACTTTTTAAGATTAATATTTCAAGTACGAGAAAAAAAAAAAAAACTAAAATCCACCATGTTGTATAAAACTGACATTGTAGTAAAACAATTTTTTTTTTTTTATATATATATGTATAAAATGAACCAACTAATAATCTCTATTTATTGTGAATCTCTTTAAATTATATTCTGTATTTTTATTATATACGTATTCTTCGTTAAAAATTTTTCAATAAGAGTGGAACATTTTTGAAAATAAATACATTTCTATTACACTGAAATTTTATAATTTTTAAAAAAAAAATTTTCGACTCTTTATTTTAGTATTGAATTATGGTGAAAAATAAATGCTGCAACAATTTTTTTTTTTTTTTTTTTTTTCAAGAACTTCAATAGCTTTTTTAACCCTTTCAGCCCCAGTGATTTCGATCGAAACCACTTTTGCGTTCAAACGTTCATAACTTTGTCAAAAATAAATATTATTTTGATTTCCAAACGTCAACGGTCCACAAATTTATTCTACTTTGCAAAAAAAATTTATAGTGCAAAGAATTAATAACAATTTTGTAGTTATAACAATATAAACAAATGAATGTTTTTGTATGCGCAGTAAACTTATCGGTATATATTATTCATGTGATTATCATAATAACATAATGTATTTGGTTTACCACGCAAGTAAATTAATTTTTTCTAAGTAAAAATTTCCCACTGCTATTATTTTATTTCTTGTGGTATTCAAGAGAATAAACTCGCCCATCACCAGTGACATATCATTACAGTTAATATTTTGAAATACACAAGACGTTACAAACGAATATGACTGAAGAAATAAGTGAGAAAGATTTTAATTATATTTACGATAATTATTATTTTGTTTCACTTAAAAAGTTACAAATTTATTCCGGATTGTGGCCATATTTATCTAAAAAAAAATAAATATATTCGAGGAGTATTTTTCTATTCAATTTTTATCGTCGTATCTTTTCCTATGGTACGTATAGCATAAGAATACAAATTATTTCAAAATGAATTTTAAAAAATCAAAAATGTTCAAATTATCATCAGAATTTGTTTTATTTTTATCACATTTACGAGACGTTTAATCATTAAAAATGTAAATGTATTTTTTACTGCGTAACTGTTTTTCATTAACAGATTTTTTTTAATTTATTAGTATTTTTTAACTTTAGTCAAATTAGTTAGTAATCAATATCTGACACGCATGAAATTGAAAGACTTTCATAATTTCACAATCTGTTGCACATATCTATAGGATTTAATCGATTGACTAGCCGTAATTAAATGCATCATTCGTATTCGAACTTAATTATCATTAAATACATCTGTAAACTTAGAAAGAAAATTGTTTGCGATATAAAAGTTGTATTTTATTGAAAGTTGAATTACTTTTATAGACCTATTGAATTTTTTCGATTAACTTAAACTATTATTGTTTTTAAATTAATAGTTTTATGCATCAATTAAATTATTTCTTAAGAGTAATGCTCGTTTCCTTCCTAATATCAACATAAATTAAAATATAATTTTTTAATTTATGTTTAGACTGGCAATTTGTGCTGCTCGCCTCTCTTTCATACACTTTTTATTAAATCATTATTTATTTTTTAGTTGCTTTTATATATTTATTAGAGATTTTGCAGCTTTTTTTTTTTAAATAGCATTAACTATAATCATGAAAATTATCATATTCTACCTCTAATCTTAAGCTAGTTTCTTAATTCCTATTTTACTTTTTTTTATTTTCGTAGTGAAAACTCCCAAAATTATTTTTATGTCGTTCGTGGAAAAATTATCAAAAATATTTTTTCTTCGAAAAAACTCTTCTTTATTTCAAAAATCTTTTTAGTTCTCTGAGGATAATGAATGTTGGTAAATGCGAGCGAATATCTTCACCCTTATAAGATAATAAATGAAATTTGGTTGTTCGGTTGTTATTTCGTTGAGATGCACGAATTGCTTATTTTATAAGAAATAGAACACTGATAAAATGCATGTTTTTAATATATGTAAAAATAGTCTACTGACCGAACAAAAGAGAGCTACGTATGAAACGTACTCTCTACCAAGCTGTTCAATAAGTTTTGCGGTTCGATAAGAAAAACACAATTTTATGGTTTGAAATACACTTTATTATTCAGTATAGTCTCCCTGAACATCAATACACTTGTTCCAACGAGATTCCAATTTATGAATTCCATCCCTGAAGTGAGAATCTGGAAGGGCTGCAAAATACGCTTCCACATCTGTTATGACCTCATCATTTGATGAAAAACACTTTCCACGCATGAATTTTTTTAGTTCTGGAAACAGATGGAAGTCGCTAGGGGCCAAATCTGGTGAATACGGTGGACGCTCCAACAATTCGAACTTTAATTCATGGATTTTAGCCATTGTCAAAATGCTCTTGTGATACGGTGCATTGTCCTTGTGAAAAAGGATTCTTTTCTTCTGCAAACTGGGTCTTTTTTCACGAATTTTTTCCTTCAGCTGGTCTAAAAGGTTACAATAATATTCAGAATTTATTGTTTTACCAGTTTGCAAGTAATCCACAAACAAAATTTCTTTCGCATCCCAAAAAACTGATGCTAACACCTTCTTGGCCGATTTCTGGACACGAACTCGTTTCGGAGTCGAAGAACCAGGTTCACACCACTCTTTAGTCTCTTGTTTTGATTCAGGATCATGGTGATAGACCCAAGTCTCATCCATAGTAATGAATCGACGCACAAAATCCACTTTATCCTTTCAAAAACTCTTTAAATGTTGCTGAGAAAGTCGCATTCGAATGTGTTTTTGTTCCATTGTTAGCGAATGCGGCACCCATTGTGCACAGAGCTTTCTAAAACCCAATACTTCAGTCAAAATATTGCTTACACTGCCCAATGAGATGCCTAGGGCTTCTACTAAATCTCTTTCAGTCACTCGACGATTTTTCAATACGATATCCTGTATTATTTCTACGATTTCTGGTGTTGTTGCTGTTTTTGGACATCCTTGACGTGGATCGTCTTCAAGGCTAGTACGACCACGTTTAAATTCAGCAACCCATCTTTCTACTGTACTAATTGAAGGCGAAGAGTCCTTATACACTTTCAACATTCGTTCATAAATTTCCTTTGCTTTTAAACCTTCCAAAAATAAAAATTCAATCACTGCACGATACTTGATTTTTTCCATTATAAAAAAATACTGTGACACGTCTATACTAAATGGCTTGTAAACAAAGAATGAATTGACAGATTGTAATGAAACTTCACATACGTTCATATGAAGAGTGTACCAATATAACAAAAAAAAATTTAGGCTAGTAGCAACACCCTCTTTTATCGAACCGCAAAACTTATTGAACAGCCTGGTAAGTCCGCGATTTTTCAAATTTTTCAATTGCCATCGTGTTCAGCATCCCTTAAAACCTCTATATAACGCATATTTTAAAACTTGATGATTCGAAATAATTTTTTGGACTTTGCCTGCTGGGAAACCGATATTTCGGTTCGACCCATAATATGAACATTTTATATAGCGATGAATTCATATACTATATGGGCTGAAAAGTCCCGGAATTTTTAATGAAAACAAGCGTTTTTTGGGCAATGTTGCATTTATTCATCAACATAGTTACCTTCGAGGGCGATACACATAGTATAGCGATTTTCCAACATTTGGATGCCCTTTCGGTAGTACAAAACGTCCAAGCCTTCGAAATACGCCTCGGTTTCCGCAATGACTTCCTCATTCGATGTGAATCTCTTTCCCTGGAGCCACCGCTTGACGTTTGGGAACAGATAATAATCGCTGGGGGCCAAATCTGGAGAATACGGTGGGTGAGCAACCAATTCGAATCGTAATTGATCCAATCTGGCGTTCCCTTTCAAGGACGTGTGTGACGGTGCGTTATCGAGATGGTACAGAACTTTTTTCTTCGCCATATGGGGTCGTTTTTTCTTTATTTCGTCGTTCAGTTTGTCCAATAACGCTGCATAATACTCTCCGGTAACTGTTCTTCCCTTCTGCAGGTAATCGATGAATATTATGCCATGCACATCCTAAAAAAGCCTTCCCGGCCGAGCGTTGGTCTTTTGGCCGTTTTGGTCGGCTTTCGTGGCTTTTCAGCCACTCTGCAGACTGCCTGTTGGACTCAGGCGTATGGTAATGGATCCACGTTTCATCCATCGTCACAAAACGTCGAAAAAAGTTCGCTCGATTACGCTGCAACAACGCCAAACCGGCCGTTGAATCATCAACGCGCTGCTGTTTTTGGTCGACGGTCAGCAAACGCGGCACCCATCGCGCGGATAGCTTTTTCATGTCCAAAACATCGTGCAAAATATATCCCACCCGTTCTTTTGAGATGCCAACGGCCTCAGCTATCTCGCGCAACTTCACTTTACGATCATTCAAAACGATTCGATGCACTTGCTTTACAGTTTCTGCATTCGTAGCCTTTTTTGGCCTTTCAGAGCGAGGTGCGTCTTCGATGCTTGTATGACCCATTTTAAATTCACTAAACTATCGATAAACTGTTGTTCTCGAAGGAGCAGATGTTGGATAACATTTCTTCAACCCTTTCATTGATTGTTCCGGAGTTTTTCTCATCAAAAAACAATGTTTAATCAAGATGCGATATTCCTGTTTTTCCAGTTTCTTCACGAAAGCGAAGGTAGCGAAACTTAAACAACTGTAGCTTGTAAACAAATGAACGAAATGTTATGAAACTTCACACATAAACTAGTGACAGATGAACCTCTCGAAATGAATCATGTTCATTTTCTAGTGGCGTTATCTATTGAAAAATCCCGGGACTTTTCAGCCCATGTAGCACATGAAACATTATACAGGTTTGAATACTTTTAAAGGACATTTTAACATTATCTTAAATTCTGGCAGTCTAAAGATTAACCATTTTTTGTACGAATTTATTATAGAAAAAAGTCAAAGTGTCAAACCAGTGTCAAACTTTCAAAAAATCGATATTTTTTTATTTTTTTTTTTTTTGAATCTTATTCAACAGTTTATACTTTTAAGAATATCCTGTGAAATTTTCAAGGCCATATCTCCAATACTTTTCGAATGGCGGCCAATGTTAAATATAATTTTATCTTGCAAAAATCGTTAATTTAATCTTTAAACGCGTTTTTCTCGAAATGACATTTTTCAAATTTACTGCCATCGTAACACAAAGAGCAATTATCCAATTGACTTCAAATTTGAACTGAGTACTCTTGAATATATTTACTCTACAATGACGTAGGATTTTATTGATTGGATGAAAATTGACGATTTGGCATTAAAAAAGCGACCATATTTTTGACCAAAAAAAAACTTTTTTTTTTATAACTACGCCATTTTGTTAAATTTTGATATTTTTCGAAAATTCTACGACATTGTATAGGAAATACCTTCTAGTTTAATTACTTTTTTTTTTTTTTTTTTTGGTTTCAGCTACTCATTCGGCCGGAATCATGGCAGCAATGGAGGAACATTTTTTTTTGGCGCCTCCGAAGACAACGCATAAGTCGTTCATTTTTCAATATTTTTTGATAAAAAAACTATGGAATATAGTTTAAATATAGCTTGATATGCTCTTATATTTTTAAAATATTTTATCTAGTATTTTTCTTTTAAAAAATTCCTGAAAATTACCCAAATTTTCAGCGTTTACACTGGTATATAGCCCCTTAAAGTTTCCTGCAGCTTTAATTTAAAATATTACCGTTAAATCAATCATTGAACGATCATTGTTTACGGAAACATTTCAAAGTATGACCATTTTTCGGCAAAAAATTTATATGCCGCAATTTTTTTATGTAGTTTAATTATAAACAAAAATAAATAATAATATTAAATATAAAGAAAAGAAACATTTTAAACCGAAATACTATTTAAAAATTTAATGTTGATAAGTCAATTTATACCAGCATTATATTTTTTTATTATTATATTACATGCCTAATGTTTCAGGTATATGCGGGGAACAATTGAAAAATTATATACCTACAGTTTTTTCTTTCTCATGTGTGGCACTGTTATTACTCTAACATTTGGTGTCGTTGTTGTGAGTAACCGAATAAAATAATTATATGTATATATATATATATATATATATATATATATATATATATATATATATATATATATATTACCAGCTTGTTATTAAATAAATAAACAATGATGAATAAATATATTTTTTGTAAAAAACATTAACATTAAATGTTTGCTGCTTTTTCTTTTCAAAAACGTCTATTCAAGGGTCTATTCAAGGGTGAAGTTACTTTTGCAGGTGCAGAATAACGTTAACTAAATAATGTTCAAATAAATAAAATGATTGACTGGTTAGAGAACTAAAAATTAAATACTGACAAAATTTACTATTTTCGATTTTATTTTATCATTTGAAGCGTGTAGAACATATCACAATTGTTAAACTTTTTTAATTATTTAAAAAAAAAAAGTGTTTCACTAAGTATACACTGTTTTTTTTTTTTTTTTTTTTTTTTTATGTTTTAATTAAATTTCGATTTAATAACTTTATAAACTAAGTGTCTTTTTTACATTTTCTTACTAGAGTTTTGATCTCAGAAGTTCATTATTTGATTTTGTGAGAACGGTAGTATTTCTTTTAGGTATTTTATTGCATATTTTATACATTACTTGGCCCGTTCAAAAAATTATCGATTACACCAGCGATTTATTTGTATCTTCGTAAGCATTACTGACATTAAATGTTAATAATAATAAAATAATAATTATTAATAAAGTTATTTTCAGATACGCAAATGAATGGTATAATCTTTCAATGAAGTAAAAAGAATTGTTAAAATTTATTATGTTAAAATGTACCAAGATATCGACTGTCACGGCTGGTAAATTTTACATAATGAATCTTCAAAATTTTGGATTGGTACGTTAATACAAATTTATTTGAGAATTACTCTTAAATTAAAGCTTCTTTAATTCAAATTTTATTTTTAGATATTAAAATCAGTGGTATCTTATTTTACAATTTTTAATTCCAGGCGTTAATATATTACTTTTTATATCAATAATGGTAAAATAAAATAAGTTCATAAAGAGAACATTAAAGTTGTATATTATCAAAGTGAATGTTATATTTGAATTAAAACTCATATAGGAATTAATAATAAAAATGTATTTAAAAAATTAGCTTTTAAATTTACTTTGTATTAAAATGATTTTATTCTAACAAAAAAGTAAATTGCTGTATTATTATTATCCAATAATAACACTGAAAGCATATTTACACCTGCTATTCTAATTGTATGAAATAAATAAATGGAAAATGAGTATAGGCAACTTCAGTGATAAATGTGAATTGTAAAGTTTTATCACGAGGTAAATTTTTACTTCTGCATGAATTAGTTAATTAGATAAGAAGTCTCGAGTAGGAATTTCATATGAAAAAAAAAAAAAAAAACAAACAAACAAATTTTGAAAATATTATTTATGAAATATTTTTAAAATAATCAAATATATTTTGAAATTCATAAACGTTTATCAGAAAATGTTTTTCTAAAAAATAAAAAGAAAGAAAGAAATATATGTGTACATCAAAGGGTTGTTTGTTTTCTCTGAAAGCCATTACGGCCTGTCAGCACAATCGATAATAGTGGCTGTAAGAAATTTATTTATTCAAGCGAGTTGGACACATAATGATAGTGTAGTCAATAAACGTTTTTAACGTATGAATGATATAGTAATCTTCTCGTAAACTATTATCTTATTTCTTGCGGTATCGAACAAAATATACCCCATGCAGGTACTTACAAGGAAAATTTCATTTAATTTTTACAGGCAAGATAAATTCATCGAATAAATTTATGAGAATATAAGTAAAAAAAAATTAAATAGTTTTTAGAATAATTCTTACTTTTAAATAAAAAAAATGATATTGAATAGGGGAAGATATCTTTATAATCACTAAAAGTTAACCAAGCCATAAATCATTCGAAATTATTATTTTTAATATAATGTTAATTTTATTTTAAACTCCATCAACTTTTGGTAATGTCGTCATAAATATTTACTTGCAATACTTTATCGTTTTTTCATCATTTTATAAAATTTTATTAACGAAAAAAATTTTTAAAAGTAAACTGAATAAAAATGATTAGATGCAAGTATTCTGCTTGATAAAAACAATGGTTAAAAATGTGAAAATTAAAGCAGTAAAATAGAAAATTGAAATTTAAAAAAAAAAAAGACAACAAACAAAAATAATAATATTACTTATGCCAAATTTCGGTATCCTTAATAACCAACATACATTTTAAATTATTCTCGTTTTACAGGAAACATTAAGCCATTTGTGCTATTTTGGATAGTAATAACAATAAAAGTAATTACAAGTCATTGCATTTAAGTAAACATAAATTTTCAAAAAATTTTCATAAATTTTCAACTTACTTGTTTCACAGTGACAAATAGTTTATTCTATAATAATTTATCTTGAGTCTATGAAAGCAAGAACAATCTCACGCTTATGAAAGGGCGATTTTTGTCACCCAAATGTCTGGCGGTTTGTCACCAACTGCCATTCCGAGTTGGTCATCAAATTATATTTAACATCTTGTACTAAAATATTGTGTACATATAATAAATGCATTGAAAAGAATTTGATAATTTCCGGACTAGTGTGCATTAAAAAAAAAGATAAAAGTTGTAGCACAATTAAAGGAATATGCATGTCTGAAAACGCCACAAGAAAGTTTCATTTTTATGCATGTGTTAAAGAATACATAATAATGCCTTGGTTTTTATTTTAGATCTTAAATTTTCGAATTTTTCTTTCTTTTTTTTTTTTTTCACATATATATATATATATATATATATATATATAACTACCGTGCATTTTATTGTTCTCAAATATTTTTTCAACAAAAGATCAATTACCTTTTTATAATCTTTTTGAAATATTCCTCAGTGTAGGTTTTATATTAATTTTTTATTATTTTTATACAAGAATTTACGTTTAGTTATCGTTGGTCAAAAATTTAAAAATTTTTACAGCTTTAATACCGTTTGATTGTACGGTTCAATGCGCCAGTTTCTAAAAAAATCGATAAGTTATATTATATTTTTGTTGAAAATCGGATAAGTGTCAAAATTAATTCTTTTAATCTAAAAAAATAAAAAAAGATATGCATTCAGGTAATAAATTATGTTTCATAAATGTTTTGAATATTTTTAAATAATGTAAAAAAATATTTACAAAACATTTTTATCTTAATATTTCAATCTTTTAATGTAATTTTTATCGTCTCTCAATAATTATTTGCAATTTAAATTGAAAACTTCCTTCCAAATATGTCAAAATTAATTGCAAACAATTAAGCATTTATTCATTATCCAAAAACTTAATAAATAAATCAGTAAATCAAGAGTAACGTAATATTTAAGCTGTCAACACCGATAAGTTATACTTCAGATCATCACCGACTGTCAGCTACATGTCTACGACATTACGATCGAATAGTTGGCGTCTTGCGCGTTAACTATTTACGCAATTTTCCATTAATGCAGTTTTATATGTGAATACAATATGGTAATTTTCTCAACAGCGATTATCTTATTCTACGACATTTGAATCTGTGCACCCTACTTTCATTTGCATAGAAGAGACGGATAATTTATAACTAGACGCGCGCCAAGACGTCATTATAATGAACATCAAAGCTAACGAAGAACAGACGAATAAGTTTTTTGATTACTTTTATTTCATTGTGAATAAAAAATTACAAATGTTCTTTGGCACGTGGCCATACGCGACTCGATGGAAAAAATTTCGACGAATGATAGTTGGTATGCTATCGATCATAGCGTGCATTCCATTTGTAAGTAAATTTTATAAAGGATTCAAACAATTTTTAGAAAAAAAAAAATAAATAAATAACATTTTAACTTTTATCAAAGAGTCGGAATCTCACAATTCATTAGAACTTAAAATACATTCTTAAACAGAATTTTTAATTTTATCTCAAAATGTCATAATATTTTTAATCTTCATTGATTAAGTTTAATTTCTGAAAACTTTAAATTTAAGAAAAAATAATATAAAATCTTGAAAAAAAAGCATAGTCGATAATTTGTTAAATATCACAGAGTGGTATAAATTACATTCAATTGTTTTCAAAATGAAAAATATGTTCTTATAAAATTTATAAAACAAGTTGATACAAATGTTATTTTTAAATTACAAATGTTATTATTACATATTAGTGATAGATCAGAAGTGTATTTTTGCATTAATTTAAATAAAAGAATCGAAAAATATAAAATGATGGAGTTTATCAATTATCAATATTTAACTTTTAAATGCTCGGTATTTTTTCTTCATAATTAATTAATCTTTTAACGAAAAATTTATACTTACATTTGCTAAACTTTTATGAACACAGGTATGACTTTTACCATAAAGAACTTTCTAATCTAATCTAATATCTTGATGTACATAGTAAAATGATTGATTTTTTATCTCTGGCTAAAAATTAGAGGATCAAACTTATTATTATAGTCCCTTAAAATATAAAATGATTCGTGGGTATTTCTTAATTTTTCATAGATGTAGAAATATAGATTATAAAAGTCTAAAAGTTAATCATTAATTGTTACAAATATATTCTGTACCACGAAAAATAAGGTTACCACTTGGGATTCTCGTAGTATTAGGTTGCTGCAGATGAAATGGCCAATTTAGTAATAAATTTTTAAACAGCTGTAACTTTTTATAAAGACAATTTATTTAATCAAAATAGGTACCAATAGATGCAACACACTTTTCCCAACGAAATACAAGTACATTTATTCCAGTTTTGTAGAAGTCCGAGTTTCTGGTTCGAAGAAACTCCTCGAAGGCATTTTTGACAGCAGCTTCATTATTATGTAAATCTTTTTCCTGTCAAAAAGTGATCCAAATGTTTAAAGAAATGATAATCTGTTGGTGAGAGGTCTGGTGAATATGGAGGGTGAGGAAGAGTCTCATAGCACAACTCGTTTAATTTTTGGACCGTTGTTTCTTCGTCGTTCTCGATACATGAGGTCGTGCGTTATCATGAAGCAGTATCACTCCATCCCTGTTGACAAGCCTAGCTCGTTGAACTATCAATTTCTGATGCATTTCATCCAGTTGAGCACAGTATTTCTCAGCTGATTTGATATTGATGGTTTCGCCAGGTTGCAGGAACGAATAGTGGATAACTCCAGCTACAGACCACCAAACAGTTACCATTATTTTCTTTGGATGAAGGCTTGGTTTCGGCATGTGTCTTGGCGCTTCATCGGCATCTAGCCATTGGGCCAATCGGCGACGATTATCGTATAAAATCCACTTTTCATCGCAAGTCACAATTCGGTGCAAGAACGGTTCCTTTTTGTTGCGGGAGAAAAGAGAACTTGAAATCTCCATTCGACACGTCATGTTTTGCTCGGTAAGATCATGCGGAACCCATTTGTCAAGCTTTTTCATTTTTCCAAGTTGTTGCAAGTGGCGGCAAACTGTCGAATTGTGAACGCCTAATTTCACGGCAAGATCCCTTATGGTTTGGCGGGGGTCAGACTCAACTAATGCACGCAGCTCGTCGTTATCGATCGATGGTCCTGGGTGTCCACGTGGCTCATTTCCAAGATCCATATCTCCGGATCGAAATTTTTGTAATCACCGCCGAGTGGTTCGTTCGCTAACTGTATCAGGCCCAAATCCGCTGTTGATATTTCTCGTTACTTCCGTTGCGTTGTGCTCTAATTTAAATTCGTATAGTAAAAGTAGCCGTTTTTGATTCACTTCCATGTTCACTTTCTCTTTTTGTTTTTACGATCACTATGAAGTGCAAAACAGAAATGACTACATAAACCAAGGTAGCAGTATTTATACTTCAATATGTCATATCATTTGTGCCGCCTTGTGCCAACATAATACACTAAAATTGCAGCCAACTTTATGTCATTGCTAAATCGGCCATTTCATCTGCAGCAACCTAATACAAAGAAAATGATGATATACATGATGTTAAGGTGTTTGTATCCAACGGTATTGACTGCCGGAGGAATAAAAATAATGAATTTTGAAAATTTTTTGCTAGTACTTTAACGTTTCTATTTATTTAATATATTTTTTTTTTTTTTTCTATTTGTGATGATATTTCAGATAAATCTCGAAATTTTTTTTAATTTAACCTTTGCAGATACTAAAATCAGTATTAACCTGCGTTGCTGTTTTTCGTTCAATCCGTTAGTTTATTCTATAATTTATTAAGTCATTAGATCAAATGTTTCAAAGCAAGAAAATTGTTAGTGATTAAAAAAATTAATAAACATACGTAGATACTGTATGTTTATATTCATTCGCAATTGTTATTATTACTATTACATTGGGCCTCTTACTTTATAGCTTATTTTAGTTTATTAAATGATGTTTTAGATTAAAAGTCGAAAAAAATTGAAACAAAACTTTATACCAATAAAAAATGTTCTAAAGAAAAGAGTAATATAGCGCACACGATAGTTTATTTTTATACAACTTTAGTTTGATAAAATAATATTAGCCAATCAAAGTGTAAATGTAATGACTCTAGTAGATAATAAATTCTATAATATAAGATATTATTAAAAAGTTCAATTGTCAGATTGCGCGTGCAATTTTTTCTCAGACTTGCAACACTTTTTTCGCTTTTTAATCATTTAATTTTGCACTTTATCGTAAAATAAATTAAATTTTATTAAAATATTCTAACATTTGATGTTTTATTACAATATTATTTAAAATAAAATGTGATTTTAAAAAGAATTTTATACACGCATTTATTCGTTTATAACAATTGTATAAAAAATAAAATGAAAAAAGCGATATCGAATATTGTTATCACACTTTGGTTATTTACAAAACACAGAAAAGATAGAATTAGTTCCTCGAGTGTAAGAATTTTATAATTTTGTTCAACAGAAATGAAAGAACTAAATTAGTATAACTTTAAATCGTTCATTTCAAATGTATAGAAAAATAAAAATGTAAAACGAATTGAAATTAGAATTAAATTAAAACTCGCTTTGATCATTATAAAAATACGTCATTTATAGAGAAAATATCATTTTAAATACATCATTGTGCTTTATTAAAAATTATCGAACAACTTCACACTATCGAACAATATCATTTCGTCGATATCTTCAACGAAGTTTGCAAGACCATAAAATCGATTTCCCGTCGACTTACGCAAAAGTATCGATCGACCTGTTCTCGATCCTTTTTTTTAAGCAACGCGTCGACATAAAGAATTCTCAGGAAAGTCCCGAAGGATTACCGGGAAAAATACGCGGACCGCTGTGCTTCAACGTCGTAGAATGAAGACCGAGGCCAAGGATAATCCTCTCTCTCTCTCTCTCTAGTTCTTTTTGTTTTAGAGCGTTATAAAAAGTCTTCCCTTGGTGATGGCGGGTCTTTCCCGCGTGCATACGTCGAACGAGACACGCCAAGTTCTATACCCAATAACCTTGGGGACGAAAGATTCAAATTGCAAAAGCTTTGTTATAAATAAATTAACCAAACCATATTATTATGTACTTTCGTGTTTATTTATAATTATGTATCAGTATGTGTTTATGTATAATTTATCGATTAGTTTTTGTCGTGTTAATTATTGATTATTTATAATTAAATTACAATAATTAAGTAAGTTAATTTTGAAATAAAAAATACTTTTTACTCTAGCTTCTGAAAATTGTTATTGTAGTCATTAACGATAAGACTAATCAACCAAATAATAATTTGAAATTTCAATTATTATAGTATTTGATTATATAAAATAATGTTTTTATATTGTTAGTTTTATATACATAAGAAATTTACTCGAATTTTTAATCACTGATATTCGTAAGTAAGTATTGTTAATAATATTTTAATAACTTATCTCAACTAAACTACTATACTATTAAAAACTAATTAATATAAAATTATTGTAATTATTATAAAAATTTTTTCTCTATAAAACTGTTTTTTCCCAGGGTTATTGGGTTATTTATAGAGCTTGTGGATTAGATTATTTTATTCGTAGCAAAGTCTCTTTTTATTTAAAACATTTTTTTCCAGGGTTTTTAGTTAAACTATTTTTGCGCAGGACATTTAGGTGGTAGAGCTTAATGTTCTGTTTTTTTATATAATCTAGCAGACGATATTTGAGAACCAATTTTCTTCCTTTTTTTAAGCTAACTTGCAAAATTATTTCTTCTAATATGAAAGTCTTCCCACCTGTATCGTTTTTTTAGGCTTTCATTTAAAATTATTTGCAGTTTTATTGGAAGTTTAAAATTCGCCAAATTGACGTTCCGATCGTGGTGAGGAGCACTCTTAAGCTAATATTTAATATGGACTATATCATCATCAAAAGACTAAAATAATCTAATAAAAAATGAACATTGAAGTTTGGAAACTTTTGTAGAAATAGGTATGTTATAATATATCTATGATTTTTGGATTTTTCTCGTATGCTGAATTTAAATTCAATTCAAATTAATTTCAGAAAATTCAATATTTCAACGTCAATATTAACAATAGGCAAAAATGCCAAAAAATTAAATTTTATGAAATTGTATTATTTTAATCGATAAAAATGCCTTTTTCGTGATTCAACAATTTTTATATTTTTTAATTATCTTTTTAGTGCTCTGTATCAAGTAATGCAAATCCCTATTGCTAAAAATTTATTTAAAATGTATTCTACTTAAATTA
Organism: Chalcis sispes; assembly: GCA_949987625.1. Lineage (NCBI taxonomy): Eukaryota > Metazoa > Arthropoda > Insecta > Hymenoptera > Chalcididae > Chalcis > Chalcis sispes. The sequence continues at coordinate 67,277,384 of OX465095.1, forward strand.
AATTAGCACTTGTGAAATAGTTGAAAACTTCACATGGAATTTATATATAGATTCATCTGGAATCCGAAAATTAATTCATTTGATTTTTTTTTAATATTGTAATACTTAAAATAAAAAAGTATGCACATTATCTTTTATATATGATAATTTTTATAATGATAGTTAAATGTCTATTTTAATTTTAGCATTTAAAATAAATTAGAAGCGATAAAATTATATGATAAATGATTAGTGTAATGTATTATCATCATTAAAATTAAAATTAAATTAAATAAATTTTTTATTCTAAAAATTAATTTTGAGTTAAATTAGAACTTAATAAAAATTTTTTTCTTACATTATATATGTGTGTGTGTGTACTAATAATTTTCTCAGAAAAAATATTATATTATTTGAGACTTCAATGTATTTTCATAAATAAAAGATTATAATAATAAAATACAAAAGAGTTTTTTAATAATTTTTTTTTTTCTTCCAATAATTATAGTCTGCAATTTTTTTTAATTAACAGAAAATAAATTTAGATAAAATATATACAATTGTAAATAAAAAAAATGGTTTTGAAAATATTTCTCATTTTGAAATACGTAGTTACTTCCTTCTTAGTTAAATTTATAAATTAAAGTGACTCAACAAATCACGTAGTAAGATCAGAACTGCTGGATGGAACGTAATTCCACTTCCGGCTGTACTGGGTGACATTCTTTTTACATCAAAATGGCTCCGAAACCGAAGCCCACGGACAAACCAGGTAATATTTATATGAACATTTTAGTGAATAAAATAAGAAAAATACAAAGATAATGTTCTAAGATAAAACTCTTTGTTATTTTAAATAATAGAACATTTTTACACATTCCTATCTAAAAAAAGTTTATATAAAATTTTATAACCAATTGAACCATGTGGTCACTTGCTTACATTATTCACATGATACTTTTTTAATTTTATATTTAATTTCTAAATTATCGTTATATTCGAAACATATCATTTAATTATTTTAAATGATATACTTTAATTGTTTATTAAATTTTTTTCATAATAATAAAAATATTATATTGACAATTCATTTAACCTCAAAGTTAAAGTATGAAAACATAACATTTAAATTTGAATAACAAATTATATTAAAATATTTTTCATCATTTTATATCACTGTTAGCGAGTAAACCTGCTGAAAAAAAGGCTGCTGAAAAAAAAACTGAAAAAAAACCAGCGACCGCTGCTTCAACTTCGAAAGTTACCAAGCCATCAGAAAAGAAGCCAGCTGCACCTCCTGCAGCAGCTAAAAAAGTAGCAGCAGCTGCAGCCAAACCTGCAGCTAAACCAGCAGCTAAACCTGCTGCTAAGCCTGCATCCAAACCTGTTGCAAAGCCGGTTGTAACAAAGCCGAAGAAAAATGTTCAGGCTCAAAAGAAAACTCCAAAAGGTGGAAAACCTGCACAGCCTTTACAAAAAGCTCTCAAAGCTCAGAAAAAAGTAAACATCATTTTATACTATATATAATTATATTTATGGTTTTAAATTTTATTTTGTTTACAACATTCGATGTAAAAACTAATTATTTATTATTTATAATATAGTAATTTGAGACCTTAAATTATTTAAATTTTTGTTTAAAATGTTCTACTCTGTGATTATTTATTATTGATTTAAAAAAATAAATAATTTAATTTATAATGATGAGATATTTGTGCGGGAATCTCTTTGAATTCCATGAAAATAACTTTTTACACAACACTGAAAACAATATTAATTACTTAATAAAATTTTTTTTTCCTGATGAATATTTTTTAACATATTATATAATTTCATTAGATCTTGAAAGGTGTCCATGGATCACGTGTTAGGAAAATTAGAACATCTGTGCACTTCCATAGGCCAAAAACATTCAGGCCACCTAGGAATCCAAAATATCCGCGAAAATCTGTACCAAACAGGAGTCGGTAAGTGCTAGTGAAAAAACTGTAAAATTTGTATTTATTATTCTTTGTATGATGATTTATGTGGGAATCTCTTTGAATTTATTTTGAAACCATTTTAAAACATTCTGAATTATTTTAATTAAATTTTATTTAAAAACTATGTTTTAAATTTTTACTAACAGAGTATTATTATTTTAGCATGGATGCTGTCAATATTATTAAATATCCATTGACGACTGAGGCAGCCATGAAAAAAATTGAAGACAACAATACTTTAGTATTTATTGTACACACACGTGCTAATAAATACCATATTAAATCTTCAGTTAAAAAACTGTACGACGTTGACGTCTTGAAAGTGAACACCCTCATCAGGCCTGATGGCAAAAAGAAGGCTTATGTACATTTAACAAGAGATTATGATGCTCTTGATGTTGCTAACAAAATCGGCATTATATAAGTGTTTTAATAATCTACTTGTATAAAAAAAAAAAAAACACCTGTGGTGATAATAAATTCTATACAGGTACATATTTTGTTTTGAATATCTCAACCTATCTTTGTTAAATAAATATTATTACAAATTAAATATAATTTATTATAAAAAAAAGGAATAAAAATGTTATTTCAACACAAAATTATATCCAAAAGTTTAATTTCATTATTGATTAATTCAACTAGAATATTGCAATTTTTCTTTTACTTTGTTATAAATTTTACTATTGTTCAAATAAAATAATTATTATTATCATTAAATATTGCTCTAAATTATAAAATATTAAATAGCTTGTTTTAAGTATAAATTAAAAATTTTAATTTTTTGATTATTAACAACAATCAAAGATTAAGCGTAATAAATAAAATATTTATTAGGTGGTTAATTTTGTGTAATTAATAAGAAATGATAGAATAATAAAATATAAATAAATTTTATTTAGATCAGAATATTTACAAATATTTACTTAATATTTTCATATTTACAATCCTAAACGACCTGGAGTCTTACGATATGAAGCTGGAGTTCTAGGTTCTTTTATTCCAGGAGTCAAAATTTCTTGCCTGAAAAATAAATTAAAATCATAATTTGAAAATAATCTAATTTCTTATTAAACAAATAAAATTATAAATATTTAATTTTGTTTCAAAAATACTTTTTAATTTTTTTGTAATATCTAATATCAAATTAAACAAATAATAAGTATATTTTATTTATATATGAATGAATCACTTCAATAAAAATAAAATAAGAAAGTAATTTAATATTTTTAAAAGAAAACATACAACTTACTTTCTAACGGAAGCTTGCTCCCTTTCTAATTGCTCTTGGGCTCGTGCCTTCATTTCCGCTTCAGCTTGTTTCATCTGACTCTCCATTTCGTTTAGATGCTGTAACGCTTGTCGTTTTGCCCTTCCACTTTTGCCTGTTTCTTTTACACTAAAGAACATTGGACCTAATTCAGCTAACCAATAACCATCTACAGCAGTTACACATTGCATATATTCTTTGGCAGTCATTACAAGCTCATGATAAACAACGTAATCTGGCGTAAATCCCATGCCAAACAAAGCAGAAGTTGGATGCAAGTGACATGGCATTCCTGTACGACAATTAACATATTCTCCAATGCCCTTCAGTCTTGCAGCTTGATGGAAATAAGCTGAACAAATGCACTTTCTCACAATATCCCATTCTGTTCCACAGCTTGTTACTTCCATTTTCTGTTGTTTGAGAATTTCTTCAAGTTGTTGTCTTACCTCTCTTACCTAAAAAATAATATGAATACTTGTACTTTTAAATATCAGTTTTAAAAATTGATTCATTTTCTTACTATCAAACATATATGATATTTATACTAAAACTAAATATATATTTATAAACATAAATCATAAATTATAATCACCTTTCTCATAGCCTTAGCATGGATAAAGTGATCATTACACCAAGAACTCGAGTAACCATTTGTCTTCCATTGATTATATACATTTAGGTAAGTTAAATGATCCGATTCTGGCACTTGGAATTTTTCTCTAGCTGAATCAGAATCTTCCTCACGACCTTTAGGCCTATAAAATATTGAAGGCACAGAGAGCATGGAAACTATAATAAGGATTTCTGCAGTACAACCAAGCTTTGATGCAATGATAAGCATTTGACACTGAGGTGGATCCAATGGAAACTCAGCCATTTGACGACCAAGAGTCGTTAATCTGCCAGTGTTATCTAGGGCACCAAGAATCCATAGTTGATAAAGTGAATTAAGTATGTTATCTTGAGGTGGAGGGTCCATAAAGTGAAAGGCAAGCAAATCCTGTACTCCCAAAGATTTAAGTAAGAGTACTGTGTTTGCTAAATTAGTCCTTTGAATTTCGGGTACTCCAGTTGACAATAATTCATCAAGATATTGTCTTTCAGTATACAAACGGAAACATTGTCCTGGACCGGTTCTTCCAGCTCGACCTGCTCTTTGATTAGCATTAGCTTGCGATACTGGATAGATTTGCAGTGCATCCATACCTATTAAAAAAAATTTCAAAAAATATTATCAAAAATACAATAAAAAATTAATTTAGTAAATATTTTTTTATATTTTCTAATTGTACCTATCCTTGGATTATACACTTTGAGCTTGCAATATCCTGAATCAACAACAAAAACAATACCGTCGACCGTCAAAGATGTCTCGGCTATATTTGTTGCAACAACACATTTACGAAGTTCTTCTTTTGCTTGTTGAAAAATTTTAGCTTGAAGATCAGAAGGTAATTGCGAATAAATAGGAAGAATAGAAAGAGGAGCAGCTCCTTCTATTTCACCAAGACGTTCTTTGAGAACTTCGCACGTTACTTCAATATCTTCTTGACCTGGCATGAAGACCAAAATATCTCCATGACGATGTTGCAGATGAATGTTCATTACTTGCTTTACCGCAGCTTCAACATAATCTTCGACGTGATTTTTGTGGAAAATAGTTTCCACTGGAAAAGTACGTCCAGGAATTTCAAAGGTTGCTGCGTTACCAAAAAACGAAGAAAACTTGCTGGAATCCATCGTCGCTGAAGTTACAATTAGTTTCAAATCGTGACGACGTGCAACTACCTGCGTGATATTTGGTGAAAAAATAGTAAATTAATTATTTAAACTTTTTTAAATAGAATAATTTTAATAATTATTATTTTAAAATTTTATTATCATATTATACACATATTATTTTAGTTCACATTATTTATAAAAAAAATTTTATTACAAATAAATTTATAATTTAAATAAAACTTATATTACATCTCTCAGTAATCCAAATAAAACATCGGTAGATAGGGAGCGTTCGTGAGCTTCATCCATAATAATCACACTGTAGCGATCAAGATCTCCTTCACGTAAACTTTCTCTGAGTAAAATACCATCAGTCATATATTTAATGATCGTCTACAGTAAAAAATAATAAATTATGATATTGAAGACATAAAAATAAATATTATTAAAATATGTATTCTTTTTTCTTACATCTTTAGATGTACAATCTTCAAAACGAATAGCATAACCAACTTTATCTCCAAGATTAGAATCCATTTCATCAGATACACGTTTAGCAACAGACATAGCAGCTATTCTTCTTGGTTGTGTACAACCAATAATTCCATTTTTACTGTATCCATCTTCGTGTAAATACTGCGTTAATTGAGTCGTTTTACCTAAAAACATATTAAAATTTTTATTAAATAGTTATCTGTTGCATCTTTTAAATCTATTACATCTATTACATTTTCAATAATTAATAAGGTTAAAATTTTTAAATTAATAGTAAGAATATTTTATTTTAATACATTTGAACTATAAATTATACAAAATTATAAATTTCATATGAAATTCTTTCAAATAATATTTTTTTGAAATTATTTTGTCTTGTGTTATTATTATTATTTTGTGCTAAATATTTAAATTTATATAAAAATAAATTAATAATTACCACTGCCAGTTTCACCAACAATAACAACAACACTATTCTCTCTGATAACATTAAGAAGCTCTTGTCTTACAGCAAATACAGGAAGCCGTCTTCTTTGTTCTTGAATTTTTTTATACTTACCTTCAACAACTACCTCATCACTTATATGTCTAGCATATTTTTGACCAGCTTTAAAATCAGTTTCTTGCCCTGGTTTTTCTTTATCATCTTTTCTAGAATCGCGTACTCCCATTATATTTCCAAGATTGGTACCTGCTAATTCCCAATGTTTTTTTTGTGCCCGTTTACGTTCCTTTTGTTCTCTATAAACACGTACTAAACCTGACCCTTTCCTAGCTACAAGGGCCATTGGAGAGGTTGGATCTCTTACAGGTATCACTGGTTCTGGTTGCTTAGTAAAAACAATGCGACCTATTGAAATAGTAATTGAAATAATAAAAATCTTTCAGTAATAAAATATACCTTATAAATTTGTAATAAATAAATAAATTATTAAATAATTGATATATACTTAAAAATTTAATATTTACCATCTAAAAATGGAGGAACAACATTGTGAACTAATAGATGAACTCTAGCTTCTCCTTCATCATCAATATCATCATCATGATCTAGTGAGCTGACAACACCAGAAGTTAACATTCTATTGCGTTCCCATAACTCATTGTCCTTATTAATTTGCCGTTGCTGAGCAGATACTCTTTTTTGTTTACGGGCTTCTAATTCCATTTCCTTTTTTTGTGTATATTCTTCAGATACATCATCAAAGTGTCTTGCTTCATCATCACCAAGTCCATACCATTCACGATCTAGTCTATAAACATTCAAATAAATAATATTATCAATATGAATTCACAGATTATAAAATATTCACCTTTTTTGTTCTTGCTCCCATAACTCCCTATCCTCATCATCAATAAGAGGAGTAGCACCTGATGTTTTACGATCTCTGTACCAAGCATTGTATTTATAAGAAGGTGTAAATTCACTTCGTATGCTATCTCGTATATCTCTACTACTATATAAATTTGGAGTTGGATGATCCCAACTTGAATTTCTTCTTGGTTCATCGTCATCATCATCATCATCCCATGTAGTTCTTGAAGTAGAGTCCTTTGAAAAATTCAAAAAAAAGATTATAAGTATAATATTAATTTGAAATTAAAACGAATTGACGAATATATATATATATATATACTTTTGTTTTGTATTTTGGAGTTTGTGGTTCATCTTTAAATCTTGGTGTCCAATCTCTACGACTACTCTTGTCTCTGGTACTATCTTCATAACGATTTCTGTCTCTATCTCTATATCTATCTCGTTCTCTATCTCTATTTCCATATCTGTCCCTATCTCTGTCTCTATTTCTTCTAACATCTCCATCTCTAACATTTTTGTCAAGTCTTTGACGTTTTAATCTAGCTTCTAACCGTTCTCGAGCAATTTTATTTACTCCTCCAGTATGTGTTGGAGTTTCTACAGCATAAGATCGATATTTTCTATCTTTAACACTATGAATATCTAAAAAGTTCTTTGATTTGCTAGATTCTTGAGCATTTTCTTTACGCTTTTCTCTGGCAAGTATGTCAAGACCAAATACAGAAGATTGTGGTTTCTTAAAAGTATGTTCTGAAGGCTTTTTTTTAGCAATAATCAATCCACCAAATTCATTGTTACTACCTTCAAGTTTATACAAATTGGTATTATCATCCATTATAAATTATTTACAAAAGCTAAAAATAATTAATAATAAAACAAATAAAATACTATTGTAACCACTAAAATATTTATTTAAATTCATTAATTCACACAATTACACAAATATTATTTATATTATAAAATTTTTTTAAATAAATTATATAATCATTCTTCAACTACTCATATTTATAAATATTATTATTATTTATTTTTATTAGAAAACATTTTAATAACAACAAATTAAATTGAGTATATTTACAAAGATATATGGTATTACGTATCTGATAGGTTAGAATACTGTCTAAACAGTTTTACCAACTGAAGAAGACGATATAATTAAAAAAATAAGAAAAAGGCTGTTGGCTGCCCTTAATGTCAATTGTTATTAAAAATTATTAAATGGTAACGTGAAAAACTTCAAATGAAGTAAAAATAAAATTACTGTTTAATAAACTAGTTAAAAATCAAATTTAAAAAATATTTAGCATAATAAAATAAAAAGTATCTTATACGTAAAATAATATCAAAGACCATGTTGTCATGACACGCAAGGACGCTGCGCATTGCGGTCGAGTCTTAACCAATCCTATGACTTCGTTAACAAAATTCAGCCAATTGACGAGCTCCGCGCTTCCAGTATAAAAGGGCCAGGACGCGGCATCGCGTCACAGTCGATTCGTTGCCGTTTGAGGAAGTTGCATTACCCACTTCCACCGACAACCGACTTTCGCTGCTCCCTTCGCTTGTCTTCTCGTCGAAGTTCGAATAACTTACTCTAATCAAAATGGTAAGACTTTTAATTTCTTTTTCTTATTAATAACTATTTTTTTTCAGGAAACAACGAACGTTTTTGGTTACAGTTGAGAGATTGTTAATAACGATTAATCAATTATCCTTTGTACTTCCAGCAATCCATTTTCAACGGCCATTTTGCGTGTTGGTAACGGTCTGGTGCCTGTCGCCGGCCGGCACCGCCCTAACGTAAAATGACTCATCGGCCCTTCCCATCGATCGAATATTTCCTTGAATAATATACACGCGATATACTATCCTTTTACGAAGGGCGTTGGCTTGGCGAAATATAGAGTTTCACGTATCGAATTCTTCATCCGGTATTTTTTCCTCCTTTTTCTCAACGCTTCGTCGAATCGAGCAGCTGCGCGACCGTTGAATTTAGTAGACCATGTCGGCGTCTTCGCGTCTTGTAAAAGGATCCTTGATGTATAATTCTCCATAGCAACAAATTCTTTTTAACTGTTTTTCTTTATTTTTAAAGAAAATATTAATTTTTTAAAAAGGATAAATTTCAAAATTTTATAAATAAAAATAATAAATTAATTTTTTGTTAACAATTGTTAAGAATTACAAACGAATTAAAGCTTTTACCGTTACTAATAATTACAATTGATAAATTGAAAATTTTGGTATAATTAATATCTAAACGTGGTATAGATTTTTATTTTGCGTATATTCCATAAAATCTTTTATATATATATATATATATATATATATATATTTTTTTTTTTTTGCGAAACTATTTTTACTATCGTCAAATTTGACAATTTTCATTTTTTTCCCCGTACTTTCATATAACGGTTTTTAACCTCATGCATATATGATCTGATAAAAATTGCCAGATCCTTATAAATCATAAAATTTTATAAATATTTTTCAATAATTTATAAAATTTTAATTATTAAAAAAAAAGAAAAAAAAAAAGAAAAAAATGTGCACTAAGCATCGTTTTTTAAAAAAATGTTAGTAAAAAAAAATTATATTAAAAGTACAAACTTTATTTCGTAAATTACACTTTTTTTTTTTTATATTTGTATGAAAATTAATTTTTTTCTTGTTAAAAAAACTAAAGTTCAACTATAGTACTCTTATTATCCTTAGATTTCTGAGGGTCATTGCTTTTATACTCATTTATCTAATTCCAGCACCTTAATCCTCCAAAAATAGGTCTTAAATTATTTTAATTTAATGATATTTATACATTTACATTATATATATATATATATATACACACACACATACACTAATAAATAATTTATTAAACTAATTGAAAAAATACGTATCTTTAAAAATATGTATCAAATTGAAAGTAGGATCAATTTTTTTTAAGATAAGGTGAAAGTTACCATATATGGAACTTTTGAATTTGTATTGACTTTTTAGGTCTGGTGGGTTGGTTCCAGAGGCCTCTGTACTTATAAGGCAGCTATGACATCATACATCCTGTTCTTATTCCATATAAAAAATAAAAAAAAACAAATTGTATTAAATCATCTAGCTCAAACATGGATGTACAATGATGTTATTTTTCTGTTTAAAATTTTTTTCAAATTAATTAAATTTTAATGAAATATTTTTTTTATTACTAAGTATTTGTTGTACCATTTTTATTATTGATTAGTTTTCCAATAGTGACTCATAGTCTTCAAATGAGTCATAGCATTTACTTAAACAGACTTATACTTAAAAAATCAATAATTTTTCAATCAATTAACTTATATAAAAATTTAAAAAGTTTTTATATTTAAAAAAATTTTAAAATATTTAGATTCAATATTTTAAATATTAACTATTTTTTGTATTAATATTTATTGAAAAACTTAGTATTTAGAGTTATAGTATATTATAGCAAAAACTATTTTTCAAAATTTAATTTCATTGAAAATGTTATATGCATTCAAAATCAAGCATTTAATTATTATTATTTTTTTTTTTTTTCATTCTTTAATAAAAATAAGCTAAAATCAATTAATGCGACTGTTTTAGCGTGAGTGTATCTCAATCCACGTTGGACAGGCTGGAGTCCAGATCGGTAATGCCTGCTGGGAACTTTATTGTTTGGAGCATGGCATTCAGCCTGATGGTCAAATGCCATCAGACAAAACTGTTGGAGGTGGAGACGACAGCTTTAATACTTTCTTCAGTGAAACTGGAGCTGGAAAACATGTTCCTAGGGCAGTCTTTATTGATTTGGAACCTACAGTAGTTGGTTAGTTGAATTAATTTTAAATTAAATATTAGTTTTTTTCTTTTTCTTTCTCCTGAATAAAATTTTAATTCTTAAATATTTTTGTTACAGATGAAGTGCGTACTGGTACATATCGTCAACTTTTCCATCCTGAACAACTGATTACGGGCAAAGAAGATGCCGCCAACAACTATGCTCGTGGTCATTACACCATTGGCAAAGAAATTGTTGACTTAGTTCTTGACAGAATCCGTAAACTGGCAGACCAATGTACAGGTCTCCAAGGTTTTCTTATTTTCCACTCTTTTGGTGGTGGTACTGGCTCTGGTTTCACTTCCCTCTTGATGGAAAGACTGTCAGTTGACTATGGCAAAAAATCTAAGCTTGAATTTGCCATTTACCCAGCCCCTCAAGTTTCCACTGCTGTTGTTGAGCCCTACAATTCAATTCTTACCACGCACACGACTTTGGAACATTCCGATTGCGCTTTCATGGTTGACAACGAAGCTATCTACGATATCTGTCGTCGTAATTTGGACATTGAACGTCCAACCTATACAAATTTGAATCGTTTAATTGGCCAGATTGTTTCATCCATCACTGCCTCACTTCGTTTCGACGGAGCTTTGAACGTGGATCTTACGGAGTTCCAAACCAACTTAGTACCGTACCCGAGAATTCACTTCCCATTGGTAACTTATGCTCCAGTCATCTCAGCTGAAAAGGCATACCATGAGCAACTTTCTGTTGCTGAAATTACCAATGCCTGCTTTGAACCAGCTAACCAAATGGTCAAATGCGACCCACGTCGCGGAAAATACATGGCTTGCTGTATGTTGTACAGAGGAGATGTCGTCCCTAAGGATGTCAACGCAGCCATTGCAACTATTAAGACCAAAAGAACCATTCAATTTGTTGACTGGTGCCCAACTGGTTTCAAAGTGAGTATTTTTATTCTATTAATAATGTATTTCTTTATTTATACAATTTCATTTACATATTTAAAATTTTTATCTCTTTTATTGTACAAAATATATAATTAACAAATAAAATCATGTATTTAAATTTCGGTTGAATTTTATTTTATAAGAAAAATAATTTTATAAATTTTAATTGTTACTGCATTATTTAATACAAATTTTTTTTTTTTTTTTTTTTTATTATAGGTTGGTATCAACTATCAACCTCCTACTGTCGTTCCTGGTGGAGATCTTGCTAAGGTCCAAAGAGCAGTATGCATGTTGTCTAATACAACTGCTATTGCTGAAGCCTGGGCCAGGCTTGACCACAAATTTGACTTGATGTATGCCAAACGAGCTTTTGTCCACTGGTACGTCGGTGAAGGTATGGAAGAAGGTGAATTTTCTGAGGCCCGTGAAGATTTAGCTGCTCTTGAAAAAGATTATGAAGAAGTAGGCATGGACTCCACCGAAGGCGAAGGAGAAGGCGCCGAAGAGTATTAAATAAAAAATTTTAAATGACAAAAAAAAAAGAAAAATTATTTAAATATTATTGAAATAAATTTTTTGCAAAGAGCATTTTTTACTTCATTTACACTTCTGATACATTCTGTATTATTTTTTTTACTCATTTGCCGTATAATAAATTAAATATTTATTCCAAGCAAATATGCCTTTTTATTGTCCTTAATAACATCAGAAAAATATTATTTATGAAGATTTAATTCTAACTCAATATTTCTATGATTTTAATTTTATGAAAAAATTAGTAACTGCCAAATTTTTGAAAGCTTATTGAAACCAACTTTAAAGAAGAAATTTCAAACATTTTTTATTTATGTAAAATAAAACAATTGTTAAATTTAATAATTATTCATTGTTAAAATATTTTACAAACTACTGATAAAAATTATGTTTACAAATTGAAATGCATGCACAATTTACTCATATTCTAGATACATTATTGAATTCATATAATGTTTACGAGTCGCAATATTTTAACATATTTATAAAAAAATTTCAATACATAATATTTAGCACTGTTAGCACCCCTCCACCAACTTTAGACCATTATTAGATCAATAAATAGCAAATGCAGAATATATTGTAAAAGTAGAAAATGTCCTCATATAATGTAGGATTGATTATGTAGCATAGCATGGAATTATCTGTGTTAACATATTCTATGATTATTAATTCTTTATTTCTCTTATTCTTATTTATTAAACACTGAAAACAAATGTATCTAAATTATAATTTTTAAATATTAAAAGTATTTTATAAATTTCTTTTTTTTTTTTTTTTAATTATAAAATATGTATAAAGTATGCTAGTTTATAATTTGCAATAAACATCATTACGTTTAATAAAAAAGTATTTTCAACGCCCTAAAAAATATTTAGATCAATAATTTCAACTCTGTATGTTTAAAATACTTTTTCTACTAATTCCTTAGTTAAAATTTTGAATTGAATTCAAAATTCAATACCAGCATTTCAAAAGTTTGTATAATCAAATATATTTTTATGTATTTGAGTTTTTCACATGTGCATATATTTATTTTAAAATAAATTTATATTAATTTAATGAGAAATGATTTTTCATACATTGAGAATGTTATTTTCAATTTTTTTGTTAAAAATAAATTTTATAAACTCTTAGTACAGACTTAAACCATATCATACCGACGGATATGACGTAATTCGTAAAGATCAAATCACTTGCAGTAGTCCTGTTGTGTCGTGGGTTTGATCTGTGCCGTGGCTTAGTGCTTGTCGGTCGAAGCGAATAAAAGTAAAAATGTCTGCAGAACTCAGTCCAAAACCTGTCCGGGTATCTCCTTTAATTAAAGTACGTAATATTGTGCATAAAATGTTAATGTTATTTTATGGCTACTCGAATATATTTTGTGTAGTCATAAATTCGTTAATATTATCTATCAAAATATATTAATTTTGCTATTGTGAGTTATATAATTTCAATGTAATATCACATTATAAAAATATTATTGAAGAAAAGATAAATCAGAAAACGTTAATTATTGATATCTTTATACCTTTAATTTATTTAATTATTTAAATTTTTATTATTAATACTTCGTTATTTTTCCTAAAGGTGTTTTTTTTGTCCTTAACCTCCATAGTTTATTTTAATTTAGTGATATTTTCGTAAAAATTCTGCTTTTTTTTTAAATTAAATGTAATATTTATCATATAACTTTGTAAACTAATATAATTAAATGTTATCCCAAATTTAAAAATTACAACATATGAATTTCTGAAAATTTTTAATGCAATAATGTAAATATTTTCAGTATTAGACATTCATTTAAAATTTTAATCATTATTAAGTTGTTTATATATATTTAATGAATCCAATTTGAATATTGTTTATTTAAATTATTTAGTTATTTTTGTACTTGACTAGCTATTTTTAAAAATAATGCTTAATTCATTTAAATATTTGATATATACGTTATATATAACATTTAACTTATTATATTAGAAATAATTATTTTCATTATTAAATTAATGTTAAAACTTGACATAAAGTTAATTAAAGAGCATTTACAAGCAAGTTATTATTGACTCTTGATTAAATTGCAAGTTTTTGGGATTTTTTTAGTAGCTACAGCTGATGATATTTTATCTTAATTTTTTAATGTCAAATTTAAAATAGACTTAATCTTGTTTTTTTGTGATTTTATGTGATTATAATTAAAAATACTAAATTTTTTATGGTTTAAAAATTAGAATCTTTTTACATTTTATCATATAAATCTTTTACTTATTAATATTTTAATTATCGTTTCTTATTAATATTTTTAAAATAATTTAAAAAAATAGTTTAGTTAAATAATCTAAAATATTAAATTATTTTTATGTTTTTTATTAAAATCCATCATTCATTTTTTTATTTAGTTTAGTCGATGGAGTTTATTGACTGCTGGTATCTTGTATGGTGCATACCATCAAAACAGATTCAGTAAGAAAGAAGCTGCTTTACGAGAAATAGATGAAAAGGAAAGACCTATTCGAGAAGCTAAAATTGCTGCAGAGAAAAAGCTTGCTGCAGAAGGTACTCAAATAATGTATATAAGTTATGCATTAATATTTATAATTGAGAAATTTATTTTTAAAAGACAAGAAATCAAAATTTTTCAGAAAATTATAGAATACATTTAAAATAAAATATTTATGCTAAGTTTTGCCAAATAAATATTTTTATATTTTTTTTTTTAATTATACTTCTTTGCTATTATATTTACTACTATACTACTATTACTGATTTAATAATACTTTGAAAACTTAATTTTACAAATTTATTATATTCTCCATTTTAAAATTTTAAAATAATGTGATACACATATTAAATGTGATGAATAAACTTTTTTCTTATTTTCATAAACAAATATATATAATTATAAAAAAATTAAATATATAAATTGATTGTATTTTACTACCTATGCATTTATAAATTTCTCATTTATTATTTAATTGCTTTATCATATTATTATTTACATTATATTGTTTATTAACTTATCTTAATTGCAAAATACTAATAAACATAGACTAAAATATACATAAATTTCAAATATATTAAATTTTTAACTCTTAAAATCTATGATTCTTTTTATAATTTGTAATCATATAAAAGCTATTTTAATTAATGCAAAAATTAATTTTTTCAGCGGAATTAAAGATGTTGGAAGAAGCTTTGCAGATAAGGAAATAAGATTCATTTTCGTGCTATAGTGTCTATTAAATTAAATTATACAAATAATTTGCTTCTACAAGATGTTTCAATTGATTGAATTTTCCACCAAGAAAAAATTGCATGAAAAAATGTGTAAAACAAGAAAAACAGTTTAAAAAAATAAAAACTACGTCTATCTATAAATATATATTATATTGTCTAATTTATTTTGATTAAGGTTAAAATATTTTTAAATGGATTATTCAAGGAATAAATTATAATATTGAAAAGTATGAATCACATTTTGATTATCAAATTGAAATAATATCGTAACATCCAAGTAAAATAAAATTAATATAAAAAATAAATTTAAAATATTTAATACTTGTATTTTATGTATGTTTATTTTAATTTTTAAATATATGTAAAATTTTTTATAATTTTAAAAGAAATCTGTTAATAAAAATTATTTGAAAAACTATTGATTATCAATTTACTAGTCGTTGTTGAATTAAACAAATTAAAAAAATATAAGCTACAACAATAATTAATTTAATATGATTTGTAATTTCAATTTTTATCAGAAACAATTATTTGAATACTTTGATGTTTTAAAAAATATTGAGTATGCAGATTATATCGAGAAAATTTGAAAGAACTTAACTAATTGTTATAATTGTATATTTATTGTAAGTTTTTTTATATTAATTTCAGATTTTTTATCAATCATAATTTAAAAATTCTCACAAATTAAAAAAATTAAATGATATGCTTAAACAATTGCATGTTGATTATCTAACACACACACACACACACACACACATATATATATATATATATATGTATATAATGGGCGTACTTCCGAAAAGCGCATACATCCGATTCATTTGGTATACATATATGTATTTCGACACCCTGAACACGAATATAGCGATGAAAATACCCGCAAATGTTTTTTTCCTACGTATTTTTGATTATTTTGAGGCTACGTATCATATGCACGATTATTATACCGCCATTACCCCATTAGTTTCAGCTTTAATAGCTTACATACACATTTTACCGTGGAAAGGTTGGATATATAATTGCATTATAAAATAAGTAAAATATACTAAAAAAAAAAAACGCCTTAACAGGGACTCGAACCCTGGACCTTCAAAATAAAAATTCTGATGCCCTATCTATTGAGCTATCCACACCTGTCATCTATTGAATTTGTAGCGTAATATAGACTTTTGGATTTAGCAAAAATTTTAATTTAATTATCGTATTTTTAATAGTTCTGGTTAAGTTCTTTTACATTATAAAATAGTGTAGAATTATAAAAATATTTTAAAATTAATTATTTATCCCGCTTATATTTTAAATATAGCTGTACCCTCGATTTCATACGCAAAATGAACAACGCCACTTGTTGACTTTTCGGAGGATAAAATTAAAATTTAAATTAAAAACTTTAAACCTGCAAGATATTTTGTTTCTCGTAAGCCGATTTTGATGAAACTTGTCTTATTAGTTGATTCGTGAAATAGGCTATTATTTTATCAATAAGTTTCATCAAAATATGTCCTAAAGATATACTATTAAAAAAATAATATAGTATTTATTCGTAATTTGAACTTTTATTATAAATATAATTTTTTTTAATCGATTTACATTTAACATGCTTTGCATGAAAATAAGTTGATAAAAATAAAATAATTTCATTTTGAAAAAACTCATTCTTGGCGCGTAAGCTTAAGATCAATGCTGATTGAATGAAAAAATAACATTTATCGATCGTCATATGAATCCACCTTTAAGCATGCGCTGCAATTTCTTTTCGAGAGCATCATTTGCTCTTCCGGTTCTCGTTTTAGAACGGTCTTGTTTTTCGGTGAGTTATCCTCCGAAAAATCAAAGAATTCTTTAAACATCATGTGAAAATTATATAAAGTGACATTGTAAAATAATATTTATTTTAATATGTTATATTCGTGTGAATATATTTTCTAATTTTGTTCAGATGTTGACCGATGTATAATCTTCACATCAACAGTTTTGATAGATTTAGTACTTTTAATTGTTTTTGTTTTACATTTGTGTTTATAATACTAATTATTAACTTCTTTCAATTTTATTTTTAAATTATTGTTTCATATAGTTAGTACGTGAATAGTACAGATTTTTATTAGTTAGGTTATGTTCATTTCACGTGTTAAAAAACAACTTTTAAACACTGCATTTACTATGTTACAATAATATTAGTTTAATAATGTAGATAAAATCATCTTTGTTTAGGACCAACGAGATGAAGTTCAATAAGTTAGTAACTTCCTCAAGAAGGAAAAACAGAAAGAGGCATTTTACAGCTCCCTCTCATGTTCGAAGGCGGCTTATGTCTGCTCCACTCTCAAAAGAACTCAGACAAAAGTACAATGTCCGTTCTATGCCTATTCGTAAAGATGACGAAGTTCAGGTACTAAACATATTAATATACAAGTTTTATTTACATTTTAATATTGTGAGTTAAATCATGGATCTAATTTTACTTATTTAATTAAATGATTAATATTTATGATGACTTAAACCATTCACATAGGTTGTGATATAAAACATTCTTGAGCATGAGTTATAAGGTTTTCTTATAATTTATGTTCAGAATGATTTCAATTCACTTCAAATGCAGAACAGTTGGCACTGATTTTATAATTTTTTGATTCATTTTAATTATGATGATTTTCTACTTTAATAATAATTATTTTTATTTATTAAGGTTGTACGAGGCCATTATAAAGGGCAACAAGTTGGCAAAGTAATCCAAGTTTACAGAAAAAAATTTGTCATCTACATTGAGAGGATTCAAAGAGAAAAAATGAATGGTACAAGTGCATATGTAGGAATTGATCCTTCAAAGGTAAATTATTAAAAATTTTATTGAATTATCATTAATATTTATGTCTATAAATACATGCACATATTAAATTTTTTTTTTTAATTTATGTGATGATATAAACCATTCACAGAGGTTCAAATACAAAATATGTTAAGCAACTCACTTTCAGGGTTTTCCTGTAAGTTGATAAGCTTTTCATATTTAGTTTGATCAATGCAGTATAGTTGGCACTGATTATTTAAAATTTTAATAAGCTTATATGTTTGTGAAAAATTAAGTATTTAATAAAATTGTATATTATTATTTTACAGACTGTTATCGTCAAACTCAAAATGGATAAAGATCGCAAAAAAATCATAGACAGGAGAAGCAAAGGACGGCTCGCTGCACTTGGAAAAGATAAGGGCAAATATACTGAAGAAAGTGCTGCTGCAATGGAAACATCGTAAATCTTAAATTTGACCAATTTGCCCTATTGTATAATTTCCAAATAAAGTTTCGAATAACTATTCGAAATTTTTGTATCTTCTTATTTTTTGTGGAATAATATTAAAATTACCATAATTGTTTTTTTAAAAAAATTCATATATTTATTTGCATAAAATAAAACTTGATTACATTAAAAATCTATTAAGCTTAAAAACTTAAAGATTGCTATTAAATTGACAATTATTTAATACAATCACAGTATGTTTTTTCTTTTTTGAGTGATTTATCTTTAACATTGATGCATCCATTATAAAATAGATTAAAATTATAAATAATCATATTTATTAACTAACACAATTCTTTTAATATTCTCTTTTAATTTTCTCTTAACATTTTATTTCAATATTCTTTTAGAATATTTTGTAGTCAATGCATAGATTTTACAAAAACTGAAAATCGCTTAGAACAGTATTAGATTTTTATCAAATAAATTTTGCTTATAACTGTTACAGATTCATACTTTCATGAATATTTTAAAATTCTTAATTGAAAGTTTTTATTTAACATATAATTTTGAAATATTGGCTCAGTTATTGCATTAATTTTGTTTGATCTAATAAAATACATATGTAGATTTATACTACTAATTAATCATTAATAAAATTCATAACATCAATTTTTTAAATGAGTCATAAAAAATCAAAATCATAAAAATAGATGATTAATTATTATTATTTCTATAATTGTAACGAACATTTGGAATATGCTTTTTCAATTAAATAATAGCTTTGTAAAACAAAATAAGATTAAAAAAATATATGTATTACTAACTTACGTAATTAATAGAAGTGCAACCATTTTATGTAGTTACAAACTTAAATTTGTATTATTTTATAATTACAATTTCAAAAATTACAAATTATTAAAATTTAGTAGATTTATTTTTATCTACTGAAACTTATTTAATTCTGATTTTTACAACTTATACAATTGCTTTCTTTTAATTTTATAATATAATAAATACAACAAAAGAAAAAAATTGAAATACTAAAATTTTAAATTGTTTTAAAATAATATAAAAAATTCAAAAATTCTTTATCAAATCATTATTGAAGATGAACTTTAAAAAAATGTTATTAAAAACTAGAATTTTTGATTTTCAACAAAATTAATATCATAGACGTATTTACTTCCGCGCAATAGCAAGTATACGTAAAATATATAGAAAAAGATTTATAATATCTAAGTAAATATTAATCGTTGCTAAAATATATTCTTCTGGAGACAATGTTTTCATAAGAAGTTGTGTATCAAAAATAATAAAGAAAGAAAATAAAATTGCGCCTCCAACGCAAAGAAATAGTTCCATCATTGTGCTTTGGATAAAAACTTGAAGTAAGCCTCCAATCAGTAATACACAAAGGCCAGAAAATAATCTATAAATATCAAAAATTTATTATTTTATAATAATATGAAAATGTTATTAACTTTTAATTTACTTCTAATACAATCACACCTTTTTATTAATAATATTTTTGATGAACAATATTCTATAAAATTTTATATGATTGAAAAGGAACAAAATATGAATTTTAACAAAAATTCTAATTCTTTTGTTACTTTTTATATAATAAAAGATTTAAACAAAATAAAAACTTTTATAATTAATCAAAAGAAAATATATTTTCGAATCGTAAAATTTTTATCTATGATAAAAAATAATTGACAAACAATTCAAAATAATTTACATTTTATAATAATTTTTTATCATCACTTATCAAGCTATTGTTCAAAGTAGTTGAATCAACAATTAAAAATATTTTAAACTCTTGAAATTATTTTTAACATTACTCCTATGACATTACTAAAATTAATTTTTTAAATATTTTAAAATTATTTCAATAATAAAGTTCTAATTTCATTATGAATACATTGTATGAAATGTTTATAATAAATTATATTCTTACCCAGCAGCCATAGCTGAAAAATCTTGTTTTGTTTGGAAAGTAAATGCTGTTAAAGCAATGACAACAGTAAGTGTTATAAAAAGAGCTTCAAGAACTAAAAATACATCAAATAGGCTCACAACAATGCCAATTGTACATGCATGTACTATTGTCTGAAAAATAAAAATGATTTTATAAATTTTACTTTTAAATATGTTGATTAATTTTAATATCTCGATAGTATACTTCTTAAAGAAAATACATACAAAACAGATAAAAAGAATCAAATTTGACGGATGCTCTCTTCTTTTTAAATGCAGAGCAATAAGCAACCCAAAAGTTGCAATAAATGATACCATTATTGTCCATGCACTGTAATATTATAAATATTTATGTATAAAAACTATTAAAATTAAAAAAAAATATTCAGCACTATAAAGAAAATTAAAAGTATTTTATTTGTGAAAGTAATACTTTAATTTTATAGTAATAAAACTAAAAACTAATAAAAATTAATAAACAATATTTTGTGTTATTAAAAAGAGCTTTATAGTTCTGAATTTCAAATATTAAATAATTGTAACAAATGATTTTACTTTTCTATCACATAATTTTTAATAGGATCAACAAGACAAAAAATTCCAGCAATAACTACAGTGATAAGTAATTGCATACTTAGTAATCCATACACCTTTCGAATAAAAGCTGTGAAAAAAAAATTTATTATTTTTGATAATCAGTATGTGTTCAATAAATTTTTAAAAATTAATTATTAAAATATACCCATTCGAATTTTGATTGTGGCATTATGTACATTATTATGATAAGCAAAATCATTTTGTGGACCACTATTGCGCTCTTCTTTTCCTCCACCTTCAATATCATCGTCTGATAAAATCAGAGGATCTGCCATTGATTGATTCATTATATTAAAAGCTATAAAAACATAAGCAGAATAATTTACAACATTATACTTAATAAAAAAATGTATAATTTTAACGAGGAAACAATCAAATGTAAACAAAATATAATATCACACTAAGTTTTAATACAAAAAATGTAACTGTGTAAAAAATAACATTAAAAGATTAATGACTATAAACAAAAACTAACCTCAAAATGAAAAAGTAAAAAGTATTTTTCAACAAATTTATTCACTTTTAACTAATTTATTTTCCCAATAGCTGTTAATTAACAGATGTAATTGACGATAATGTTTAATTGTACTATTTTGACACTAAAATCGATAACAATCACGCAATACTATAATGACGTATTTTTATGATCGAACGAAATATCTTCAAGAATTTTCGATTAGTGCTAAGAGAATAGACCAATGAAAGAAGTTCTTAATTTTATCGTTCCTGATTGGAATTTAGAAACACGAAAATTATTGAAAAATAATTTTTTTAAAAGATTTTTAAAATATAAATATAGGAGTATAAGTAATAATAATTGAATGAACAAATCATCAAAAAAAGTAAACAGTTAACAGTATAAAAACAATGTATTTATAATTTTGTTAAATATAAATACAGTAAAATCTATATTAGATTGAAACAAATAAAAATTTAAATTTTATTCAAATAATATATTCAAGAAAAGTTTCAGTTACAAATTTTCTATGCATTTATTTTATTAATTTTGTTCAGCTATATATAATCAAGTAATACATTAAATAAAACAAAGATGTACAGTTATTAGAATAATTTATAATCTAATTATATTACAAAAATAAATAAATAAAATAATTAAAAATATTTTGTCACAAAATCTTTTATTTCATAAATATTTGTATTCTTCTAAAGTTAAATGTTGCCATCGTTTCTTTACAAAAAAATTTTTATTTTTTTAAATTTAATTATGAAAAAAATAAATATTCTTTTTGTCATTATTTACTTGATATGATGCATAGTTTTTAATAATGTGGAGAATTATTGTACGGGGGTTACAGAAATGCAAGTGCTTTGTAAATAGTGTATAAGTACGTATAATACGTTATACACTTTACTGGACAAAAAAGTATCAGTTAATCAGCTGGTTGCCGGCGTATAAGATTATGCCATTATAATCAAATGTTATATGTATTATTTTCTTTGAATTTATTCTAATTACAAAACTATTATTGAGTATTGAATTATTAATAATAAATTGAATCTTAAAGACTGTAAATATGAATATTTTATTTTTAAGGATTTGTTTTTTTTAACATGGTGAAAGTTAATTGAGTTAACCTCAATGTTTCGATTATTTTTTGGACATTTTAAGCAAATAATTTGAATCAAATGCTATTTTAATATTTTTGCCGCATTTATTTATTATACATAAAAATTTTTATTATAAATAAAAATCTTTATACTATATTTATGTAAGTATTTGTCTTATAAATTAAGATATAAGTAATATTTGAAATTAATTTTAACTTGTGTTTATCATGAATGGGTGAAATTTTAATGCTTAATTTTAATAATTATAATAATAAAAACATTTTTTATGAAAATTTTTAATAAATTAAATATGAATATTATAATTTCAAATAAATATTTAAATATTGTCTTTATTTTTAAAAACATTAACATAAGAAAACAGATTTTTTAATTTTATAATTTCAATAAAATTAATATATTTTATTTACATGTGGTATTTATTTAATTATTAATTTTTATGATAATGAATTTATTTTATGATAACTAAAACTTATAAAATTATGGTAGTGTTAGATATTGTTGCCCAGTGGAATGACTTTTACTGAAATGGAGCCTATGAAAATTCATCTTGATGCCTTAGAAATGGCTGGAAAAATGGTCGACAAACATATTGGCGCCGATAGTAATTTTCCATCATTAATCAATCTCATGCGATATAATATACAAGGTGGTCCAACTGTTAGTGGTCTTGATGTTTATGATTATCCAAATTTAAATGGAACATCGTTGAGTCTTACTAATATCAATCAAATGAGAACTCATAGTAAAATCCCTTTACCATCTGAAGTAATGGAACATTTTGGTCGTATCCTTTTAAAAATCAACTATATATATTTTTTTAAATCAATCATTCTTAAAAATAAATTCTTAAGACTATTTAAAAATATATAAAGTATTAACAATATTCAATAAAATATATTATTAGAAGTTATTAGTTTCTTATTATTTTATAAATATTTTAATATTAAGTAAAAATTGTATTAAAAAAGTTTTTAATTATAATTTTAAAAATAAAATAAATCAAATAAATTTTTTTTCCAGTATAAAGTAAAATTTATTTGACATCATTGTAAATAGAAAACTGTAAATAATTTTAATAAATAATCTAAAATTTTCTTTAATAATAATTTATTAGATATGCAGTGTCATTGTATGATGGGCTTATTCACAGATATTTCTAAAGCTTGGTTAACTATTGATAGTGATATTTATGTATGGTCATATGAAAATGAGTAAGTATTATTTTATCAATGATTTTAATATTGCTTAAAGGATAATTATATAATATAAACTATTTAAAAAATTATTTTTTTAGGTCCGATGTCGCATATTTTGATGGTTTGAATGAAACAATAATTAGTGTAGGGCTCGTTAAACCGAAACCTGGTATTTTTCAAAATTATGTTAAATATTTGCTTGTTCTAACAACAACGGTTGAAATTACTGTACTTGGTGTGACACTTACTGATAATGAAGATGGTGGAACTATTTATTTAATTTTGACTTGCATTCAGTAATAAATTTATAATATATTATTAAAATAACAATATTCTATTTTAGGTGTAAAAGCTGAAATGCAACTAGTACCTGAA
Source organism: Chalcis sispes (assembly GCA_949987625.1). NCBI lineage: Eukaryota > Metazoa > Arthropoda > Insecta > Hymenoptera > Chalcididae > Chalcis > Chalcis sispes. The sequence goes on from OX465095.1 coordinate 67,301,659, forward strand.
CCCATTTTTACTGTAACAACTGATGGAATTGCTATTACCACAATTGCAAATACAAGTAGTGGAAGAATTTTTCTTGGTGGTAGAAATGGCTCTTTATATGAAATATATTACCAAGTATATTTTTATTCTTTATTTTAATATAGTATATTTCAATTATTTACTAATAAAAAATATTTTTACAGGCAGAAAGTAGTTGGTTTGGAAAACGCTGTAGAAAAGTTAATCACTCAGAAGGACCATTTTCATTTTTAGTACCATCGTTTGTTGCAGTTGCTCTTTCTGAGGAAGAAGCAATAGTTCAAATTTCAGTAGATGATTCCCGCAATATACTTTACACTTTAGGTGATAAAGGAACTATCACTGTATGGGATATTGATAATAAAGGAGCTTCTAAAGTAACTTCAATGTCCCAGGCTTCCTTAGTTCAAAATTCGGTACACGTTGTAAAAACTTTGGATAGTAATAATTTTAGACCTCTTGTCAGTATTTCTGCTATTGGTGAATCTGAGTCAGTGCATTTAAATTTGGTAGCTGTTGCAGCTACAGGTACAAGATTTTATTTTAGCTGTACATCTGTATCAAATCCCATGGGAAGGCCACAATATTTACAACTTATTCATGTTCGTTTACCACCTGGCTATGCAGCTAACGCACCTGTCATGAGACCGCGAAAGGTTCAGATGGCACATTATAAAAAAGGTTGTTTGAAATTTGAAAACTTTATTATTTATTTATTTATTGAAACAAAATTGAATGATTACATTTTTTTATAATTAAATCATTTTATATTTGAATAATTACATTACACTTTTTAATTAATTATAATTATTTCCATTTTTTAATTACAATTTAAATAGTTATTAATGATAAAAAAAAAAAATTATTCAATTTCAAATTATAAATTCAATAATGATAATATAAATAAATTAGTATGTAATATGATGAAAGTTTATGCTTTATTTACAAAATATGTTTGTTAATTTCTTGAAGCATTTGATTTTCAATTTGTATTATTTTCAATTTAGGAACTCTTATATTAATATGTGGAGGAGACACTGAAAGTGCGTGGTGTTTGAGCAACGATGCATATCCTTTTTCAAATTATCTCGCTGAAACACAAAGTATTTTACCTCTTGATAGTCCGGTATGGGCTTTAGCAGAAATTTCTGGAGAATCTGCTATTCAAATTGAAAAACAAAGCGGCGCACTTGGTGGGGATCCTCCATTATTAGTGCGCCAGCATATGGAACCTCCTCGTAAATTTATTTTTCTTACTGCTCAAGTAAGTTCAATAATATTTATAAGAATCTATAAAGTATTTTATTCTTAAAATGTTCATAATATATTTAGGGCGCTATCGTACTTATTCAAGTTCGTCCTGTTGATATTCTTAGACAACTTCTTCTAGAACAAAGGGGTCCTGATACAGAAGCTGTTCGCGCATATTTTCTGACCCAATCCCCAGAACAAGCATGTGCAACATGTCTCATTCTAGCTACGTTAGAAAGTTCACAAAATGTTCAAGTACTTAATTTAAATATCATAAATTTTATAATTTTTAAATTTTCATAAAATTTATAAAAAATCACTTATGTAAATTTTTCATAGTTATCTGAATGGGCTACTAGAGCTTTCTTTTTATACGGTGGACAAAGAATTGCTGCAATTCAATCGGCAGATCCTCATACACCATTTCCAAGTATCAGCGCAGGTATTTTGTATTAAATGAATAAACATTTGTTTATTTGTTTAAATGTCTTAAAAAGTTACTCTATTTCAAAATATAAAAAAACATTAATAATTTATTTATTTTTTAACAAACACATATATTTGTTCCAAAAAAAATTTTTTTTTTTTAATATGAAATAATAGCAAAAATAGATATCCAATGTTTACAGTGTAAATAAAAAATATTAAAAAATCAACATAAATCCAATATTAGAGCTTTGTAATTTATTAAAATTTTAAATTAATTTAGAAAATCAATTGAGACTTTAAATATAAAATTTTAATTACACCAGATCTTCGAACTTCAACACCTCGTGTACCAAGTTTCGATATGCGTTCGCAGCTATTACGTACACCTCAACAGCCTCAAGGTGGACCGAATATCGAAGTAGCCTTACAACAATTTTCAGCTAAACACGGAGGTCTCTATCTCTATATCGGCAGAATACTTCGGCCAATTTGGAATCTTCGTTGCATAAAGCAGGAAAATATGAACGGTAAAACGCAGATTCTTAGTACTGTTACTGCTACGCAAGTAGGCTGGATCCTCGGGCATCTGCAGGCACTTCGTTCATTTCTTAATAAAAATACGCACATTTCCAAACCGTAAGTAATTTAAACGTAACTTTTTACTCTATTTATGAATTATAATCTATATGCGAATCTCGTACTACGAAATTCCAAAAAGTTTGAAATTAAAATTTTAAATAAACTATCAAATAAATTAGAATATTAATTTTCTAATAATAATGTTAATAATAAAAATAAAATTAATTATTTTAGTCACAATACAGCGAGAAATATTACAGATGGTTTTGATAGTACAATAGCAAGTAATTTCCAAGAGCCGATTGTAGAAGAAAGAAATTCTTTAGATGCCCTTAAAATATTTATTACTCATGCTTGTGAAATTCTTGGATTATGGAAAATCCTTTGTGAAAATCAACTGCATAATATAGTAAGCTGTTTATCTAAAGATCAAATAAATCAATTTTCTACCGCAACATTTCGAGATCTTATCTTAATTGGTCATGAAATCTCATCACTTTTGATAATTCACCTTATTGATAGGTAAATTACTTTTTTCAATTTTTTGTTCTATTTTTATACTTATAATTTTTTAAACTTAAATATTATTTTTTTAATTATTTTAGTTATCTTGGTGATAATGCTTCTGTTGATTCTGTAAGTGCAAAATTGCGTGAAGTATGTCCTAATCTTTATCGCAACGAAGACGCTGTTTGTTCTAAAGTACGTATAATCAAAAAGCATTAAAATTTGATGCTGACAAAGTAGACATTATGCATTTTTTTTTTACAGGCAAATGAAATTATATTAAAAGCTAAAAATTGTACAAATCCAGAGGAAAAAGAATCCTATCTTCAGTCTGCTTTAAAGGTTTGATATTTTGTAATTATTTGTGTGAATTATATTGTTTCAGTTGATCACGTCATATTTATTATTTTAGTTATGTAAAGAAGTTGCTCCAAGACTTAATATTGCTGCTGTTTGCCAGCAGTTTGTCGCTTGCCATTTCTATCAAGGAGTATTAGAATTATGTCTCTGCTGTGCAGAGAAAGTTGATCCCAATAATGCTGCCATACATTTTTATAAAAATAATGAACCTGTTGAAGATCAAGAAGGAAATTTTGCTTACATGAAAAGGTAATTATTATTAACATTATTTGCACTATATAAAAGATTTTTCAAAATTTGAAAAATTTTTTAAAAATTCTTTTATTATATTGCAATCAAATAATTCAATTATTTTACATTATAGATTAGAAATTTATAAAGAATTTACTGCTATGCTTGATTATCTTTATAATCAAAGCATATCAAATTCAATGGCTGTAGTAGCTTCAACAAAAGAAATGGTATTTAAAAATATCATCTATCGTATTTTTAATTTTCATTAAAATTTAAAATTTACGTTTTTTATAATTAAAAAATTTGGTTTTAGCTTCACGAAATCATTGAAGAAGCTCTACATTCACCATGTGAAACTCTTCACACTGCAGTATATGCTTGGATGATAGAAAAAGGTCTTCATGGTAAATTAGTTGCACTTGCAACTCCTTCATTAGAAGCTTACCTTATTCATATAAATGCTCCAGAATTGTTATGGCAATTTTATGAACGAAATAAAAATCACGCTGCTGCTGCCAAAATCCTTTATGCCTTAGCAACAAAAGTTGGGTAAGTTAATTAAACATTATTTACAGAATTTTTTTATTACTATTTTGTTGATTTTTATACGTTAATTTATTTTTATTTATATACTATTATTTTAATTGACAGTTATTTAAATTTTTCTCATAAATTTTTTTTTTTTTTTTTTTTTTTTTTCCTAAAGTTGTACATTAAATTTTTTTTTAATTTTTAAGTGCTTAATATTAAATAAAATATGGTTTTCATTTCACATAAATCTATGAGTACTTTAATAGATCAGATATTTCATTATCTCAACGGGTCGAGTATTTAGCACGTGCTGTAGTATGTATGAGAAGTGATGAAGCTGGTTATGCACCACATCTAGGTGTTTTCTTGCGAGAACTTGAAGACAAAGTTGAAGTTGCTCGTATTCAACAACAGGTTGATTTAATATTTAAAATTATTCAAAAATACTCTTGAATGAAACACATATTTCATAAAGACATTCTTTAAAAGATTTTAGACACTATTTGCAATCAACAAGTTCTTTTTGATCCAATGATTGTGCGAGATGCAAAGTTAAGATTAAATTCTGCCTTACTTGATATTACTCAGCTTTATGAAGAGTATGCTGAACCTTTGCAATTATGGGAATGTAAATTAGCAATCATTCACTGTTCTGGTCATCAAGATGTTATGTTGATTCAAGGAATTTGGAAAAATATAATTGAAACTGGTAATTATATTAAAACTTTGAACATATATAGTTTTGAATACTAATTACTTTAATTTATTGTATTATTTATTTTATTATTTAGAATTAAAGAGTGACTCTGCATCGGCAGAAGATAAACTAGCCATTGTTACAAGTAAAATAAAACTTCTTGGACAAGAATATTGCGGGACTCCTCACTGTTTTCCTGTTGGTAAGTTAAATTTATACTTTAGAAATCTAAGCTTTATAAATATTAAATAATAGAAATATTAATGTGATTTGTTATTTTCTATTTTTTTTGTAGATTTTCTGATAAAAGAATTAGAAATTAGAGCTTGCAGATTAAAAGTGTCTAACGACCATATAATAACATGTTTTTTACAACTTGGTATACCAATGGAAGAGCTTCTTGATCATTATGACAAGTAACTATTATTACATTATAAATTTATAAATTGTATTTAAAATTTTATATTAATTATAAACTACTTATACTTCAAATTCTAGAATGATTGGAGGAAATAATAGAACGTGGCTCAATGAAGGAAATGAATTTCATTTAATTGAATCAACTGCAAATTTAGTAAACTATTTCATTACAAATTCTAATATCACAAATGCTTTTATCAGGTAAAAAATTTTTTTTAATGAACTTATTTCAAATTAATAGTTAAAAATTTAAAAATGCGAAAAAATTAAGACTAACAAGAATTCATATAAATCGTAATTTTTTCTATAATAGAAAAGTTTTAATTTCATCTACATATTTCCTACTTTATTTTTGCTAATTATAATTCAATAATAAAAATTTTGAATAAATTATTTTCCATTATAAATTAAAATCTTCTGAGTTAGTTGTTCTAAAAAAATGTGCAGTTATAAATTTTTAAAAATGTTAAACTATGAATTGAAATGTTTGTTTTATATTTTTTAGACGTAAAATTATAACAAGGTGCCAAGATGTAATTTCGAAATGTTTGACATCATTATTTAGTAAACCAAATGGAAATGAATTAATAGCAAAACTTCGATCAATCCAAAGTGTCCTAAACCGATTGTAAAATATTTAATTCTCCTACTTGATCCCTTAAATATAAATGAAGAGATGTAAAACGACATTTTTTATGTTGTTGAAATATCATGTACAGATTAATTTGAAACAAAAATAATTGATAAAATACTGTAACTTTAATACTTAAATGATTATTCAAATAAAAATTGTACTCTAATTTTATATAACTTAAGTGCGATTCATATTTTTAATAAAAAATATTTTTATGTATTAAGAAATATGAGTTTTTATTAAATTAGAATTTCCTGCAATAACTTGTTTAAAGGTTACATTAAAAGTGATTTTTTTCTGAATTATAAGTAATTAAATAGTTGAAAAGTAATAAAAAACATTATTTTTTTTTAATATTTAACAGCACATTTTTATAAAATATTAATTTTCGTAAATAATAAGACATAATTTTTATTTAATTTAGATAGAATGAATTAAAATTTTTCAGTGCCTCACAATTTTAATCGGTAACCCTAAAAAATAAATAAATTATCAGTATAACCTATGGAAAGTTAATCAACATGCTTTCAAAAATTTGTTTAAAATAACACGGATAGCTAATATCGTTACGTTTTTATAAACTTTCACAGACCGTCACCACCCCACTCTTTATGTTTTTTAAAAATAATGGGGAATAATTTCGCGACATTGATGCGGAAGTGATAAGTAAAAATTTTTAAATTTACAGTGCTTTTATGCATATTCACATTGTATCAGTTCTTTTTAGATTGTAAACTTTTGTACAGTATAAAGATAAAGAATATATCTAGAAACGATATTGTTAGAATTTCAACTAAATCACAAAGTCGTTCGAAAAGAGCCGGATTAGAATTTCCTTTTTTTTGTTTGACGAATTCATCGATATCTTTGTAAGGGTCATTATGCTAATTATATTGGTGCTGGTGCCCCAGTATTTCTATCTGCTGTCTTCGAGTATTTAGTAGCTGAAATTCTTTAGCTAAGTGGACAAGCTGTTATGGATAATAACAAAATTCAGATTACTCCTCGTCATATGCAATTAGCTATTCGTAACGAAGAATTGGATAAGTTGCTTGCCCATGTTATTATTGCTCAAGGAGGTGTACTTACCAATATTCATGCTATACTTTTACCAAAAAAAAATTAAGTAATTTTACGAATATTTTTTCATCATAAATTAAGCGATTCTTCTCGCACAAATACAATTGTACGAATAACAAACTTTAAAAACATAATAAAATTAATAATATTGAATTCGCATAACTATACAATTTTATCAGTACATTTTGAAAAATTCATAATGAATATACTAAATATTTAATAAAGCAGAATTTAATTTATATTATTTTGTCTGATGAAATACGTCCAAAATAGTTAACGATTTTCTTACAAATTTTTTGACCTTTTTGTTTATAAAATTAAAATTTTTTTTATTGCAATTTCGGTAATATATAATTGTAATTGATATAGATGTAAAAGAAATAAAAGTCAAATATAATATTTAAGTAACAAATTTTATCAAAATTTTAAAAGCCGCAGCTACTAAAAGTACGAACTTATCGTAACACTAAAAATATAAGAATTTACATCTTCAGAATAACTGTAACCGCCTCCAGTACTGTATGAATCAATGAATTCATTAGATTATCTGTAATATTTAGAGAAATGATGAGAATGGTTTATTCCTAAATTTAAAGAACTCGTTAAACCATAATTATAAAGTCCATTTCCAAATCCAAATGAACCATGTATGTTAAATGGATGATCATGATTTTTGTTACCGTAGATGTTTGCGAATCAAATTTTTCCCATTTTAAAAAAAATTCGAGAAATATCTGCATTAACAATCAAAAACATTTATAATTTTAAAAATATTTTATTAGTTACAATTATGTATTTAAATTTTAGTTTTTATTTAATCTGTTTTAAATATCATTTTCAAAAATTACCTATATGCTTGTTCAAAAATAAATAATTCTTATGCATTCCATTTCTAGTCCTATTATCATCTATACTATTACCAACGTTGGATAATGCACTTGACAATGAGCCAGGAGAAAAACATAATTTTTCAAAATCTAATTGTCTTTTTTTACTCAGCATTAGTAATATCAGGTTTAAAAGTGATATTTATTTAAAAAATAAATTTGAAAAATACAAAAAATATTTTATTTTTATCATTTATAATTATTTTTAATTAAATATATACTAAATTATTTAAATTATGTCAATATGACCATGATACCTCACACATTCTAGTTCTTGTAGAATACATTTTTTGTAAAAAAACATATTTGAAAAATTATTAAAATCATTAAACTAATAAAATAAAAAAATCGTTTCAAATATTTTGTATATCAAAATCAAATAGTTTGTTATATCAAAAATATATAATTTTATTACTATTACTAGTAATTACTTTTCTCATAATTAAATATAATTTTACTTTAATTGTTATAATTAAAAAAAATTTTAATTATTAAAAAAAACATCAGTTTTGCAAAGTTTGTAATTTGCACTTTGTGGAAGACGTTACGATTCTGTAGAAGAAATTTAGTTCCAAAATTCGTCTCATCTGAGTGCTACAACTTGATCTATTAGGCGTAAAATGCGCATGCCTATTAGTATTGTTCATAGAAATAAAAATTAATTTTGATCTTTTTTTTTTTTATTATTATCTTTTTAAGCATAAAGTAAAATCATTAATAAATTTAAAACTTGTATAAAATTAATAATGAAAAGTAAAATATATAAGAATATACATATAGATTTTAACAAATATTTTGTCGATAAAAAAAAAATAAAATAATAATAACAAAGATATTTAGTATTAAATTAATGAGCATCATATTAATTTTTTTATTATAAAACATGCTTCAGAAACCTAAAACTGTGATATCCGAATCCCCTCGCCGAAAATTAGGAGTTACCGGACCTGTGGTTTTATAAAGCAGTCGCGGGCCGCGTGATTAAGTTATTACTGTATTTTTATTCACGGATTGAATACAGGTGATAATTGTTGAAGAACATTATGAAAACTATAAGACCTTGTGGTTGTAAAGGTATTCGAACGTGTCTGATTTGTGAAAAAGAATATACAATTTCGAAACCTGATGTTGTAGCAAATTTGAAGGTTAGGATATATTTGTTTTTATTTTTTTTTTTTTTTTAAGCTGTTATATATTTGACTAGTATCAAATATTTCAAAAGTGCTATATAATCTTACGTAATTTCTATAGAAAATGCCAACATATGTCTACTGCCCTTGGTGTAGTAAAGCATGGCCAGGATGGAATATAGACTTGTATAAACAACATCCTAATCATTCTGGAATTCCCATTGAATTTCCTGGTACATACATCAAAGTAAGTTATTAAATTTTTTTACTTATTACTCTTATTTATTATTATTAAAATAAAATTTCTTTCAGGTAGATTTTTTAAATCAAGATGAATTAAAAATGTTAATCAATGATTTAGATTCTTTGCCTTGGGAAATTTCTCAAAGTGGAAGAAGAAAACAAGTACAACTTTACTATATTTAGGATTATTAAATTTTTATTTCTGGAATTTAATCAAGTAAAATGCATTTCATTTATTGCAGAATTATGGTCCTAAAACAAATTTTAAAAAACGGCGTATAAGATTAGGAAATTTTACTGGTTTCCCAGAAAAAACTAAGTTTGTTCAAGAAAAATTAAAACAAATAACACAATTAAAAGATTTTCAAACAATTGAACAATGTAGTCTTGAATATGATCCTAACCGTGGGGCTTCTATCGATCCACACATTGATGATTGTTGGATTTGGGGAGAACGAATAGTAACTGTTAATGTTTTAGGTGATTCTATTTTGACAATGACACCTTATCGAGATACTAATAATCGATATAATTTGGATTGTGTTGCCTCTATTGAAAAAGATAAATTACCAGAACAAGATATTGTAGTTAGATTGCCAATGCCTGAAGGTTCTTTAATGATTCTTTATGGATCTGCAAGGTATTTTAATTATTTTTTTACTTTACTAGTCTGAAATATATAAATTAAAAATAATTTTTAAATATTCTAAATATAAATATTAAAGATACTATTGATTATTACTTCAGAAAGGAATCTCTTATAGTATCAATCAATACTTAAGTGATTTATTTTTTTCAATGTATTAAAATATTTTATAAACTAAATAATATACAGAAATAGAAAAAAAAAGTAAATAGATTTAATAAAAAATTGACAACTAATAGTATATTACTTTTTTTACGATATATTTATAATTTCTTCAAGTTTGTTTGAATTATATTTGTAATTTTGAATTATGTTTGTAAATTTTGTAAAATTTTCCTAAAGTCTTTTTTTATCCGGTAAAAAAATTGTTTATTTCTAGGTACAAATGGGAACATGCTGTTCTTAGAGAAGATATAAAAACACGACGTGTTTGCTTAGCGTATCGAGAATTTACACTACCTTATCTTCCAGATGAAAAAGGCAACTGCAATGAGGAGTCGTTTAAAATACTTCAAAAGGCTGTAAATTTTTGGTGATACTTTAATTATTTGTACATATATCAATGTATAAAATTGATCATAAAATTTATAATTGTAAATACTTAAAATTTTTATAAAAATATAAGTGTTTTTTGTATCACATAAAAACTTATAAATTTCTATAATTAGCAAGATTACATTAAGTTATGTTATTATTATTTTTTTTTTTTTTTTTTTTACTTAATAATATAATCTAATTTTTATTCATAATTAAAGAATATTTTTTACAATTTTAATATAAATTCATTGATAAATACGCTTATTCATTAACTAGTTTGTGTTGTATTTTTGAGATCAGTATTATGTGTCATATAAACAATAGGAAACGCTGAAAGAGGATCGACTTTTCCAAGAGGTGCATAACCACTTAATAAACTTTCCCGTAATTGCCATTTGCGTCTTTCTCGTTCTGTCTTTTGTTTTCTTATTGCACGTCCCAACATGCAAGCAAACATAATTCCAGCCAACTGTAAAAAATATAAAATATTTTATATCCTCACAAAGACATATTTTGTTTATTTCAATAAAACAATATAATATGATTGTTTAATAATTTGAATAAAAAACACTTAACATTATAACGAACAGATTTATTTAAAACATCTTATACATGTTATTTTTTTTACAATAATTGTACTTAGATAATACTAAATTTCAATTAAAATGTATTAATATTTTAAAATTTAATAGGATATTTTTAAAAAGATGCCAATGATATCAAGTTAGCATTTTTATATAAATAATATTAAAATCTTTTCGTTATCAAATATGTCAACTATCAAATTATTAAAATTTTAATAATTCAATAACTAGTTTGAAAATGAAGATTCTGTTTTAAAAAAAATATTTACCTGAATTAGAGCTATCATCATTGCTCCAGTAATTAAATAAAGTGCACTACGGTTTACAACTAGTGCTAAACCATTGTAGCAGCCTTTTTGATAAATAGATGGGTAAATATTAGGCTCAAGTTGATTATACGTATTCTGGTTGTAGCATGAAGCAGGTACTTCGATGGTATTATTAGCAGCTGTTAATATGCCGAACCAGTCATTCATTCCACTGTATCCACAGCAGTGTAACTTTAATTATATTTTGTTTCATTATTATTATAATATTATCACGTTATAATTTAAAAAAATCAAAAATTAATTATTTCATTTGAAAATTCTATTTGAATTTTGTTGGTTTATGTAGGATAAGCTTTGAAAAATTTATTACAAATAATTATGGAATAATATTATTACCTTTGCTTGCAAAAAATCTATAGCAGATTTAGCTTGGGGGTTCGATTTATATTGATGCATTGCTCCATTAATTTTGTCCTTGAGTAAATTCGTAATTTTATCCTCTAAAGCGTAAGCAGCTACTGCTGCAGCAAACTCCAATATCAAAACCATTGATAATAAAACTGCAAACTAGAAATAAAAATTATACTATTTGCTTTATAAAAATATTTTATATTCATTGTACAAAAAAAAAAAATACACTTACCACTAATACCATACAGGTACTTTCTTTAAGGGCACCACAACAGCCGCAAAAAGCTATTATAAAAATTAAAGCACCAACAACTATTAACAGTGTGGCTGGTGAAAAGTAACTCGAATCTAAAAAGTGTGAAAAATCTTCATATACGGCATAAATTGTCGTACCGACCGAAACTATCATAGCACCCGTCAACTAAAAATTAATAAAAATATAATTTATTATTATTACAATGTGTGCATATGCGCGCTCGTGTGTATCTTTAAAAATGACTATATGTATCAATGTTAATTTTTTTTAAACATACTTAGTAAATAATTATTCCTTTATTGAAATAGCCCAATATTATAATATTTATCGATACATTTTTCCCAATATAAAATACCATTTTAGATCTTCAGCACATTTAAAAAATAAAAATAAAGTTTATTTTGCATTAAAAATAAAATAAGCTGTTGTTTTGAAGAGATACGTGATCTTGAATTAATTTTTCACAATCAACGAAAATGTAATATTTTTTTTTAATAATGTACAATTCGACTGTATTATATTTATCATATTTTGTTTATAATATTCGGTGTAAACAAATTTCAATATTGTATCTTCTATTTTTTGTTAATGATCGCATGTCTATTTATACAAAAAGTATATTTGTGAAGCTATAAATGCACACACTGATATCAATGTATTTGTCACTAATCTTAAAGATAAGAGATAAATGACTAAAATGTAAGTTCCGTCGTAAACTGAAACAACTGATTTCATGATCTTACGCTTGTTATTTTTATACCTTTTTTATTGATTAATGGTAGAATTTTATCATTTTTTAGCTCGAAATTCATTTATATTACGTTGCACCTTGTTTATTAGAATAAAAGTTTAAACATTTATCACAATTGATAAATTATTATAACGCATTTGGGACCTGCTTTTCGCATCTCATTTTTTCAACTATAATCGATTATCAATTATCTTAAACGCGTGTGAGCTTTCGACATGCTTTTTACTTATATTTTAGACTGTGTACCTTTCTTGAATATTACTTTATTTTTCCAAATGTTAAAAAGCATTTCCATTAATTTTAATTATTTTCTAACGCTTATTTGATGCAAATAAAAACTATTTAAAAAAACATTTTCAATGTATCGTAAATAATGAATCAAATGCATTTTTAAAAACGTAAAATAATTAGGGACTTTTTTTTTATTTATGAAATTAAATCGTGATAAGATATATAAATTATTTTACATACATTTTTTATCTATTTGAAATTTAATTAAATTTTAAATTTAATAATACAAATTTTATCAAGTGCGAGCATAGATATAAAATATTTCATTAATGAACTTATTTGTACATTATCTTATATTTGTATAAAAATATTTTTTAATCATTTTCATGCCGAACACATATGCAAGAAATAATAAAAATAAAAATAGACATATGTAGCAAAAATAATTTCTTAAACACATTCATATAAAGTAGAATAATATTTTTCTATTTATTCACGATGTCACATGACATGATTTATCATAGAAATAATTTTCTCCACAAAGAATATATTCTTATCATTTTGAACGGTGCCATTATATGCGTCATTCCGTTTTATCAAAAACAATAAAGGATTTACTATTATTTTCTTTAATTTACTTAAATTACCTGTAATTTTTTTTTTTTTTTTTTTTTTTTTTTTTTTCTTTGCATAAACCCGAGTTTAAGGTCGTCGACTATTTTATTTTAATATTCTAATTCAAAGTAGCAAAATAGTAAAAATTAAAATGACCGTTAATAATGCAAAATATGTGTCTGAACCAAACTATTAGACGTGGAACCGATATATGTAAAAAAATAATCAATATTAGTCAAAACCAGTTAATACTTCGTATAAAAATAATATTTATCATTAAAATTCTTGTAGTATCAACATTTTAGTTATGATAATTTTATCTTCATAACGTTTTATCTACATAAAAATTAATAACATTTATATTTAAGCAAGTGAACGATTATATTAGAAAAATGATTATTTAAAAAATGATATAAAAAGATATTGTTTAAATTTTAAAATATTGGAATTTTATCTTAAAATGAACATTAATCATGATTCATTCTGGGATAGAAACAAATTTCATGATTTTATGTACGCAATAAGTATGGTATCTTAGATATATTTTATTTAACCGACCTGAACTTTTATGTTACAATCGACACAAATTAACTATTTTTTTATTATTGAAGTAAGACAATAAAATCATAGTTAAATGCCTTACTTTACTAAAAGATCGGTATCTTATTACGAAATTTTATAGGTATCAAAGAAAAATAAGAAGAAAAAAAATAATACAAAACAATGTATCAACAGTTTTAATATTTAATGTAATTAATCATTATTTAACTCACATAGTCGTAAAAGCAATTAAAAACTGTATCAATAAGAGTTAAGCGAGCGTGAGTCACCAGTTCTAATAGAAGGCAAAATATAGCTGCTGGAGTTACGATCTATGATACTCACAACAACGTATAATACTTTTAAAAGCTTGTACAATAGAAGAAAAAAAAAACATATCCCCATCGAAACAAGTAAAAAAGAAATTAAGACAATGAATACAGGTATTAACGGCTGATAACGTAAGTAAAATTTAATAACGACGAAATACCGACCACGAAAAGAAAATTGACGGCACATAACAGGTACTTGATGCATCGTAGACCAAGATCGAGATGTGTAGCCGCCATTGTTAATTCGTTGTTTCACCGTTGAGACGAGGGAATCGTCGAGTGAACGACAACAACGTCGACGACGACGACGATGACGACGACGACGAAAGTTGAAATCGGTGCCGCGACGAGAATATTGGCGCGGTCTCACTCGCGCTGATAAACTGCTTCGATCGCACCGACGAGCGTGAACACCTTCGCAGGTGCGCTCGGCGGCGGCGACTTATCTCGCCGATAAACGTTCGCCTCGCTACGCGTGGCTTCGTCGACGAACGCCGACGTTGCTAGATTGATTCCCTACTACTTTACATTGTAAAATTGGATTTTAGCAGAAAAGAACTTTTTTATTTTTTTCTTTTCGATTATTTTATGCGATTCCCTTTTTTTCACATCGATAATAAGATATAAATATTATTAGTTATATTGATAATACATATTATTATTAGTGGGTTGATAAATATTATTTATTCCGTTAAAATGATAGTTTATTTAAATTTTTTTCGGCATTATATATATATACAGCGTATCCCGTTAGGCACTTAAAATATACATAACGCCGGATGGGGGGGGGAGAAATTTTATAAATAAAAAACCTTGTTACGTTAAAAACGGGGAATTAGTTACTATTTAATTAACAATAAATTAACAACCAATCAGATTTCTTTGCGATCGAGTAGGTAAACCTTGAGAAAAAAAAATCAAAAATGGGCGGGGCTTACGATTTTTACATACCATATATACATCGATATGCGGCGATGTGTGCGTCGCACTGCTACGCTTGTTTCTCCCCACTTTGTAGCGAATTTTAATTCTGCTCTTCTTATGAAGAAATACTGAAATTTTCCCAAAATATAGAGACATAAAATTAATTAATTTCAATAAATTTAATAAATATTCCTAACTTTGAAAAAAATTTTTATATTTCTCATTACATTTGAATATTAAATGAAATTTAAATATAGAATAATTTTTATACAATAAAAAAAAAAACAAAAAAATAAATACTTTTTTAATAATAATTAATAATTTTGTAAATTATTTATTATAATATATATAAAAAATAATTTTATAATAGGAAAAGAAAGTAATTCGTTTCAATGAAAAATTGCTCTTTTGAAAAAATCATTACTTATAAAATTTAAGTTTAAAACAATTTTATTAAAAATTCTCGAGAATACTATCAATGTTACTTTATGTAAAAGATTGTATCTGAAAACTTTATGAAAATAAAATATTTTTCATAATGTTCAAACCCCTTAATAAATTGCAGATTTTTTATTTTTATACGAGTTTATTTGCAGTTTGAAAAGAAAAATCGTAAACATCAATACATGAATAATATCGAAATTCACGGTATTAAACTAAAAACATTTATTCGCTTATCTGTTTTTCCTTTACCAAATTTAAAATATTTTTATAATTCACTCAAAAAGCACTTTTATCGAAGTTATTATTAGTAGAAAAATTAAAATAATGGATTTTTTATAAACATTTTTTACGCAAATAATGATTTCCATTTATTTTCCGTCATATTATGACATTTAAATTTTAATTAATGTTTTTACATTAATACAATCATTTATTGTTTTAGTAAATTTGTAGATTTTATGAATGAGAACATAAAAAGAGCAGAATTAAAATTCGCGGTGGAGTGGGGAGAAACAAGGGTAACAGTGCGACACACACATCGCCGCATATCGATGTATATTTAAAAATCGTAAGCCCTGCCCATTTTCGATTTTTTTTTCTTAAGGCTTGCCTACTCGATCGCAAAGAAATCTGATTGGCTGTTTATTTATTGTTAATTAAATAATAACTAATTTACCGATTTTAACGTAACAAGGTTTTTTATTTATAAAATTTCTCCCTCTATCCGGTGTTATGAATATTTTAAGTGCCTAATGGGATACGTTGTATATATATCTTACTTTGGAACGTAAATTCGAATACTGCTTAAGAAGATGAAAAAACAGAACAAGTAAAAATTAAACAATATTTTTATAAATTTATCCTTTTATTTTTTTGAATGTCCAAACATGTAATTAGAAAAGCAGTATACATTTTAATTTATGAATATGATCAACTTTTTTGAAAATACAAATATTGTATTTTAATTACTTATTCATAGAATTATTTCTATTTAATAAATTTTTTTCCGATTTTTCGTCAACGACATATGTTTAATTGTCATAAACCTATTTTAAACAATTTTCTTTTAAATTAATAACAAATAGTTGCATTCAAAGTGTGTTAATAATATATTATAATTTTCGTAAAAATAAAAATTTTATTATTAAATTTTGTAAAAAAAAAAAAAGTAATGATAATGGGCTTGAAGAAACTACAAAAAGTTGTACACAAATTAAATTTTTAAATAAAAAACTATTTAATAAGTAATTTAATTGTTTGCACATAACAGATTGCCTATAGAATAATCAAATGATTATAATTTCTGTTACAATTAAAAGCGCAACTAAATTTTCACAATATTTTTAATATTCTAATTAATTTAGTTAAATTGGTTTTGAATAGCTAATAATGTATAATTTATACTTACTTAATACAACTGTGTAAAGAGGCATATACTTTTATGCTTTATAATATAAATTTTTATTTTGATACATTTTTTATTATCATATTCTTTTTAAATTTCATACTACTGTCAGTTAACAATAATAAACAATATTGTATACGCAAAGTAATGACAAGACATAAAATTGTGATATTTTATTATTTTTTTCATTTTAATTCAACATTTTTTTATTTAAACGCAATTAGTCTTTTCTTTAGAAGCTAAAATACAAATTTACGAGTTAATTCTTCAAGATTATACTGCAAGTACTTAAATTACTTTTAAAATATGATAAATGCGTTTGTTTAATTTCAAAAATCTAATTCCACACTACGTAGTAACTGTGGTTTTAGTAACTTTGTTTTTGCTTACATGATATTGTGAATGTCGACTAAAGAAATAGCTAACAGTTCTAAAATTCTAAAAACATATTTTTTATTCTTAAAAGTTTTTAGCGTACAGTTACGAAAAATGCTTTAAAAAGTAGACGTATCTTTTCAAAAGCTGTTTTTATACATTATTTCTCAATAATATATGTGTATGTTAACAATGATCATGAAATGGCACGAAAAAAGTGATTCTCTTGAAATTTAAAATATTTCATTGATAGTTTTATAGAAAAATGTGTATTAACTTGCTCTGACTGAAGTATATTTACGTGCAAATCTTGTTATAAATAATCTTATAAAATTAACAGAAATTTTTATAAAAGAAAATTTTCGCATGCAAAAACTTTAATAAATTCATACATTTTGTATCAAAATTAAGTAAATAAGATGTAAAATTATAAAAATTATTTTTTACTTGTCTTTGATTATTTTATTTTGTCGAAAATATTGAAATTGTCAAATATCAACTCTCAAAGTCAGCAAGTTAGAAAGCAGAAGCTTAGGTTCCGCTTGTATTTTTAAAATGCAATGTGACCGCATTACATGTTCTGATAACTTTTTTTGATAGATCTTGCCAAGTAAACTGAGAACCAAATGCCCATTCCCTGAAAAAAAATTTATCGATATTACTTAAAGTATTAAAAATGAATATATAAAGTCGAATAATACTATTGTATAGATTTTATTAAATTTTATTTAAATTATTATGCACTTAAAAAAAATTTTTTAATTATTATTGGTACTATTGAAATTTTTAAGACTTTTGCCTCTAATTCTGTACTTAAATATGTTAAAGATGCAATTAAACAAGTTATATTAATAAAAAAAAAAAAAAAACTACTATACATATAACAAAATAATTGCACATAAAATGTAGATTAAGAATAATAAAAAATAAGAATTAAATTTTCTTTATTCTATAATATTTTAATTTCGCGTTAGATTTTCAAAATTCTTAAACAAATGTAAAATATTTTTTAAATTTATAAAAAAAATGTTGAACCCAAAGATTTTGGCCAAATAATTACTAGCAGTAATTTTACAAGAAAAAATTCATTATCTTTTGCAATCATTACCTGAACGAAGGCAATACCTAGGCCGGTGCCTCCCAATTTTACGGCATTTGTCGAAATGAAATTAGATACAGCATTTATACAACCTTCTTTATATACTATTAAATCGGGATTATTTAATTTGCAGTATTCAGAACCAACTGCTTCTATATTTTTCTTACAGCAAGACATCGGTAAATTGTCATCCGTTGCATTTAACTTTTTTATCCAATCTTCAGGTCCATCGATACCGCAACATTTAAACTACAACAATAAACATTTAAATTATAATATGCATGAAAATTTTGATATTTTTTGTAAAAATCATTTATAAGAAAGATTTTTTGACATTTCTTTTACTACGAAAAATTAATAAATACGTATGTTTTTCATTTAACGATAGTGTCGAATAATTTTCAATTTTTTGTTTTACAACTTTTAATATTTATTGAAAAAATTAAATTTTTACATGATAGATTCATTCTTATTTTGTAGATACTTTTAAAACGCTGATGTATTTTAATAATTTAATTTAATTTTATATTCATTATTAAATTTGAATATGTGTAAATAAAAATATTTCTTACATGTTGCTGAAGCTCATACCAAATATATTTAATTTCAGTATTCAAGTGTCCCATAGAATCTGACATCTTCTTGTGGACAATTTCTTTAACATTAGAACGCAAGACATAACCAGTTATACCAGCGGATAGTTCCAATATAAACACCAAGACCATAAGCGATGCAAACTGAAAGAAAATATTTCGATTACGTCAAAATTTAAATTCATTCGGTTTTTCAGTCTAAATAAGTGTAAAAATAAGTTATATTTTTCAATTTTTATAAAATGGAATAAATAATAATAAATGAGAGCCATTAATTGTTTAATGATTCGTTTTTTATAAGTTAATCATATTTTTTTTTTTTTTTTTTTTTTTTGCAATAAATATCGTCGATGAAAAAATAATATTTACCGTGACGATCATGCAATAATTTTCTCGTATGGCCCCGCAGCATCCAAAAAAGGCAATGAAAAAAATAATGGAACCAATTGCGATCAATAGAGACGGCACGGAAAGATAGTTATCGTCGAGAAAATGATGATAGTTGTGAAACTCTCCATGTATAACCGAGCCTACTGATACCAATATTATACCGGTGATCTGAAAATACATTATATGTATAAGTTTAAATTTTATACATATATATAGTTTTTGCATTATGCATATATAGGCTTATAATATTGGAAGTTAATTTTGAGATAGTGTTATCATTTTTTTTTTTTTTTTTTTTATGAAAAAATTAATGGCTGGTGACGTGAAGAAAATAATGTCAGCAAAGTTATATATATATATATATAAAAAAAGAAAAAAAAACAATAAGTGTCTTCTTGTATTTATATATATTTATGGAACAAAACTTCAATATATAAGTCTTCACTTGCAGGGTAATTACGGTGAATTATTCTGGTAGAAATGACCCGTGTGTGTCACTTCTTCGGCTTCACTGTAGTACTGCTCCAATTTTCCACAAAAAGACTTTAAATCCCAATGTGATTTAGGTACTTTTTGTAGACAATAACGTAATACAATATGATGAACTTAATTAAACTGAATTTAATTAACACCACTGTATTGTTTAAAAATTATTTACTTGAATATTTAATTGTTAAACAAATTTAGTCATTTTAATCTTCAACGCCTTACGAATATTAACTTAATAGTTAAACAGTCCTCTGTTAGAAAAATCAATATATATTTATTGTAAATAGATAATATTATTA
Source organism: Chalcis sispes (assembly GCA_949987625.1). Classification (NCBI taxonomy): domain Eukaryota; kingdom Metazoa; phylum Arthropoda; class Insecta; order Hymenoptera; family Chalcididae; genus Chalcis; species Chalcis sispes. Next base: position 67,321,849 of record OX465095.1, read on the forward strand.
AATAACTTGAGCCTGATACATTAATACATTTCCTTTATTCACTGATCTTATTGTAAATAAAGATTATAAATATTTTAATCAAATTTATTCACTAGTTTCTTTTCAAAATTAATGTTAAGAATAATTTAAATATTTTTATGTTATGACAATTAACATTTTTAGTTTCAAATTAACAAACTTTACAAATAAGATAGTTACGGATAAACAGTTGAGCAGATTTTTTTATTCATTTTTTTTTTTTTTTTTTGATAATATTTCTTGTTGAAAAAATCAATTTCTTTGTAAAAGTAAATTAAATTTAAAATATATGCTATTAGTATTACATTTTCATTATTCACAATTAAAAAATAAATGTTTTTTATTTGTTTGCATGATCTTAAATTACATTAAATATTATGTAAAACTAATTTTACTGAAACATGCTAATGTAATATAACAACAAATACACACCAAAATGATTATTATTCATGAAAATTAAAAGATAAGGCATAGAATTCACGTTCTAAACTCTTATTGGATAAAATGAAAATCCTATTTCAATAGCTGCGGTGTCCGAGCGGTTAAGGAGATGGACTTGAAATCCATTGGGTTCTACCCGCACAGGTTCGAATCCTGTCCGCAGCGAATTTTTTTTTTTTTCTTTAATTTAGTATTACCGTTAAATTCATGAAAGTTTTAATTTTTATATAAAAGTATAATAAATTATCAATAAAAAAAAATTGACTTTTAAAATAATAAAAAGTGTACTGTGTTTCTTCATTAAATAATTTAATTTTTAATTAGATAACATAAACTTGATACTGTTCGATATATTAGTTTTTAAATTAATGAACTATATTTAATTAATCCAAATCATAAATAAAAAATTTTGTTAGCGTATGAAATATGAATATTAATTTATATTTAATTTTGTGTAATCCAGTAAGTTTTTATTCGCGCTTTTAAAATGTCGTTTATTTAATATTTGATTACGAAATTATGATAATGACTATTTTTATTGGAAATCTAACGCCGTAAGAAAATTTCGTATGAATTTCGTCGGACATTTTATTTGCCGTTCAATTAATTAAACTATACTATTAAAATACAATACGAGATTTCTAAAAAAATGAAATATACGGCAATATTACAGATATGAGCGTGCGCTCGCAAACATCGTATTGCGAATAATTGACTTTTTTTTTTTTTTTTCTTTTAATCTCTCTTAGCGCTTTTTGCGGCATTTCGATATCATTGGCTATACGACTCAGTGACACGTCATTCGCGATGATTGCTAAATTTTAACAGAGATTTAACCATTTGAAAGGTACTTATTGAAGCATTGTTTTTAAAATTGAGCATTAATATTTAAAAAGATAAAAACTTTTTTTCATTATATAAACAGGAAAGTTTATATTTGATATCAAAATTAAATGAGAAAACAAAAATGAAACCAATTGCGAGAGAACTTAGAAATACATATTACTATATTCCTATGAAAATTGTGTAATTATCTATCACTCTAAAAAAATTTTTCTACACAATCAATATTTTAATAACTAAATAATGAAAAAAAAAAATTTTATTACTCATGAAATTATAAAAAAAAACTTTCTTCACATTTCATTTTTATATAATTGAACATTTTTTATTTCGATTTTATCTTTGCTATTACAATTTTTAAAAACTTTTGAATTTACAACATATATCTTTTCTACATTTTATATTGATTATTATAATTAAAAATCACGTGTACGTATTATCACTGAGTATATTATAGTATAACTATATATGCTTATATGTGGCATATCAGTTTACATTTTATTCCATTAAAACGTTTTATAAGTCTAAAATGAAATCATGTTGACATAATTTCAAGGATTTCGAAGCAAATGAGCTGATTATTCAATATTTTTTATTTATTTTATTACATAAACAACCTATTTTTTATTTATTTTTATGTCAAAGAATTATGAATCATTAAAAAAATATATTTTATTTAAAAATTAAATTTAAATCTTTTGTATTTTTTATTTCAAATGAGAAACCGATTTAAAATAAAAAAAAAAAACCATAAATGTATAAACGTTTGCGAAAGCGTAGATAAAAAAAAATCCATAAATAATTGAAAATTGAAAAAAAAATACGTAACAGTACTTTTGCATAATATATAATTTGGAAAGGCGGCGATTAAGTAGGCTACGTAGAAAGTAAAAGTCCAAGTATGATCTTTGATTTTCAGAAGAATTTTATATCCAGATAAAACTTAAACATATGATGTGTTACATTTCAATAAGTGCCACGTATTATAAAACTTCAAGTAAAATTTATACATTATCTGTAGAGGAGAATCGTTCTTATTGATATAGCACCGTTAATGGTTATTTACTACGCACAGAACTCGCAGTTGTTTATTGTATCAACAGTGCCGGCAAAACTACCGACTGTATAAAAGTAAAGGAAAAGTAAAAAAATCGAAGAAAGTTTATACGTAACAAGCTTATGCGAAGTTATCGATATCAGAACGCGAACATATGTATGTTGACACGTTTTTGCATATACACGTATTGACACGTATGCGGTTTAATCGCGCGCAGATAATGATAAACGAAAAATACATCAACATAAGTTCCCGTTGCGAAACTCACCACAAACAGCAGATTGAATATGAACATAAGGTACTTGATGCATTGAGTGCTCGTTGACAATTTCAAGCTGCTCACCATGGCTGAGCCTTCGCCGACGGCACAGCGTACGGCACGATAACACCAAACGAAAATAAATAAAAAAACGATGAAAAATAAATTAAAATGAAAGCGCAAGCGTTAACGCCAAGAAACTTTGAAGGTTAAATTTATTTTAAACGCGCTGCCTTTTTCGTTTTGGCACAATAATTATTTCCAATGCGCGCGGTTGTCACGTGCACGAGCAATTCAACGAATCTGGACTGCGCGCGAATCGCCCCTCTGAAAGCACCTTCGAGTAAGCTCCGATCTCTTCGCTGCTTTCGTAATTGTTAGCGCATGCGTAAACGCCCGAGTGCAATTTTACCTGCTTCAATCTATTTTGTTTTATTTTCTTTTGTTATCTTTTCTGTTTGTTATGCCGCACAAACGCGAGCGCGCGCGCACGCACGAGCGTGTTTATCCTCGAGCTGATGTATAAAGACTGAACGAAAACTGTTGTACGAAAGGCGCTTTTGCTATTCGGTTAATATTCTAGTTTACACGGAGTGAGAGGATAGGAAGTCCACCATCGATAAAAGAGTAATAAATATCGGTGGACCTGCATTCATTTACATAGTATGTCCGTATGAATGTGTTTGTGCGCATGTGTGTGGGTTACCAATGCATACAAAGCTGCGCATATTGGAATCTTGTCTATACGATTTTACGGAACTGGTTATACACCTCTGAGTGTTTTTATTAGTCGCGTGCTTTGTCGAATTTCAAAGATTATCTCTCGATCTTCACGGATGTACCAGTCCGTTCTTTCTCTTGTTGGAAAAAATCTATTTCGACCGATGAATTTTTGACGTTTTAACGTAAAAAAAATAAAAATTTTAACGTTACAGAGACAGAATATAAATACAGTAATTCATTATAATTTAATACTTTTTAATGCACTGTGAAATTTTGCACAAAGTAAAAATGAAAAATGAATGCAATTAAAAAATTTCAATTATTTAAAAGAACGTTAACTTAAATTTATTCTAAAAATATTCGTTTAAGTTTTAAAAAATACACTAAATTTTGCCCGCGGCTTCGCTAGCGCCAAGTTCGTTTCTGATTGGTAAATTTTACCTGCAAAGGTTTAAAAAATTTTTTACTAATACATTAGAATATATCGAAACCACCAAGCTACTGACGAACGAGCTTATGCGTGAGTTTATTCCCACAAATTTGAGAGTCTGTCCTTGATGCTTGTGTTTATAGTCACTGAAAAGCAGACTTTGAGAGGAAACTGTAATCTTTAAATTCGAATGGAAGATTTTTCGAAATTATATTGTTAGTATTAGCATCGTAAGAGTTGAATTTTTCTAAAAATCTTGATTTAGGTTTACTATGTTCGTATGTAAGTAAAAAATTAAATACTCAATTTTATGATTCTAACTTCAAAACTGACAGACTTTCATACAAATTTCAAATTTCTATTTTACTCCCCCCCCCCTCCCCTTAAGGGTTAAATTTTCAAAAATCCCTATTTAGCGGATGCCTACAGTCAGTATGTCACCTTTTCCTTATATACATATACATTTAGATAATTGTTCAAAATAAATTTTTATCATATACATATCGAAATATAAACAATATTCATTTTTTAAATATTAAGGAAACAGTTTATTTATTATTCTTTCTTATACCGAACGTCTAACAATTTTTTTTTTTTTTTAATCAATCCTAACTACTTTATCGTTGTTCAATACATCGGAATGATACAAATGTATACAACGAAATTTCAGTAGAAACAAAGGAAAAATGATAGAATTTAGAGATACATGTATGCAGAGCAAGTATTTAAATAATAATAAAGAATTCACATTTTGAGTCATCGTTATATTTACTGTGATTGATTAAAATTTGAAAAAACTGGGACAGTATATGGTTTTTCTTTTCTTTTTTTTTTTTTTTTTTAATAACTAATTTACAGTATTTTATAAATAATATATCATGAAAGATAAATTAAAATGATTTATAATTAAATTATTTAAAACTTTTTAAATAATAAGGTCACAATACTTAAAAAATTTCAGATCAAAGTTATACAGACACATTATGCAATCGCGGTTGAAAGTAGTGAACAACTAAAGAAAGATGGAGTAATTGGGTATTAAAACCAAGTTAAAGAAAAGAAATACGTGGCAACAAACAAGTTGTACGCGCGCTTCTGAGCTCAACGAAGCGGAGCAACTTTAAGAATTTTTAACGATAACAACCACGTGCTTATGGTCAATAAACCTTTCACATACGATAAATTGATTGAATTGATACTACTACAGAATAATTATAGACTTTCACTCTTTCGGAAATTTGAAATTAGTTACGTTAAACAATGATAAATTCATTAACACGTTGCAATTTCTTATAAATAATAAAACGATTTTTTCAAGCAATATGCGTACAAACTGTTAAGTTTATAGATTTGTTACAGAGAAATTAATATCGTTAATTTAACTAAACATTAGTATTATTTTATGTTTAAAATTTATTTATAAATGTCTATTATACTGGAGTTTATAATTATCATTGTTGCGAGGTAATTTTACTATAGAAGTAATCTTTATCAAATTTCTTTTATGACATCAATTTTAATTTTGCTACATAAGTTGATCTTGCTAGATAAGGAATAGAAATATTTTTAAATATTATTAAAATACATACTATTTAAATACGTGAAGCATAGAATAGAATACAAAAACTCGGAGGGACCCTAGAGGTGTAGTGCCTTTAGCTTTTGCCTTTGTAAACTCTTCCCATCCTTTTCTCAGGGTGCTCTAGGACATGTTCGTCGCTGAGCAATATCCCCGAACCCATTTAAGGCTGTATTCTCTGATTTCCTTCGGTGTGGTAAATTCTCTCCCGATCCATTTCCGTCTGTAAGCCGCTAAAGCCAGACACTCACAGAGTAAGTGAATTGGGGTCTTTTCACATTCTTCATCACATGTCGCAGACAGGTGATCTTATATTTCCAATCTTGTGCTGAAATCCTTTAAGATCGCCGTGTCCTGTAATTAGTTCTACGGCTCTCCTGAGTTGCCACCTGCTTAAGAACAGCAGTTCATTGCTCCACCTATCTCCAGTAACCCCCCACAGGGCCTTAGCTTTTCCACATTCGGCGGATGTGTGCCACGCCATCCTGCGCAATCCCTCTTCATATTTGGCAATTTTATTTCGTCTCTCTTGGAATGACATCCCTACACGTGCCATTACAGGTTCCTGCATGTGACAGCCCTATTTGGCCAGTGCGTTCGCCCTTTCATTGCCCTTCCACCTGGAGTGCTTAGGTATCCAGATAAGGTTGAGGCGGTTTTCTTTGCTTAGATCAGACAACGCTGCTTTGGTGTTTTTCACCAGCTTGGAGTTGGTGGGGACTTTCCCTAAGGCTTTCAACGCTATTTGACTGTCCGAGCAGATCCAGATAGTTAGTCTGTTTCTGCCTTTTTTCAATAGTTTCTTAGCACACATTTTGATTGCGAGCAGTTCAGCCTGGAAGACCGTGTTGCAGTCTTCTAGTCGAAAGCAGAAACTGTCCGTGTGTTTAGGACCACAGAAACCGGCTCCTACTCCCCACCCTGTCTTGGACCCGTCAGTGAACCATATTTCACCGTGCCTGGGCCTGTGTTCCTCCCATCCTTCTCTCTGTCTCTCTCTCTCCCTCTGGTATGTGGATTTTAAAATTCTCATACCTGAACGTTGTGAGTAGGATTCTACCCTGCGGTTCTTTTCAGATTTCCCTCAGTTTACCCCTAAAAAGCTGCTTATGCCTTTTGTTATTTGCCCTCCATCCTCCGACACAACTTTTTGTCCATGAAAGCGAGAACCGCATCCGCTGGAGTTTTGGCCTCAGCGGATACTTCACCCTCGCTGCTTTGTTTTATTTTCTCCGCAGTTTCTTCCATTTTGTTTTTTTTTCTGCCATGTTAGCCCCACGAGCAGTTAGGGAAGTATACGTCGACCGCCGCAGAGCCCCGTATGCGACGGCAAGGCGACTAAATTACTCAGAGGTTGCGCCATGTACCTCTGAGGGTCTGTTAGCGACCCTCCATAACTCTAAGGGCTACGAATCTGCTCAGCACGGATCACCTAACACCTTCAGATCGGGGGTGTATATACCCATTCAGTTCACCAACTGTGAATGGAGGGCTGTTTGTTGATCCCCATGCAGTTGGGCCAGAAAGGGGCGCTAACCGGGACTTACCTGCCCTACATTCATGCTGGTCCTGTTTATCGGGAATCACTCATTCATACTATTTGCCCGTTTACAGGGGGTCCTATTCATACAAGCCCTTCCATGCAGCTCCGCCCCGCTTTTTCCCCTCTGCACAGGTTAAGCCTCCCCACCCGTCCACCCGAGCGCATCACCAACGTGAGTTCTCGAGTGGCACACGACAAGGTCCTACAGCCCCTAGGGGAGGATAAGTGAGGCATACAAAGATTAGGATTATTTCAATACTTATTTATATAAAAATGTTTGAAATTTAAAAATTTAATTATAAATATAAATTAAAAAACAAAATAAATATTTTTTTAAAACGAAATCTTATTATAATAAAAGAAATCTTATTATAATAATCAGTATCACATCAATATTATTTTCAAATATTAAATATTTTTAAACTTTATATTATATTAATTTTTTAATTTTTAGCCTGAAAGAAAATTTATTATAAAATTTTCAATATTTCAAAAAAATAATTATTTTAAATAATTTATGTTAATTATATAAAGATTTTATTAAAAAGAATAATTTTATTTGTTTAAAATTTTTCTTTGTTTTATTTACAGAAAATATCTTTAACAATTTAGTAATAATAAAAAATATAGGACTTAAAAAACAGTAATAAAACGAACCTTTAAGGTATACCTTAAAGGTTCGTTTTTATACTGTTTTTCAATGAATACTGTTTTTCAAGTCCTATATTTTTTATTATTACTAAATTGTTAAAGATACTTTATGTAAATAAAACTAAGAAAAATTTTAAATAAATAAAATTATTCTTTATAATAAAATCTTTATATAATTAACATAAATTATTTAAAATAATTATTTTTTTGAAATATTGGAAATTTTATAATAAATTTTCTTTCAGGCTAAAAATTTTATATTATTATTTCTTCGTCATTTATCGTGTGTCAATAAGAAACGGAAGTGTTTACGAAGCTTCAACAACTTGAGCTTAGATGACACTAGTAACAGGTTTCTTGATGAAGGATTTATGGCTGTATAGTTATAAGACTGATACCAATAAAAATCTATATAATAATAATTTAAAGAATTTTACTAAACATTTAACGTAAATAAATTAAATAGATATTTCCTAAATTATTATTTAATTAGTAAAAAATAAAATAGAAATTGTAATGTTGTTTCGAAGAGTGGATAGTTATTAAAAAAATAAGAATATTTTTGTAACGATTTGTATTTCAAAATATATCACGAACATCGAATCAAATTTCTAGGTATTTAAATATAGTAAGGTATATAATACTTTGATCGATATAATGTTAAACAAACTTTATGATTTTGCAAAAACATTACGCATTCGAATACCTTAAATAATATATATACACGATTCAATTTAATATTATAATAATTTTATTAACATTACAGGTACAATAATAAAAAAAAAAGAAGTTTATAAAGCTTATAAATATTTAAAGAAAATATTTTACCTTTCTATTCCTTTGAGTGCTTACGAAATTATAAAGCGATAGATAATGTTAGAATAAAATATGCTTTTATATGAAAATATAAAAAATGACGTTCTCTCAATAACTTCTAAAAATTTATAAACGTCAAAGACAAAACCTACTTTTTACTTCAGTCGTAACTGCTCTGAACCAAATTCGCTACATATCGCCCATGCAAATTGTCACTTTCTTGAAATTTAACAAAGTTTTCTTTCAGGTACCGAGCTCGACCATCGATATGAGTACAAGTTGTATATCGTTTCACTTGTCGGGAAAAATGCATTCTACGCATCATAATATACCTATGCGGTTTGTAAACTACAAGACGTATCACATAAGGCGACAGAGAGAAAGAGAGCCGAGTCAGGCGGTGGTGACGCGCTGCTTCGAAAGTTGAGAAATGGAATTGAACGATCCGTCCAACGCGCGGAGCTAAGAAAATAGGGGATGAAGGAAGGAGGGTGCCACTTGGCTGGCGATGCTTGTCTCTATTGTTGGTGTACTGTGCCAGAAGCGGCATGGCTTTTTTACACGCGCGGACGCACGTAAGGTTTCCCTTTACTCCTACTCGTCCCAAGTTCGGCGCGACGTCATCGTGCGAAATAAGGAGGGGATTCCCCTTTTTCTTGGAAAATTGCTCGCTCGCGGCTTACGCGTACATGGGCTAAACGGCTCTCCCCTTTTGACTTGTATTTGTGCACGAACTGATCTAATGGGATGTGGTGGTGCGTTGAGTCCTTTTAGAACTGTGCAGCAGGATAACATATTCTGAACGAGAGACAAAAAAATTTGCAGTCGATGTTAATTTTTTTTTTTTTTTTTTTTTTTTTTTTTTTTTTTTTTAGTAGGTGTATCTGTTTAATAAGAAGCTTGTCTTGATACAAATTTCGTTAATTTTATGAATTGATATACTTATTGATTAAGTTTATTTTATATTTTTGATGAATGTTTCTATTAATTAAATAATGATAAGAAAATTAGTATATTAATTTAATAATAGCTTAAGTCATTAATCGATTTGAAAAAATGGAACTGTTAATTTATCTGAATATAAATAAATAAATTTAAAAACTTGTATTAAATTTTCTTGAAAAAATAAAATATGTGTAAGGCAATTTTTATATAATATAAAATTTTTATGTTTATTTTTATGTTATTGTATAAATACTGCTATTCTCCTTTAATCTCAAATAATAAATTAATTGTATTTACAAACAAGGATTTATGTAAAAAAATATTTAATAACGAAGTAACGTTTCATAACAGTGACTTAAGTTTAATAATAAATTTAAATATAGTTCAAATAAAATTCTCGTTGCAGTCATATATTGTCGTATTTATTCTCAAGTAATTTTATAGCCCATTTTATTCCTTGAAAAAGTATTAAAAAGTTATTGCGTATTAAAATCTATGTAAACATAAATCATTATAATTTATATATTTATAAATTCATAATAGAATTTTATAATTTAAATTTCTTACAAATTTTAAATCACAATTTTGACCCTTTTTTTCGAAATAAATAGAGAACTTTCAGTCAAAATTGAAATGACTTTTGTTACGAAGCAGCGTTACAAAATGCTTTTTTAATAATTATTAAAATATTAAATTTTTATAAAACTTATTAAATCCAACTACAATAAATAGATAATAAAAAAAAAAAACTATTAGAATTTTCCAAAACTCAATGACTAGAAGATAAGATTATCTCAAGTGTTATTTATATTTCTTAAGTTTTTCATCTTCATTCACTTTGCAGGAAGTCGCAAAACAAACAATAAGCTACCAGTTGGAGTGGCTAAAGAGTTAAGGTATATGTATATATATATCATAAGCCAAGCATCAGTTCATCTGTTTGATCTTCGATCTCTTAACCCTACATAGCAAGAAAGAAAAAAGAAAGGAAGGAAGTCCACGACAGTGAACCATAGTAAGTTAAGTGTGCGGAAGAATCAAAGAATCGGTCGTCGACGTCATCCGGTAAAACTCAATTGCAACGAATCGAAGAACGCTTCCGTCGTGTGGCGATGGTTCCAAGGTGAAGCGAGTTGCGCATTACGAAGTCGATGGGTAATGGAGGGTAGCGATAGTATAGATGTATGTACCCCTAAGGGAGCAGCGGCCTCGGCGAGCGTTTGTGTACAGGTAGCACACAAAGGAGAATAGTATAAAAATTAGCCACTTGCGCTCGCGCGCGCGTACTATAATGTCCCGCGAGCGCCTGCTGCGAGTTACACATTAATCAATACGCTTACATACATGTGCACACTCGACCAGTCACATGTGAATGTACAAGAGAAAGGTATATATATATATAATACCAGATGTACAAAATGCACTCGTTTTACGTGCATGTATTGCTGCTACTTGTACATGTACAAACAATGCTTTCGATGCGCGAATTCGATCGCTCCCACCATCGCCAAGACATATCCGTGCATAATACTTTAACCGAGCTTACATATAGGTGTATCCGTATATTTAAAAAGAAAAAAAAAAAGGAAAGAGGGAAAATTATAAAAGTAGAATCGCGTGTACGTGTGTGCAGCATGCGAGCTTGGAGGACACATTATTACGAAACAAGCGACAGGTGTGTGACTGTGTGAGCTCACACTCGAATTACCCCTTAAGTTACGGCGATAGGTATACATGTGTATACTTTTTATACGAACGAATAAACGTATATGCAAGGGTGATAGCCGCCAAGGGGGTTGAAAGTAAGCAAAGTGCAGAGCAACATAGACGGAAAGCGTGACCAAGCCGGTTCGGTTTCACACAGCTTTTGCTTCTTTTTTTTATATCAGGTATAGGTGTAAATTATTCTTTGCTGAAACGTCTCTCTGTGTGGGCATATACATAGAGGCCACTTCGTTGCCACGCATTTTCATGTTCTTTTTTTTATATTTTTTTTTCTGCATAATGACTTTTTTGGAGAACAGTGAAACGAGGATTTTTTTTTTTTTTTTTAAAGTGTGTAAAATATGTCGTTAAAATATATTTATTGTACAAGCTTACTAATTCAGTGCTTTTCTTTAATATCGTTAAATACAGACTAATATTTATAAAAAATAAATTAGTTACCACTGTTAAATTATTATTACTACTTTTAAACATTTTTAGTTAATCAGTTCAGTACCGTAAGATATGTACAGTTCCAAAACAAAATATTTCTATTGTTATTAATATCAAAATTAACTTAATAATATATGTCACTACACTGCATTGATTTATATGCAATTCATTTAAAAGTTATGAAAGTTTAGTTGTTTGACATGCCAATAATTTAAATGTGTTTGATGTATGATTTTTTTTTTTTTTTTTTTTTTTTTGAGCATATAAATCTAAGTTTAATTTACTTGTATGTATTAAATGTATGTATTTATTTAAGATTGTAATATGCCTTTTCAATATTTTATTTATATTTTTAAGAAATTTCATTTACAGTTAGAAAGTTAAAACTATACTTTTATTTTATAAATATAAAAAATGTTTTATTACATATATTTTACAAATACAATAAAATTAATAGTAAAAATATTTTACTGAATAGAATAATAAAAATGATTAATATTCTAATCATTATTAATATAAATAGTTTCGAGTTAGATGCACAGAATATACATTTAATTCAAATATTTTTTAATAATCTATCTTTCACTGAAAATAATAATAATTTATAAAATCCGTAATCCTTTTAAAATTAAATAATAAATTTATAAAAGATATAAAATATAAAAATCTAAAATTTTAATCTACACGAATTAAAATATAAATTACACGCACTTGTTAAAAAAATTTTAAATATATCGAAATGGAATTTTCTGACTACGATCATCATTATGTAAAATGCTTAAAATACCGGCATTTCTCTTGGTCGGATGTTTCTGCTTCTAATGGTATCTACAGATATATTTGCCTTTACAATAGCTTACATTCTCCGGAAATGTAGAAAACTACCGCAAAAGAAGTTTTAAACAACTCGACAAATACAAACAAATTTTGGGACAAATTACAAGAAGTGCATATTTTTTTAATTAAAAAAATTGTAACATCAACTTTTCTATTTAATATTATGTTTAAATGAAAATAAGAATTATAAATTTAAAAAAATTTTAAGATTCACATAAATTAAAAAAAACTCAGAAATATTTGATTAAATGTATATTTTTGTAATGTATTTTATATTTTTTTAATTTTAATAATTGCTTTATAACAATTATTATTTTTACTTATTTACTGACTTTTTAATTTGCAAAATTTTAATTATTAAAAAATTAATCACATTTCTTAATAATTCAATGCAAAGATCAACAGTCTCATTAAAAAGCCAGTACTTTTACATAAAATTAAGCTTAAGGCAGTTCAATTATTCTTTAGAGCAAAACTTTTTATAAACTTGATAAAAGATTTCATATTTTATTGCCATATACATTATCTTACCCCTATGAAAATGAAAGGAAATTCAATCATTGATTTATATCTTTATATTTTATTTTTAAAAACTAAACGAATGGGAAAGAAAAAAGACAACGTCGTTTATTCGTTATCGTCAATTTCCAACCAAAAAAAAAGTAACAACATAAGTCTGCCGTCCATTGGAATAATTTTTCCTCCAATATTATAATGCCCGTGGCATTAAGTACGCGATAAAAAGTGTAGTAAATAAAACAGGACAAGGAAGTAAAGAGAGAGGGAGAGAGAGAGAGAGAGAGTAGCCTCGTCGGAATGAATCGAAGGCACGGGCGACAGGCGGCCGCGTCATAGCGCGTTGAGTAGAAAAAGGGTGGGTGCGCCCCCGACGATGTGCGTCGGCGTCTGCTCGCTCTCTCTCTCTCTCTCTCTCTCTCTCTTTTACTTGTAGCTTGCTCGCTTATTCTCTACGATACTTGAAGATGCCGTGGCTGCTATGTCTAGACGCGCGAGGCATCGCGAGAGAAAGATGCCTGGTCTATGCGTCAAAGATGGGTACCGATGTATCCCGCTTCCCTCCTTGAGCTTCTGCTCTAGCTTTTTGTTTTATATAAGTGCTGGCTTCTATTAAGGTGCTTAAACGCTAGAAAGTCACGTTTATGTACTTTAACGAAGAGATTCTTTAGTTAATTGGTTGATATGGCAATTTTTTTGCTGCTGGTTTTTTATTTTATAGGCCGGTAAAAAAAAAAAATTAATTTTACTTTCGGGTGGTTTAATATGCATTAGGTACTTCAAATAATTGAAAAAGCGCTTCAAACGTCTTAAGGACGTTGTAAAAAAATTGTCAGAGTTTGTGAAATTTTACATTTTCTTCCGAGTTGAATATTTTTATTGTAATTATAAACCTAAAATATTGTTCTCAAATGTACACTTTTAGTAACAATGATTGTAAAATATTTTTTACATGAATAATTGAAATTCGCGAACATTTTTTATGTACTAAGTTGAAAATATTTGTTTTACTGTATTTAAATTACTCAAAAGTAAAATTATTGTGAATTGAGGCGCAGTTCAGGAGAAATCACCCCTTAAAATTTGCACATTTAATAAAATACGCAAAAACTTGGGGAAGTGACGAAAGACGAAAGAGGAAAGCTTCGAGTGAGTTCTAGAACACAAAGAAAGGAAAAGCAAACGTTTGTGTTTAAAGCAAGAACGAAAAAAACAAGCATAAAAGAATTAAGAAAGAAATGTAAGAGGCGCAAGACACAAAAAAAGTGCATAAAACCAAAATGCGAAGGAGAAACGGAAGCTTACAATACTAAAACAACAGTGGTGTACCCACACATATCAGTGGTACAACGGGTGCAGTATAAGTAAAAGCAGGACGACCGGACCTGCTCCCATTGTAAAAAGGGCGTAAGAGAGAGAGAGAGAGAGAGAGAGAGAGAAAGAGAAAGATAGATACATATAGATTACCTTCAATCTGACTATAACGTAAATCAGAAAAAGAGAGAAGATGAAGGAGAGAGAGAGCGAGAGAGAGAGAGAAGGAAGGGGAATCGGTCGACTAGGGGCGCGACTCTCTCGCTCTTTCTCAACCATGGCGCAAACCAGATAGAGAGAAAGGGACGAACGCGTAACATAAAGATAGAAAGAGAAGGAACGAGGTAGCAGCGGCGACGGCGGCGGCGCGCGACGGATTCGACGGTGCAGTGGCGGCGGCGGCCACCTCTCACAGGCAGTTAGTTGCTGGAGAGTCAGTTGATGTGTGTCTGTGCGTGCGCGCCGTGCTACATTAGAGTCAGAGCCCGACCCCACATATATAGATTCAAGCCCTTATTTTTGTTTTCTTTGCGACGACAACAACGAAGGAACTAACTACGACGACATTCCTATTCGTTCGTGTGTTTCGAATATACACTTGGTAGATTTATAGTTTGAGTTGCATCGAAGCTAGAAAAGGAACGGACAGTGAGGCGCGCGTCTTTCATCGTTATACACATACGGAGAAAGAAGGATCTCTGTACTACTCTCGTTCACACTCGAATCCTCCGATCGCGTGTCCTGCAACGAACACAACGCGAAGAGAAATTGAACTATTCTCTGCTTAAAGTGAGCCCGATTTTGTTTTCTTTATCTTTTCTTTTGGTAAAAAGATAAACAAGAAGCAACAAAAATGGTGTCCGGTGGCATGGCTTGTGTTAAGTACCTGATTTTTCTCTTCAATCTTATCTTTGCGGTAAGTACCAAAGACACTACACGATGGCGTGTTTTGTTATGATTTTTCGTCGCGTTCTTTTTTTATCTGTTCATTTAACCGTTATTATCTACATTTTTGTCTCGTTTATTATTAATATATAAAAGTGAAAAAGGTTAAAAAATATCGAAAAAAATTTGAAAATTAAATGAGTGAATTTCTGCCGCAAATGTAATAAAAGATTATTATTTTTTCATAAAAGGTTAAAAAGTAAGTACGTAATTTTTCGAAAACGAGACAATCTATTGTTTTTTGCGAAACAAAATATTTAACCTTTGTATATGTATGTATATTTATGACAAGAGCATAAGTTCACGAAAAATCTACGAGATTTTCGTTTAAAAACAGGTTTTATAAATATACAATTCGTATTCTTTTTCTTTTTCGTTTGCGTTATTGGTAACGAGTTAACGCTACTGCGTCTTTGTTGCTGTGTGTACGATATTCGCGACGGCCGGTTTCCATAGGGTCGCATGCGCGCGCGCTCGCGCCTTTCCCCGGTTTTTCCTTATGCTACGCGCACACGCGGGGGTGTACATATCGTAAGCGTGCGTGTATGAGTACCCTCATACGTGTATAGGATGCACGGCGAGCCGCTGTCGTTGTGTGGTGTTGGCCCTCTTCCCACTGGCGCATGTACGTATAATGCTATATGTACGCGTGTGCAGTTTCACCGTTCGATAATCCCGGGGACTTATTCTCTTACCTATTGACTGCTCTACTGAATAAAACGAAAAATTTTTATATATATCGCTAACTTGATTCTATTTCGATACTAGTTCGTTTTAAAAATTCAGAAAATTGATAGAACGTTTTAAGTTGTATTTATGATTTTTTTTTTTTTTTCCAAGTAATTTCTAAACCTCGGCAGGATGTTGCATTAAGCCTTGTAGATTCTAGGGTATACTCTGACCTACTAACTGTTAGCGATTGATGATGATAAACAAAGAAAGTAAATAAAGAAAATGTTTTAATTTACTTTAGTTTAATTATTTACCACGCCATTAAAAAAAAAAAAAAAAAAAAAAAACAGAGATAGTAGAAAATAGAGTAGAATAGTTGAATAATTTTCTACATTCACTTTATTAAAAAGTCAATTTTCTTATATCACACAATTATTTTCCTCGTTTTCCAAACGCAAGCAGTAAATAACTGACATTAAGTTCCCGTTTTAATCAACCTATTGTTACAAATTTCGCGTCAACTATATACTAAGTCAATATTCTTTACAGTCAAAATTATGAAAATAAGCTTCCCCAATAATGAAAACGATACGACACATTGAAAGGAAGGTATAATAACGTTTTAACTATCCTAAGGGAATAAAAAGATATGTAAAAGTCAAAGCTCGGCGCCAATGTTATTTTTGTGACGCCGGTGCACTCGATTTTATGCATACCTATAGTTTATCGCCGTTAGTTATTGTTGTTTTCTCTCTTTAAATCTTGCGATCGCGTATGAGGGGTGTTTTATCGAATTTAAATATAAGAAAAGCTGATTTCGTACTATTTCGATCGTTTTTTTTCAATTGAAAATCTTAGAATTGAATCTATGATTTTATACATGAAACTCGAATTTCATATTTATATTTAAATTATTCTATTAATTTAAAAACATGTTATTTATGAAAAAATACTTTGTTCAAAACGTTTAAAATCTCGATGAACATCAAAATATTATTTTTTTCCGTTTCGTGTAAGGATTCGACAAACTTCGTACGTATCGTTTATCTCATATTTGGCACGAAACTTGTATACCATTCCACACTGTTTTCGTCGCGATGTTTCGAGTTTCGACTGTTTTTCTTCGTCAAGGGGTGAACGAACGCTTTGTATACGTGACTTCTTGAACTTCAATTAAAAGTGAATTTTTGCGTATATTAAGAAACAAATAAAGTAATAAAGAAAAGAAAAAAAACCGTCAGCATTTGCACAGATATCGATTTGATTTCAGTTTTTTTTTTTTTTTTTTTTAAATGGGCGTATTTTTAAAAGGTTAAAAGCTGAAGAGTTGTTTTGAATTAGAAGCGAGTACGGCGGAGTAGCTGTAAAAAAAGATCCTTTTTATTACCATAGATGTGCGCATCAAATATGCGTTTTAGATGAAAAGCTTACCATTGTACTTTCATTTAAATATTTACTTAAACTTTTTATAAAATTTTTTTGAAATTAAAAAAAAAAAAATTGAACATACAATGAAATATTTTAATTAAAAACATGTATCGCAAACGAAATAATTTAAATTTATTTTCCCAATTATTTTGATGAATCAAAGACCGCATTCTGAATCGTAAATTCATTCAAATGTTTAATTTAAATAAACAAATATTTCCATATTCATTGTAAATTATTCAATTGTTTTTGTACTTTGACAATTTCAATTATTTCTCAACATAAAAATCTATATTTCTTAATAGGATTATTTTTTTTTTTTTTTTTTTTTTTTTTCAGATATATAAATAAAAATTTAATTTAATTTATTTCTTCTCATCATTTATTTTTTCAAATTCACTATATATAAAAGAATAAAAAAAAAATCTGTCTAACTTTAAATTTGCAATTTCTAATACTTAAATTGTAAATTAACTTTTTAAAAATTAAAAAATGTAAAGTTTCGATTTAGTACTAAATAAATTACATATTTTAACGCCCGAGAATGTATGTACTAATTCCCTTTGAAACTAAATTTATGTGCAATTTTGAAAATTGCCACTAAATCATCAAGTCTCACGACGCTGCAAATTATAAATGTAATCTCATAGTACAATAGCCATTTTAATTTTAATTTTTTTTAATATAAATTTTCAAATTTTAGTAATGCATTTTAATAATCGAGTACGCTAAAATTTAACTTTAAAAGAAAAAAATTGCTGTCGTCATATGTAAAAATAACACATGTATCCAAGTGTATTCTAAAATATAATTTATCAGTTTTGTATAATGTAATATCATGTTTAATATAATTAGAAGTTTAAAATTTTCTAAAAATAATATTAATAAAAGAAAGAAATTGTATGGATAAGTATATTAGAGACAAATAATTTAATATTTGCTATTATTAAATATTTTTGGCGATGTATATAAGAAAAGAAAAAAAAATGTTATAAAATTGCTATTTTCAGAAAATAAATAGTTATTAATTACATTATTTTTAGTTTTAAAAAAGGATTATTAAGTATAAAACACAAAGTTGTTAGTAAATAATGATTTATTTTATCATAACACATCTCGTATGATGAAAAAAAAAGTATTTTAACTGGTAAAAGCGAAGGCAAATAATATTACCTAAAGGCGTACAAAAATTTATCCCGCCGAGGCTTTGGGAACATGGGTTGAATTAAATTTGTAAGTGCGATAAGTTAATTATCAGTCGATGTAAATAAAAAAAAAAAAACAAAAATTTACGAAGGAAGTTTAAAAGGAAAATGGTTAATTGAAAATTAACGCTCTGAGCCTTACGACAACGAGAATTTGCGTACACAGTCTCGCCACTTTTTGTTTTCGTCTTTTTCCTATTTTTCCTTCGGAAATGGGAAAAGTATAGGCGGTAATCGAGCAGCGCGTTACAAACCAAGAAATCGAACGCTCGACGACGGCAACGCGACAGCTTGGCTGGTGGCGCGGTACCTTGGAAATAAGCGGATGACACCGACGACGACGACGACGGGGAGAGGAGGTGCAATGAAACATCGTGAAAATTATCCGCCGCCTTTAGCGTTTACCCGTCACTGACGCCTCGCTTTTTGCTCTCTCTATATCTCTCTCTCTCTGTATTCCCTCTCTCTTTCTCTCTTTCCGGCTGTTTGCGAGAGATCGATAGTTTCAACATCGCGCGCGGCACAAAAAAATAAAAGGAAAAAAAAAGGAGACTACGACGCTCGCGACTTTCGCGATTGTGCGTGACCACCGCGCAACGCACTCGAATGGCTCGCACTCGAAGTTCGAACGTCAAAAGCGAACAGTCAATCGTTTGCATGAACGGGTTTTGAGAGAGGAAGTAAAATTCGACCGTTTTTGTTTTTTTTTTCCTTTTTTTTTTTTTTTATTTTTTCTCATTCATAGAGAAACATTTTTTTTCAATCGATCTCTTTTTTTTCTTTTTTTTTTTTTTTTTGCTTACACTAGTTTATTAATTTGCTATTTTTATAGTTTTTATCGTTATTTTATTTTAAATTAAGCACAATTACACTGTGTTTCAATTTTCTATCAGATAGGATCTTACTTATATATTTAATCTTTTATTATCTCATCGATAATAAAAGTTTCAATCAATCTCTTGTTGATTTCTGCATGTGCCGGTACTTTGTCCATATCGTGAGATTAAAATAAACAAAAAAAAATGTATACGCGATTATTGGATTTGAGGTTCTTACAGAAGTTGTTTTCATTGTCTGTGTTAAAAACTGTATTTTATTGTTGAGGTATAAGAATAAGTACAATCAGTTCTTTACAATATTTTGCATTCAATAATTGTAAAAGATTATAATTAAATCAAATGATGTATATATTACACAAATTTAATATAAGTATCTGTAGAATGTTTTAAATTTTACGTTTTATTTGCTAAAAAATAAATAATGAGTTAAAGGCAAGAATATCATTTACCATAACTGTTTTTTGACGAGATTCATGCTATTAAAAATTCTGTCATCTTCGTGTAAAAAAATATGTTTAATGTTTTTAAAAAAAATCATTTGATAACATAATGGTTAAAGATTTCGTAACGATTTGAAGCAAATTAGTCTAAAGGTTAAAAAGGCCTAAGCGAGTATATTATGTATACGTCAATATGCTGTGTACGTATTCTAATATGCAACAGCTTCGAAAGAAAAAAGGTGTTTTTTATGAAGCTATATCCACAAACTGCGTACATCATCGTAGTACGGAATCATTCTTTCACCTTGAATTATACGATATATTAAATATAATAAGCGGTTTTAAATTTAAAATAAAATATATTTTTTATTTATTTTGTTTTTCTCAACTAAGTTAAATGAAATGTAAAGATATAAATTTTTACTTGGACGAAGTTAAGATGATTTCCTTAACAAAAATTAAATTATTCTTCAGACTTAGTTTTGTCTCAAATATAAATGCGTTTCGTATTCATACGAAAGGTTAGTATTCACGAAGACAAGTTATTCATATGCACATATCCGAAGCGATACTCAATTTACATGATCAATAAAAACTTTATACATTATATATATTTTATACATTTTGGATTAAAAAATTTGTACAAAAAAATTTTATTATTAATTTTATTAAAATTTTTATTCGATAGATTCAAATCTTAATAATTTTGCATAGTTAAAATGCAACTTTATGGAATATACATTTGTTAAAAAATTCAATTTAATTTTGAATTCTTCAAAGTTTTAAATTGAATTTTATGAAAATTGATAGAATTAATAAAATAACAAGTTACAAAGTTCATATAATTGTATCAAAACAAAATATTTTTTATTAAATTAATTAAAAAATAAATAAATAAATAAAAAAAAAATCTTTTTTGAAATATACAAGTTTTTGTTAAAGAAAGTATTTAATAAAATTTCATGAAATTAAATAAACAAAATGAATGTATCGTTACCGTATAATGAATTCAATGTAATAGTAATGTGAGTATGTATGTATAATTAAAAGAATTTTTGTATAAAAATAAAATTACTTATAAATGACAAATAATTTCCATCTATTAACTGATATTAATTGAATTATCTCGCAGTATGCAATATCCATAATAATCAAAATTACAAATACAACGAATCGATCGTTAATAAAAATATATGTTTAATTACATTTCATAATTTATACATGTACTTTATGGAAATATTTTAAAATCAATAATTCAATCTTTTTTTTTTTTTTTTTTTTTTTTTTTTTTTTTTTTTTTTTTTTTTTTTTTTTTATAATATTTCGATAAAAAATAGTATAGCATACGTTATACCTGACACTGCTATAAATATTTTTACGAATATGGCAGCGTTAAAAGCGTTTAATAAAATCGTATTAGAAAATAAAGAGACGTTATCGCACGCAGGTCTCGCTCAATATTAACGACCCATCAATGTAAAAGAAATGGAATGAGCAAAACAGAAAAAGAAGGAAAAGAAAGCCTTGAAAGATGCAACAATCGATCGCGGAACGTCGTATTCCATTAACCTAGATATACTTAAATTTTTAGATGATTGTTTTTTTTTTTTTTTTTTTTTTTTTTTTTTTTTTTTTTTTTTTTTTTTTTTTTTTTTTTTTTTTTTTTCTATGCCACGGACACCGCGCATACTATATAACTCACACATACACTAATATACAGAGAGACAAAGGCAAAGTAATTTCGATCAAAGCCAGTTACAGCACACCGGGGGATTTAAGGTGGGGTAAACAGCCGGTGGCCGCAGAATCAACTCTGAAAAGAGAAAGAGAGAGGGAGAGTGAGAGAGCCACTAAGAGCATTGTCTGGTACGCGCTTGTGAGAAATGGAATAAGTAATAAGTGGCTGTTTAGAAAATATAAATTAATTTTTATCTTTAGATGAATGTAATTTTTTAAACAAATTAATGCAATCGATACGATATTAAATGTATTATTATTATTTCATCGGGATATTTCGTAAATTGTTTTTATAAATTTTCCTTCCTTAAATATTCTAATTGACTTTTAATATTTCAAACGTTACTATTTCTAATATTTTAAAGATTCATTAGTATTTTAATTTTATTCATTAATTTTTTCATTAAGTTTATTTCGCAGATGTGTCATATTACTTGAGTAGAGTTTATTTTTATAAGAACTTGATACTTTTTTAACTCTAATTATATTAATTACCAATGGTCGTATAAATATTTTTTCATACGTTAAAATCGGATATAATAAAATAGGAAAAAATAGTAATAAAATAGTTTAACAAATATAATTTTTATATTTATATAAATATAATTTATATAAATATAAAAAACTAAAAAAAAAAAATATTTTTTATAGATGAAAAGTATGAAAAATTTTTTAAATAATAATAATAATGTATTTTATGTCACGTACTTTACACACTCTAAATATTCATCATCTAAGAGAGACTGTGGATAATTGGATCAAACCTGATTAATAGTTTGATTACTCTCGTTAAAAAATATTTTTCACAACGTGAATTATAATCCTTAACTTGATAAATTCTCATTCCAGATATACATAGTTATAAGATTGAAAAATAATAAAAAGAAAATTATGAATTAACAATAAATGCAGTTGATAAAGTTTAAAATATAGCACGTAATGCATTATGTACATGATTAGATCGGCAATTTCGTTAGAAGCAATTATGCAACGAATATTTTAATAAAATAGTTTTAACAATACATTCGTATACGGTGATATATATATATATATATATATATATATATATATATATATATATATATATATATATATATATATATATATATATATATATGAACTTTAAAAGAACAGCTCCGAGGAATTTAGAAAGTATAACTAATTTTTATTGCGACCGCCGTTCATTTTCTTAATGTTTGTTTTACTTGCATTTGCATAACTGCTCGTTGTTTCTAAATATATTTTTTTCCGCAAACATAAATGTTAACGAAGTGCACGTAAAGTAAATAAGGGATAAAAGCGTTAGTAAATGTATTGAAATTATAATTAAAAAATTGAAACAATTTATTTCTCTGCAAAAAATAACAATGATTTTTGTTACATAAATATAAATTATCGATACGTTATATCAATATTTATACAAAATACGACAATATTATAAACTGCATCGCACGAATATACACTGAGAAAAATA
The DNA here is from genome assembly GCA_949987625.1 of Chalcis sispes. Classification (NCBI taxonomy): domain Eukaryota; kingdom Metazoa; phylum Arthropoda; class Insecta; order Hymenoptera; family Chalcididae; genus Chalcis; species Chalcis sispes. The sequence goes on from OX465095.1 coordinate 67,344,718, forward strand.
CCGTATAATATACGTATAAATTGGTAAATATTCCATTAAAAGTTAACAGATGCAATAAAAAAAAATGTTTATCTCATCTGGCAACGATAAAAAATTTCATAAAGCAAACTCACAATAAGCAACGAACATATAATATTCCGATTAATAACTAATTAAACCATTGCGCTAATTTCGTTCCCTATCTATATAAATCTTACCATTACACATCGTGTGCACACATAGCGTTATACACAGTTTGAGATAAACGCTTTACACTCTTGAGCTGAAAGTGAATCCTTCGCTATACATGTACATACGTACTCGTATACGCGTTCCCAAGAGCCTTCTCATAAATCTCTGCGTGTTTCGCAATCGTTACGTTGCGTGCTGCGCGTCCTGTAGGCTTTCCTTACACTTTATAACTTACAATGCTATCGATAATTTTACACGCGATAAAATTGCACGTATCTGTATCCGAGGTTTTCGGAAAGGATGTACTAAAAATCTATCCTTCTGGAAATTTTCACCCCTTTTTTCGGTCGAGTCGAATTCGATTCCCGATCATCGTCGAATCAATCGTCGAATCAATCGTCGAATTCATCTCTATAAAAAAACGATATTGGAATTTCAAATTTCAATGCAGAGAAGAAGTGTTTGAAAGAGAGAAAGAGAGAAACACGGGAGATCGTTCACGCGCGCAAGCGCGTACCCTTCTAGAAAATTGCGCCGCTAAGCAACTGCAACTTAGCTCCGCACGGTAACAGAGAAAAAATAGAGAGAGAGAGAGAGAGAGAGAGAGAGAGAGAGTGTGTGAGATAGCAAATCGATCGCAATTATCGTCCCTCGCGGTAAAGAGGAGGAGAGTAATTAATGTGCGCTACCTCGCTCGATTTCCTTCATACGCGACATGCATTTCTTTTCTCGCTCTCCTCGCTGCATCGTCTATGTATCGATGCTCGGCTTTTTTTTCTTTCCCTCTCCCCTTTTTCGGTACGATAGACAGAATGCAATTTCAATTAGCCCGAAGAAGAGAGTATGTCGCACGCGCGCGCGCGCGTGCGCAATTGTCGATGCAACGCGGGTAGAACGTACAGCCGTGGCTTTTCTGCCCATTTTTGGGGACAAACCGATTCGTCCGTCTCTCCTATTCGGGGTACAGGATATAGCAACTTTATACACGAACGGGTCTCGGTGACTTTCCGTTTGACGGCGCATAATGGAGATCGGAAAACATCTCGAGTATTTTATCTCGATTTTTACAATTAGATTTTCTTTTCAACGGCTTAATAAAGCGTTGGAATATTTATATCGGTGAAAAACAAAATTGAACGACGCAAAGTTGACAAAAACAAAAATAATTCAATCAATTTCACCAGAGCTCGGTGGACGTTTTTTGTCCACGGTATAAATCTACGGCGTAATTACATCACTTCCGCATGACTCCGAACGAAGCTAACTCCGTCGATCGAAGTTGGTAGATTGGAATTTTTATAGAAAGATTGCACCGAGCATTTTATGTATGTAAAATGAATTAATTTTTATTTGTACGTTCCGCGGTATAATTAAATTAAAATAAGTTACAATAATCAATATCATTAGCAGAATAAATCTAATGAGTTTTTATTATCGATATAAATTATGCAAGTTTACAAATTGTATGTAACATTAAAATGCTTATTAAAGAAATAAAATTAATGAATAAAATCTGAACAAATTATACTTTAAGTTTAATAATTGCATTTAATTTTCTGTAAAAAAAAAATTTATAAATAATTAATGATTAAATTGACTATTATTAGCATACAAAAATACAAAGTAAGTTACACGAGAAGGGAAGATAACAGGTTAGAATGTAAATATATGTGATAGTTACAGTAAATGATTAATGATCGTAAAAATATTTATCTTGCGTCATTTATCATTTAAAATACATGCCAATTTTAAAATTAACGTAAATCACAATATAAATTTAATCGAATATACAACGAAAATTGCGAAAATTTATAAAAAAAAAATTTCATTTATTTGAAAACGAGCGGTAACTTCATCGAGTTTCGAGTTACGTAAACTTTCCTTTCGCGTACATTCTTATAAGTAAAGAAATAGGAAAAAAATTTCATTAAAAATAGAAATTCCAACGATAGACCTTATACATTAGTACACCTTATACATTAGTATAACTTATACATTTTTCTTTTCGAGTTAGGGTAGTCGCGTACGGACGTTGAATCGGACCGAGAAAAAAAGCAGGTTTTTGTAGATACCAAAATTAGAAGTGAATTTAGAGATTTTTGTAACTTTCCAAAAACATTTTATGTAATATAAAACGTAATATGTATATATTTGATGTTAAATTTTACAAAAAATCTTCATATAAATAGTCGTAGAGGTACACAAGTATTTATTCAGTGAGCGTGTTATACCTTTTAAAAATTCTGATAGAGTTTCGATCAAATCATTATAATGATTATATATAAAATTTTACTGTTTTGCAATAAGGTGTTACATTTACCTCAAGCTATTTAATATCGATAATTCAATTCTAATTATTTTACCGTACGTAAAAGTAAATTATATTTTTCAAAATTTATCTAAAAAAAAAAAAAAATTATATTACAAAATTGAGAACATTTTCTAAAAAAAAATATTCGTATAACTTTAACCAGTATAATTTTATGACCCACTGTATGAATGGAAAATAAATTTCATCTTTTTGAACGAAGCAAAAAATTAAAACTTACCGTGTGAAAGTTTGCTGAATTTCATAAACGTACGTTAATATATCTATGTAAAATAAGCGCGGGTGAGTATATAAAATCCAACTAAATAAGATAACTAAATCCGACATTTTATATCGCAATTTTACGCAATTTAAAATGTGTTTTCTTTGATCTTTTTTTTTTTTTTTTTTTTTCTTTGTTTCTATAAATTATATTTTTAATTAACGATACTTTAAAGTGTATAAGGTAAAAAAAAACATTGCTTTTATAGTTGGAAATATATATATACATATATAGTTTTTTACGTTATCTTGATGAAATTGTAACGGATTTATATTTTAAAATTAAATTTTTTATAAAATATTTTCTAAATTGTATTTAAAACATTTAAAATTCGTCATACAACTATTTGAACATTTTTTATAAAAACAAATCAATGTACATTAATATTTTAAAGTATAACAAAATTCGTTTCGAAAAGCTGCTCGATACAAATTTTCATGATTTATTCAACACCCGCACGTGAAGCAATTATATACAGCAATCGATAAAAGACTTGAACCATTTATTTCGATATCGACAGTCTAGAAAATTCTCTCTAGCAACTATTGTCTCTCTCTCTCTCTCTCTCTCTCTCTCTCTCTCTCTCTCTCTCTCTCTCTCTCTTTCTTTCTCAAATCGAGTAACCCTTTAGATGTCATTTCCGTTCTCTGATCTCATGTTTAACACAATCTACCCCATTCAACATTCACAGATGTAGACTTGTGTGTATATGTCTATATATGTATATATAAACTTGTATACTGCAAGAGAGCTAAAGATTAATGAAGACGTCGTTTGCAGATCACCGGGATCCTGTTCATCTCAGTTGGCGCAGTCATCCTTATAGCTTACAAAGGCTACAGTAACTTCGTGGACATATGGATGTTCGCGGTGCCTGTGCTCATGATAATCGTCGGAATTATTGTCTTCATCACGTCGTTCTTCGGTTGCTGCGGTGCAGTTAAGGAAAATCATTGTATGATTATAACTGTAAGTCTTTACTCTTTATTTTATTGTTCTTTATATTGTCGTTCATTATTTTGACTTTTAAAGTGAAACATCTTATGGCGCGCCGTACGAAAACTCTATCTAGGAGTAAATCGGTAGAAAGTGACGTCACCAAATTGGTATTCTACGCAAATAGCGTAAATTTACTCCTTCCCCACGAATTATACTACTCCCCTCTCTTGTCTACCCTTATCTCTCTCAGCCTTAATCTTTCTCCACCTGTCCCATCCCTGTACTTCCTTCTGTCTGTCTCTCTCTCTCTCTCTTTCTCTACCCCCCATTACTTTTTTAAAAACCTTAAATTTGTTTAGCTTAAAATTAATAATTAAATATGTGTAGTATAATCAATACTATAGAAAAAGTAACTATAAATAATAAAATAAAATAACAACAAGAAAGTGAAATAAAATAATATAAAAATAATAAATTATAAAAGAAAGCGTAAAATAAAAATACGCCCACTGATTAATAATTTCAATACATACATTTTTGACAAAAAAAAAAAAAAAAAAAAAAAAAAACCGTTTTACTATTGTCCTGTGTTACTCGACGCAGACATATTTTTTTTTTAATAAGATGTTATTCAATTTAACTTGAAAATATTGATAAGAATGCGGTACTTCTTTTATTTTTATTATGCATACAATCATACAAATATTTTTTAAGTAATCTTAATATTATGAGTTCGTTTCGTTATTAATATTAAAAGTAACTGTAAATGTTACAACAATGTACTTAACTATGTGACTTAATTTAAATTGTTTAACTAAATTGAAAATTTTTAGATCGCTTTAATATATAAAATTTCGTAAGTACCGCATCCGAGATAAAATTACCCGCGTAATCGCGAGTCTGTGGTAAGTTTTATTTGATTTTTTTTTTTTTTTTTTTTTTTTCTTTTTTCCGACTTTCGTTTTCTTTCTCTTTTTATCCTTTTCTTAATTATTACAATTAGACATGCAGCCGCAAGAGAAACTTACGGCGATGTAGTCAATTGGCTTTGTCTTGAAAAAAATTTGAACAAGTTCATCAACATAAGTTTTGAACGTTTTAAAATGTTGACCCTTTGCATGAGTAACTACTTAACTCTTAAAAACTTTAATTTCGTTTCTTTTAAAGATTAACATTTTTTTTTTTTTTAATCGTCAAAGCAAATATTGATATATTTTAAATTATATACTAAGTTCTACTCTTCGTCGCTGAATTAAACTAAATATTCTTTTCATTAAAAATCGAAACATTTTCTTCAAACAGTATACATTACTATTTGAACAATCATTCATTTAAAAAGTATCATTTTACTCATTCACGAGCTTTAAAGTACTCTAAAATATATTAAATGTATAACGACATACTGAGAAATATAACATTGACATTCTTACAGTTCTCGCTACTATTGATGGCAATTTTTGCACTTGAATTGAGCGCCGGTGTTTTGGGATACATGATGCGCAGCAATTTGAGTTCAATGCTCGAAAAATACATGAACAACACGCTCGTTTTGTATAACGAAAGGGACGATTACCGCACTTCATGGGACATTATACAACACGACGTAAGTATTCGTTTCGAAATTTTTCACAGGATAAAGGAATAATAATAATTTTGTTAACGATAAATTTTTTTGTTTAAAGTTTACTGATATATTTGTCGATTTCAATTATCTAATAGCTATGCAGTAGTTTCGCAAAATGCACAGTGTATACGTATTCACAGTAAATATCGAAGTTGTATTGTGAAGTATATCGTACACAGTACAATGGACTATTAAACAACTGCTACGGTTAATTATCAGTTGATCGGCAATGTTCTACGACACGGAAATTCATTAGAATCTGCAGTCTGATATTTATAGAATACGCCAATAACTGTTAGAATTTTCATTTAATTTATTTTTTACTAAAATTGATAAAAATATATAAAATTGAAATTCACAAAATTGCTAAAAGAAAAAAATTATGAATTAGTCAATAATTTAAGATTATTTTATACGTATAACGGTTTGTAATAGCAATACAGTAAATTGCGACATTCTATTTATTTTGAATTACTAGTATGTTGATAGTCATTATGTCAACCGTATGAGCCACATCACATGCTTCACGTTAAAATTTCTTAACGTTTTATACTGAAATTTGATTATTTTGTATAAAATGTATCCATATCGAATCAATCGTAGTCAAATACATTTGAAAATCTTTATTTCTAATTCATACCATTTCAATAAAATATTCAAATGCATTCGCCAGTTAAAACATTTTGATACTATTTACAAAAGATCAATGATCATACATTCATTTTTAATTTTTTTTTTTTTTTTTTTAAATTAGTAGCCTTTATACGAAGCACTCTTTTCTCTCTTTGAACGAATGAGCGACAATCAAGCAATCGGCGAATTGAATAACGTCCCCCACATGATCTATTTCTGAAACTAAACGCACTACCATCGCGTGTATACACGTAATATGCGCATACGTACATATTCGTGCGTTTATTCTTCTTGGTAATACATCCCAGATTCTTGATTCATGTCGCGTGGTTGAAAAAAGGTACTTATTTTGCGGCAAGCCGTTGTGTACCGTAAAGCACTGGAAAAAAAAAATAAACGGAGTTCGATGTGGATGTAGACTAGAATTGTATAACCTGAATAAAAATTTATAGGTGTTTCGTATTGTTCAGTAGGAAGTATTTTTACAAAGCTTTCGATTTAGAAAATGTAAGAAATTCTAAGAAATAAGTACAACTTTTATAACAATTTATGAATTATTATTTTTTAATCATCAAAGGTTCATGTTTGTTAATATAATAATTTATATATATATATATATATATATTTAAATTATATTTTTAATTTTGTAGATTAATTATTCAAAGAAAACATTTACATTGAATGGTAAATTAAAAAATTTTTAATATATCCAGTTCAAAACACACAGAAACTGAAAACAAAAATAAAAGCCAAGAACTATCAATAACGGCTTACATTCTGCACTCTCTACCAGCAATCATTATTTTTTTTTTTTTTTTTTTTTTTTTATTAATTCTGATCCACATTCACGTACGCGCCAGTTACGGTGTATATAGTCGCGAGGACAAAGAGAGTCTAAGAAAAGCAGAGCTGCATAACCATACCCATACGTAGAAACCTAAATGCATATCATCGTGCGAGGGCAAGCTCGCTCTTTCATGCTCCCAGAACAAACGGGCGTGCGCACACGCCATTGGAAAGAAGAAGAATTGAAGAGAAGCCCGTGTTCTGCAAACACGTACACATACTTACACATATCAATCAATATCTCACCTTGTCGGAACCTATACGTACACGCCGTACGCGCAAACTATAGTTCAGCCAGTATACGTGTCCTCTTCTACCGCCTTATCTCCCCACCTCCTTTCCTATCCATAGGATTGGATAGCATACAAGTGGACTCGTATACGTCTTCCGCGTGAAACGAATACTATACCGCGTTTCCCTTCTCCCGTATAGGCTGTCTCTTCCTGCGTCGTACGGATATACATCTATAAAGTGAGCGCGACGCACGTATAGACCGGAACGTGGAAGCGCAAGGCGTGTTGAATGCACAAGGGCTGTCGAGTGTGCTTTAAGTAGATGTATACGTACGCGTGAGCTTTTACAGCACCTGTGCGCAAAACCTATTTCGTATGTGTACACGCGCGCGCGAGTTTCGAGAGTAGTTTTGTTTATCGCTATAGAATTTGATCATGGAAATTTACACACAAAGATATCGTAATTGTGTGTATTACGTTAAGAATGGATCAATTCAAGCAAACGCGGTTAATTGAATTGAGAAAGCGATAGTTTACGACGACCGCGTGGTTGTCGGAAAAATGCGCGAGGCAAAGTGACTATTAGCAGGTGCCAAATCGTCTGCTCTTTGTTTTAGAATTTTATAAGAGTACACAATTTTTACTTATAAAATTACGGTCAAAATAAAATGTATACTTTAATTTATTTTTACTCGTGTATACTTGTTGCATCAATAAAATAGGTTTTTTAAGTAATAGACTGAATAAATAATTTGTTACTTATTTGTAATCAAGAAAAAAATTAATTTTTTTCTAATTAAAATAATTTTTTTTTTTTTTTTTATCTAAAAGCTAATCATAAATGATAAGAAAATTATAATAAGTATTTGCATTTAGATTTTAATACTAAATTTAATTGAAAAAAATTTTTGTTTGAAAATTGATAAAACCTTATCATATAATGGCGGTAAAAGAATATTCATAATTATTTTGATAATATTAATAGAAACGAATAATTGTGTCAATATTGAAAAAAAATTTGTTTTTGAAATATTAGTGTTTTCGATGCAAATCTCCTTTTATTGCCAACTTTCCACTTTATATGTAATCGACTAGCTTTCTTTATTTTTTTTTTTTTTTTTTTTTCATTTCGTCTCCTAGAGCTGAAGTATATACCGCACTTACTCGTGACTTTACGTACTATCTTCTTTCTTTCTGCCAAAGTTTCATGTAATATGTGTATATAGAGTATATCGCATGTTTATTCTCGTCCGTTAAATTGCATCATTATCGATTCGACTTTAAGTTAAAACTGTATATTCCGTGTGCCATTAAATTAGAAACACTAGATTCATAATTATAGTACATCAATTTTTCGTTCTAATTTTTATTTGCGGATTATTTTTATTTATTATTTATTATTTAACATTTAACATTTAATGTAAAGTAATTGCGAGTACCTGTTTTTACTTTTTTTCAACAACAATAAAACTCTATACTAAGGTCGTTTTCCATAATCTTATTCATAACGAATGAAAAAGACTACTATAGTAAAAGCATTCAAAACCGAAAAGAAAGAAAAAAAAAAAAAAAAAAAAGAAAAAAAACCACAGCTCCATCAAAACACGCACTAATAATAATGCACATGGCAGTACGAATGGGGATGCAGATGCGATAAGCTTATATGGGAAAAAAACTCATCGAGCGCGAATTATGTAGCGAGAGCAACGCGCGGAAATCGTGCAGCCAAGTTACATGCCCGAATGCAAGAATTTGCGCGAGGGAAAGAGAAAGAGATATATGAAGAAAATAAAGGGCAAGCACGAGCGCGATCGTAGCCGCTGATAAAAGAGGGACATGCAATACGCGTGCCGCTGGTTGTTAGACTCGCCTCCCCTTCCTCTTTAACTCGTTTTTTTTTTTTTTTTTTTTTTTTTATCTTCCTGTCCCTCGACTCTGGTAAATCCAAGTGGCATGCGTGCACCTCTGTCCGTCTGCATTAACTCGGTGTCCCCGACCTTTCCTAAGCCAACCGTTGAATTCAACGCCCTCGTACTGAGATCAAGAAGCGATATCGTTAGCTGGTCTGTCTTTCTGATTAGCGGGCTCTCTTTTTCTACATTACTGCCGAGAGCCAGTTTAATCTGTGATTCATTTAAGTTTGAACCTTCAATATCTGTTAAACTCAATAACGGGTGACAATATTTTTACGCGACTTGGTTTTACTTTATGGGTTATTACAACATTAAACGAGAGCTTATTTGTATTTCAAGGTATTTAAAAATTATTGTTTCTGTACATTATTTATGTAATGTTATGTAAAACATATTTTTCAATCATTGTACAAATAAAACTCATTTCGGATGATTCATCAAAAGCCGCTGCAATAGATAATTGAAAAATAATCTTTACAACTTATTTTAATAGAACTAAGTAGAAAATTTAATTTAAAATTCAATTATAATCTTTAATTTCAAAATTTTTATATAAGTTATCGTAAATTATTATTCATGTATAACGGTTACAACAACTGACATACTGTAGCTGTTACAATTATGTTTTATCATGTTTAATAAAAATATATATCTTTAATTAAATTAAATTTTTTTTTTTTTTTTTTTTTTTTTTTTTTTTTTTTTTTTTTTTTTTTTTTTTTAACAATAATTATATCAAGTTTTATACTTTAATACTGCAAAGATATTATTTTTGATAAAAATGATTAAATAAGGGAAAAAAAATTAATGTATACGAGAGTATTTGAATGACATAACATTTTTTTTAATTTTATGAATGAAAACATTCTATTTTATGCTTATAACTGTATCAAAGAATTTTAGACGTTAATATTTATCACAGAACATTAAACAAATAAAAAACAATAAAATACGTTTAAAATAAAAAACAGTAACGAAGTTGATTTGCCAAGACGGTTGAATCACCGTTATTAGATTCTTTTTCATGTGGTCAAACTCAGAGTCTAGAATTGAGTCCCTGCAATTTAAAAAAAAAAAAAAAAATTATACGGATACGATGAAAATAAATAGGTTAACGAAACATAAAACTGCACCTCGAATAAAAATATTATCGTAAGCCACAAATCGGTAAGAAGTGCGTGTGGATAATGACACTGACAAGTGTGCATGGCTTTTCTCATGTTACAGTTGCAATGCTGCGGTATGCACAGCCCATCCGACTGGACGCGCGCTGGTTTCGTCGGCAATACTCTACCCAAGTCCTGCTGCACCGAGCTACCTACCAATAATCCTACCTGCGACACCAACGATATAAAGTCCAATACCGAGGGTTGTAAATGGCAACTGCAAAAGAAGATCGAGGAAAATGGTCTGATACTAGGCGGTGTCGGTATTGGCGTTGCTCTTATTCAGGTTGGTAAAATAAACCTATGCCGATGCTCTCGCTTACGAATGCTTTTTTCTTTATCTTTTTTTTTTATCTTTTATCGAATTTATATTATTGATAATTTCGAGATGGATTAAAAGAGAGAAAAAAAATAAATAAATAAATAAATAAATAAAATATTAATAAAAATATAGATCATCTTTGTGATAAAATTAACGTATTTGTTTGTTAAACATTTCAGCTGATTGGAGTGATCTTTGCGTGTTGCCTGGCTCGCTCGATCCGTCGCGAATACGAGACTGTGTAAGCTGAATGACACGACTTTTCATTGCAAAAATATTATAAATCAATTACGCCTCTTGCGTGCACACTTTTTCAAACAAAATACAAATCTTTCTTACAATGGCTATATATATATATACAAAAAAAAAAAAAACCATAAGAACACTTATCTCTTATATGTACATTACATATATGTGTATTATTAATTTTGCGCTCTATCGTCTTCTATAACTTTTTACTCGGACATGCACAACTATTGCGCACGCAAAATATTTTTTTACTTAACTTTCCGTTGCTAATTTGTGTTGTACAAAAGGCTTTTGTGTATGCATCGTTTTTTTTTTTTTTTTTTTTTTTTTTTTTTTTTTTTTTTTGTATAAAAAAATAATAATTTATATAAGAAAAGGTAAAATGAAAACCACCAACTTTGTGTTTTTACGTACTGTAACTAATTGTATGTGTGGTGGCAAGGAAGCTTCAGGGTATGCGATGCGAAGTAAATATATTATATATATATACGTGAAAGTAGATGGGCACACAACGGTGCAACCATAAAAAAGCATGAAAAAGCAAAGGATCTGGGCCTCTCTTTTGTTAATATAAATCTTTTATGGGATCCATTCACCAATTTAGTTTCAATATAAAATTTTAAATATTTTATTTTGGATTAAGACTGAAGAAAAATTTTATATTATATATCTCGATAAAATTACGATAGAATAATTTATGAAATTTTTTAATTTAAATATTAACAGTTATAAAAGTAATATTTGTGCTTTTTCTATCAATATATACAGAGTGCAACTACTCAAAATTTCTTTAAATAAACTATTTTGAATGATGTATATTAATTATATGTATTGTTAATTAATTTAATAACGTCATTTTAATAAATGTATTTATGTAATTAAAAACTGCCAAATTAATGAAATTTCAAACATAATATTTTGCAAAAAGAAATAACTTAAATAATTGTTAAATTTAGATAGATCATTTAAATTATTACTTCTATGATCTTAAAAGACTTTAATAAAGCTATTAAAAAAAATTTTAATACTTTGTATATTGTATTATGCAATGCAATTTTTCATATTATATAGAAACTTTAATATTAAAAATATATATTGATAAAGTATACATAATTTAATTGGAGCATGGATTCCTCCAACTGTAAGTGTTTGTTTTGTGAAAAATATGTTTACAATGTTTAAAACTAAACTAATATAACAAATCGCCGCGAGACGTGTTTAAATCTTTCACATTGGCCTTGACCAACTTGAGCACAATAATAATAGAGGAGGACGATATGATAAAAGGGTGTTAAGTTTAATGAATTTTGATGACATCCAGTACCATTGGCATTCTGCCTCTATAGTTTTAAACAAAAAATTTTAAGATTATATATGTTGACTGCAAAATTTATCGTCCGTCGCTGTTCCTAAGCAAATGATCGTTTTTTATTTCAAAAAATTCGCATTTGCATCATGTTTTTTAAGAATTTATAAAAAATGAATTAAAGAACAACAAAATATGTGTAGATATATATACGATAACTATTCACTCGTATTATAAACGCTATACAATAATAGACATTAGCTATTCTTAGTTTAAGAATTTATACATTTATCTATTTAAAAGGATATTTTGTTGTTTTCTACATTATAAAGTCTACGTAGTGTTACAGCCATTAAAATATTTTGACAGCGTCAAAATCTTATAATAAAACTTGGGTTACAGTTTCAGAGGGTAAAACAAACCTACTTTAAAGTAAAGCACTGTTCAAAATTTTTAAAAATCGTTTTTTGTAGATTTTTTTCATCTTGAAATGAAAAATAATTAAGCACTATTTGAGTAGACTAAAAAGAAAATAAAAGTGGCTTTAATTCAATGACATAAAATTTATATGTTGAATGCGTCGCTATGAAGCTGAAGTTACTTTTTTGTTTTCGCCGACTTTGGACAACATGGTGGCAGTTTCGGGGCTTGTGTAAAGGTGGATTTTTCTATGTAAATCATACGTAACACATTATATGTGCTATTTATTGTCAAGCGCTAAGAAAGCCTCACCTAATTCATCATATTCTTTTGTTTTTCCCTCCGATTCAATCGCTTGTTCTCGTTTTTAATAATGTAGATTTCAGAAATTCAAAATAATCAATATATTTTAAAATTATTTTGTTAAATTAATTATATTGATTTTTTAATCTTAATTTTTTCGACCAATTTTTTGATCTTTTAAATTTAGTTATTCAATTTTATTTTAACTTTTGATATTAATTTATAATTTATATTTATTCAACATATATCATAACTATCATTTTTGTTTTTCAATACATTTTTATATTCTGAAATCAACATCTCTGTATAAAAAGTATTAAAATTGTAAAAAAAACCATTAAATCTGACTATTGACTCTTCTTTAAGTTACTGTTTTTTTCTACATTATACTTTATTTTATTCTTTTGCTTGTTCATTATATATAAATACATATATCCGTATGTAATCACGCACTACATATGTCTTTCATTTTGGTGTCATTACCTTCATGCTTAGTGATCTGACATTTTTAATCTTACAGCGAAACCACAGCGCACTGATCAGCCACCGCTTAGGAGGCATAATCTCATAATCTTGTCCATCATACATTGATAGATAAATAAAAATAAAAAATAACAAAAAAATAATAAAAAAAAAAAAAAAAGTATTATAAATAGTATCATCGCGACTTTAGTCATCTCCGATACGCTTGCGAATTCACGGCAATATATATATAAATACTATAAATAGCAAAGTATTTCATCATCAAGAGAAACGGCGCATTTGTGTATTTCAATGCTATCGGCTTGCATAATCACCTGTTGTTGATAAAAACAAATTAAGCGTGCATCACTTTTCTCGAGCAGATTCTCTTTTTGTTTTTGAAATCGTTGTATTAAAACGCTTTTGTAAAACGGTTTATCAATTATAATACACCTATGTATAACGAATAACTGCCAGGCTCAGTCTGCCAAAGAAAAAAAAAAAATAAATAAATAAATAAAAAAATTAAAAAAAATAAATGAATAAAAATGCCACGTACTAAACTGCAATAGAATCTGTGAAAGAGCGAAGGAAGCCGACGTACAAACGCGCACGTGTGTTTATGCAGGTCTTGATTATGTTCCTCTGTTATGTCAATGGAGGCACATCGCGAGGAGTGCGTCGAAAATTTAACGCTGATGGGCAAACAATTGCGCTTGTGTCGTTTCTCTTTGAACCACGATGATGATAACGATGATGATGACGACGACGACGATGATGATGTTCGCCTAATATCGTCAGTGTACAACAACCAAGTACGAAAGATTGACAGGAGAACGAAAGGGAAAATAATGAAGAGCTCGGTGCGCGAGCGCGCCTTTTTTCGTTGAGAGCCTAAATATTAATGAAACTACTTGAAACAATTCATATTTCAGCAATGTAAGACAATGTTGTGTGATACATGTCGCGAGCTAAAAATCTTATATGTTTTTTGTCGTAAGATAATAAATTAAAAATTGTGAAGAAAAAAAAAATTATCGATATCAAAATTATCTTGTGTAACAATATTATTGTTTTTAATCTGTATATTGAAGAATGTAATACGGCTCGATATTTAGTGTCGGATTGTCAGTATTGGATATTGGTTTATAAAGTCACGTTTAATTTACGATATGATTTTTCGACTAAAAAAGTGCGAAAGTTACTTTGATTGAACGAAGTACATTTTTTTTAACTGTAGTGTCATTTAAACGTTCCAAGGGAAAAAGATTATACATGCTTGATCGTGTACATTGTATTATATATAATAAGACATGTATAATTCTGTATAATTCCGCATGTATATCTTTTTTCAAGCGAATTAAAATTTTGAAGCGTTGATTTATATACATTTATTATGTTCTTAATGCACGATCGATCGAAGTAATTTTTTAAGAGATATCTTTATATCTATAAAAAAGGATAAAGATTGACCTTTATCCAATTCTGATCGTCTTATAAAGAACAAGAGTCATTAGCATTTATTTTTTCAAGCGTGCGTACGTTCGAAGGCCGATAATCTGCCACCTGTATAAAATTGGCAGAATAACACATTTTCCCATCTGCAATTAAAAGTATGCATAGATTATTTATTGATACTATTAAACGCCGAAAAAAATTTGTAGCCGATAAATTTGAAAAATAATAAAATTACTTTGCTTTTTTTACATTAATTGTTAATACTTCATGTATTTCTTTTTTTAATTATAATCAGTAGTAAAGATTTCGAGGGATTAATGATTAGAATCAAAATTTTTTTTCGCAATTTATATCTTGCGAGCAGAAGCATTTAAAGAAGCTACAGAGAATGAAAACAAATGGAAAATTAATTTCAATACATTTACCACGGTCTATTGTAACGACATAATCTAAGTGATTACAAATGTACGAGTTATAATTATTCCCTCTCTTTTTATAGTTCCGAATGAAAACATGTGCTACTGCAAAAATATGTCTAAAAGTTTAAATATCGTTTGTACTGTATAAATTCAGTCGGTTAAATAAGTGGCTACAAACATTTTTCCGTGTAACATAATAAAAGTTAAAGAGAAGGTATTCGCGTATATTTAAAATAATTCACGGTTTCTAACTGTAAAATTGTAATCTTCTTCGTTTTTATCGATGTATTATGCATTCTTCGCGCCTCTCTATGTATAATGTCAACGTAATCGACATTGTAAAGAGCGAACAGTCGCATTCTCTAATGTTAAGTAAACAAAAATAAAGGCGTAGTCATTGCATTCGAAAAATCTCGATGTATACAGCATAAAAAAGAATATGTAAACTCATAAGAAAGATAAAGTCACGAGAGCACTGGTATAGGTGTTGCGTGGCTAATTGGAAAGATCGAACGTAAAGACTTTAGTCTTAATGCTAATAAAATTAAAGAGCACCTTTACGACGAACGCATGACGATATTGCCGATGAAAGATTTCTCGGGACTCTTCGCAGTCCAATGCCTTTACTCTCTATCTCAATATATAAAAGTAAAATAAAAAAGAAAAGAAAAAAAAAAAACAAGTAAAAATAGCGTACAATACTCGTAAATAAAGGCCATTGTCGATGCAAACTCCTTTTTGTGCAGTGAGTTTTTGTGCTAGTGTAACGCTCTCAAAATTAATTTCAATCAAATGAAAAAAAAAAAAAAGCATGAAAGATCTACGTAAGCGTTCAAAATAACAATAATAACAAAGGAAATTGTCTTGGGGACCAACAAGAGTCCTTAGGCCATTATCGATCATTGTGATACACCCTTCGCTGTGACTAAACTACCGTAGAGTAACGACGACGATGGCGAATAGTGCGTTTAATAGTTGTAAAAAAAAAAAAAAAAAAAAAAAAAAAAAAAAATGACAAGAAAAAGAAAAGAAAAAAAAAAAAACAGAAATGATAATTGTGTTTGGTGATTAATCGAGTCACTTTTGTCGTTTATTGTCGACAAAAGGAAGAGAAACGCGCAACGCCTGCAATGTCGATTAGTACGAGAAGCTTGAATAAATATATAAATAAACATATTCTCATATTTTTCGTTTAAAATCTCTTAGCTAACAACTTATTAAACGTGCGGGCGTTAAAGCATCGGTTGATGGTCCGAGCTGACGTTTTCATTAACATTGTTTGTTTTTCCTTTTTTTCTTTTTTTTTTTTAATGGCTCATCTTGTAAAATCTATCGTTATTTAATTAAAAGATATTCGAAAAAGAAAGCAAAAATTTTATGATCGATGATAGCAACATGTCCGAATCGCGAACGCATTGCGATAGAATAAATTTTTTTGAAAAACGAAGCTGGGACCATCGGCGATGATCTTCCGTACGTTGCGATGTCAACAATGAATTGCATCACTCGAACTTTACGAATTGATTAACGAAACCTATGTACTAACTATTGAGAGTGTGCCTAACGCATAGAGAACAAATAATAATTATAATAATAATATTAATAATAAAAATGATAATGGTTAATGAATAAAATAATTGAGTAAACACGAGAAAAAAAAGCGTAACATATATATTGTACATGTCATTATATTACATAGAATATAGAGAAAAAAAGTATGTAGCGTAATTTGGGTATTTATAACTTCGCTGTAATGCTTATTCAAGATTGTAGCACATGTCCAAAGTTCGCTCCCTTATCTCGTGCATCGTATTTATTAAGGTATTTATGTTTCGTCGTTGTTCCGTTGATTGACACTTTTAATTCGGCTTAACACGTGCTCTATATTTATAATGCATAGTATAATGCGCATGATATTTAATTATTACCAGGCCCACGAACTAATAAAGAATTACTAAAAAAAAAGTAAATAAATAAATAAATAAATAAATAAATAAATGACGAAAAAAAAAAATAAAAAATGAAGAAAGAAGCAACAAAGACTGATGAAGATTAATTGTAATCAGTATTAACAGCCATTGGTATTTTAAATATAAAAAAAGAAGAAAAAGATATACTTTTTAAATTTTTTAAATTTGTATGAAAATCTATTTTGGCTGCCTAACGCAATTTTTGTAAATCACGATACAAGTGTAAATTCGGTGTAAGAATACGATCGGGAATCGATCGAGTAATTGAATGATCAAACAAATTATAAAAAAATAAAAAAAAAATGATGATAAAATGTAAGCAAAAGATAAAACAAGTATCTTTTTGTCATATTGACGCGCCTTTTTGCGTTTGGCATTTTTAGGAGCCAACAAACTGTCCTTGGCACATATTTGTCTAGCATTTATGATACGTATTAATAAATAAATATAAATTATAATTTATTGTATTATTTCATAAACCTTCCTTTCTTAATTCAACAAAGCATATACACTGGTTTGATTTACATTGAATTATTTTATCAAAGAATAGTTCATAGTTTGATAAAATGTATGAAATTGAATTTTTTTCATGATAATTCAAATAAAAAAGTTATTTATTTTTGATAAGAAATAAAAAAAAAAAAAAAAAAAAAAAATTATCTTTAGGAGATACGAAAAGTTATTAAGCTTTGCATAGCGGTAAAGTAGGAATTTGGAGTCTTAAATATGCATGAAATGTTTGAACATTATGAATTTTATATTGCACAATTTAAAAATGTCTTAAAACTGTTTTCAGAACATTTATATAATTTTATAAAATTTTAAATTAATTTATTAATGTTAAAAAATATTTAATTTTTTGTTAAAAGCAAACAAAAAGGTTTACATTGAATTTAAAAAAAAAAAGGTCTACAAAAAAGTACAATTGTTTATAGATTTACTTCATTAAATATAATTTGAATTGTAATAATAACTCATTTGATATTTTTATTTATGATTTTCATAAAAACGATTAATTTCGAATTTATGCACATTTTCATAAACTCCTGTGAACGGAATGAATAAAATGTAGATAAAAATAAAATGATAATCTGATTATAATAATTTTATTCCACTTTCATATCAATGCTACTAACTAGCAGACTAACATTTACTAATATTATGTCAGACAGAGACGAGTCTCCATTGTAATTACGTACGCGCGAAGTCAGCCTGGACTTGGAAACATCGATTAATTGCACGAATCATCCCAATTTTAATTTTATTTCAATATAGATTGCCAAATGTTTATTATTTTGTTTTATTTTTAAACATTTAATCGCTATCATTTTCTCCTCCATTATCGTATGCGCATCCATCGTTTATCGTTTCCACAAACTTTATTACTTGTACTCTGTCTTACTTTTTTTTTTTTTTTTTTTTTTTTTTTTTTTTTTTTTTTCTTAATTAAAATTGAGTACCTCATCGATGTCACTTATAGTTTTACTTTACAAGTGATCACTAACATTATACACAAGCTGCACTCAAATGAAGTGAATACAAGTTACGAGAATGTATTTATATAAAAATACTGTACCGCTCAGGCCAGAAATTTTCGAAGTTCTCGTTCGATATCGTTTTCCATGCTTCATGACATTAAGAAACAAATAGATGGACAACATTATTATTATTATTATTATTATTATTATTATTTTTTTGCATTTTTTTTTCTCTCTCTATCTAATTCTCATTCGCTCCAGCATTCTCACTTTTTTTTTCGCGCGCTCTCTCGCAACAGAGCCAAACAATGATATGGAAACTCAACCGTGCCAATCCATTATTCGATTTCGATATAAACGGAAAAAATAATCGTTTATGAATCATCTTGTTTTACGCGAAGTACGAATTCGCAGTGAAAACAAAAGTTTGGAAAAAAATAGGGTTTTTTTTTTTTTTTTTTTTTTTTTATATTTTGTTAATAACCAAAATTCATTATTTTTTTTTATATTGTAAATTTGAATTTGGAAAAAGATTAATGTTTTCATATAAGTAGATAATGTATATAAAATTTTATTTAAATTTATTTTTGTCGAAATGTTTTAATAACAATTTTTCATTTTATTTCACCAAAATTAAAAAAAAAAAACAAAAAAAAAAAAAAAAAAAAAAACTGCTAAATATATATAATAAAAAAAAAGTATATTGGGAGACATTGCAACCTGACTATTTAATTTAGAGAGTATAAAAAATAATTAAATAGCGTAAACCGTAATATAAAATATGTACAACATGTCGACAAAAATTTTGTACAAAATTTGTATTTTTTATTAGATTTAAACGCCAACGATCGTTTAATTAATCTGGTGTATAATTAAGAATCAGTTCTTATTGGTTTAAAATTGTGATGTAAAAAAATTACGTTCTTTATTCAAAATCGGTTATTTAAAATTAATTATCAATAAAGCTTTTGAGTTAATATACAAAGAATCTATTGGTTTATGTATGTTTAACGTCATCTTAAAGAATTACGTTTTAAATTAAAATTATGATTTTTTATTACAAAATAAAAATTTGAGACGGATGAAAGCTGATATGAACTACACAGCACAAATCTATTGCGAACTCGTACCTTTTATTTTTAAAGATGAAACGCACATTAATGGTAACAAAAAGTTCTTGTACATGTGTAACGTTAAGGGAGATTCTTATTTTTTTTACGCGCAATATTGGTTCTCACGATGTTTTTCTTACAATTTCTTAAGAAAAACAGGGAGTATACATTATACGTGAGTGTGCAAAGTCGGCAGCTCGATTAGGAATCGCGCGAGGTACGCGAGTCGCGATTTTATTATTTTTTTTTTTTTTTATTTTTTTTTATAATAAAAACTTGGGTAAAAGCAGCAGCAGCAGTAGTAGCAGAAGTATAGCGAATTCCAGGTCTTAGATTATTTACAACGATTATAATTATTTTTCATTCTTTTATTTTATCAGTTTATTCACTATTTCGACACGCTGGAGTATTTTTGTGGAAATATGACCTGTACAAGATCGCACCAAGACTATTTTCTATTTTTTTCAACTTTGTTCTTTTTCATTTCTTAATCATTGCTGTTTTTTTTTTTTTTTTTTTTATTAAATAGTCTCATCTGACCGTTTGTCGTAGTTGCATCTGAATTGAGCCACGCAGACAACTATATTTTTTTGTCTTTAAATTGTAAATTTTATGTTTTTTTTTTTTTTTTTTTTTTTTTTACTACGGACTGCTGGTCCACTAACGCTTCATTTAACAATTATTAAGATACATTTAATATCTTACAGACACCTACAGTTTATAATCGAACGGCTACGCGCGCAGAGTCAATTATTTACAAAGTGGATTAGTCCGCCTTGTTTCTAAAACTCTATCGCTTATACAAAAATAATGTGGAAGCATGAAGAATGTCTTAAAAATTCAGTACGTTATACAGTGTTTTTTTCAACGAATTACTTTTTTCAACTTTTTACTCGTTGGCAAAAACTGGTACAAATTTTCATTCTTTATAAGTCTGTTAATTTTAAACATTTATGTTTGCTCTTTTTCAGTATTATTAATAATTAATCAATTAAAAAGTATTATTAAAAAAACATCATTTGTCTTGCTAATCAATTATGCCATATTCAAAATTTTCCTTCTCTTATTGAGTTTCTGTTTTTCTTTTTATTTTTTATTTTATCTAATAATAAACACTCGGTTTTTTTTTCTCGAAAATGTACCAACGCACACACACGCACGCAAGTTCACATTTTTATCTTGATTCTATAAAAAAAGAAGTATTTTGCAGAGGAGCAAAAAGAGAAGGCGAGAATACAAATCCTAAAATCCGGCATTCCTCGACGATCACAAACGTGAATATACAGAAAAAATGATATATATTTATTTACAGTCACAGTTGATTTGCTTCACCTTTTTAGTAGCTGCACCCAAAGTATTTGACTCATCCGTCGTGTTTATCAATGCATTGTATAATTGCATGTACAATTAAAATTACAGTTATTTTATCGAATATTTTAAAAGTATAAAAAAATATTTCAATTGTAATTTTTTTTTCATCGTTCACTTTTTTGTATTTTATTGATTTATCGATTAAAAAATAAAAAGTAAATTTTATTTACGTATATAATAAAGAAAATTATAAGAAATTAGTTGAAAAAATTCATCGATTACGTAAGTTTCGCAATGAAACGTATACATATATATTATAAAATATCGAGCTTTAAAAAGCTATTAAAGGATTTAACATAAAATAGTCACGAATTTCAAATATTTAAAAATTAAAAAACTATCACGACCGGAAGAGTCGGACCCCTTCAGCATTTTCATTGTCGTCCTTATCGCCTAAGTACCTAATTACTTACAACTTAGGAATTTATCATTTATTGTAGTTCTTGTGAGAATTAAATACTAACTCGTCGTGGTATTTTTTCTTATTCTTTTAATTTCATCTCTCCTATCTCTTTCCCTCTTTTTATAATTCAATCCCTCCCCTAAAGTTTATTCAAATTAAAAATACTCCTGACTCATGCCCCAACACATAATACATTGTTTATTTTCAGGCACACTGTGCATGTATTTAAGACCTTTGGCCGAAGCGCGAGAAAAACATTGTACGTACGGGAGGGTTCACTCTTTAAGACGAACTCACTCGAACGTTTATTATTTTTCTAATTTGTCGAGGAAGAAACAAACTTTACGTAAATGATACCGCCATCGCTTGTCGACGTTATGATCATCACAAACAATATTAATAATAATGACAACGATGAAATGAAAAACACGAAAAAATACGAAAAAGGAAATAGACGTCGATGTTGCAATTTGCGAATCCATTTGCATACTGTAGATCTTCTACGTGAAAAAATTTTATCTTATTTTAATCTTGACGGAAAAACGTTTTACAAATTACCCGAGTCAGCGTTTTCTGTATATTGTATGGGCTGTAAAATTGGCATGAGAGTTTATAGGAGTTCTTCAAAATTTTAAGTGAAGTTGCTCATGTCGCGTAACGTTTGGTCCACAAACGTGCTATACGATCGTGTTCTTCTCTGTTCTGAAGGTATTGTGTTGCTATACTACCCACCAGAGGATCCGCTACAAAATTAAATATAAACAATAGAATGAGTCTTTGAAATTCGTATTTTTTCTCACACCAAATAAAAAATGTATTAATCAGTTATAAATTAAATAATAATAAACATTAATACAAATATTTTTTATAGTATAAAAAATATTACTAATTATTTATTCTAATACAAGATCTTTTTCTGTGGAATCTGAACTAATTTTTAATTCATTATAAAAATGATGTTTGAAGATTAAAAATTGAAACATTTTTTAGAACAAAGCGGTACCGAGCAATTTTCATTTTATAGATTTAAATTACATTTTTTATTTATACTTTTTTAATTTAAGTTTTTAAAATTTCAATTTAATTTTATATTTTTTTTAAAAATTTAAATTAAAGACTCGGTAATTTAACTGGAATATTATATTATTATTAAAAAGATAATTACCAGGATTGCAGTCTGTAAGAAGAGAACAAATGGACAGTAAAACTTTTGAAATAGTCAATGCTGGTGACCAATTATCTTTAAGAATATCTAAACATATAACACCTTGACTGTTAATATTACAATGATAAATACGAGTTCTAAAAGTGACCTAAAATATAAAAAAAATTATATTAGATTTAGTCAATTTATGTATACTACAATGATAGTTCACTGAACTATAATATATTATATACCTTTGGTGGTTTAAAAGGATATTCTGGAGAAAAATGTATATCCAAAAAAAAAACACCACCTTCATATACTGATCCTGGAGGCCCCAAAATTGTAGAAACCCATTCGTACAAATTATCACCTTTTGGTCCAGCACTACAAATGTATAAAGATTGTTGATAAAATAACGATCACTCTTTTTCTTTTCAAATTACTTTTTATGTATAAACTATTTACATAAATTTAATTTAAATTTAATTATGTATTGAAAATGAATACTAATGTAGATGGAATTAAAATCATATAATCATTGTAAAATATTATATTTATAATTCTTGATTATAATATAAACTAACCTGCAATTTGGAGGTGGATCTAAAGTAATTTCTGCTAATTCCTTTTGTATCCTAAATTATAAATTTTTAGTCAAACATAAAGTAAACATAATAAATAAATAATTAATAGATTTTTATTTACCTTTTGGCAGAAGTTCCCAATGCCTTAGACATCTTTGGATTAGGTTTAGCCTCTTTACTTTCTGGCTTGTCAGTCAAAGATGATCCACGGCCCCTGCCAGATCCACTAGATCCAGCTCCAGATGACATGTTTCTAAAAAATAAATGTTACAAAAATGTATTACAAGAAATTTTTTATTAATTTTGACAACTATAAATATAACCTCTAGATGCCAACAAAAGACTATGTTAAAATGAACACAATAAAAATTGATGTAATATAACACAGAGACTGTTTATATAAAATGTATGATGAAAAAATGATTGACTTAAAACTATTAAAAACTTATTCAATTAAACCAATTTTATAAAAAGTTCAATAAAAAATTACATAATTAAATAATTTTAAAAATGTGGACCTTTATAAGAAAGATATAAAATATCAATAAGATTTACAAAATAATATCAAAATTCAAATAATACACATTTATTGTATATGATTTTTTTTTCAAAAAAAAAAAAAAAAATACTCTAAACTTTTACAACCCATTAATCAATAAAAATGATTTTAAATTAATAAGTAATGTTACAAAAGGAGATAGAATTAAAAAATATTTAAACACTAAAAAATGTACATTGATGAATCTAATAAAGTTTCATTAATTACAACTGACCTACTCCAAAATTTGGCAAAACTCCAGTAATATACTACTCTTTAAGTCATCAATTTTTGACTATCTAAATAAATTTTAATTTTAAAATATTACTATATTTTGTGCTATTATATACATTTCTGATATTTATAGCTATATACTATCAAATATATATTAATATTATTAATTACTATAATTCAAAGCTTTATTATAAAAAGAAATTGAAATTATGTGTGTTATAAGAGATATTTACAGAGTTTGAAATATTTCTAATTTTATTAAATTAAAGATTCATAAAATTTTAATTTTATATGATATTGATTAAATTTCATAAATCTTTAAAACTTAATTTTATTTAAAAACATAATTTTATGAAGAAATGTAAATATAACCATTGGACAGTACATAGATTCAACAATTATATATAATAAAAAAGAAATTGAGATAGTGGAAGAAAATAACAATTATTTTTATTTTTATAGATTCAAATTTTAGTAATATTTTTCTTATAGATTAATAGACAAAAAAAAAAATAATAATATTCTATCAAGAAAAATATAAAAAATAATACATTGTTCTTCAAATTTGCACAAAAAGCAAATTGTTTTGTAGCAATTGTACAATAAAAGAGAGAAACATTCAAATAATACCGTCGCTGTAGGTCAAGAATTTCGACATTGACAAAATTATCATTAGTACACAAAATAAACTTTTATGTTGAAAGCTAATCGACCACATTTACTAACGAAAAAGCTTCGGATCACCATAGATGACCAATTCTAAATGAATGTTCACCACGAAGACGTTGTCGAGAACAAAAATAAAAACGACGCTTTGTTAATATGCACTACTGAGATATTTACGTACACACAATTACGTTGATTATTGTATAGGCTCAGTACAGTACAGGGAGAAAACACATGCTAAGAGGACAAAAAAATGTCACTTCGTCGAGGGCGCTGAACCTCGACCAGAGTGAGAGAAGAGATGTACTATCTCCGTACACTTTAGGGTGCGCACGCTCGCGTGTACGAGGAGTATATGCGCGTTTATTTTGCTTGCGCATTTTTCTTTTAATAGATTCCTAGGACCTCGATGTCTTTGTCAACATTTTTTTTTTTATTAAATGTGCACATCTTACTTTTTTCTTTCAGACGCTGACTCTTGTTGAAATAAGTAACTATTATTCGCAACTTAGCGAGGGCCAGAACGAAGCAAGAGAAACGACTCTTCCGAAAGAGAAAGAGACGGAAAGTGTGAGTTAGATGTGTGTATGCATGTGTGTAGGTGCAACAAAAAGAAAAACAGCAGGTATTCGTCCGCGATATATACATAGATATCCTAAAAAGAGAACTAAAGGGATATAGATAAAGTCCAAACAATGAAAGAGAAGGCGCGAAAAAAAAGAAAGAAACGGAACACAAAATTTAATGAATATACACGTACCTTTGTTGTATATCTGTGCCTAATGTTTACAACTTTTTCTGTACCTCTTGAAGAGGCTAGCGACGACGACGACGCACGGTGGATTTACCGCACGCACTCAATTTTCTTTCTCTCTTGTTTGTGCACTTTGCGTGTATCGTAGATGTGCACGAGATTAAGACGAGGACCGGCGCTCTGCCCGTAATGTGTACGAGCGTTACTTCTCTCTCTTTCTATTTTTCACACTTTGTCGTAAAAACGCACGAGAACGCACAATGGAGTGACTGTTCTTGAATTGTTCTCGTGCAGCCCACTTTACATTCGGAGCTTCTGCTCCTTATACTTCTCTCTCGGTTCTCCCGGAAAGCCCCGGTGCGTGTTTCGTTTGTCTCCTTTTTTCTTTCTCTTTCTCACTCACTCTTTAGGAGCAAATCAACGGTCAATGAAACAGTCAGAAATTGTCAGAAATTGTCAAATTTACAAATAAAATTTACAATATTCGTTTTACTTAACGTTTAATTAAGAAAGTCATTGTTTTTCATTTTAAAAGAATGACTGGCTTAATTAATAAACTGCTACTTAAACTTTTGTATAATTTCACAAATATATTGAAAACAATGGTCGAATGCTGACCGTCATTTCGGTGTGTTCTAAACGTGTACTATGCGCCACCTTTCGACGTGCAATTTTACTTTGACCTATTCCATTAACAATCTGACAGTGACAAAGCACCTGCAACATCAATTAATCAATGAGTTATGAATTTTTTTCAGAAAAAATTTGAAAACTTGTTTTCACCAAATGAATTAAATAGTATTTTATAATTCATAACATTGTAATGGCATTTTTGATGAAAAATGAAAGTGTAGATTAAATTTCAAAATTTTGAATTTCCCACCACTTTTTATACAGTTGAAGAGAAGAGAGTGAGAGAGAAAGAAAAAGATTAAACCCGGAAGATACGCCGGTAAATCTTTCCTCTCTCTTCTTTTTAACTATATGCATGTGTAAAACAGAGTATCTCAAATAGCGCGCCTCTTTAGCGACTTAACACTAATGTGAATATAGATCGCACACTTACAATGCTTATCGTTGTTACTAATTGTTTGTCAATACAACGTTAAACAGGGCTGCTTGAGACGAATTTGCTTCGCGGGGGGTCAAAAGTTGATGGTTCGCTCCGTCTTTGTTCAGAGCAGCTCCCATGAAAAATTCGCAATTGCGCATCCCTGCAGCGTCGCCGGATAGAAATTGCGCTACGAGGCCTGCAGCGCCACAGGAAACTAAGCAACGAGCTAACGCCTAGAGACGCGCGTGCGCTCTAATTTAGTTTGCTTTGCGCGTGAGTAGTGTGTGAGTGTGTTAGGTGACACTTATTGTAAGTGGTTACATTTGATGATTGTCAATACAATTAACCTCACTTTTGAAATTGTGGCTGCAACTTTCTGAAAGTTTATTTTGTAACTTTTTTTAAAAATTTTCACTTTTTGTTCTGCTGCAAAAGTAATTAAATAAGATTCAAAATGGGTAAACGTCAACATCAAAAGGATAAAATGTAAGTTTTTTAATGTTTGAAATATTATTGAAATATTACTTTTATTTATGCTGTTTTGTATGACCTGTTAAGTTGTTTTATTAAAATGTTAAAAAGAAATTTTTTTATTCAACTCAAACAGTTTATAAACAATTTTTAACTGGTACATGGAATTATATTTCTTTTTAACACTGCAACCGTTATCCTACTGAAAATATTTTTCTTATAAATCTAGGTACCTCACATACACAGAATGGACAACATTATATGGTGGTAAAATGTCAGGAACATCATCTGATACTAGTGAAGAGTCTACATTTCGACGATTACCATTTGATCATTGTTGTTTAAGCTTACAACCTTTTGAACATCCTTATTGTGATGTTCAAGGAAATATATTTGAACTAGAAGCCTTATTACCTTATGTTAAACATTTTAAACATAATCCTGTGACTGGAAAACCTCTTGATACTAAAACTTTGACAAAATTAAATTTTTTTAAAAATGCAGAAGGGCAGTATCATTGTCCAGTATTGTTTAAGGTTTTCTCAAAACATTCTCATATTGTTGCCATTAAAACAACTGGAAATGTTTTTTCTTATGAGGTGAGGTATAAATAATTTATAATCCAATCATATGAACTAATTCAAATACATTATTAAAATATTTTAGGCTGTAGAACAATTAAATATTAAAACTCGTAATTGGAAAGATTTACTTAATGATGAGTTATTCACTAGAAAAGATATTATTACCATCCAAAATCCTAATGATGCACGGAAGTTTAATCTTTCTACATTTCATCATATTAAAAACAATCTTCGAATTGAAGATGAAGGTAATTTATTGTTAATTAATGTTAATTTTCTAAATTTCAATTAAATATTGTATTACAGAAGTGGTTAAAGAACGAAATAATCCAAATGCTAAACTCAAAACAGTATCAATGGAGACAAAAGAAATATTGAGTGAGCTAGAACGTGATTATAAACCTGTGCAAGAATCTAAAACTTCTGAAAAAGCTAAGGCAGATAAATTTAATGCGGTAGGTTTATTTTTTAGCTTGTAAAACTGTGTCTGAAATATTCCACAAATTAATTTTTTAATGTGTAAAAATTAGGCACATTATTCTACTGGTGCAGCAGCAGCAGGTCTTACATCAACGGTGATGCCAAGAGTAACAACTCTTGAAGCTGCTGTTTTAGAAGAAGACATTGTTCGTTATGAAAGGGTTAAAAAAAAAGGTAATTTTATAATGTAAACCTTGTTACATTTATCTATTGTTTCTTGAGATAATTATTTATTCATTTTAGGATATGTAAAGATAATCACAAATTTTGGACCTCTTAATGTAGAATTATACTGCGATGTGTTACCTAAAACATGTGAAAATTTTATGAAACATTGTCAAAATGGTTATTACAATGGTACAAAATTTCACAGATCTATCAGAAATTTTATGGTATTAAATAAAAATGTTATAAAGTTTAAAGTTTATAATTTGTTGTATGTAAGGTATATATATATTATATATTTTTGTATAGATTCAAGGTGGTGACCCAACAAACACTGGTAATGGAGGAAAATCTATTTGGGGTAAGCCATTTGAAGATGAATTCAAACCTAATCTAGTTCATCAAGGACGAGGTATTCTTTCTATGGCAAATTCGGGTCCTAATACTAATGGATCTCAATTGTAAGTATTGAGAAGCAATATTCTCAGTAATAAAAAACTGAAAAATATTCTATAACATTTTAGTTTTATTACTTTTCGCTCTTGCCGACATTTGGATAATAAACATACAGTATTTGGAAAAATCGTCGGTGGTTTAGAAACACTTAATGCGATTGAAAAAATTGAAGTTGACAATAAAGATAGGCCAATTGAAAATATAGTTATACAAACAGTACAGATTTTTGTTGATCCTTATGAAGAAGCCGATGAGCAATTAGCAAAAGAAAGAGCAGAGGAACTTGAAAGGATAGCCAAAGAAGCTGCTGAAATGAAAGCTCCGAAAAACAAGGACAAGGATCAAACTTTAAAAGTTTACCGACCAGGAATTGGAAAATATCTTAATCCATCTAAAACCGACGATAAGTAAGTATTAATT
The DNA here is from genome assembly GCA_949987625.1 of Chalcis sispes. Taxonomy (NCBI): domain Eukaryota; kingdom Metazoa; phylum Arthropoda; class Insecta; order Hymenoptera; family Chalcididae; genus Chalcis; species Chalcis sispes. Next base: position 67,373,660 of record OX465095.1, read on the forward strand.
TTAAATCAAATATAATTTATGCTGATAAATAATTTGGTTTTTAATAACAGAATACTTTAAAACTACTGAAATATGAAAGTGTTATAATTTTGTATATGTTAACTATTATAAATAATTAAAGTTATGATCTAAAAGATATTATAATTTTATTTGTAATTTTCTGCAATTTTACAAATTACAATGTTTTTTTTAATAATATTGTATAAAATAATTTTTAGATTAGAAAAAGATTCACCATCAATGGAAATTCCAAAAAAGAAAAAGAAAGTTGTTGCCACTTCGTTCAATTTTTCTTCTTGGTAATTGCATTCAATGCATTTCAACATTGTACAGTAATTAGTATATATACAAATGTAAAAATTGTAAATTATATTATTTATAAGTCCTTCAAAACGCTTAATATAAACATTTAATATAACATGATTGCATAATAAAATTTATTCATTTTTTATAGAATTCATAAATAGCAAAAGTTGAATATATTATTGATTTCTAATGGTTTATTATTTATAATCGATAATTAATGGATAAATCAATCTAAGTGTGAGTTATTTGACATCATTTCTTCGAGTTGCGTGCGCGCAAAAATCGCGCATGCGCTTTATTATTGTTTCACAGAGTGCAAGTTTTTAAACCTGTCTGCTGCACGTGAAGTACCTGTTCTTCACCGTTAGTTTTATTCTTTAGCGAACACACAATCCTGTTGTCTTTTACGGATAAGACCATTTTTGGAAGCTCGATTCTTCGTTTCTTTTTGACACGTTGAAGAATTTTACAGTTTTCTTAAGCGGAAATTCCATACCAATCGGTTTAGATTTCCCATTAGTTACGTACATCGTAGATTCACTTTGAATGGATAATTCAAATTTTTCAAATTATGTAAATAAAAAATTACTTAATATTTCATAAATACACTTATATTTATGAACATACATCTAATAGTTATAATATAGTGATACTAAAGTGTCTTAAAACAATATTTAAATATTTTTTAGAAATTAATAAAAAAAATGGTTCATAAATTAGCATTTTACCAATTACTTATTAAAGATATAAATAATGAAAATATTACAACAATTATAGTATTAATAAAAAGTTAAAGTAATATTGTTGTATATTAAATAAAATAAATTTTAAATTTTATAACAAAACTTGATTGTTAAATTTAATATATCCATAAAATTATATTTTTATGTAAAATTAACATTAGTCAAAAAATATAAAAGCGTCTCGAAAATAAATTACATAAATATGAATTATCAAATTCTAAAAAAAATTATTTTTTTTTTTTTTTTTTTTTTTTAATTTTGATCCTAAATCTAATCAAGTACTGAATTATTATTTTTTTATTAATGGTGACTATGTTTTAACTAATAAACTGTGACATATTTACTGGGGTTGAAAATTTTTTAAAAATTATTTTAAACACATTTTTAAGATATATTGTAGCTTTCAATGAATAAAATATTAGTAAATTAGATTAAATGTTGGATTCAAAATTGATTTGCAGACACAATACTTAAGTAAAAAATAATGAGTTTTTTAAAAATATTAGACAGTAACTTGTAAAAAATTGTCGATTAGACAACTTATCAACGAAAAAAGTGCAAAAGTGACAAAAAAAGAGAGTGGGGCAGGAATAAAGTGCAACAGGATAAAAGAAGGAAGGAAGAACAAAAACGTCGCGCTTACAGGACGTATATCATCTCCTTCCTCGTTCAAAACTCCCCTATCTCTTTCCTGTCTTTCTCTCCAGTTTAGTGCGAACCTCCATGTTAGTAATTTTAACGGCGACATACACATATAGTATACAAGCACACCGTTGCCGCCGAACTGTGACGTTTCAGGGGAGAGCAGCAACAGCAGCCGAAGCTCTCGGCAGTTCGCAGAGTTGCGTATACAGTGTAAGGTATAATACGTATGTGATCGTGGCTGCTGCTATGTAAATTTTTGTGCCGCCTTATAGTTGAGTGACATTTGCCGTGCAACCGAGTGTTGGTTGGGTCCAAAATATTTGTGCTTTTCATTAAAATTGCATCAACGGTTCATCCTCTGAGTCATGGACGATCTCGGTAAGTCTTAAATAATTATTTCTAAGTATTAACCGCTTGTCCAGCAAAGATTTAACCTCAAAACTCTGTGGCTTTGCTGGAATTCATTGTGACGTGTGTGTATATGTACACAAGAAGGCCGACTTGTATATGTATTAAGGTATCTAAGCTGGAAATTTGATCATTGTACACCGGATGAAATCACATTTAAGCATTGTTTAATTACAAGGTATTTTGATTTATTTTGCATTTTCTTTAGTTTGAGGTTAATAACTTCGATACGTATAAATTGTTTTGATTAGGCGTTTAGAATGGTAGTTTTTAAATTTTCGATTTTTGATTCATTACCGTGGGATGTGAAAGCAACATAATGAAAACATACTGCAGCCGTCGAATAAATGAACCCACAGGAATGCGAAATTCTCGGAGTGCGGTAATCGAGAACGAAAGTATATATACATACGTACACTTGCGCATTGATATGTTCTATGTTGCATTCTATTTACTCGTGTAGGCTTGTGGCCGATTTTTTTATTGCTCCGCCTTTCTGGAAAACGACGCCTGTCGTTTGTTTTGATTTTCTGGATTGTCGCGGTCTTTTTGAACTAGGAAAAGCGAGTTTCTCCTACGTAGTTGATAAGAATCTCCAATTCCATCACTGTATTTATCAAAATAATATTGATTTATTGTAAAGTCCTATATTAAAACTGAATTATTCTCTTTTAAAACTCTTAGCAATAATTTGATTTAATAAATTGTATTATTTTTCAAATAAGAAAATCCAATTCTGTAAAAGAAAACTTCATCATGTACAATATACAAGGCAATAAAGCGGCAGCAAGTTTACAAAGAATTACGTAAAATTTAAGCGAGAGAAACTTTTTCATTCAAAGAAATGAATAAAAAATTACTTAAAGTGTACTGTGACAAATTTTGGAGCCAAGAAAGCGTGTGGAGTAATCGTGGGCGGACACATCACTCGTTCGATGACTCAACGGCCTTTTTCGGGTTTATCTAAGCCCTTTCCAATTTTCACGTAATTTGCCGCTTTGAACGTATTTAATCTTTTGCATTCACTTTTTTTATTAGCCATCGTGATGCCGGCTGCGGTTTCTTCATCACCTTATAACAGTATTTCATGCGACTGTCAGTCTAATATTTCCAGAAGTTGACTAAGTTTATGAATTTTTCCTTCAAAATTTATTAATGATTTTTACAAATTAGTTATTTCAAAACGCTGGATTACTCGTGAATGATAAGTCAAACAAAATTTTGTTCTTTTATCAGCATGAACTATATAATTATGATAAAATTGAAAAACTAAAATTTTAATAAAACTCAATAAATTAATTTATCAATAAAGATTCATTCACGTTATTATGGAGCAAGATGTATGCTTTAATTATTTTAATAAATTGTTTTTCTAATAAAATAAAATTTATTAATATAAATATGATGTTTTTAAACAATTAAGTTAAATATGTAACAAATAAATTATAAATTTTAGTAAACTTCTTGAAGTAAAGAATCTTTTTATAAATAAAAAAAAAAAAAAACAAAAAAAAAAAGAATGAATAATAAAACTTCTCAACCAAATGCAAACAAAGTTATTTCAAATAAAGATTAAAAATTCCGACGAAAGACGCTGAACACACCGGTTCTGCAAATTCAAAAAAAAAAAAACGTAAAAATGCACGTTTCATCGCTGAATAATTCCAAACAACTGTGAACATTCACGTTTCATTATTTCTTTACGTTAAACACACGACAATCGATGTAGAATCAGCGATACACACCCCGTCTTCAACAGTAATGCAGCTCACGTAGCGTAAAATTAATAAACGTCCAATCGACGATTCAAAAGGCTGAATCGGGATCGTCGAGAATTATTCATGCTTAGTCTAACTCGCGGAACCCAATTAATTTTCGTACGCTCGGCGACAATTATTGCAACGATAAAAAAAAAAAAAAAAAAAAAAAAAAAAAAAAAAAAAAAAATAGAAGCAAAAGCTAGAGGTAAAATGAAGACATTATCTTTTCGTCGCGTCTCTCCAAGGTAAATCGTGCGCGCGATGCAACGGCGCCAATTTTGCTTGCTTGCTTGCTTGCGAACGCGCGCGTGCAAATTTGCCGGCGCGGTGTCAGCGCTCTTCTCCCTTTGTATTCGTACACCCACGCGCTTACGTACTTCATAGCCGGTGTGCGCTTTCTCTATCGCTCTCTTGACGATGTGTATACGCTCTTCTGATGGCTTCCATCGCGCGCGATTCTCGTTTTTCTTCTCTTTTCGATATTAGATTACGTTGTAAAATGATAAACGAGTAAGTGGGGGTTTCTGCACACGTTGACACTATTATTGAGTTTGAAAAAAAAATTTTTTTTAAATATGATATTTTTAAGGATTTGAAACAAGCTTTTTTTAATAATTTAAAAATATTTCGTTGAATTTAAAGTTATTAGAGAATGAAGATACTCGAAAGATTATTGTTAAAATCTTATATCAATGTTTATAACAAGAATTTTTACAGTAATTGCAACATAAATTTTGCAGGACATTATAATGCTCACGTTTCATTGATTACCGACTTTAATCATTTTTTTCTTATATTATTTATAATTAGATTTAATGAAGTAACTACATCAAAAATTTCGAAAATTTTTTAAACGTGCTTATTGTACGAATCGTGTATTTTTATTTAACTTTGCGGTAAGAATGTGTATAGTAATCAAATAAATGGGTAACATTTTGTCAGCGGAAATACATGTGCGAAATTTAGCTTCACAATCGTTTGAAAATTTTTAAGAAAATATTTAAATACATAAATTTTTTTATTAATTTATATTTGTTAAAAAATTCATAATTTTATTTTTTATTTTTTTTTTTTTTTCATTTTAGAATTATAATTTTATTTTAACAACTAAATTTATTGTATATTTAATTATTCTAGTAATATAATGCGGGTTAAATAATAAAATGATTCTGTCATAATAAAAATATAAATACGATATTTAACCTTGATGTCATGCTTCAAGTCGCTGAATGCATTTTAATCGGAGAATTAAACCGGTCCTTTTAGGACGAGCCATCTTGACTCATTTTTGTTTAAGAACTTTAATTATTTTTTTTTTTTTTTTTTAAGACATAATTTAAAATTGGTACCTTCTTTTAACATTTATGATGAAAAATGTGTATTTTTCTTCACGGCTGCATTTTTTTGATTGAATAGAATGATAAATAAATTCATAACATTTGAACGAAGTAAAATTTTTAAACTTTTAGATTTAACGCGATAAATTTTATGTAAAAAAGTACGAACATTCATTCAAATAAATAATTTTAATTAATAAATATGTTTTACAATCTTTATTATACAATACATATACAAGATTATACATTTTTGATTTTAAATGTTTTATTAATTTTTAAAGCATAAATCAATTTATTTCGTACAAGTTTTATAAACAATAGTAAAATTATGAACTCGATGTTTTAATAATAAATAAATAAAAGTCTCGACAGATGTTTCTGAATCATGTGAATTAATGCGAGAAGCCGAAACTTTTCATGAGTCACTTCATCTTAAGGCTATTTTTGGATTTAATTCCTAAAGAAGAAACGCAGAATATTTTTTCTTGGTAAAAGTGATATGTGACGAGTACTTTTGTATAAAAAAGAATAAAAATAATTTATCATAAAATATAGCATATAATATAATTTTATATATTGAGTCAATGTTAAGATAAAAAATACTGAAAATCTTCATTCAGTAATTATAATTTTTTTAATAAATACGTTTGGCTATAGTAAACTACTGTACAATTGTAAGAATTAAACGTGACGGACGGATTGATTATGAAATTCCACCATAAATTTTAATTGAAATGAAGATCAATTTTGATATAAGAAAATAGCAATTATTATAATAAACTTCATCTAACTTTTAGTGTAATATAAAACGGTACCACATTGTTTTAAGTATAATAACTAACATGTAACGTGATCTTAAAAAAATACCCTTTTTTTCTATTTAAAAAAACTGTACAATGTACATAAAAAAATATCATCCATTGAGTTAAATAAGCTTATCTTCAACGAGTTGAAAAAAAAAAAAAAAAAAAAAAAAAAAAAAAAAATCACAGCATCTGCATTCTTATCTCGCGCAAAACAAAGTCTAATATTTTCAAAATTTTAAGAAAAATAATATTTTTCATTATTTTCTCAACGCTTAGATAACATTCAAGCGCGCATTTTTTTTAAAACGAAAATTCTGCAGCGAACGTAAAGTGTTGAACGCGACGAAAGAAAAATTCAAACAAGGTTTCTCTGGTATGCCCGATGTTCATTCGAGCGGGTCGCAATCAGCGTATAAGCCGGTTATCGGCAACGTCGTCGTCGTCGTCGTCGTCGTCGTCGCCGTCGCCGTCGTTGTCGTCCTACACGAGAAACGTTCCTCGGCGTCTCTTCGCATGAGGTTGAGAGAGATATACAGCGCGTACGAAAAAAGAGGTGACGTAATTCAACGGTTATATCCGGTGACCACTGCTCGACTACTCCTTTGCTTTTCATTTCTTCTTCTTTTACATGTATATGTATAGAATAATAACGCAAAGAGTCTATCGCAATTTAACGAAGTTGTGCGGTATATTATGATATCGGTACTTCCCATATTCCTTTACTTTCTTGCATAAATAGTTTTTTAAGCTTTTTAAAAATAACCTTTTAAAACTTTTACAAGCTTCAGAAAGTTAAAAACCATTGGTAAAGCAATTTTCTTACTATTAGCTTTAATAATTAGGATTTCACAATGAAAATTAACTTTAATTATACACAAAAAAAAAAAAATTGTAGTATTTAATTGATTTAGTTTTATTCCTATTAGAGTGTGATTTTTAAATTTAAAAAACATAAGGAGTACAATGTAAGTTTGAAATGGTTATCGGTGCTCAAATAACCAATTACCTATCGCATTAAACGAACCATTAAATTCATATGTTTAGTTTAAATTTGAAGCCATTTCAATCAATTAAATAATTAATTATTTATATAGAAAATAAATTTTCTAATGTCACAAAAAATATCATCATTATCTTAAATAATAATTTTCCATTGTTATTGTCATCCTTAACAAGAAAAAAATTGTTTACTTACTAAAAATGCAAGCTGTAATTAAACAATTAAGTTATGTGTAGTTTTTTAATTACAAAATTATTACTCAAAGGGATATATTTATGTGAAACAGCATGTGCAGAGGAAAAGTCATCCTCTTCTGAGTTTTTTTTTTTTTTTTTTTTTCAAACAGAAAATAAAAAATAAAGAAATAAAGAGTAAATTTAATTAAATTTATTTGATTTATTATACGAAATTGAATAAATTAATCTTTACGACAAATGAATATCTAATTAATAGTAAAAAGTAAATATTTTTTCATTGCAAATGAATTTAACAAGAATAGCAGTTTGCTTAACATTTGAATAATTTTGTCGTCTCGTTGAGGATGGGATTCAGTATGTATATTTATTTCGCTGCCGATAATTTCTAGATAAATTTCATGTATTTTCAGTTCGTGGATATCAATAAATATAAAAAGCCTTTAATGTCACTAATAATTAACGCTATAAAAGTAATTTTTTTTACGTATGAAACTATTATGTAAATTCATTACAAATAATTGTACTGATAAGTCATTATATCGAGAAATATTAAAAGTAAAAGAAAAGTCATTTTCATACTAATTAACAATAAGGCAATTCTTAAGCTAATTGCCGATTAGCTACATCTCTTAAACGCAATTCTTTCTTTTTTTGCTTCTTCACTTGACTTGCATTATTCAAACGCTATCGACAGTTTGCTTGTTAGCTACTGCTGTCGTCATTTTTCTCTTCATTGGTCTATTTCTGTATAACTAGATGCACTATTTTAATCAAACCTAAAACATATATCTAAATATAAATTATATAAAATAAAAATTTTATTTAAATTTTTTAATTCATGAATATAATTTTTTTTTAAATTCTTATATTTTGCAATACTACATTGATTTTTAAATTATGCAAACATATGTAAAATTATTTCAATTACAAAAAAAAAATTTGCAAGATAAGTAAGAAAATAAAAACATATCTTCAAGTTACTAGATCATATATTCACAAGAAAAATCTATGGTAATATTGTAAAAGCTAATAAGATCCAGATAAAATTATATCGAAAACAGGAAAAATAAACATCGGGGAAGAGTCGCAGCGGAAACCGACATAAATAGACTGAATAAGGGGTATGGATTTAATTAAAGAATAAGGTTACATTGTAAACAGCTTTTAAAAAAAGATAAATGAGAAAAATTTCATCTGCAAAATTATGCAAATAAATAATTTAATTTTATAATCCTTTTTTTATTGATATAAATTTTTGCTATTTTAATTTTTAAATAATTTTTTTTTTAAACAAAAATAATGCATTATATTATAATTATATGTGCAAATTATTTAAAATAAAATCAATTTTAGTTATTAAATAAAAAATTAAATAAATAATTTTTCAATAAAAAATTATTAATTAGACGATTTCATCTTAGATTTTAAATAATAAAAATTATAAAGGAAAGGAATTTTAACTAAAAAATCTAATCGAAGAAGAGACATTTTAAATCAATAAAAAAAATTTGAAGCTACGAAGCAAACAAAATAGCATAGAAAGTTGAAAGAAGGAAAAGGAAGTAACAACAGGAAGCAAATTGCAAATGAATGGCATTGAAATACAAAAATGAAAAAGAAAAATAAAATATCCAATTCATGATGAAAATTTAAAGTATTTTGCTTATTTTAAAGTATTAAATTAATTTATTTAAATTTTTCCAATTCTTAGTTATTATTTATTAAATGGATATAAGAATTATTCATAATAAAAATGGAAATTAGTCAGAAAATATATTTTTATAAAATTTCCTTGTTGAAAAGTATAAAATTGTTTATTTTATGAATTAAAATATTAATAATAAAAAAAGTTCTTTGAACTATTAAATAACTAACAAACAGTAAAAACATAATTTATTTTATTATTATTGTCACTTGAATAATTTTTATTTGAATTTATTATCCAATCTTTGATTGTATAATTACTATTATTTTAACGTAAATGATAAGTGTTAATAAAAAATATTTTTACGTATCTCACTAAACCGTAAACTCGAAAATAAAATAGTCGATTCTTCGAGTGTTTAATTATAATGATGAATATTCATAAAAATGTAATGATAAACATTCTTATTTAACGCTAAAAAAATCAATTCCATGCTTTAAATATATTCAATCGCTCAATAACTCAAGTACGCTCGTTAATAAAAAAAAAAAAAAAAAAAAAAAAAAAAAATATTTCAAACCATGACATCGTATTTCAACAAGGCCTCGTAAAACTTCCTTTAAACGCAGCACTGTGTTGGAAGATGACGATGAAGAAAAAAGAAAAAAAAATTCAACGCCTAGCATTTCATCCATCGTCACCTACACTTAGTATTATTCTCATCTCGTATACACAGCGCTCACATATAGACGAGCGGGAGAATAGATGGCGTTGGAATAAAAAAAGAAAAAAAATATATATATATATAAGAAGAGGAAAAATTCGGTTGAAACGGTAAAGAAAAAGCAGTGGCAGTTTGTGTCGCGTGCCGGTACGATTGGCGTGTATGTGTGTGTGTACGTGTATATTGTGCATATATATACACACGAGACACGGTATCTCAACGACGAAACACAGATGAAAATATATATTTTTAGCATTTCCCGCTCTCCCCGTCTCTTTCCCTATGTCCCTCGTGTCCGAGTGAGGCGCTTTAATTCTTTCTCCTTCTAAGCATCGCGAGCAACAGCACGTGTGTGCAGGAGTCGAGAGTTCAGCGGCTTCTTCTAGCCCACTCTACCTCTCTATCTCTCTCTCTCTCTCTCTCTCTCTCTCTCTCTCTCTCTCTCTCTCTCTCTCTTTTTGCCTCTCTCTTTCTCTAAGCTCTTCGAAGACGACGATTCTCCAAGTGCAGCAGTTAGATAGAACTTTAGCTCGCCCGTCGCACTCTAACCCTTGGCGTCGTTACGTATCGTATCTTTTGCATCTTAGATGCGCCCAAACGCGCGTGTTTTTCATCCTGCCATGTGACCGAATGCGTGCGTTTTACCGATCGTTTACAAAAGTTTCGCGAGTGTGTCTTACGTACATGATCGCATATAATTATCGTCGTCGAGTGAACCGTGTATGAAGATAATCGCGAGTTGCGCGGTGTACATCATTCGAGGAGAGAGACACTTAAACGTCATCCTTGCGATTCGCAAGGAAGAAAACGATAACATCGATCATGGATAGAACGATGTATGGCAAAGTCGAGCCTGGTTACTCTTATCAGCCTTATAAAGTTACGGTGCAGAACAATCGCCTGGCGCCTGGATGTAAGCTTTTGTTTCTTGCTTGTTATTGTTTGTTTGTTTGTTTTTTTTTTTTTTCTTTTTGTCTTTTCGACTCGTTGCCGTTGGCCCGTGAAATCGGATACCGCTTAATCGATCGATGATTTTAAATAGCTCGTTGAAATTTAATTTTTGATCGATGCTTTTTTTTTTTTTTTTTTTTTATTATATTTTATTATATTTTATCTATATTATCGATATATGGTTATCAAAAAAAAAAAAAACATTAAATACATAAGATTTTTTTTAAAAATTTTTGTTTGGAAGAATCTTGATAATATTTTGTACAATATCAAAACAAAATTTAAAACGATACTTAACATTAGTTTGTCGGCTTTAAATATGTTGAAGGCGAAAAATATTGGCATCAATTTTGTTACAATTTTGTGGTTTAATAACAAGATTCAAAACTCTGAAATATAATCGAGCTATATTATAGGTTAATGATTTCTTCTAATATGTTTCTCATTCAAGTTTTTTATTTATTAAATTAAGACTTTTTTATTAGTTGACAATTCATTTAATCGATAATCTTTATTATTCGTTATGTTTCAAAGATTTAATTTGAAATAATAATTGTTTAAATGATTCAAACGTTTTTTTTTTTTTCATTTATTAATTTACTTATCGTTAACATATTTTTAAATAAAATTAATGAAAATTTTTATTATTTTCGGCTTAATCTTTAAAATTTAATCCAGTTAATTATTAATTTAATTGCTCAGTTTAAGCTCGGTAATTGTTATACACGTTTAGACTCTTTAGTCTAAGTATAACTAAGATGCCGACGTCGTTAAAATATTTCCGTTTCATTGGCGCTAAATTTGCAGCAATTCTACTTTAAATAATCGCTTAAACTCGACGTGACATTTTTGACAGAAATAGATTCCCGTAATCGAGGCGCGCTCCATTGTTATAAATTAATAAAATCAAAATAACGAAAACAATCAAATTCTATATGAATGATACGTTAGCTGAGATATTTCTTTTGTAAAATCGAATCGTTGTTTCGTAAGTTATTGTCAAATTAGCGGGTAAAGTTTACTTGAGTTAATAACTTAAAAGTTAATGTTCGAATAACAACGATTTAAATAAAACATCTCTTTATTAACGATGACATTTTCGATTGGTTAAGTATAGCATTTTGTCATTAGAATTCAGTAAAGTATATATTCATATTTCATTTGCAATTTAAATGTTCATTCCCGAGAACCCTAATCACGATGTAAATAATAACGATCCCAGTTGTGATTGATTATTAAAAATTATATTTTATCTTTTGTATAAGCGATATAATTTAAATATACAGCTATAAAATGATAAATTTGTTAACACACGAGTACGAAATTTGTTTAAAATTACATAAAAAAAAATAAATAAATAAATAAATAAAAAAAATAAAATAGAATCGTGACGCATAATTTAAAATAATTCACGCGAAAATAAATCGTCGATAAAAGTGCAATTCGACGCGATTTTTTTTTTTAAGCAATAAATTACTATAATATGCGTAAAGTGCATATAATGATATATCGGCCACGCCGATGACATCAGAGCAAAGAACGTTCGAATAATCTCAGGGCCTCCTAAGTTATTATGTACTTGAAAGGCTCGTCAAGGCAAGAGAGAAAAGTGGAGGTAAGAAAAAAAAAAAAGGAAGGGAAACGGTCCCAATAGTGTATCGCAAATATGCTACTCAGTTACGGCTTCGACGATCAAGGCGATGGTTAGTTATACAAACATCGATTTTGTTAACTTCTCTTTCGAAGATAATTGTTCATCGATTGTTTTTATTTTGTTTTGAATTAAAAAAGTTTAACGGTGAAATAGATAATAACGATTAAAAACTTTTTATAATACTTTCATTTTGTAATTGTAACTCGGTGACAAATTGTTAATATTTGTACAACGTTGAGATAAAATGTATTTGTTCAATTTAATATATGAGATTAACGTTTAATCAAATGAAAATAATATTCGATAACAAAAATTAAAGGACAGTTTGTAGATTTTTCAATTTTAATTAATCTCTTTGAATCATTCGTATCATTAATTCAAGTACGAACGTACAAATGAGTTTCGTGTAGTTGGTAAAGTGCAAAAGTTAAAATAAGTGTCTCGTGTTCATTAAATAATTCGGTGAAGCAAGGAAGCATGGGAATGAAATGGAATTCGAGAGAAACGCAAATGAAACTTTTATATACGTAAAGGATTGGTGAATCTTTTTTACAGCTAATAAAGGTAAAACGTAATTGAAAATTTCAACTTTTTTATGTTTATGCAATTAAAATCATTTTAATAACGAGTCATTATCATATCGTTGCGATTTATAGTTTAAAAGTGTTCAAACGAGAAATATAATTTTTTTAATAAATACAATGCTTTATCGTAGTTCACAATAAACAAAAAGGATACAAATGTGTTAAAAATTATCGATAAGCGGACGAACCGTAACATATATATATATATATATATATGAATAAAAAATAAAAAGCTAGAGTCAACCGAAGCACTGCAAAGTCTCTCTCTCTCTCTCTCTCTCTCTCTCTCTCTCTCTCTCTCTTTCTCTCTCTCAATCCCGAATTAACCCTCGACAAAAGAGCCGCACTCGCGTTAGTCGTCGTCTTCATCTCGTAATTGGATCCGGAACATCGTCGAGATGCTTTCACTCTATACCTTGTGCTCTTTTAGCGATAAACAAATTCTAACCGCAAATAATGGTTAGTAATTAGAAAGACTCATAGACGCTTTATAATAGATCCAACGACAAAGGCAGAAGTATCTCTTTCTCTCTCTTTTATATTTTTGGATCGATGGTGAACGAATTGCAACAATATCTGGTTGTTTTTATGTATGCGCTATGCGTTTCTGATTTATTTTGCCTCTCTTTCTTTCTATTTCTCTTTCTCTGCGTTTACCCTTTGACTTTCGTCGGTTCTTTGGCGAGTATCCAGGAATACTGACAGGATGCAAGGAAGAGAAATGCGTCTGTGCGTACTAAGACGTTTTTTTTTTCACCGTCTACCGTATAAATCAAAAGATATGATTGACTTTCTGCTCGTGAAATTTTCGAGTAGAGATTTATTTTAGTTTTAAACGGATGAGCTATTTGTTTAAGTGTGCTTTTTTGTAACATTGAAGACAATCTATGAAATTAACATTCTTTTTTTATTCTAAAAATTTTATTTATGTTAAAATCATCGCAATGCGTTTTTTACAAAATGAGTTTACATTTACAAATATAGTTTCTTTTGGTCAAAATTATTAACAATAATTATTAACAATAATTATCTTTGAGTTAATCGGTAATTTATCAATTACAAAAAATTTTCAAAAAAAAAAAAAAAATCAAAGCATCCTTGTGCATTAATTAACGAAACAATAAATGCATCGTACACGCGAGTCTTTTTTAGTACACGCTTAATTACTTTGAAGGCTAATTTTGCTTCGGAATAATTCACTCTACGAATTCTATAATAAACTCCATCTAGAATTTGTACCGCTATAAAAAATGTTATCTATACATACTGTTAGCCGAATAGTTTTAATAATTCTACTGATTAATAAAAGTCAAAATCAATTGAACATAATAATAATTATCGTTAGCAATTGATTGTAAAAATTATTTTTTAATATTGTAAATGCATAAATAGTTGGGATAAATTATAAAAAATCAATGTAAATATATAAATATTTAGGAATATACCCATAAATAATTTTGATTAATAATTATTAAATAATAATTACGTATTGTAAAATAAAACAAAAAAAAAAAAAAAATAAGTATTTCATACGTTTAACTTTAAATATATCGTTGACAAAGTTTTTTTATATTTAAATCAATTAACATTTATTACAAAATAATTATACTGTCCGTATACGAAAAACAAAAATCGATAATTTTGTAACGAAAAAAAAAAGAAAAAAAAAAAAAAAACAAATATGCGAGGTCACGAGTCGATTATTCTCTCAAGAGCAAACAAATATAATCGTTAAACGCACGAAAGGAGATGCAAAGGCGTCGTCTTGTGATTTTCGTACTCATCGCGATATATAGTGGGCGGATATCGCGTGACCGCGGTTTATCTCCAAGAGCAGCTTCCTCAATGACACTCTTTGTCGCGTGCCCGTGATATATATATATATATATATATATATATATATATATATATATATATATATATATATATATATATATATATATATGATATAAATGAGTAGCGATTTAAAAATTCTTTTATTGATCGATGATTTGTCGTTTACCTTTTGTATAATGGCGGTATTGTTTTTGTTTACGTTGTATTTTTAATTTTTTTTTTTAATTAAATTCTTTTGAGAAATTTATGTGTCCAACAAGTGACAATCATTATACTTTAAAATGTAAATGAACAATGAGAAAATTAACGAATTAATTAGGAATCAATGTTTGAATTATTACGTAAGGTTAATAAATATATTCATTCTTAAACTATCGTGCATATAGAGCTGAATTGTAGTACCTTTAGTATTATTTTGAATGTGTACATTTGTACATCGCTGAAAAATTAAAAATAACAATATTTCTACGCGCAAATTCATATCTCTTTATCATTCACCTGTGTTGTACGAACTTAAAAAAAAAAAAAAAACTCGCTGCAACTCTCTTAAAGCTTCTCCTTTACAGAAGAAAAAAATGCCAAGTAATTTGCGGTTTACTAGAAAAGCTCACGTACGAGGTCAAAGCTCGTGTGTCGAGAAAGTACATGCACAGCCTATTACTATATATGCAATTACAAAGTCTACGGATACATCGCGAAAGCAAAGCGTTTCGCTTATTATTCAGTCTCGAGTTGCCTTTCGTACTGGAAACTTTGAGGTTTGCGTGTTTGTTTATAACGATAAAAAAATTTTCATCTTCGCTTATAAATATTTATATTTTAATTAGTTTTTGTGAATGGTGTGAAACGTAATTTATTCATTGATCACTCATATATTGCAATAATATTTACCTCGCGTAAGTGTTTATTGTTTTAGAGTATATATAAACAATTATTGAAATATTAAATATTTTATTGTTATTGATAAATACAGATGTGTTAAAGATTTTTATAAATGAATTTTAATCAAAGAATATTTAGCAATTTCTAATCCCAGCTATCTTAAAACTAGTCGTAAACATTTTATCGTTTATTAGTATTAATTCAAAATTAAATTATTGCAGATAAAAGAAAACATAAAAATATGATATCAAATGAATAGAAAAACTTGATACTGTTGTTGATGCGACAAATCGACCACTGAGATAAAGTTACATTAATCTTTTATTTATGCGCTACTGATTTCAATTACGTTTTGTTATTGAAAATACACCGAGTATAGTAGATCGATTCAATCTAAAAAATATATTATATTTAATAAAGTTTATTGAAACAAAAAACAAAAATGAAAAAAAAATCTTATCCATTAATATATGAAAATTTTTCCTAATAAATAATATCAAAATTAAAAAAATTCTCACGGGTGGTATCCTTAAACAAGCAACTCGAAATCAAGCAGCGCCTTTAAGCGCGGCAACCGAAAATACAGGCGAGTCGCGCGGGTTGCCGTATCGTCAGGGCTGCGGGCAAAAGTCTCCCAGTCCACCAGTTCTAAACACTGGCCACTACTCCGAGCAAGCCACGCAACAGAGACGGACGATTTATTTGTTTCGTCGGTCGGTTATATCTTCTCTCTCTCTCTCTCTTATTCTCGTACTCTCGTACTCTCGGGAGCTGGCTGGTATAAACCTATTGCGGTGAATTTCCCCTCTTTCCCCATCGCCGCTTGGTTAGCCCGAATTTTCCGTCCGCGAAAACTCTCTGCGACGAGGCTCGTTCGTTTTACCTCTATATCGCGCTCGTTAACTCGCGCTCGTACACGTTTGCTTCCTCGCGTTTTCCCGTGCTCGTGTTGATATTTGTGTGTTTATTTTATACACACACACACACGTGCACTTACATATAAATACGTATACACTTATACATAGATATATACACAGTTGTATTATACTTTTTTTCGAGTTTGCGCTCCGTTTCTCTTTTGTTTCGTTTGCGTGGCCGTGTGTGTGATTGCGCCCAAAAGCAAGTGAAGAAAAAAAAAAAAAAAAAAAAAAAAAAAAAAAAAAAAAAATATGACGGACGTCGTAAGGCCAAGTTCTCCATTGTATGGACGAATGCTCAAACTCGAGACATTGAAGAAACATCGCGAATGGGAGAAATATATCAGTGAGTGCAGTCGATTTTAACTTTATTTATTATTTTTTTCATTCTATTCTTTTGATTTTAAACAAAAAACGTTCGCCTACTTGCATACGGGAGATCAAGCGATAAAATTAAATTTAAAGTAAACTTATCTTCATATTCGAAATATTAGCTTCATGCGATTAAAATCATATGCGCGCGCTTCTGGGATTGATTAATTTGACACTGGTTCATCGCGGCACGTGTGTTGCGCGTATAACGAATCAAGATCGTTCGTATTTTATATTGCCGTAAGCCGATCCATCGTCCATGATGATGAGACCGAGCCAAAAATTGCGGCAAATTAACTCGTTACGTAAATCTGTGCTTTAAAGTTTGTCTGCTTTGGCGCGCTATTATAAACAAATTTCGTGTTTTCATTCTTAATGCAAATATATATTTATTTAATGATATAATTAACGAATGTATATGCATAAAAATAATTGTAATTTTAGATGGATATTCTTTTATTTTACGTACATTTTTGCTCTTCTCCGATATATTTTTAGAATCTTGTCGAAGAGTATCGAACGTTTGTAAAAAAATTTGACGATAACGTGAACTTGAAGCTAAAAAAAAAAAAAAAAAAAAACAAAAAAAAAAAAAAATAGAAAAAGATGAAGATCGGTCTTCGATATGCAGAAATTTAAACAGCAGATGTATACGTCTATAGATTAAAACGGTATCGCAACCTGTTGCTTCCATTCAAACTTCGAGTCACCGAACAAACGCACGAAAAAGAAGAAAAAAGAAAAAGAAAGGCACCGATAAAACGTTAAAAGCAAGCACGAAAGCTTGGTGAAGGATAAAAGAAAAAGTCCCGTCGTCGCCGTGAAATTTTCGCGACGCGAATTTACCATTCCAAGCATCTCGGAAAGCATCCGCGCGTACGTTCGCGAGATACAAAAGAATCTCCGAGTCGACTCGAGAGTTTGGAATAAGGGGGAGCGCGCGGGCGCGCGATATAACGTCATCGCTTACGCAAGCTCGTTCCATTATAAGATACGCTCGGACTTACCCAAGTCAAAAGAGAGGGATGATGTTATCGTTGGATGTTTTGCAACAGCGATGCTCTAAATTTGAATCTGCCGCGCCCGACTACTCGAACTCAAAGCCGCGACCTTCGTTCCAATCGACTAGCCCTATATATATAAAATTATTCGGAGTATCTTTATTGTTCGATCATGCTGCGACGTGTTTTATAAGATTTATGATCAATTTTGTAACGGCGCTTACTTTTTTTAAATTATAAATATCCTTTTAATGATTTTGTTTAGCGGGCATCAAATTTTTAATAGGTTTTAAGAAAAAGTATACCCTCGAAATTACACGTATATAGTTTTTAAGTTGATATTTTCATCTATTTTTACGTTAAATTATAATCACACTGAGATTGAATATTAATAACCAATTGATATTTTTCATAATTAAACCTTTTTTTTTTTTTTTTTTTTTTTTAATATAAAAATCGATATTGCATTAAAGATTTTTGAAAACAATATAACGTATTTATGTAATATTTCTTAAATCTATGAATGCTATTATCTTACTTGAGATAAGTACGTACTTATCTACTTGTTTTACCTTGAATATCTGATAAATATGTGCGCTTCTTAAAAAAAAAAAAAAAAAAAAAAAAAAAATAATAATATAATAAAAACAAAACACTTTACAAGGCAAAAAAAAACCGACTTTATTTATTGTATTTTACTGCAAATAGTTGTAGTATATCGATCGATTATTTTCATAATAGATATAAGTAAGATTTATATCGACATTTAGGTGCTATAACGAATTGTCAATATTGAGATTTTTTGTCATATTTCCAAAATTTGTAAAAAATAACATTACTACTTTATTGTTCTATAAGCTATATTACGTATTTATGTATCTTATAAATCTAATATTTTTACTTAAATATCGTTTAATTTGATTGGCGTTATAAATTTTTTTTTTTTTTTTTTTTTTAATTTTCTAAATACTTAAAATGGATAAGACATTTTGTTTGTCAATTTTCCACCGATTATTCATATTAGTATTAAAGATCATGCAACATTTACCGTTAACTGACGATTCGTTAAAAAATTGTTTTATTTGTTTTAAATAATGTAGTACGTAATAATTATTTTGGTATTTTTTGAAAATTTACTTAAATTGTTTTTGATTTTTATTTTTAATAATTAAATAGAAAAATGATACATATTTGAAGAAGCAGACATATCGAAAAAAAAGTTCAATACATTATTATGATTCATTTAATTTAAAAAATATCATTTTGACTCGCTCCTCGAATGTTATAATATAATTTATATTTTTATTATTGTGTTTGTTATAATACTCTGAATAAATATCATTATCAACACCTTTCAAAAAGATAATTTATTAATCTTCGTCGCCCGATCCACACAACGATTTAATTTTCAATTTATCATATTTAATGACAATTATAATTGTGCCATATTTCCACTTACTCAGTTGGTTTAATGTTTGGCTTGAAATTCTTACTATATAAATAGTTTAAACTATTGCTTAAGCGTTCGTTCCGGCGAATTACATTGTAAAAATATAATTAATTAGCTAACATGGATTTTTATCGAGCTTAATAATTAGAAACTTAATAAACAAAATCGTCTATCCATTGGATTTTAAAATTTATATTAAAAAAAAAAAAAAACGAGAATAAAATTTTAAATGATGTTATTTACTAGCCTTTAAATAACAGCTATTTTGAGAATCGCAAATAAACGTTTATAAATAGCTTTAGCATAATACACAATTATAAATTTCGTGCGCTTAATTTTTATGCTCATTCGATACTATCTTTAGGTTGTATTTTATATAATTTAATTTTAATATATAATAATATTTCAATACGAAATAGAACTTTCTTTTTGGTTAATTATGTGAGCAGGCGATAAATATGTGAAATTATTCTAAATGATTTTTTTTTTTTTTTTTTTTGTACGATTTCGTAAATTCGATTGAAATTAAAGATTGATTCTATTCAATTATTATTACCTATGAGATTCAATAATTTCATATGTTGAAAAAAGAAAGTTGATCGCGTGCCAATATTAGTTATCCATACTATACTCGTAATATAAAATATCACGTTAATCAACAATAATGATAAAAATTATATAATTAACTTAAATATTTTCAGACGCCTTGCTGGCCGATCTTCAGAATACGGTGTCTCCGGTAACGAATCTGCTGAACACAGGTGGCAGTACACCCGGATATGGTTCTCTGAATGGTACGCGCACCGGGCATGGGACTTCCGCCGCTTATAAAACTTACGAGAACTGTAGCACGCCACCGCCGTCGTTGCAGTCGCAATCGGTAAGTGTAATCGAACGATTTTTTTTTTTTTTTTTTTTTTTTAATGCCTATGTATGTATAAAAATGTTTTATTTTTGTTTTTTTCAACCATATTTTTATTTAACTATTATTTTTCGGCTACGTTTTCGTATGTGTACCTCAACTTTTTTTTTTTTTTTTTTTTTTTTTTTCTATTTTAATTTTAATAGACATTATTTTTTTTTCAAGGAACTAAATTATTGTTAACACAGTTTTTTTTCAAGTTATATTCACATTTAAATCATTATAATGTTCACTATTTCGTATTACAAGTGTTAAAATGAATTAGTGGATGATTTTATTCGATAGGTCAAATACTCTAATAGTTATCTTAACAATTTAAAAAGATCTATACATTGTAAGTTAATTTTTAATTAAAGTTTGCTTTTTTGTCAACTATTCTATTTATTTATCATAATTATACACGTAAGTTTTACGTATGATTTCTTTTTTATTTTATTTACATTATATTCCTAAATTATTTGAAATTTATTTTCTCAATAAACAATTTTATCGTTAAAAAAATAACAAAATTGAGAAATAATATGAAAGTAAATAAAAAGATAAAGGTACGAAAATTTCTAAATTCATCTACATTCGAATAAATTCGCGGGCGACACTTTTTCGATCATTCCCTCTAAAAATTCGAAAATTTTAGCGTAACGAGCGCTCTTCTAATCTATATAACGAAGGCGCGCGCTAATTCAAACGTAAATTCCGCGAGCTTTTCGACCTTCGATAACTAACCGTTGTATTTTTACAATGCGAGATGGAAAGAGATGAAATAATCGGCTAATCGAAAATAGAATATTATATATAAGCATATAACTCCTTCGGCGTTCGCGTAAATCATGCGCGAATTTCCGTTTCCTTAGAGTTTTCGCGCGAGAAAGCGCGTGCTGTGCGCAAAGCAATATTTTTCTCTCGGCGACTCGTTGTCCTTCGTTTCTTCGTACTGCTCTTCCCCTTTCCCCTCCCTCCCTTCCTCCCCCGCCCCCCGCCCCTTCCATTCGCTTTATTTTCTCACTCGCGACATTTCGCGTATACTTACAGCTTCCAGCAACGTGTTGACGAATTAACCGGCGACTATATCGCACCTTACGCAATAATCCGCTCGAAAAGTGTCAGGTGTGTGCGTCCCGTATGCTCGGCTAGCCAATGACAAAACGTTCTTTTATTAAGATAAAAAAGAACGCGCTGTGCTTTGTTAAGTAGGCGGAAAACTTTTGACGTCTCTTCGATAATTAATTGCTGCTGCTGCTGCTGCTTGACGCCAATTTGTCTGCCAGTTCTTCGTACCGTTTATGAAAGATTTTTCATTTTTTCCATCAATGTATTTATTAAGATTTTTAGTTACTTTAAAGCCTTTGATTTGATATATCGTTCAAATTTTCGATAATGTACCTAATTAAATAAATAAATTTAGATTATTATTTTAACGTTATTCTTATATATGTGTTTACGGTGTTAAAAAAAAAAAAAAAATTCAAAATTAAAAGTTATCTTATACATGTTTAAATTCTTTTATTATGATGAGAATAATGGCATGGCGCCAACTCGTTTCAAATATCATTTAGACACTGATTTAATAAAATGTTTATTGCTTTCTTTTAATATTTGTTTCATTATATTATATCGAAAACATTCGAATTTAAAGTAGTTCTAATTGTTTATAAATTCTATAAAACATGAAACTTAAAAAAATTAAAAAAACATGACTCTTATTCGTTAAAATAATATCGAAAAAATATCGTTTATTTAATAACAATATTTTACTGCAAATTCAAACATAAAAATATTTACTTTTTTATTTAAACGTGCGATGTTTTAAAATTAATATTTCTACACGTATATGTCATTAAATATTTTGGCACATTAAAAAAAATAAAGATTTATCCCTTTTTCTCGTCACAAGTGAAAATATCAACGCTTAGGTACATATGTACATATATACATCTTATTTATTATGATTCAAATATAGAGTATCGCGTCATTCGGAAACAGAAGCAAAATTTCAATGTTATCTATTTTAAAATAAATAAAAATTTTACAAGTTCATTGTTATTATAAAAACATTTTTTATCTTTCATATATTTTTATATTTATAACTCAATCAATGAATTAAAACAATCTTTTTATATTTTAATTAAATCTTAAATGCTCAAAGAGATCTTATTTTGATTAAATTAAAAAAATATAACCTATGATTAATTTTCAATCGAATAATCATTTTGTAGCTTGCGTAAATTAAAATTATTCGAACGAATAAAAAGTAACTTATAATTCTGTCGATTAAAAAATAAAATTAATAAGTAATATCGAGTAATAATATCAAAAGCGTGTGATTTCTTCGCGGCTGTCGGCTGATCTTTGAACGCGCCTCGGCATCATCAAATTTTATTACGCTCGGTTTCTTCTAAAAATACTTCAAGGGGAAGAGGAGGAGGAGGAGGAGGAGGAGGAGGAGGAGGAGGAGGAGGAGGAGTAGCAGCAAGGATCGGATCTTAAGACGCAATGAAACCAAAATGCACGATGGGAGGGGAGGAAATTTTGTGAAAAACCGCGACGATAAACGCAATTGGCCGTTTCCGCCAATTTTCTCGTTCTGTAATTGATTGCTCGATGTTTGTTCGATCATAGATTGTATAGCGATAGAGATCATAGTTTAAAGCTTAAGAGTTTAAGAGGACATTTTGCCAGTTGTGTTTTTCCTACCTATAAATCAATAATTTAAAGTTGGTAAATAACAATTTTCCAATTTGAAATTAGGAAATATCAACAGGAGGGGTTGCATTGGATTTAATTACTATTTTATAATAATTTATCGTTTTACTCTTGCTTAGTTCTCTTATGCAGTAAGAATCGATCATTTTGTAATCCGTTAAAACGAACGATTAACGACGTACGAATTTAAAAGTTAAAACTTTTGGTTGCTTTCTAATAATACAATATACGAAAATGAACAAGTTTGTATGTAAATTTATTATATTTACAATAGTAAATTCTAAAAATTTTCCATTTTAAAATTTCTCAACGTATTTGATTTTAACGATCAGTAATATCTTTTATCTCTTGGATTTTAAATAATTTAATGTTTTATTGTGCATTTGCAAAATTAACAGGTGTTTTTTTTTTTTTTTTTTAGATTACATTATCGTAATAATAATTTATAATTTTAGAAAGCTTTAATCAAATTTTTTGACACAGAACGCAGTAGTAAAACGAGTAAAGAAGCGCGAATGAACTCGTTAAAAATCTTATTTTGCGAAATTTTACACGTGAACATGTATTTTCATTAGTAATTTTACGAGCTTTTAAATTTATTATGTATAAGGTAAATTTATTTATTATTATTAAATCAAGAAAATTGGAACAAGGCGTATATTATGACGTGGAGCACAATAATCCAATGTACTAGATTTAAAATATGATTTTGAAGAATAAATCGCTTAAACTTTATCCAAATGTTAAAAATTTACCAAACATCGGTATATAAAAAAATCGATACAAATAATGCAATAATTATAATTTCTAATGTTACAGCCGACGTACCAAAACCGAGAGGCAATAGAAGAAGCGAGAACAGCAGGAGGAGGGATAGGTGCTAGCCCGTACAGCCAAAGTGGGCCAGGGACAAAAATGCCGTCCCTGAATAATAATCTTTCGGAACTGGACACCCTATTGCAAGATTTGAGCAACGCCCGTTATAATTCTCACGCTCAAGATAGAGGTGAATGATTTATTTTTATTTTTTTCCGTTCATCTATTAAAATTTATCGAGTTCGTTAATTTTATAAAGATTTTTTTGATTTTTTAATGGCTTAGCTTAATTTTGTTAATTATTTTAAGTAAAACGTTGGAAAAAAAATTTAATTTAGGTAGCTCGTTTGAATAAACTTTAAAATCATTTATTGGAGATTTACCATTGTCAAAAATCGTTGCGAAATCGTCGAAAGTTTTATTGCATATGTTATTTAGGAAAAAAAAAAAAAAAAAAAAAAAATGGTGTGATTTTCCGTATCAGGTTTTTTTATAGACAAAATATTTTTGGCCGAGTAGTATGCTTATGCCAAAAATAATACGTGCACAACAAGAAAGAATCTTATAATCAAAACATAAAAATATTAAGTGTTGAAATTTGAGATTTGTATTTTAAAGTCGGAAAATTGAATAAATATTTGCGTTTAATTTGAAATGTAACAAATGTTATTGTATTCGTAGAGCGATTGTTACAGTAAAATCACTTGTTCAAACATTGTTTACCAATTATATATTTTACATAATTTATGTATCACTTGTAATTTATATTTGGTCACACTTTTAATTATAATACAAAAATAATTTGAAAAAAAAATTTGGACATAAAAAAATTGATGATGATTTTTTTTATCCAATGTTATTGTAAAAATACTTACAATAATATTTTATTGTTCTTGTTTTTTTTTTTTTTCTTTTTTTTTTAAATTCGAAAATTGAAGAAATGTTAACATTTTTTTTTAAATTGTTCGATAGCAGACACTTTATTAACGTTTGTTACATAAAATGAATGTTATTTAAAAAAAAAAAAAAATTAATAAAATAAATTTTGTGGTAAGCTTTACTTTAACGTTACGATGAACAAGTGCACCTAAAGAAATTAGCCTTCAATCAATTACGCATACTTCTTTTAAAATTATATTATATTTGTTTACGTACTATCGTCAATTAAAAGCATTAAAATTTCGCTCAGTCTCGGTACAATAATAATTTACCTCTCGCGTGTATTATAATCTGGCATTCGGCCGATTATATATCTCAATAATTCAGACAGTCCGTTACACTTGTCGTCTAATTGACGTTTCACCTCCTCCGTTCGATTTCGTATTTCCATATCCGACGGTACGTATCATCGCGATCATCGTCAACGATATTTCGACCGCGACCTTCTCCCATCGTTTACACTCGTTCGCGTACATACGCGTACGCGTGTCATTCGCGGACGACGAGTTACCAAAAGCCTAATTGGATGAAAGCCAGAGCGAGCGAATTGCTGCCGTTAACTCGCAAAACGAACGAACGAACCAACGAACGAACGAACGAACGAACGAACGAACGAACGAGCGTCATCGCTCGATTGAGCCTTGCTTCGAGCGAGAGCTGATACAATATCCTATATGAATTTTTAAAATTTGCTTGTAAAATTTCTCGAATATACTCGATCGTATAATCGATATAATGTCATAAATTGCGTTTATCGAGAATAGACATGACTAAATGTCCTCATTGTTAATTTTCATGATTGTAGACGAATTATTTTCATCGTTTTAACGTTTTTAATACAATCTCGTTGTCGATCAAATGCATATTTGGTGTGCTATATTTTTAATAAATAAAATTTTATGGATAATTGACGCAACGAATTATTTAAAATAAAAACCGTAAAGTTAATAAAGTTTATATAAATATTGCGATTGAAAAATTGCAAAATAAAAATTTGTAGCATAAATTACAGTATGTCTCATAAATATTTAAATTTATTTTCTTATAAACTATATCGACAAATTTTTAATAAATAAATTTTAATTTTATAATATTATATTTTTTTAATAATCGTAAACACGTTACGATCGATTTCAATTTTTTAATTCAATTTTTTAATTCAATTTTTAATACATTTTTTAATAATTATTACTTTTAATTGACAATCCCGTTTAGATCTAATAATTTTGATCTAATAATAAAAGTGATTCATCTAAAAGAATAACTTGCTTCAATTTTTTATTCAAAATTGATTAGTTGATTTTATTCAGAAAAATGAATGAACAATGAAATAATTGAATAATTGATTTGAAAAAAAAAAAAAAACTTATATTCTGAAATAAGGATATCTAATAGATTGAATCAATAAAATTTTTATTATTTATTCATATTTTATACAGATATTCGATCGACAAACAGTGGAACAACTAGTCCAATGTTACGCTCGGCAAGCAGCCTCTCAGCAAACAGACCGACAGTCGATAGTTTACTCGAAGAGTTAAGTACGGGAATGCCGAATGGGTAAGTAAAATACTCAAAATTTCATTTTTATTTAGCGTATTTTTTAACAGCTATAAAACAATTGTATTTCCATCCCATTTTTTTTTTTTTTTGACAATTGTTAAATTCGACGATAAACAAGCTTGAGTTATAAGTTGAATCATTATGTATAATTTTTTTTATTAGAATTTATAAATTATTTTATTACAATATTTTAGTTTGGTTTTTTCATAATTAATTTTTTAGATAGCAATTTGAATACAGTAAATAATTCATTATCGTATAATTATATACATATTATATGAAAAGAAAATTTGATTAAATTCGCCTAAAACGAGCAACTTTTATAAAATTTCTTACCCAAAGTTATGAATTAAATACGTTAAGAATTAATATTTATATTTTATTTCAAGAAAATTTATGTAAGTCTAAAATTTTTTATTTTGATCATAAAATTTTTTTAAAAATTTTCCAATGAAATTCAAATTGTCAAAACTCTTATAACCACTGAAAAACCATCCACCATTGTAAAAAAAAAAAAAAAAAAAATAAATAAATAAATAAATAAATAAATAAAAAGAATAAAAAAAAAAAAAAAAACAATCATCCGCGCAACGCGCAGAGCCGATTACCCGCCGGAGGGTCAACGCGTCAAGGTGACGATCCAAGAAACGTCGACGGAGGTACAACCCATCGGTGGTGATTCTTATTACCCACCGAGTCAGCATGGTTCTCTCAGCAGGCGCGACGTCGAGCGAAGCTACACCGTAGCCAGCAACGGACACACGGCCAGCAATGCGACCAAGGAACTCGACGATCTCATGGCCTCGCTCTCGGAATTCAAGGTGAGAAATTTTTCTCAAGGATTTGATTGTTTCCTTACGAAATTTTTTCAACTGTTCAACTGGCAAATGATTTGTTTGTTTTATTTTGTTTTTTCTTTTTAGAACTCTTTGAGTATTTCTGTTATTGCAACTATGGTAGTATATCGTAACAGAATAAACGAGTATTTTAACTCTATTGTGTAGATTAACAAAATTTATACGATTTATCTTAAAAATATTGTCGTATCTAAAAGGTGCAATATTTTGTTAGGATTTTGAATCATCGAGTATTGCGTATCCTGAGTCATTCTACTTAATGTATATATGATACCTCATGCGTTTCGTTTGACTAACTTTGATAATTCATGAGCATTCGTCATTCTTATCCAAGAATAAGGAAGTTCAAGCCTTATTGAATGTTTTCCTTGTATGTTCATTCTCAAAATGCTCTTTGTAACATTAGAAACAACTACAAATTTTTCGCAAAAATTAGAATAATTGAGATTTAAGGAATAATTTTAGAAATTTAAAATTAAATCAAAAGATGCCAAAATAAAACAAAAAGTATATTAAGAAAATTAAAATTTAAATAAATAAATTTTATTTCAATATGAATTTTTAAAAAAATTTCATTTTTAGATTTCAAAGATAAAAATGTTTTAAAAAATTAAAATTTCTAAGTAATATGTTATTATTTAAAAGCTTTTATGAGAATAAATTTAAAGACTCAATATTAATTCAGCAATCGACTTAAACTAAATTTTACATTTTTTTATTAATATAATTTTAAGCTAATAATCAATTTACAAAATAATGAAAGTATTGCATAATTTCTCACAAATTAAAATAATTTTAGTTTATAAAAAATGAAAAAAATATATATTGATAACCATATTGTGAAATATTTTGTAATGTTAGAAAATGATTTATAAAATGAGATTTATGTCGGGTTTTTGAATGTTTTTGAAATGTACTATTATAAATAATTTTTTTTGAATCACAAACGTGCAATAGTTTTTGCAATATAAATGTTAAGTAAAACAGTAATAATTAGACCTTTGGCAAAATGTAATGTTCGTATTTATAATAGATTAATAAACATTTAAAGATAATATAAGAAAACATAAACAAAATAAAAAAAATAAAATATATTAATAAAAATAAAACAAAAAACTTCAAATTAATTAATAGTTTTAATTTAGTTCGATAACGAGACAGAAAAAAAAAGGAAAAGAGAAAGACGAAGAGAAAAATGGTAGGGATAACGAACAAAGTGAATAAGAAGATGACGCGCGCGTAAGATGGGCTTGAATGCGACGCGACGTGCGAAAAAGTTGTTGGGAGGAGTAACGCGAGAGAAAAAAATTAGAAAGAGAGAGAGCGAAATATACGCCCGCGATATATAGGAGGGAGTTTTCTGGGAAAGAGAGACAAACCTCATTGACGTTGGTGGAGCTCCTGACCATTCTTGGCCGGCCAGGTTACCGAAATAACTTTCATTTCGCCTAGTGCTCGCGCTCACGCACACATCAACTAATGTCTCTCTCTCTCTCTCTCTCTTTCTTACACGCACGTTTATGTGCATGCACACGGCCGCCTTCGTATCTTTTTTAATGTGAAGATTGTCGCCGCGTAATATGTTTATCCACAAACAGAATTATCATAGCGATGGACGGGCTCGTATATGTGCACGTTTTTTTTAAACAAAAAATAAAAAATTAATCGTCGTCGTCTCGGTTTTAAAATATTTTTTATACCGTTGACTGGTGGAAAAATTTTGCGAAAAGTATGCTTTCATGCATTAAACACATAATTACTCAATATTATTTAAAATTATATATAAAAAGGTGAAGCGTTTCACGCAAATTTGAAAGTAATTGATGTACGATAAATTTAAACTTTAAATTCAACAAATTTTATAAACTATGTCACTTTTTAATAGAACGAAATGTCGCCCATAAAATTTAAATATTAAAACAAAGTGCCATTAAATGCCGATTATATCTATAATAAATTATGTGATTCTAGAAACATACTTTTTAAGTTATTTTTGAAAATTTCGATATTTAAAGAAATCGACTATAAAATCTATACATTACTGAAGTAAAATAAATGACACGATAAAAATGTGGAAACAACATGATGTAACAAATGTTATTACATAAACAAATACATGATTAATTATAATATTTCAATAGTTTCTTGTTTGATTTTAAATTTTTATCAGACTTTGCTAAAATGTGATTTACTTTATAAATTATCTTGCCAAAAGTTTAACATTTTTGTATGTATTATATATATGACTATTAATTTTGTACTTTTTATGTTATAAAAGATTATTTTGTAGATTTATTATTTAATTAAGTTTTAACTTCTAGTTAAAAAGGTGGCGGTATCAAATAACAATATTAATAATGAAGTAAATAAATTTAAAATACTACATTTAATTTGAAATAATATCGTACACAATAAATCTTTTTACAAACTTCAAGCACATACATATCGTTTAAATACTCTAGAACGATAAAATTTAAAAGTTAGATGACAAGCTTGGCGAAATCAAATATAGAGCTCGTAGAATCTCTTAAATCTATAGCTTTCAAGCTAAAAAGCCAAAGAGCAAGACACAGAGAGTATAAAAATTGTAAACGCGGAAAGAGTGTCACTGCTTCACCGACAAAATCTTTTCCTCGGCACTTGGCTCGTCTTCGAAGCTAAGAAGACCTTCCGGTCTCTCTCTCTCTCTCTCTCTCTCTCTCTCCTCCTCCTCCTAATCCTCCCTCTCTCTTACTCTTTCCGACTCTTTATCTATCTCGGTTCTCTGGAGTATTTCTCCTTTCGGTTTCCCTCCTCTTCTTCGTCGAGTTTGCCCCTCCCTCGCGACAGCCAAGACTCCTCAAGCCAAGAAAATTAAACAGGCGCGCCTGAAAATATCCAAAAGCCCCGAAGCTCTCCTCGCGAGCGAAAAGCTCGCACTACACGCACACGCGCGCACCAGTACGTACTTACACTTACAAAGCACACGATTCCACTTTTCTTACTCGTTCTCCACCTTTACTAAAATCGCTCTCTCTCTCTCTCTCTCTCTCTCTCTCTCTCTCGTTCAATCTTTTTGTCAGGCTTCAACAACGTCACACAGAGGCATAAAATAAAATAATCTTCGGTTGTCGCAGATAAACGGTAGCAACCACCAGCGGCAGACGGTGACGGACTCCCCGTACGCGAAACCGAACAAGGCCACCGTTAAGTCGAGCAGCCCGGCGCCGGTGGGAAGCGAACAGCAGCAAAACAGCGGCGCTAGCAGCAGGGTCCACATATCCGAGACCCGTACCACCCATCACTATCAACCTCAGTACGAGAGTCACACCGCGACCGCCCAGTCGGTCACCCACATCAAGCAGAACCAGTTGGATTCTATGCTTGGCAATCTCCAAGCAGACATGAGCCGTCAAGGAGTCAACACTACCCAGAAGGGATGCTGCAGCGCCTGCGAGAAACCCATCGTCGGACAGGTGATTTGACGGTCACAACGACAAAGATGATCTTCCAATTCAACGTTCAAGAGAGCAAAGCCGGATTTATTCTACCATCTTCTTTTTTTTTTTTTTTTTTTTTTTTTTTTTATTATTTTCACTTTTCATTTATTTATTTATTAATATTTTTTCATCATCGTGCTAGAAGTGTCCACCGTTTTAAAAGTTTCGTTTTCGCGGTAACAAGTACAACGTGTATTCGAAAGACGCATTTACCAATAAAATTATCTAAATGAAGAATAAAAAAAGTTTATAACGAACGCGAAGGATTATATTCATGAATTTGCGATGATTTTTTTGGCACGTGCCACGTATGTTTTGTTTTAAACGCTCGTTTTATCGCTCTGAATGGGATGCGTTGTTCGAAGCGATTCTCGTGCGCTGGGAACGCGAGAAACTCGAGACGACGGTTTGTTTTCACAAGAGCAAGCTCTCTGGATATATACATTGTGAATAATGTCGATCATTGCTTTGATGTTGTACTTGCTTGCCGTTAGCAATTCTTTTTTTTTTTTTCTTGTTCGCCAAAGTCGTCAATGACGCAATTAAATATAGAGAAACAACTTTGAGTCGTCGGTTAAATTGTCGATTGCGTGTCGCTTGCGGAAAAACTATTTTTCTTTATTATGCATTAATGTTGGCTATGTAATTACGTGATTTAAATAGATTTTTTAATTTGTAATTTACATTAGAAAATGAATTAATTCAACAATATGCTCTTACCTTTATTTACTCGTTTTTTTTTTTTTTTTATTTGTTTTTTTTTTTTTTTTTATTTTTATTTTTTTTTTAGGTTATCACTGCATTGGGAAAAACATGGCATCCGGAGCACTTTACTTGCACGCACTGCAACCAAGAACTCGGCACCAGGAACTTCTTCGAGCGCGAGGGACGTCCATACTGCGAACCGGACTACCACAATCTTTTCTCGCCTCGTTGCGCTTACTGCAACGGACCTATTCTCGATGTACGAGATAATTATTCATAATTGCATTTGACAAAACGTATTTCTTTTAATGCAATCTTCCTATAGTTTCTACGCGTTTAGCCGAAAAAAATTAAGTTTTTTCAACGGAAAATTTTATAAATTACTACGTTTTATTAAAGAAATAATATTAAAAATTTTTTTATAATAAAAAATTATATATTTTTTGATACAATGAATATATTTGTATGCGTCAAAAATACTCTTGCGATTAATTAAAGCTTATCTTTTATAACTGCATAATCTACACTTTATCCCGCAAAGTATTAAATTTATCTCATCGTATATTTTACCATTGTCACAATCGATTTTTATCTGAGTAAAAAATTCTTTACGCAAAAAATTATTATACTATCGGAAGATGATATGCTATTACAAGAAACGAGCCGAACGATTACGTTCGTTTGGTTTTTTTTTTTTTTTTTTTTTAACTTTTTTATTATATTTTATTATTTTGCAGAAATGCGTGACAGCGTTGGAAAAGACCTGGCACACGGAACACTTCTTTTGCGCTCAATGCGGCAAACAATTCGGCGAGGAAGGCTTTCACGAACGAGATGGTAAACCTTACTGTCGCGAGGACTACTTCGACATGTTTGCCCCTAAATGTGGTGGCTGCAATCGCGCCATTATGGAAAATTATATTTCGGCTCTCAACAGCCAATGGCATCCAGATTGCTTTGTATGCCGGGTACGAAAAGTATTTTACGAAATTATATTCTCTATTTTTCAGAATATTTCTCTATTAGAGAACCTCTTAGTCGTCGTTTTCAAGAAATATGGTAACATTCGGTAGCGTACCGCGACGAAGATATCGCGCTAAAAATATGCCTGTTTCATGAAGTCGAAGCATGTTTTTCAGAGGGGGATCGAAATACTTTTTCCAATGGAACAAATTTCTTATTTTTAAAGAATTCTAATAATTATTTTAAGTATTAAAAAGACATAAAAATTTTTTTTTTTTTTTTTTTCATTAATAACTATCATACAATTAAATGTAATAATTATTTAGCATTTTAATAATAGTGAAAACTAAACATCATAAAAAAGGTCCTTAAAAAACTTATTAGTTACGATATACTTATTTAACTCGTTATTGCAGGATTGCAAAAAACCGGTCTCCGGAAAGTCCTTCTATGCTATGGAAGGAAAGCCGCTTTGCCCCAAGTGCGTAGGCGTAGATGAGGAGGAGGATGAGGAGGAAGGCGAGGAAGAAGCGTGAAAAAGCAGAAAAATAATAAGCGAATAAGAGAGAGAGAGAGAGAAAGAGAGAGAAAAAAAAGGCGTAAAAGTGTATGTGTGTGCGTATACGAGTAACAAAGAGAGATTGAGAGAATAAAGGAGAGAATCGAGGATGCTGAAATGTTGCTATAGATTTTTTTTCACGAATTAGAATTGCCACTTTTTTTAACAGGAGAATAATCTAAGAAAAGAGGAAAAATTTATAAAATTAGAGTCAATCCCGAAATGCCCTCCGGGCTCCAACTAATGCGGAGCCCCTACCCTTAAATTTTGCTAATGCCAAGAAATGCCTGGAAAAAAAATGAAAACAAGAGAGTTCATCGGACGAAGTGACTGTAAAAGTCAATGCCGTCTATCACTTGACGGATCGTCAAGATCATGCAATGCTCTCAATATGCTCCATTTATGTGAATGTAAACAGACCTCTTTGTATTCGCGCATTGCCACTTGATTTTCAAGCAACAGCTCCTCTTCTCTTCCCCGTAATGAGAAAATGCAACACGAAAAAAAAAGTCGCTACGGCGGATTGCAATCATTATGGTAATTATCAACGGCGATTAGTCTATCATAATTGAATTCGTTCTTTTTGACACGCATCAGCGGGAAAATACTATCTTGTACGAATTTTTTTGAAAATAACTGTGTATTTAAAATAAAACAAAAAAAAAAAAAAAAAAAAAAACAACAAAAAAAAGAAAAAAACAACAAAAAAACAACAACAAAAAACACAAACAAATAAAACAAGAGAAAGGAGAGCAAGCGCGTGCGATGATCAATCCTGCGAGTTTGCATTCTCCCTCTTTCTCTCTCTCTCTCTCTCTCTCACTCAATCTCTTTTACTCGCAGCCCTTCGCATGCATACGACACTTGGGGTCAAGGTTGTGCGGGCAACTGTAAGAAGGACGAGACGACAACGAGATTCCCCAGGGTCGTCGTCGTTACCGTTGTCGCGATTCGGATTCCCCGCTGCGTGCCGTGCGCAATGACGTGTCGAAATCGAAGCGCCGAGCGTGACAGCAGACACGTGTGACGTTGATCGTCCCGCCTGCTGTAACGCTAAATTTACCCATCACGCCTCTCTTTCCACGAGTGTGTGCTTGTGTGCGAATTTGTATACGTTACCTCTCTCTTTCTCATTAGCTTTTACTTTTCTCGTCTCCTTCTCTCGC
This sequence comes from Chalcis sispes, assembly GCA_949987625.1. Taxonomy (NCBI): domain Eukaryota; kingdom Metazoa; phylum Arthropoda; class Insecta; order Hymenoptera; family Chalcididae; genus Chalcis; species Chalcis sispes. The sequence goes on from OX465095.1 coordinate 67,407,547, forward strand.
AGTTTGCAGGACCCTTAGAAATTCCGTATCTCGGCGCATCTAGCGCGTTTTTATTTTCAGCAATGATTCTAATTATGCATTTAGGAGTTAACAAACGGTTTACTCGTATAGATACCCGAAACAATATCTAGTCTGAGATTGATAGTCTTTCTCAAAATACTTTTTGATGATTATTCAACGGAATCGTGTATTTTTTTTTTTTTTTTTTTGTTTTCTTTATAATTCGTAGTTTACTTTAGTTTAATGCCAATTTGAAGTCAACAAAGCATTCTTCCAATTCAGTGCGTGTTTCGGTCATTTGCAATAACATTTTTAACAATTATTTAAAGAATAAACCTTTCTTAAACATTTTGGATTACATCCAAAAAATAGTCTTGCAAAAGTTTTAGTTTTTTTTTTTAATTTAATTTAATTTAATTTAATTTTATTTTACAAAAATTAAAAATACTTTTAATCTATATATATATATATATATATATATATATATGCTTTGAATAGAACCTTAAATGATTATGGAATTGCAAATTTAAAAGTGATATATTTTTAATTGATGCAGCTTCACTAAAAAGAAGCCTTTTAGGTCAAGTAGATTTTTTATCATTGGATTTATTCGGATTAGTAATGAATAACGATAATAGATTTTTTTTACTTTGTATACTCTGCAAAACCTATTTATATAAAGGCTGTCATAAAAGTTTTGTTACAAGCAGAGATTTAAAAAATTATTGATTAATTTACAAATTATTAAATATTTAATAAAAAATTATTTCAAAGTTAATAACAAAAATCATCAAGATTTTGATAAGAAAATTTTAAATATTTATTTTAGCGGTAAAATTAGTATTGGTTTATGATAAAATGCTTTATATATATCCTAGAACAATAAAAAATAATTTCCTCATAGAAATTACTTAACTATTACTTATTCTATTATATTAACACAACTACAATAATTTTACCACGGCTTAGTCACATCGATTATACACTTTATTAATTCCGTCAAACATAAATATAACAATAACGATAAATAACGTTTAATTTAAGACTCAACGTGAAAATTTAATCTCGCCGATTTTCTGATTACAGGATTGCCGGCAAAAGTTCCAAGGTGGATCGTTTTTCGATCACGAAGGTCAGCCCTACTGCGAAACGCATTATCACGCCAAGCGAGGTTCGTTGTGCGCTGGATGTCACAAACCCATTACAGGTTTGTTTACCCTTGTAATGCCTTTTTTTTTTTCTTCTCCTTTTTATTATTTTTCGTTCTTATCGACTCGGCTCAAAAATACTAAACCCATGCTAATCGCTAAAGATCGCGAGGATCGATAAGGCTTTATTGTTCTGTTTTATCGGGTAAAAGTATCGGGAGTATTTTTCTTGGCGAGGTTTAGTTGAATCATTCTGATTACTCATAAGAGCATCATATAGCTAGATATCTAAAATTTTTTTTTGTTTTGTGTGTTTTTTTTTTACGTCATTCTTCTTACTTAATCAATGAATTTTTATTATTTTCCGTTCTACAAAATGTCTATTTACACGATATTTATGATAATTTAAATTTATTCGAACATAAAATTCAAACGATGCTACGATTATCATTTTAAAGTGTTAAATTTTTTTTCACTTTTTTTTTTTTTTTTTTAATTTACTGTTTGTCATTTATTAATAATTAATAATTATATTAAGCTTTTAAAATCAAATTGAAATTATTAAATCATATTAATATAATTTAATAGATGTTTTTAATTTTACTGTTATATTTTTAATGAAATTATTGAATATGTTGACAAAGTTTTAATTTTAATATAATCAACTGCGTTATTATTCAAACGAAATATTAAAAAATTTAGCATTAACGTTCATTACAAAGACAAATGAGGCCGACAAAGCGGCTTATAAAACTTGCATTATCATCGACCAACGGTCTCTCATTGACTTTTCTTTCGCAGGTCGTTGTATAACCGCTATGTTCCGCAAGTTTCATCCCGAGCACTTCGTATGTGCGTTCTGCCTGAAGCAGCTTAACAAAGGCACCTTCAAAGAACAAAATGACAAACCTTATTGCCACGGCTGCTTTGAAAAACTCTTCGGTTAAGGATTCGACAATTTTATAAACGACGACATCGCTCCAAAAATGTTTTTTAATATCTTTGTTCTCTAAAAAAGTTTAGGTAGCGTTTTAGAGTTTTGTTGAGGATTCGAAAAAGACGTAAAGAAATGAAGAATTATTTTACGTAGTATAAATGATGTTGATGATCTTGTTATTTAAGAAATTCGGAAAAAAATTTTATTCAGATTTATTCGTTAATACCTTTTATTTTTTTAATAAAAAAAAAAAAAGTATCTTTTTACATTTTTAATCGAGAGTCTTCAAAATAAATTTAATTTTCATTGATAATAAATGAAATTAAAATAAATCAATTATAAACATTTTTTCTTAGTAAAAAAACTAAAACAATCAAGATAATTTTATAATTTTTTTCAGCGTATTTTTTTATCTGAATTTCTTACGTAATAAAGCGATTGAATTGCGTTCGATAGAAAACATTGTTTATATATAAAATGAACATAATATGCAGTTATAACAACACATAAAATAATGTAAGAATATAGTTTTTTTTCTTAGCCAGTGTACGACTAAAGCCATAAGTACGCGGCTCACTAATCAATAAGTAACGCGAAATAACTTTTTTCGATCGATATGCATTAACATTTAATGAGAGAACAAGTAGCAGATATAGAATTGATTATGTGCGTTTAGAGAAAAATAAGTCAATAATCCAGAAAAAGTTGTGGTATCTAATATTACATCAAAAGAACTTATCATCTTCCTTCGATTTTAGTTAAAATACATATTGTACATTAGAATATAAAGTAAAGTTTTATGCCAATATAATAAGCGAATTTTGATACATGTGTAAGGTGAAAAAAAAAAAAAAAAAAAAAAAATTAATCACTGCCACATTGTGTCTTGTGGTGTTAGAGACAAATAATCGAAAATCTTCCTGTTTTTAAATCCACTATATGAATTATAATTTCAACGTCTCTTTTCATTACTTTATGAATTCACAAGTTTTTGTAATGCATTTATGCATTGATTTCCATATAGTTTTAAATGAGAAATTGTATTTACTTGTAAAAAGTGAATGCAATATATTAAAGTCAGTAACTAATATGATGAAAAGGGTGCTAACCAAAGTCTGTTTTACTAATATTGGTTTATAACTATGTAGATAATAATTATGCCATGGATAAAAATGTGAATGATTTATTAAATAATATTTCCCAATTTTTATTTACTTTTAAATAAAAGTTTGTATCTGAATGATGCAATTAATTTTCGTTAGATTAAATTAATTTTATTTTATATTTACATATTAAAATATTAAATGTATTCATACATTTTATGAATATGTGTACAGTTACATTTTTAAGCGCATTATGACTTAATTATTACATTAATTAATAATAATTTAAAAGCCTTTATGTGGCACTCAGTGTAAACAAAAAAATGCGTTTTAACTTTTTTATGTAAATTTTAGCAATTATCTTCCACGAAAGAACTACTTTTCATAATTATGCGTTGTACTTTCTTGTTATACTGTAGTATGCCAATTAATAAAATTTTATTATTATTAAAGAATACGTGTAAATCGATAAAACTAATTTTTCCATAAATTAAATTGAAAACATTAGAAATAAGGTCAGTGAGTAGGTTTTAGGAAAAGTAAAAGACTAATCAAATTTCTCTTATGAAAGTGATTTTGAAATTTTTATTTTGCATACATATAATTTATATATGTATATATATATATTTTTGACATCTTAGAATGACAATTTTTTAATTCATTAATAAATATTATGTACACAAAATCAGGTATTTCCACACACAAACGCCTTAATTAATATTTACACTCAAATCTTACAGCAAGGCCACTAACTACTAACTTAATTTATTTTGTTTTAAATATACTTAAGGTTAAAATTTTAAGTATAAAAATATATTTGCTTAAAAAGAAAATAATTATTATCTTGATATTGTTTTTTTTGCATACATTGGATCTAATAAAAAAATTAAAATGTAAATCTTACTCTTAGCAAATTGTACAAATACTAAAAGCAAAATTGGTCCAAAAAACAAAACTATAATAAATAAAATATACTGTATCTACATTTTATATTACATAGTATATCACAGTCGGAGGCGAATCTTTTTATTCGATGGTGCAAATCCTATCTCAAGCCAGACTGGGAAACAATTCAGAAAAACTCTCGTGCCAGAGATCTGTGAGCGTGTTGTTTGCACTGCACACGGAGCTCTCTGGCGAACCATGCGACTCATAGCCGCCATCTGAATGCGCGGAGTCGAATTTATTCGATGACATGCCGCCGACATCCATATCTTCGGAGTGCATACTCGCCGGCGACAAGGAGTCATACGAATGCGATGGCGAAAGCAGTTGTTGGTTTGGCTGCTGATGGCTTGGCAAAAGGCGCATTGCCTCCTCCTCGGGATAAATAATTGTTATGCAGTTAGTAGCCTCATCGTAAGTGCCGTACACCATCTCTGCGTCGTGTATAGGCTCTTCCTTTATTTTAACTTTTTCGGTGATTGTGATAGGACCGGATGAATTCAACGTAACAGTTGGAATTAAAGGGACTGTGTTTATATTTGGAATGGTTTGAGATGGGTAGAGTTGGTTCGCAGCTACGCTTTCACTGATTGCATCGGTTTCCACATAACTTGCTGTCTCCCCCACCATCTTTTCTGTATTGTCAAATTTCTTGGCATTTTCTTTTTTAATTGAGTCCTGCAACGGATAAATAATAGAATTTTAATATATGCATATAATTAAAATCGATTACAATTTTTAACATTTGTTGAAATTAAAATTGAAAACGTACCTGTTGTTCATTTTTTGAAGCAGAATTTGTTTCCACTTCAGTGGTAACCTCTCGCAAAAGGCTTTCGGCAAGTTCTTCGAGTCGCTCGATGTATCCATCTCCTTGGAATTCGCTAAATAGGTCTTCGAGAGGAGGTAGAGAGTCAGGATCTTCAGAAGTATGGTAGCGCTTGGCGTCAGTGTCAAAGGTCGTGCCGTTTGTACTGTTCCACCCTGCTGCAGAGGGTTAATGGGGGATACTGCTGATCCCAGCGCTGGTACAGTACAGTCGACACGAGATTGACACATCGAGCACACCTGCTCCTTTGATTCTTTCATCTCCATCAACTCCTTATCCCGCTTTAGCCTCTTCGTTTCGGAGATAAGCGATTCATTTTGCGTCCTCAGCATTTTGCATTCTGACACTAGCATCTCATTGTTTTCTTTAAGAATTTTAACTGCCTCTTCTAATTCGTCCAATTTGGCTTTTTTCCGGTCTCGAGAGGTTTGTGCTGCCACTCTATTTTTCAATTTTCTAAAAGGTCGAAAATTTGTTTCGATAATAAATTTGTTTATAAATTAAAAAATTTATTTTAAAAATTACCAAAATTGAATAAAATTGTAAATAAAACAAGTAATTTTGAAAAATTTATGTTTGGGATTACAAATATCAAAAAACTAAAACTTTTCAAATAAATTTCAAAGAATTAAAATAATATAATTATTTAAATCAAACAAAAAATCATAATAATAAACAAAAACAGTAATGAAAACAACTCAATATACTATAACCAATTTAAAAATTTTAAATGATGAAATTTTATTTCATATATTTAATAATTATTTAATAAAAACTAATGTACATGTGCTAGTAAAACATAAAATTTTTTTCAATTAATTATTTAACACAATTGAACTTGTGCAAATAAATTTCAAAATGATGCAATAGCATCAGATATGACTATGTACTTTTAAAAAAACTGCTTTCTCATAGTTATGAAACATATGCTGATGAAAATAGTGAATTAACATTGCGTCATAATATTCAATATAATTTTTTACAAAATTGTAAAGTTTTGAAAAGATTTAAATTTCTGCTTTAACTAAAGCTAATTCTGGTGCATGATATACATTTAACTGATTTTAATTCACTTACTTTCTTTGTAGTTTCTCTTCCCAAGTAAGGTGATCAAGTCTGCGCTTTTTGCCTCGCGTCGTATTGACATTTTCGTGTTTAAAAACAACACCATCGGTAGGGGTTGCAAGGGACACGGGCACGCTGACCTCCATATGTTTAACTGGCTGTGTCTTTTTGTTTGCTGCGTTCTCCATCTTGATCTTGTCCATGAGGATGGATGTGGTAAAATTAAGTTTGGAGGCCGATTTAGCCAAATCGCCGGTTGTTATTATATTCGGCGTGGTGCTCGTTTTTGTTGTTGTTGTTGTTGCCAAACCCTTAGCGGGTAAGGTAATGATGACACTTTTAAGCGCGCTCATGGCCCTTGTATTAAGTGAAGTGCGTATTCCAAACAGCAGCTCTTGTATGCAAAGGATTGTATGCCAACAGGATTGTTAAAAAACACTCGCTTCTCTCAATGGAACCGTTCGCTCTGGTTGTCCTCTTAGTTCTGCCGTCTGGTTCGTTTGAATCCTCGAACAAAAACAGTTTGTAAAAGTTTCATCTGGGAAAAGTCTGAATTCGCTTGCAAATTGACGTAACATCGTTTGAGTACTATACTGCCAGGGGCTTTGCGCTCTTTGCTCTAGTCTGGGGAGGGCGTAGAAACTTCCAGAAAGTTGTAACGATTGGCTGCTATACTGAGCAGTATATGTGGTCGTACGCGATTGGTTAGCAATCTCTGTTGCGTTTTTACTGTTGCTATAGGTTACCGAGAAAGAGGTACGATTTTGAATGACTATACAACTGTTCATGCATGTTTATTTACGCAGAAGTGGATATTTACATTAAATAATTAATCATATTTAATTTCTATTATTTATCTTGTATATACATTTGACACAAAAGTCTAAATAATAAATTTAATTTACGAATATTGAAATAAATTTTTCTATAATAATTCAATAACAAATATTATTATGCAATAAAATTGATCCTTCCTATAAATAACGAAAATTGTAGGTTTACATACTCTAGATCTTAAGATCAAGCATTTATTATTAAATCTATAGTATTGATTACTTTTTTTTTATAAATTGGAATAAGTAAATTTTTTTAATATGTTTTTGTAAATAATTAAAACAGAATCTTTTTATTTTTCTGACATACTACAAAATTTTATAATAATCAATATTTTTTTCATTCATTCTTTTAAAATTCTATTTATTATAATATACTACATTGGCTGTAAAATAAAATATTAAATTTAAACTAAGTTCATAAAATTTATGTATTTAAATTTGATGATAATTTGCTTTTCTTATCTAATTTTTTTGTAATTATAATTAAAACAATAGAACAATAAACATTTAATTAAGTGACCGATTGTAAACCAATTGAAGATATTGACATTTTGTTAGAATAATAATTTAAAAAATGTTTTTCATTAGCAGTTATTAAATATTTATAACTTAATGCAAGATTAATATACCATAAAATTCAAGCTTCATTATAAATTGCAAGGATCATGTGCTTTATATAATAAATGAAATTTTCTAATTATTTCAGACAATTATTAAGAAATTTAATCTATTTTTTCATACACTAAACTACTACTAATACTATGTAAATATATACTGGTAATAAAAATAAATAAATATAGTAAAAAAAATTAAGTTTAAAATCTTTTTAAGACATTGATAAAAGAAAAATTTCTTGACAATATATTAAAATATTTTATTAAATTTTTATAAATTAAGTTATAAAATATGAATCTTATATAATGTTTTAATTAATAAATATAATTAATTCCAGAAAAATTGAATTTTATACTTTTTTATTAAAAAATATTCAATTTATAATTTATATTAATAGTTAAATAAAATTATGGGAATATAAATGTAAAATCTAATAAAAAAATTGATGTCATATGATTAAAATACTTAGTAATTCGACAAGCTTGTGACACACATTTTTTTGTGAAATTCTTATTTTATAAGTATTTTTTACAAAAATAAATTATTTTTTGTTAAATAACAATAATATATTATATAAAAAATTAATTAATTTTCTATTAAAAAGTACAATTAAAGAATATTAAATATAAAATTTATAAATTTAATTATTTTTTATAATTGTAAGATTTTTTATTTGATTAAAATGACTATTAATTGTTTCATGATATTCTTCTTCCGAGACCATGGCACTTGTTGGTGACTCTGAAGCATTGGGTACTGGCATCAGTTGTGTAAACATTTTTGTTGAATTACCATAATAATTTAATTGAATGTCAATAAGGGCAAGCACAGAAGGTTTTAAATACTCTAGTCTTTTTTCAAGAAACAATGGAAATTCTTTAAGCAACCTTGCATGATAAATCTTCAATTCTTTAGAAGTTTGTTCTTCTGATTTTCTTTCTCGTTCTAATTTAACATGATGACTTGCTGTCTTTTCTCTTTTTTCTTTATACTTTTTAAAGTTAGCGTATGCAGTTTTCCAATTATTTACAAGTTCTTCTCTTTTTATTAAAGCATCTCGAATGTGAACAAATTCTTCATGAAGTTTCTTCAAGGGTTCAATAAATGTTTCTTGGCAAAATGAAACAGTATCTTCAACAGTTTGTCCTACCTTTATTTAAATCAAATAAAAATTTTTTAAATAACTCACAAATAACATATAAATTTTTGCTTTAAAAATATTATATCATTTTTTAATTAAAATAAACATATTAATACATAATATAAAAAATACTTATGTAGATTATAATAGCAATAAAAAATATTGCTTTAAAATAAAATTAACTTAAGTGTAAATTCTATACTAATCACAATAATTTGTTCTGAAATTATAATGAAATAATTTATAATTACTAATGTAAATAATTTTTAATTACTTGTGTTGTAACAGAATGATAATTTTCAACTATTCTTCTAAAATCATCATTTACATAAACTAATGTACAGGAACTCAAATTTGTAGTTAAACATTGATCTGCTGTATCCAAATGTACAATTGTATCTAAATATTTCTTCATTTCTTTAATCATTCTTCTTATTGTATTTTCAATGCTAAAATGATTTTATTATATAAAAAAAATATTAAATTTATTTAAAAAAAAAAATAACTAATATTTTTCTTTACCAATTAATCCTTTGAACAGCAATATCTAATTCACGATCCTCGGAAACAGTAAGACATGGTTGGGCAGGTGTAGGTCTTGGCATCACATATTGTTTTTTTAAAGGATTCCTTAAATTATTCAATCAAGAATTACTTAAATAGACACAAAATATAGAATTTAATAAGATTATTTAATAAATCAAAATATTCATTGTATGTATAATCCAATTTATTTTTAATAAAAATAATAATTAAGAATAATTGTATGCTTACCACGTCATTTTTATTTAATAGAATCTTTAAATAATGAAATGATAAATTGATAATATAAATTATTATAAACAAAATAAAAATACTATAACTAATATAACATTGCGGATCAATAGCTAAATAATTCTTTTATTCATGACTTTTTAATAGACATATCTAATATAAAATTATATTGAAAACAACAATAGTTTTCAACATAATAATTAATAAAATAATAATAAAATTCATATAATTATATTAAAGGTTATCAACTGTTTTCTTCGTTCACGCATGCGTATACAATTTAAAGACTACCAAACTTATAGTCTAAATTAAAGTTTTTAATAAAGTATAATAAAAATATTAGAAACAGAAGTTATAAAGAAAAGAAAAGATTAGTATGTAATTATTATATTATTTTTACTATTTTTTAATTACAATGATTCCGTAATTACCCTATTTTAGAATTAATTTTTTCGGCTAATTTTTTAAGTTTTTATTGTTGCCAGTACGATTTGACATATAGAATCTTTTCTTTCTGCTCCTTCGACAGCTGGCAAGTACAAAGGTAATAATTTCAACAATTCAATCAATTTCATCATGCTTCAAAATAATAAAATATTTTATATGAGAAATACAATTTAAAAAATTATAAATGCACAGAATCTTAAATTATTTGTTTAATTTATGTCATAAAATTTTTTTAAATTTTATTATCATGTCGCACATGTAACGTTATTGTTCATAATCGATATAATTATTATTACATATCAGTATTTTGAAAAATTACGTCGCTATAATTGAACAATTTTGAAAAAACATACTATTATTTTAAGCAGTGTAATTTTCAATCTTTATCATTCAGTTTACTGCTACGGCTTTGTGCATGCACGTGTTTCGACACGTATGCGTAAAAAAACTGTTTTATACAATTTTTTAGACATGTAATAATATTAATTAAACATCTTTAAAATTAGCACTATTGTTTGAAATTCAGTAAAAATAAAATAAGGAACAATTAATAATTAAATTATTAAAAAAATAAATATTCATATTAATTTTTAATAAATTATTTCAAAATTTTGTACACATTTTCATCATAAGAACTTTTTATTGTTCAACATAATAATAATAGTATTTTAATGCAAAATAAATTATAGAATGATTTTTTGCAGCAAATAAAACAAAAATGGTTGAACTAACTTGGGAAGAAAAATATGCACTCATTACTCGGAATTTAGCAGAGTGGCTTGGAGATGAAAAGCTCAAAACAATTTTAAAACAACGAGACCTCAAAGTTTATTGGGGAAGTGCAACCACAGGTAAACCTCATATTGGTTACTTTACTCCAATGTCAAAAATTGCTGACTTCTTAAGAGCTGGGGTAGAAGTCACAATTTTATTTGCTGATCTTCATGCTTACCTTGATAATATGAAAGCACCTTGGGATTTACTAGAACTTAGAACACAGTATTATGAAGCTGTAATTAAAGCTATGTTGAGATCTATAAATGTACCATTAGATAAGTTAAAATTTGTTAAAGGAACAAACTATCAATTGTCAAAGTAAATAAATTTTATTTATATTAATAATTAACACAAATATAATTAATTATTAATTGTATTTATGAACATCATGTTTTTTAAAAATAAGCTTAATAATTTTTTTAGAGAATATACTTTGGATGTGTATCGATTGAGTTCTATTGTTACTGAACATGATGCTAAGAAAGCTGGAGCAGAAGTTGTTAAACAAGTTGCTAATCCACTATTATCTGGATTATTGTATCCTGGTTTACAAGCATTAGATGAAGAATATCTAAAAGTTGATGCTCAATTTGGAGGAATTGATCAAAGAAAAATTTTTACTTTTGCTGAAAAATATTTACCAGCTATGGGTTATGAAAAACGTATTCATTTAATGAATCCTATGAGTAAGCTACAATTACCTAATATACATTAATGAATAAATTAAGTTCAAAAGAATTTCAACAAAAAATTTTAGTCCCAGGATTGGCTGGAGCAAAAATGTCTTCTTCTGAAGATGATTCAAAAATTGATTTATTGGACAATGCAGCCTCAGTAAAGAAAAAACTAAAAAAAGCTTTTTGTGAACCAGGGAATATTACAGATAATGGACTTTTAGCATTTTCCAAGAGTGTGATTTTTCCTCTACTTAAAGAAGGAGAACTATACCTTGTACCAAGAGCAGCCGAGTTTGGTATAATTCTTTTATTTTTAATCTCAAAAGCTAAAATTATTTATTATATTATAAGTTATGCTTTAGAAATAATCTAATTATTTAATGATTTACATACCTTATAACAATATATATTTTTTTAAATTATTATAAATTGTTTATTAAAATAAAAATAGAAAAATACATTATTTACTAATAATGTTACAGGAGGTGATATTAGTTTTGAAAAATATGAAGACCTTGAAAATGCTTTCTCTAAACAAGATATTCATCCAGGAGATTTGAAAAGTGCTGTAGAAAATTATATTAATAGACTTTTAGATCCTATTAGAAAAGAATTTGCCAGTGATGCAAAATTAAAATCTTTAAGTGCAAAAGCTTACCCTCCTCCACAAAAGCAAAGTAAAATATTTATTTTTCATTATACTAATTTTCATTTCATTAATGTCAAAAAATATTTTAAAAAAATTAAATAATTTTGTAGAGCCTGTAGTTGACGAAATTGTTCCTTCAAGACTGGACATTAGAGTAGGCAAAATAGTGGAAGTGCAAAGGCATCCTGATGCTGACAGTTTATATATAGAGAAAATTGATCTGGCAGAAGAATCTGGACCTCGAACAATTGTTAGCGGTCTTGTTAATTATGTTCCAATCGAAGAAATGAAAGATAGAATGGTTGTTGTTTTAGCAAATTTGAAACCAGCCAATCTTAGAGGTGTTTCATCACATGGCATGGTTTTATGTGCATCAGTGTAAATTATAACTTAATATTTTATAATTTGTATACAATACTTTATAAATTTTAAACATCTATTATAATTTAATAATTCTAGTGATGAACCAACAAAAGCAGTTGAACCTCTTAGACCACCTGTGAATAGCAAACCTGGCGAAAGAGTTATTGTTGAAGGCTATGAAAGTGGAACTCCGGATGATGTTCTCAATCCAAAAAAGAAAATTTGGGATAAATTACAGGTATAAATTTTATTAAAATTTCAAATTTTTTGCTCATTTTTAGTTAACACAATTATATATTTGTAGGTTGATCTTGTAGTTAATGGAAATGGAATTGCATGTTGGAGTGGTAATCCTTTATTAACACCATCCAATGAAAATATAACAGCAGATACTTTAAGAAACGTTCCAATTAAATAATGCATTTTTATCGAACAAAACATTATTATATTTTTTTCATTTTTAATAAATTATATACTTATTCTTTATAATTAAATAAAAATTGTTTTTCATGTATTTACAGATGTCTTTTATTTAAATTCTTAAAAATAAATGACAGATTTTATACAAAAATAAGTACCCTAGTAACTTAAAATTAATGGTCTATAATGATTAATTCATCGATACCCCAATCTTCATAACTGTGGTCAGGTAAAAATCGACGAATAATTATTGGGATTTTTCGCTGTTTCAGCTCTTTCATAGCTATTTGTAAAGGATCAGTTTCTCCTTCTAACTCAACCATGACAGGTGCACACATTGATATTTGTAAGGCTCTAGTTCCTAATATTCGTGCTCTTTCATATCTGCGTGAAAACAAAATTTTTTTATTATTTATTACCAACTATGATAGATTTATAAAATTGATTACAATACATACTTTGTCATATAACCTGTTGTTATTCTTTTGTTTTTTTGTACACCACCAGAAGCTTCACCTGCTGCAACAAGTTCAAAATTTTCACCTTCATCTTCTTGTTGCTCTAATTCAATGTTATCATCATCTTCAACGTCATCGAAATCATCTGCCACACTAATTAATGTTTCATAAATAATTATAATTTTTTAGACAAACATTTAGAATTGTTAATAGTTTATAAATATAAGTATAAAGACTTTTTTTTAATAAGGATTTCGTATAAATAACTCAATAAATAAATTTGAAGTTTAAAATTTTTAAGTCTAAATTTTTAAAAAATTTAAAATAATGTTAAGTGAAAAACAAATTTTATTAAATAATCAATAATTTTGGAGAAATAAATAGAATAATTTGTTTTTGTTGGGTTGGAGTAGTGCAAAATTCAGACTCAAACAATAAACTTTGTAATGCTTCACAATAACTTGTGCTAATAAAAAAATGAATAATAAGAATTGTTCTATTTAGTATTAAACAATTATAGTTGTATAATATTAAACAATTATAATAATTATTTGAAAAATAATTTTTAAATTAATAATTTATAAATATGGGTAACTAGATTTAACAATTTAAAAAGATTGTTTAATTGTAAAAAAAAATAAAATTAAATATCAACTTTTTTACGTACAAGTGTAAAATATACGTATAATGGATTATTTTTTACAGTAATGAAATTAATATTTTAACAACTTACTCATCTCCATCGAATTCGTCGTCAGCCATTGTTAAAATTTCTTAAAAATAAATCTAAAATAGCGTTTTCTGTCTACAGTCAGAAAGTGACTGCTGACCTACGCCGTGTATAATAAACTATACGATTATAAGCGAATATCTTGGAACATATACTACATAGTACGGTATGTAGTACACACAAGTCCTTTCATGGTGACAAACTTTGAAGCGTGCGTGTAGACAAAATATAGTTTCTAAATGCGCCACTGAAAACGCTTTTAAACTAATACCGATACTGTTTAAAACTTTTTTTAATGTAATCTTTTTAAATAAATACAATAAAGTAAAAATTGATAATGAGACTACCAGTTGCAATTTTTATGATTTTTTCATATTCTTGTTTTTACAATATTTTCCGTTTATATCACATATAGTTAAAAGACTTTTGAGATGATTCACTAAAGTCATCTGTTGCACAGCGCTCTCTTCGGTGGATTCAGGAACTGCATGCGATTACGATAAATAATTATAGATTTAAGACCTTATATAATGTTTAAATAAATAGTAATTGTATGAACTCTTTTCTAATAAAGCAACATAATGATATAAAATTTTTTGTTAAAATATAAAAATCAAAAGATAAATATTTGAGGAAATCTTAATAGCTTCATTCCCTTCAGGAGTATTTACATATTTCTTTATAAATTCTCGTTCCATCTCATTTAGGTAATTATTATAATAGGTAATATTTATTAAATTATTTCAATCAATTCTTTATATTAAATTAAAATTAACCTTATATTATACTAAATTTAAATTAATATTAGTCGACCTAATACTGACTACATAAGCACGTATATTTAATTGTATTTTCAATACTTTTTTACAATAATATTTATCAATAAATTAATATTATAAATTCTTCTTTTTTTCCTTATTTGGTACTAAGAAAATTGTCAATTACGCGAGTACTTAATATATCTACTGTTATTTTATTTAATGCTAATATTTTTTTATTAAAAAGCACGATAAACTCAGATTAAAAATATTAATCAATCTAACTTTTCACTTTTTATTTTATTAAAAAAAAAAATAATAATAATAATAAAGGTGACAAAAAAAGTAAACACTGACAAATTGCTTACAATGTAATTTTAAACTGAGTTATTGAGGGAACTGCTGCGTAACGGACAATATCATAATGATAAGCGTAACTATATTGGATGTAATTATTACTGTATATTAATTTTTCATTGTGCTTCATTGTAGTGAAAGTCTCATTATAGTCCAGGAAAGCAAGCATTTGAAAATCGAAAAATTTTTATCCGCGATTTTTCAATTGGAATGTTTAGAGGAAGCTAATAAAAAAGGTCTCTCATCTCGTGGGTCATGAACTGGAACCTGCGTCATTGTTTTTTTTAAACATTTAGGTGAAAAAATCGTTTTTTTGTTTTTTTTTCGATATTCTGAAAAAAACTACAAGAGATAGACAAAAATGGTTGCCAGACGAATTGTTCGCGAATCAAATAGCTACAAAAGTAGATATGTTAAATTGCAATCGCTCGATAAACAAAAAAGTTATTGCAATCGAAAGTCGAAAATGAGCATTTTTTACAATTGTTAATAACTTTTGAAATATTTATCAAAATAGTACAAAATTCTACCAGGTTGTGAGTTTTAATGTTCTTAAAATGTGTGCAAAATATGAACATAATCGGTCTGATAGTTTTGGTAAAATTGAATTTATTTATCCCGTTTTTGCCAAAAAATGACCATTTTGAATCGGGCGTAGCCAGCTGGCTGGGCGATGACTAAAACGCCAATCTTTATCTCATTTTATTCATAAAGGTTGAAAATATCATGTGCTTAAAAAAAATGCAAGTTTTTTTTTTTAATTTATTTATGAATAATCAATGAAGAAAAAGTGGTACTTTTTTTCCTTATAAACAATTTGAATATCTTTTTTGTTTCTTATTAGATTGATTAATAAAATATACCGTTGGAAAGCTTATTTAGGAGCGCATTTACTCGAAAAAAAAGAAAAACATCGTACGACCAATAGAACCGAAGATAGCAAATTTTTTTTTAGAAATCGCAGAGCCATTGTTTATAAACATTAAGCGTTAAAATTTTAACAGTTTGTTCATGAAGCTTCGAACTTTATCATATAATATAGACATTCCAATTGAAAAATCACGGACAAAAATTTTTCGATTTTTATGCCTCTTTTTCGGCTTGTTTTCCTGGACTATTAGTCTTAAAACAGTTTTATTGCTTTTACGCAAAAGATTGAAATTTCCGAATCTATATCAGTGCTATACGTATAATAGAAGATAAATTGTATCATAGATTATTATAATTGTATTCAAATGTAATATGTGTGAAATCATAAATTGTAAATTTTTTTGCGAAATTAAAATTTTATTACATAAAAATGTATTTACATTTTACAAATTACACATAAAGTATATTAAAAATAAAGAATGCTTTTCTATTATTTCAAAAATCTGACAATTAATATCTAAAATGTTTTTTTTTTTTTTTTTTTTTTTTTTTTTTTTTACTGATCTCAATATAAAATTTTAAATTAGATATGCATGCATGAATAAATGATAAATTAAAATTTGCAGAAATAACTACATTTACTATTTATTTTTAATAAAGTTAATCAATCATGCGATTTTCTTTGCAAGATAATTTTATCTCGAATTTTTAAATATGTGCCGCGCTATGTGTTGAACTTAATAAAAAATGTTTTGACGATAAGAAACTTTATTCAGTATAAAATTCGAAATATAATAATTATAATGTTTCACCAATGACAATATTATTTAGTTATTTTAACGATTGTTATAATTGATCGTGTTTTGAAACTTACCGGAAATATTTTAAGATACCATACGTATATGTATTGTAGCAATAACAAAGCGCCATTATATGAAAAAAGTAGTTTTTTCTAAAGTGAATCGGTACAAGTATTAACAAAAAATCTGTAATAAGCTTGTAGTAAATTACACAAAATTATAAATCAAAAATTTTTAATTTACACAAGAATATTCATTTGATAATTATTCTCATTATTTTCGTAATTTAATACGTATTTAATTAATTGTAAATTTTACATATATATATATATATAAAACATCTTATTGAAAAATAATCAATATTTTTCAGGCTTATTAGGGGGGGGGGGGGTAAGGTTTTAAGGGCGAAAAAAAGGCATATTTTCATTATTTTTTTCTGGAGATATGAATAATGTTGGTTTATTTATTCCATATACACATTATAGTATAACATCTGAAGTATTTTTGGAAAAAATTTCAATCAAAAATATCAATAAATAAGTCCGTGACAGCGAATCTCCGGAGACGCTTCGACAAAAAGTTGTTATGCGGTGAACTTCATAACTCGTTACCGGATCATATGAAACAAAAAAATCGAAATGCGTTTAAAAGGTGATAAGTTTCCCTAGGTAGTCAGAGAGAGTTTTTTTGCGATTTTTTCATTTTTGGCAGCATTTGAAAGTGAAAAACGCGATTTTTGCTGAAAAAATTTCGGTGAATTTGTTATTATAAAATGGAAGAAAATGGTAAAACAAAAAAAACTCTCTCTCTCTCTCTGATTACCTGTTGATTTATGTGTAGAAATAGTGTTCGAAATTTGAAAAGAATCGGTCAAGTAGATTTTGAGTTATAATGTTCACGAACTTCAAAAATGACGTTTTCGGGAAAATCAATTTAATGTTTCTTATACTCACAAATCGAGCATGAGGGCCGATCGCTTGAAACGCTGTATCTTCATTAGTTTTGCTCCGATTTACTTGCAATTTTGACACAATACTCTCGACATGTTGTGCATTCAGAAAAAAAAAAAAAAATAATAAATAAAAAAAAAATGCAAAATAAATTTTAAAACCTTACCTCCCCCCCCCCCCCCCTCTTAATAGGCTTTATCAATTACTGTTCCAAAAATTTTTTGCAAATTTTGAAATCACGATTGTAAAGAATAGTGGGGTTTGAACAGGTTCTCGTACATATTATCTTCCAAAAGAATTCTCTCGTGTCAGCTCTGCGCATACCGTGAACACGTATACTATCGGTCTCGTTAACAAATAAGTAAGTATATATTTCATTAGATATTTTTAAAAATAAATGAAACTTGTAACATATCAAACATTCTGTGAGAGTTTAACAACACAGGAACATATATATATATATAAAACAAATTAAAAATATTACGATTAGAATATACTTTAATTTTTATGCACGAGTTTATGATAACATGAATAAATAAATTAATCGTGTGCAAAATTTTTTAACTTCTTTTATGTTGTTCAATTAATAACAAATTATGTTCATTTCCAAACTGTATTTTTATTTATAAATTTAATATTACATAAATATAACATCAAATTTTATTTTTCAGTAGTTCCAATGGTATCATCAGTAAGAATATTAGCGTTATGCTTGCTAATCATTTTTCTGTTAGCGATGACATTGCCAAGCACTGGATTGAGGATTCTCGGTGTGTTTCCTGTAGGCGTTAAAAGTCACTTTATCATGGGTGAAACACTGATGCGCGGTTTAGCTGAAAGAGGTCATCAAGTCGATGTTTACAGTCAATTTCCCCTTAAAAAGTCCTTACCCAATTATACAGATTATAAATTGGAGATAGCTAACGCTATTTCCACGAATAATGTTTCGTACGATGTTATCAAGTCTCACATATCGAACAGCATTCCGCCAATGATGGATTTAGGAAATCGATTATGCGATTTTCTGGAACTTCCTATATTTCAAAAACTTATTAAAAGTCTGCAGAATAATCCACCTTACGATTTAATTGTTATCGAGGTAAAAGTTTCATACTGTCTTTATTTTTTTTTTTTTTTTATTTTTTTTTTTTATTTTTATTTATAATATAAAGAAGCGCGTTAACGTAATCGCCTAAAGTACTGCGTTAAATAAATTTCATATACCTACGCTTTTTTAACAGCACTTTTCATCGCACTGTTACCTTGCTCTTGGACGGTATTCAAACATACCAATGATCGCAGTTGTTACAACAACCCTTATGGATTGGACAAACGAAGCGCTTGGAAATCCAAGTAATCCCATATTATATCCAAGTCTCTTTAGCAGAAATATTGACTCGTCAACTTTCATTGAAAGACTAGAAAATGTACTGTTAAATATTTATGTTGGATACACTTTTCGCTACTACGTTTCTTCGCAAAATAAATACATCGAAAAATATTTTGGAACGGGTTTTCCGGACGTTAGCGAGTTAGAAAAGGACGTCTCACTGGTATTAATAAATCATCATCCAGTGTTACATGGTATTAGACCGTTTACTCCGGCTATCATTCCTGTAGGTGGTCTCCATATCGTCGATTACAACGATACATTAAAACTGGTTTGTCTAAAAATTTATTATTACTCTTAACCTTTAAAATTATTGATAATATTATTGTTTTAAATTTATAGAAAATTAAAAAATTCTTGGATGAAAGCAAATACGGCTTTATACTTTTTACCTTCGGTTCGATGGTTAGAATCGAAACTTTCCCAGAGCCAATATTGGATGCACTGTACAAAACATTCAAAAATATTGCACCAGTTCGAGTACTAATGAAAATAGCTAAACCGGAAGAATTACCTCCAGGACTTCCTTCTAATGTTTTCACCGATAGTTGGTTACCCCAAATTCAAGTACTGAGTAAGCATAACTTTAATTTCATTATGAACAATTAAATTATTTTAAAAAAATAATTTTATATTGACAATAAGCACAATCAAAGAAAATATTAAATGAAAATGTTTACAATTCAAATAGTTATTTATAATTTAAAAAACATTTATATTACACAATGCAGCAACAATCGCTCACTTATTTATTAAAAAGTCAAACATCATTTAAATATTCGGAAAATATTCGACTTCATAATTCTTTCATCACATTTTTGTCTCATTATATAAACACGAATGTTAAAGTTTTAAAATATAAAGTTCAAATATTACAATTTCTAGAACATAAAAATATCAAGGCCTTTATAACACACGGAGGACTTATGGGAACGCAAGAATCAATTTATTATGGTGTACCAATGATAGGTATTCCATTATTTGGCGATCAATATTATAATATAGAATTATACGTCAAGAAAAATATCGCTATAAAATTAATGTTAAGCGAAATAACGGAAGAAATTTTAACGAACGCTTTGAACAAAATCTTAAAAAATTCTTCGTATAAGTGAGTGGCATTTTATATTAAAATATATGGTAATTTTTAACTTAACATAAATCGGTGAAAAAATTTATTTTACAGAAAAAACGTTGAAAAGATGAGTAGTGCTTTCCGAGATGTACCAATGGACACAATGAGTACAGCAGCATTTTGGATAGAATACATCGCTCGACATGGAAAAGACGCACTTAGATCACCCATTATCGATATGTCCTGGTGGCAAGCATCTCTTATGGATGTTTATAGTTTTATTGCGGTTAATTTACTTCTAGTATTATATGTATTATTAGTTATTGTGAAATTCGTAATTAAAAAATTAATTGGCATCATTTCTTCAAAACCAACCCATAAACTAATTACCACGAAGACTAAAAAACTAAATTAGAGTTTTATAAAATGTAAATATGATATTGATATTGTATAAGTTATTGTTATTTTAAAGTTTTTATAAATAAAAAATGTTTTTTTTTTTTAATTCCTCTTTTAAAATATCTGTCTTAATTGGTGTTTAAAAGAAACATCAAATGAAATTAATCATTCCAAAAATATTCATTGGACACATAGGAACGAACGCGCTGAGAAAATTATATTGAGGAAAAACAAAAGCGAACAGTTTCAAATAGATGGAAGGAAATTCTATTGAAATTATTCTACAATTATTATTTTTTGAATATTATAAATCGTATAATTTGGGATATTATTGTCCCAATTATAAAAGAATATAGTTTTACAAATCTGACTATGAATTGTTAAAAATATTTTGTAGTTTCTGAAACTAGAACACACGCTTAAAATATGGAAAATTTGTGGGCGTGTGATAAGCATTGCAGTAAAAAAAAATATCTTGCGAGTGAAACAATTACCGATAGATTCTTATCTGTGCAAATTTCTACGACGTCGTACAAATAAAAATGAAGATTCGTTTTATAATCTAACGTGTAATGAATTTTATTTCATTTAATACAATCAATGTAATGTTTTCTTTTTTTTCTTTGATTTTCTTTCATTATAATGTCAGCTTTTGCTATTTTGTATTATCAAAGTTGTGCTTAAAGAAAAAAATTACAACATTTATAATTCATATTATTAAACAGTCTACGGTTAGTTTTCAGGCGAATCTCGGCATCATATTTCTCAATAATATAAAATTGTTATTAATTTACTTTATTTAAAGCCGCTTTAAAAAAAAAAAAAATAATAATAAATATATAAATAAGAGTGAATTTATTTATTTTCATTTATGTATGCAGATAAGCATAATAGTATTTTTATTGAAGAGGGAGAGGGCTTCGATGTAGTAATAAATATCTAAATTGATTTATGAAAACACCTTGTAGTAAAATTTTCAAGTCTTTCTTGAGAATGCTATTTATGACGATATGACAAATCCAGCACGTTAAAAGAAAGACTAACGACAATTTATACTGTTTATGCCTTGAAAAGTCAAGGACGTAGAATCCTTTACGGTATTGGTGGCTTAGTATTATTAACATTTTTATAAGGTGAATTTATAGTTGAAATGCTATAAATGTTATTATTTTTAATATATAATTTTACTGCAATAATAATTGAATTTGATTTATAATTTAATATTGCTAGAAAAATAACGAATTTATACATTGACATGATTAGAGTGATATTAAATCAAACAAATTTAAAATATAGGAAAAATTTATTAAAAATCTTATTATTTATTAAAAACACAAATATTATTCTACATTATATTAAGTATATAGGTATACACACATACATATACATACACATAAAATAAAAGAATCAAACATCAATGTGTAAAGCAAGAAAAAAGTTTGTTAATTATATACACTAATTTAAAGATATGTACGTATTTTTATTGGCTCACAAACACAAACCTGCTTTACCAGATTACACGTGTATGGTGCCGCGTATGCAGGCATCTTGGCGGGATCCATTCCCGCCATAATAATACTCGAAACGTTCATTTTACCGCGCGCGCGTTAGGGGTCTAAGTAAATGCATAAGCCAGATATGCCCAGACCCATCGTATTTCTTCAAGAATTATCTACCTGCATCTATTCGACTTTTGTTGCTTTCATCCTTCGACATGTGTGCCTTTTCGTAGCAGTAGGTGCTTTAGACCTTTCGAAAGTTTTTCTATCTTTCTCTTCTTCTTTCTTATAACTTTCCCATCGGTTTTTCTACCTGCTTTCCTTGGAAAAGGACGAGAAACACTAAATAGTGCTGCTATACACTGCATCTTATTTACACGAAATATATATTATGTGATTGCCACAGAATAAAATCTATAAATAAAAACTACAAAAAAAAAATTAATAAAACATCAAGTGACGTATTGTTTATTAAATTAAAAACAAATTGAAAAAAAATTAAAATACTAAAAAAAAAATAACATTAAACATTATGGTAAACGTGGCTGTAAAATAAGGGAGAGGGTAACGGATTTTCTATTAGAAAATGTGGCGCGCGCTTTGTTGCTGAACGGCAACTTTAGAAATTAATGTTAGGTCAGTCACTGTGTATACTTGTTGAGCAGGAGTTATTCGGCTTAGGTTATGTTTCACGCGATTCGCGGAGCAAATAAGAAAGAGAAAGAGCACACGCGTGCGGTTAACGCAATTTACAGAAGCGTCTTATAGGGTAAGGAAAATTCAGATTGGAATTACAAGAAGTATATAACTGAGAACATTTGAATCTTCGTCCTTATTTGCTCAAATTTTTGTACTGTTTGACGCTGGCGAGTATGGCGGAAACGTGCTGGTATAACAGGTAATAATATTTTTTCGCATGCCTTTAGCGTGCTTTATTTTTATTCATAAGCATTATGTGCACCCTTTTTCGTTGTCTTTCTTAAAATTTTTTTTCTTTATTTTTTGGAAGTAAGTTTCTTGTAGTGTGAAAAAAAATTTATTTCGAATCAATTGTGATTCATATTGCTCTTTTCTCAATAACACTTGAACTTTTATCCGAACACAGCGCAACAAATTTGGACGATTGTTTATTAAAATGTTTAACATTCGATTGTTTTCATTTTTCAATGCATCTACCACTTGTTGCATTTAAATTTACGATAAAATTTATTGCGTTCTAGTTGATGAATTTTATAAATAAAATTATGATATGTACCCACTGTGTCATTTTTATTTATAAATATTTATGTTTATAATAATAATAATATTTTATTTTATATAAAATTGTATTCTTCTATATCTCCCAATTTCATTAATAACATAAGTTAATATTAAATTTTTAAGTTTCTGTCATGAATTTAACTATTAATTTACAGCGTTGATTTTGAAATATTAATGAAATTAATTATTTTGAATATAAATATCTGTATATTGATTGAATATTTTGTGATTTATTAATATCTTTATAAGGTGTATTATAACTCTTATTTATTTTTTAAAATAATTTCATATTTAAAACAAACATTTTACTATACGTTAAATCTATCATAAATTCTAATATTTAGTTTAAGAATTTAATTTGTTTCATATTTAAATATTTGTTTAAGTATACTTTTTTGGGTCAATTCTATATTTTATTTTATTTTTGATAATTAATTAATAATCAATTATCATGCATTCTATTTGAAAATAATACTTGAAAAAAATTTATAAGAAGTAAATTAAATTTTTATTTAAAACAAAAATATTATTGGATATCAAAATAGTAGTTAATATGTTTTATTACAAACTTTTGAAAATTTTTTTAATCTTTTGAATTTTTATTTTATAATTTTTAATTACAAGGTAATTTTTTAATTTTTTTTTACAAGGTATTTTAATATGTAAAATCAATAAATTATTGATAGTAGATTATAATATTGAAAAAGTATTTCTAATGTATTTTCATATTTTTCAAGGCAAGAAATAATAAAAATGTACAATGATATTTGCAGTAAGAGAATGCGTTTGGATGATGGTTGCAATAATAATTTAGATGGTACATCTGCAAAGGAAAATGAAAGATGGTCATGTTCTGGTGATACAAGTTTAGTAGAGCCAGAAATTTTGGAAGATATGGGTGTTAGTATGCTTGCTGATGGTGAAGCTAGTCGAGAAAGTTTGCAAACTTTAAAAACACAAGAATGTACAATTTCGCCAAAAAATTTTGAAGCAGAGAGACATTTAAAAGAAAAAAATGCAATATATGAAAATCAAGATTCATTTAAAAGCAATACTTTTGAACCATCAAATATTGACAGGTAATACATTATTTTAAGCTTTTATATTTTTTTTTTGTTACTGTTTGAGAATTTGAATTGAAAATATTTTATTTTAAACACAAAATTATTTGATTTTTAAAGATTGGATCCATTTGGAAATGATGATGCTGTAAATTATTCTGCAATAAATAACGAATCAGGTTATTCTTCTAGAGTAGAAAATGAAAATTTTATAGAAACAAAAGAAAACTTTAGTAAAGAAGATTCTAATGATGCTTCAGATAAAGTAGGAACAGATCCATTTTATTTATTTAGAAGAAAGAAGAAACCATCTATTGTAGGAGAAGATAAATTTAATAAACTTTCAGATGAAATGATTCTTATGATTTTGAAATGGCTACCTAAAAAATGTTTGGTGAGTTTAGTTTTCATTTAGACATTTGATTCTATCATATTTTTGACATAAATATTAAGTACGAATCATAAATATTAAGTAAACATTAATATAGTCTGCTCCATTTTTAAAGAAGAACAATATATGTCAATAAACTTATTTTTTTAGATAGTTAGTTTTATAAATAGGCATTGGCTGTCTCTATATGCAAACAAAAAAATGATAATTTTTGAATTGCATATGATTTTAGGTTCGTTCAATGTTAGTTTGTAAAAGGTGGTGTCAAATAGCTCGAGATGAAGCTTTATGGACTAAGTTAGATCTTGGAAGCAAAGTCTTAAATGAAGGTACATTGGGGCATATTCTTCCCAGAGGAGTTCAGATACTAAGATTGGCTCAAGCTGAAATTGCACATCCAGCATTTTTTCCAAATAGTGACATACTGTCTGAAAATTATGTTTGTAAATTACAATACTTGGATCTTTCTATGGCAGTCGTCACTCCTGGTGACTTAGCTGATTTATTATCAAAATGTAGACATTTAAAAAAGCTTTCTTTAGAGAAGTGCAGTTTAAATAGATCAAGTTGTCAATCAATAAGTTTCAATCAAGATTTAGAAGTTCTTAATTTAACCATGTGTGAAGGAATGGGCATTGATAGTGTAAAAGACCTATTAAAATTGAAAAGGTATTTTTTAAAAATAATTTTGAAAAGAATATAAAGAGATTATGAAATAATGGTAAATTTAATTACAAACAATTTTATGAAAAAAAAAAAAAAAAAAATCATACAAGAATTGTTCAATTTGTAAGGATTGTTACACTTCCAAAGGAATCTAAGTAATTGAGCTGTTCAATACTTAAATTAATAAAGTCTAACTTTTAGATTCTTAAATTTTAGTGTCAATACACTCAGGCAATCAAGTATTGATTCTAAAATTTGAAAAAATAAATATTAAATTAATAGATTTCATTTGTGAATGGCTTAATTATTTCAATATCATGTTTTGGTTCTTATGTTATTAGAATCTAAATATCTTATCAAAATTTTTTGATACAAAGAGAAACTGTAGCTGATTGTATTTTTTTTTTTTTTTTTTTTTTTTTTTTTTTTAAATTGTTCCAAATATGTTTATAAATAAAAATATCACTCATAAGGTTTTTTTATGCCTTAGACTAAACATCATGTTTTAAGTATTGTTAGTTTGATATTTAAAATATGAAACAATTTTTATTAAAAAATAAAATTTTTTATATTTTTATAATTTGAATGTTTCAGATTAACTTCATTAAATCTGGCATGGTGTGCTTTAGACACAGAATCAATGGCTTTTCTTTGTAAATCTTTACCTCTTACAATTACCAGATTAAATATTGCTGGTTGCCGTAAAACAATGACTGATACCAGTAAGTTTTTAACCATTTTATATGTATTATAGTATATACCTTCTAGTATACTATTAGTTATAATATTATTTATTTTAAGTTTGATTAATTAAGATGAAATTAAAAAAAAAATTAAATTTCAGCTATGAAAGATCTAGTTCAAAGTTGCCCATATTTGGTAGAGTTAGATTTGAGTGATTGTACTATGCTCACAATTAATACGGTGCATAGTTTAATGAGTTTAACTGAACTAGAACACTTATCACTAAGTCGTTGCTATAGTATTCCCACATCGATGCATCTCAGGTTAGCATTAATACCTCGTTTAAAGTATTTGGATATATTTGGACTACTATCAGAAGAATTATTAAAGGCTTTTCAAACAAAATGTGAGAATGTTGAAATTAATAAGTTCCTATACAGTGCTATTGCTAGACCAACTGTGGGTGTTAGACGAACTAGTATATGGGGTCTTCGAGTAAGAGATTAAATTTTAAATTGAGAAATTTTTTAATCGAAATCGAGGTCGCTAAACCTCAAACCATACCAATGACTGTCATTTTTATACCATAGACTGATAATATATCGTCAAAATAGAAACGAATAAATAGAATAATAATTTTCAAATACTTTCATGAAAATGGTACTGTGGTAAATTTTTTTAAGATTTATTGTAGTAGATGAAAAAGTATTTTGATAACAGAAGTTTAGCCGAAGTGCCTTTGAAAAAATTTTTGCGCGTCACATATAAACGTTACAAAACTTTTTTTGTTTCAAATTATCATTTGAATTTACCGTTGTATAGAAGTTATATAACAGTTGAATTCTAATTTGATATAGATTACTTGTCTTATTAACGAACAATTAATAGAGAATAACTGAAAGTCAAGTCTTACTAAACTAGATAAGATTCTTAGTTTTGATATACGTTTCATATTTTGTACATATGCTAGCAGGTCAATGAATTTTGACGAAGAAAGAAAGCATCATGCTTGAATTTTTCAAGGCTGTGTGTTAAAACATTATTAATGCCACTTAATGATATACTTCGCGATATAAGATATTTTCTAATCTTAATATTGAAGTGAGAAATTCATGTTATGTATATCTATTAAGTTAAAACTTTATTAATGGACTAAATGTTTTCTTTATTAACATAAGCATACTTAAATAATAACCATTGTAATCATTATAAAATATAGGAATAAACTTTACTATAATGAAAAAATTATTTTTATGCTTGTCAATTGCATTACATAATAATAGCAGTATTTCCCCAATGGTGTGAGGGATGTGAGAAAATAAAATTACATCAATATAATTTAGAAGTCAGTTAACAAGTTGTATATTTATAAGTAATTATTTTGGATGAAGAAAAATAAACATTTTTATTTACAATAGCAAACTTTGTCTTGTTCTTTTTCCACAAAAATTCCATAGAATTTAATTTTCTAAGAAATCAATCAATACATATTTTATATTTTTTTAAAAAAACTAATTTACATTTGTACTATATCTAGTTCACACACTTTGGAAATAAATTAAAATAAAGTATCAATATAAAAAGTAATATAATTTATTCGTTAATGTTTTAATTAGTAGATGTTGAAAATTATTAAGGATGAAAAAGAAAAAAATCTTTTTGTGTACATTATTATTTAATATGATATTCTAAGTTTTTCATTATATATGTGAAAACATATACTTAAATTTTATCAACAAATATTTAAAAAAATGTTTAATAAAATTACGTGATTTAAATTTAATTGTAAAAAAGGAAAATTACACATTCTTAATAAGTTTATATTGATTCTTAAGTTTTAACGATAAAGAATTAAACATGTGTTTTTGTAATTTAATATATATCAACATCAGAAATGATAACTTAATAAATTAATTTATAAAAAATTACACATATATGTTTTAATAGATACCAATGTATAAAAATGATTTGGGGAATTATTTCCAAAGTGAGTTAATTGTATCTTTTAATATAAACATATGCTTTATTTTAAAACTTTTAAATGCAAACAAATTCACAATAACTTCTAAGAATTCTTATGAGAGTGTAGTTAAAAAAAAACATTATATAAACAGCTCTTCAGATTTGCTTACTAATTTGAATGTACGGGTAATAGTTGTCAATCACGCAAAAATTATTTTACAATTCGTTATATGCTTTTGCTGCAGACAGTAAATTCTAACTTTTGTTACAACTTTGGATTTTTAACTTGTCGTTAATTTGATAACCTTAGGCACTGGCAGCAACAGAATTAGAAACAGATTCGTGTGCGGTTTTTTGCTGTTCAGATGCAGCTTTAATGGCAGGAATATTCTTTTTCTTTGTAACATGAATCATTGATTGATCCTTATCACTGGCATAAATTGACTTGGATTCTTTCTTTTCTTGCTCACTTTGCCATTGTACCTAAAAAAAAATTATTTGTAAAAAATTATTTTTATAAAATATAAAATTAAATAAAAGCTACATGCAAATAATATTAATAATAATAATAATAATAATAATACTAATAATACCCAAAAACTGGGTAGTTTCGGTCCACCTGAACGCAAGGACAAAAGTACCATGGACGCGATAGTGGGTGGTCTCTTCCCGACCCATCCGGTGACGGAGGGGCCCTCCGACTATCGCGACCTAGCTGTCCCGGAGTTCAGCGAGATGGAGCTACTTCAAGCTACGTCCTCGATGAAATCCGGGAAGGCGCCTGGACCGGACTGTATCCCGGGAGAGATTCTTCGGCAAATCTCCATTGTACGTCCGAAAATACTCTTGGACATGTACAATGCAAGCTTACGGACCGGGAGGTTTGCAACGCGCTGGAAGACGGCTCGATTGGTCCTCTTGTATAAAGGTAAAGGGGAACTCGAGACACCGTCTTCCTATAGGCCCCTGAGTCTTTTAGACACAGCGGGCAAACTTTACGAAGCGTTGTTAAAACCGAGAATAACGAGCGCGATAACAGCCGCCGGAGGGCTGGCTGATAATCGGCACGGTTTTCGGAAGGGCCATTCGACGATAGGCGCGATAAGGGAAGTGACCGAAACTTTTCTACGGGTAAGGCGGGTCTGCTACGGCGCGAGACCACTAGTACTGCTCGCGACCTTAGATGTAAAGAACGCCTTTAATTCCGCTAGGTGGGGGGATATCCTGGAAGCTCTACGGGCTTTCAGGGTACCCCCCTATCAGCTGCGGGTGGCGGGAGATTACTTGACGGACCGACAAATTACGTACGAGACCACGGAGGGACAGGCAAGTAGGCCGATCACTGCGGGCGTCGCGCAGGGATCAATACTAGGACCTGACTTCTGGAACGCGGTTTACGACGGCCTGCTGAGGCTGGAAATGCCTGAGAACGCCTCACTCATCGCCTACGCCGACGACGTGGCGGTAGTGATCGTTCAGCGCAATCCAGAATTGGCACAGCTGACGCTAAACCGGGTCATGTTACGGGTAGACGGGTGGATGACAAGTCACGGACTGACTTTAGCACTGGCAAAGACCGAACTGATCCTCCTCACCGGAAGGAGGATACAAACCGTCATACCAATGACGGTGGGGTCGGTGCAGACGCAGACCGGGAGGAAGGTGAAATATCTAGGGGTAACTCTAGATACGAAGCTGACCTTCTGGCCTCATATACAGGAGACGGCACACAGGGCGGCGACGCGGGTTTCCGCGCTCTCCCGCCTTATGGCGAACACGTATGGACCGAGACCGGGGAAAAGACGGTTGCTTATGGCCACCACCCACTCGATCCTTTTATACGGGGTGGAAGTCTGGGCCGATGCGCTTGAGGTAAAGAAATACCGCAAGCGACTAACAAACGTACAGAGACAGGGGGCATTACGTATCGCGTGCGCCTACAGGACGGTCTCAGCGGAGGCCGTCCTGGTGGTAGCGGGTTTAGTACCCATTGACCTGCTCGCTAGGGAACGGAAACGGACTTACGAACGAAGTGCCGACGTAGGGAGAACAAACGCGGCAGTTGAGGAACGAGACAGGACAATGCGCGAATGGACGGACCGTTGGTTAACGGACGCCACTGCTACGTGGACAAGACGCTTGATAAGCAGCCTGGTATCGTGGACCGGACGAGGGTTTGGGGAGGTTAATTTTTACCTAACCCAGTTCTTGACGGGGCACGGTTACTTCAGACAGTATTTATTTCGGTGTAACCGGGTTAGGTCGCCGGAATGTAAATACTGCGGTTACGAGCGCGATGACGCCGAGCACACGTTTTATGTGTGCCGACGATGGACCACAGACAGACTGTCACTTGAGACGAAAACGGGCAGCATCACGCCCGAAAATACAGTGGCGAGGATGCTGCAAGACGAGGACAGTTGGACGGCGATAGCTACCTTCGTCGAGACTGTCTTGAGGGGTAAAAAGGCGGACGGGTGTCTGGATTAGTTGGTGAAGGGTAGCACGAGCACGAGTCAGTGAGTGAATGTGAATGAAAGGATCGTATGAAAGGAATTGCGAGACGGAGACAGGTTACAACCTTACGGGGAACGGACTGACGAATAGACAGAACCTGCAGCGGCGAAGCAATACGAAAGTAGATCCACGCTGCAGGTTGGACAGAAGGTGGAGATTCCATCCGCGCATCATATGTCTATGGTTTTATATCAGACATATGCTGGCGTATGGCGGGTTAGACGGTCCCCGGGGTTGCCGATGCCCTTGCCACGGATGTGCCCGAGCAATCGAGCCCATCTGAGGCCAGAGCTGACGTGACTACGGAACCCGTCACACCGGTGGGTCCCCCCGCGTCTACAGGTAGGCAAAGGGGTCCTCACTGATGATCTGGTTTAGGCAGATTCCCCGTTTTTTTTTATCACCGAAAAAAAAAAAAAAAAATAATAATAATAATAATAATACTAATAATAACAATAACAATAACAACAATAATAATAATAATAATAATAATAATAATAATAATAATAATAATAATAATAATAATAATGCATTAAAAAAAAAAAAAAAAAAAAAAAAAAAACTATTATAGAATCCATACTTTTTGTTTGTGTTGCTTGACAGCCTCGGCGCATTTTTCAATAACCATTTGTTCAGTGAGTACACCATCTGCTGAGGCATATGCGGCTGCTTGCCAAGCCACTCCGAGTTTAGCTAATTCTCTTCCTGACATGCCGTCCGTCATCTCAGCCATTTTACTACAAAGTGCTCCGTAATCGAAATGTGCTAATTTTAATCGTCTCTTGCCTTCGGTTGCTGGTTGCAAGACAAACTTATCGAAATATAATCTAATAAGACGTTCACGCTCTTCTCGACCGGGAAGTATAAATTCAACCATTTCATCAAGACGATCATTAACTGCCCAATCAAACTGTTCAGGCGTGTTCGAAGCAAGTACCATCATGAATTTGTTGCTTTGTTCACCAGTACGATAAAGGAAAGCATTTAGCATAGCACGAAGATCTTCGCTTATATGTTCACTTGAACGTTTTCGTAAGAACGCGTCAGCTTCATCGATAAAGAGAAGTAGACCTCGACGCGATGTTGAAGCCCAGTCAAAAACTTTATGAATGGCAGTGACACCATCTCGACCTAAAGGTGCGAGGTCTCCACCGGTTAGAATGGCATAGTCCATACCGGAATGTTCGGCTAATTTTTTAGCAAACATTGTTTTACCTATAAATATGATAAAATATATGATTATGTTTTCCTATGTAAATAATTGTAAATATTGCAACTTATAGTAAGCAATTATTTTTTATAAATTATCAATAATATACATATAATTATATTTACATAATAAAAATTTTAAGGCAAATATTCTAAAAAAGTATACGCTAGATACTAAAAATAATCTCTTAAAACTTACCAGTTCCAGGTGGACCATGCATCAGAATATTTCTGTACATTCCACGATTTTGCTTTGTATTTTTCGTAGCAATAGCGATGTCACGTAATCGCTCTTCGAGTTTAGGTGCAAGGACAACGCCTTGTAAAGCGTCTGTCTGTTTTTGTTTTAACTTTTTGACGCTTTCAATAGGATGTCGTAAAGTATCAAGTACCGAAAAACGCGACGTCTCGCGAACTAATGATGGTTTTCCAAGACGTGCCTCGATGTAGCGTGACGCTACACCGGTTGAGCCTTTTGCTGTATAAACACCAAGGGCCACAAGCGATAAGCCACCCGCAGCTGCAAGAATTTTGTCCCAATCGCTTAGTAAAGCTGATACTCCTGAGCCTAAAACTGAGCCTGCAGTTCTGAAAAATAATGTGTTTATTTATTATAAGATCAATAGATTTTTTTATAATTAATATATGTACAGATTTTCAATAATAAATAATTTCAGATTTTTAAAATTCAGAAAAAATATGAAAATTTTTAATTATATTAAAATTTATTTTAATAAATTGATTCTTGTTTTATATATTTCATTTATAAATAAAAGTACTGTCTTCATTTTTACATTTAATTTATACAATAAATTAAATGTTATTTTAAAAATTATTATTAAATTTTTTAATATTTTCAATTTATTATGTTGTGTTATAAAGTAGTAATTAATTACATACTTTATAGACTCCATAACTGTAACTCTATGTTCAGATGCTTTAAGTCTAATTTGTTCCAAATTTAAGTCTTGATTCTCTCTATCAACTTTTGCTTTTGCTCTCATTTCTGCATCTAATTTTTTCATTTCATTTCTATGCCTAAGTTCCATTTCATGTTCAATTGTGGCTTTTCTCATAGCCTCTTGTTTAGCTATTGATTCTTCTTGTCTTCTGAGATTTTCATCATTCATTCGTTGCTGTTGCAGTAATTGATCATCATAACGTTTTCTTGATAATTGATCTTGATATTGTGCTCGCATTTGATGTTGTTTTGTTTCTTCTTGCAATGTTTTTCTACGTTCTTCAGCTTCAACACGTTTTTGTTCAGCTTTCATTTGTTCAATTCCAGCCTCATATTTCTTGAGTTCAGCTTGTAATTCAACTTGTCTTGTTGTTTCTTGTAACTTTGATAATTGAAGCGCTTCCTTGGCGTGAGCTTAAAAATAAGTATTTATAAGGGTTTACTTTATTATCGTACTTAAAAGTATTTATTATTTTTAACATTTAATAATAAAAATTTGTTCCATTAACACTTTATTTTTAAAGTTATTTTTTAATAAACTAAAATAATATTGCTTATTCATATTATAGACAAACTTCTAAAATTTATAAACTAAAAAATTATTAAGTATAATTTTATTTTTTTTTTTTTTTTTTTTTTTTTTTGCTATATAATAATATTCATTATTTTTTGTACTTGAATATTTAAAAGATCTGAATGTTCATTTTGTAATAAAACATTGTAATGTTTTTATAAATATTTATTATTTGATAATAATCTATAATCATCATCATTTAAAATTTAAACCCTATTCTGAATTAAAAATACAAATAGCATGAAATCATTAAGAAATTTTTGCAAAAAATGAAA
Source organism: Chalcis sispes (assembly GCA_949987625.1). NCBI lineage: Eukaryota > Metazoa > Arthropoda > Insecta > Hymenoptera > Chalcididae > Chalcis > Chalcis sispes. The sequence continues at coordinate 67,441,119 of OX465095.1, forward strand.
TATTTTAAATGTATTAATTTAATATTAATAATTTTTTAAAACTATTTGATTTATAAAAGTAATAAAAAATTATTTTATTTTTTGAATGAGTAATTTTAAAAAAACATATAAGAACGCAACGGTTATGAATATATAAATGTTATTAAATATTTTCATAGACAATTTATTAAAAATCTACATTCCTTGCATCATCCTTTAACATTCCGGAACGCATGGCAAATCTAACCTAAAACTGAAATCTTACGTAACCTTACATAACTCTAACTTTTAACCCTTTGAAATTAAAGAAATTTGAATTTTTGAGGACCTTATAACATAAAAATCTTTGTACCAGATCTCTCGAGTTCCTTAGCTGCAGCAGCAGCTCGTTCTAGGGCACTCGAGTCAAACCTGTAAGCCTCCATTTGACTTTTGGTTAAATTTGACGGCGGATCCCCGGCATTGCCACCGCCTCCAGTTCCTGATCCTCCAGCCGCAGGTGGACCTTGTCCGAAGTCCATCGTCGACGGAGGTTGTTTAAATTGATTGCCCAGGAGCCACGACATCCTGAAGGCATACAGTGACTAGTGTCGTTTGAAAATACACACGATATCGAGTATTTGCTGTCGCGCAAACTAGTACTAGCAGCAAATTTTTTGAATCGCACGCACACTGAGAAATAAGAGATTCGACTTACTGAACGAATTGAATATTGAACTCGCTCATGCGGCTTTTTCTCTATCCTCGTGGTCGAAAATGACGTCACTGACGTACTTTCTGGTGAAGTACTATTAGTGTATTTGAACGCATGTAATGTGTGTGTGCGTGCGCGTGTGTGTGTGTGTGCGTGTGCGCGCGCGTGTATATATATATATGTATGTATATATATATATATAGATCAAGTGATTTAAATGGTAGCACTACACAAGTGTAAGAGTAAAAAAAAAAAAAAAGTGCGAATGTATTTATATTAAATTTTATGTATGCGTACATAGCGACATGTGTAGTAACTTACTTGCGCATGTGCATTTGCGGTATATATATATATATATATAGAGAGCGTCGAAAATTGACGATATTCTTTCTTGCTTCATCTGTTTATCATCTGCCGGTCCACCCCCATTCGTAACTGTGTATCATGTGTGCAGTAGACTTGTGGATGTACGGAAAACACGTTAGCCATGAAAAGGACCATATTATCCTAGTCACTGAATTGTTGTATATCTGACTATGCTCAGCTGTCAGTGTAATTATACAAATTTGTAAAAGAAGAGAATAAAAAGCACTAAAAAAATGGCTGAGGAAAACGGTTCGAGCTCGGACGTCGGTTCACAAGAGAATCTGGCAACCGATGCAATCAATTTGGAGATTGAAGAGGTAGATAATTAATAAAACTCTAATTGCATTTTTTGTTAATTACTTGATTTTTCATTATTTTATATTGATAAATTTCAGGTTACTTATAAGTCTGATTAATGCATTACTAAATAAAATATACTTAAATTAATTATGAAATTGTACAATTTTTAGTTAGATGATGCTGAATATGCAATTCCTGCTGTTGACAAATTACCTTCATTAGAAAGTATACTTGCAGAGCCTGATTGTGGCTCTTTATCTGGAACAGATGATGATCTAGGAGCAATTTCTTTAGAAAAGTTGTCTACAAGTGAGACTGTCAGTGTTGGAAGTCTACTATCTCTTAATTCACCAAGTAGACCAAAATCTCGTCAACCTCCATTATCTGGTGTGATTCTTAGACATGTAATATTGAAAGGAATTTGTGCGCAAATTGCTTCAGCAAGTGTAAGAAAATCTAAAAAATTTTAATATTTTTTTTTATATTTAACAAAAATGTTATTAAAATTATTTTTTTTCTAATTTTATTTTATTTTTTTATTCTGCCTTAGATATAATTGTTTTAAAAATATTTAAAAATAAATAAATTATTGTATCATATATTATTTAAAAATTTTTATTAGCATATTTCATGATATTTATTTATTTTATTTATTTACCAGTTAAATAAGCTTACATGTATTTACATATAACTCCTTAGAGGGAAAGTGTTCCCTGTACAAGGAACTGGTAGGATATTTTTATATAATTTTTTATTAATAATTAGTTTATTCATTTTTAGGATAAAATCAATGCTGGTCTTGCTAGTGCAGTAGCAGCAGGTGGAAATATGCTTGCAATCGGTACCAGTCATGGTCTTATATTAGGTTTTGATACTGCTCAAACTTTACGATGGTGCCATCGTGACACTAGACATCAAGGATCTATTTCTGCTCTATGTTTCAATCATGATGGGACCAGAATTCTCGCAGGTTTTGCCAAAGGACATATACTTATGATTGATAGTTCTAATGGCAAAATTCTTAGAACATTAACCGATGTACATCCACCTGGTACTGCTGTTTTACACGTAAAGGTACATTTTTTGTGATTTTCTTCCAATTTAATAAACTATTTTATTATTTGAACTTATTTTAAAACTCGTGCTCTAATAAAATTGTGGAATATTAATAACATTTTTATAATTTTAGATTTTTTATTTAAAAATATATAAAAAATTTTATATTTAAAATAATTCTTATTAATTTAAATTTCTACACAGTTTACGGATTCTTCGAAATTGGCTCTTTGTAGCGATAGTGGTGGCTCAGTATTTGAACTCACATTTACAAGAACAATGGGTGTAAGAGGTTGTGATAGTAAATGTTTATTTAGTGGTTCTAGAGGAGAAGTTTGTACCCTTGAACCTTTACTTTTGGATGAATTGACAACACATCCCCTTAAAAATTATACACTTGTTGCAATGGCTACTTTATCCAAAGTTATTGTTGTGTGTATACGACCTAGAACACGAGTTGTGTTGACTCATCCATTAAATGGTACTGCTATAGCTCCACCACAAGTTGCCTGGCAATTAGTTGTCATTCGTTCAGTTAACGCTACAAGAATTATTGATCCTGTACTTGCTCTTGGTAGAGATAATATCATTCATTTTTATCAGGTAAATATTTTTATGCTTCAAATGTGTTTTTATATCTAAAAATTAAGATTCATTCATTTTCATTTTACTTTTATAATTATTATCATCAAATTTTAACTAATCTGGTAAAGATAAATGTTTTCATTGTATTTGGAGATTACAATATTTTATATATCGACCTTATATTTTATAAAATAAAATAATTATTAAAGAAATAATTTTGAATAAAACGTTAATTTAAAAAATGTGAATTAATTTCATTTTAAGTTACATCTTTGAGTTTTTATTTATTGCAATAATTATTTTCATTTTTTAAATTATAAAATTTTTAATAAAATGATTTTTTTTTATTTGTCAAATTCTCCATTGAAGAAAAATTATTTTTATTTATAAATTATTCTTAATAATTAAAATATTTCCAGGTCTGTAGCGAAGCAGGAATGCGAGTTAGATTAACGCCACTTCGTAGAATCATTTTAAATTATACTATGAGTAATTTACGTTGGATGAACTCCAGATCATTGGCGGTATTAGATATTCAAGAAAAACTCCATTTACTTGATGTTAGGACACAGGAAAATCTCGAAATTCTAGACGTTAGTAATGTTGGACTTTCTTACGCATCAAGTCACTTTAAGGGATTATCAACTGGTGGAAATGTATCGAAAGCAATGGCTCTAGCTGGTGAACGGGCTTGCTATAACACGGTGATAATATACGGTTCACAGCTTCTCTTGCTGGGCATGAAAAGTCTTCATGCTATTTGTGTAAGAACCTGGACTGAAAGATTGCGACATTTAACAATGCAGGTGTGTATTATATAGTAAAGTTCTACAAAGAAAATTATGTTTCAAAATTAAATTTGGAAATATTTTTTTATAGAAACGGTATTGTGAAGCATTGGAACTAGGTTTAGACTTTTACCGAGACAAGGGCAAAGCAGTAGTAGGACTGCGAGGCTCGAAACAACGCCGCAAACAAATAGTTCAAGATAAGGTGTGTCAAGTTCTGATGCGTTATATGGATGAACTATCCAGTGCTGGTGAAGGTAGTAATGCAGAAATAGAAATCGTTAGTACCTGCGTTGAGTACTGCGTGCAGCTTGAAAGTACCGAGTTACTATTCGGTAAATTATGGGACCTCGTTTCTGAGTCTGAAAATTTGAAAGCAATTTATTTGAGAGCGCTTGAATCGCCACTTTTAGAGGGCAGTTTGCCACCTCAGTTACCACCGCTCATTGTACAACAATTGGTAACTTTGTACAATCAAGAAGATAGACTTGATTCACTCCAGACTATCATTATTTTGTTAAATGTAGATTGTCTAGATATTCATCAAGTAAGTTTTTTTTTTTATAGATATTATATTTTAAGTAGGTTCGGTAATTACACAGGGCATATTATTTAAAACAATTTTTTTACGTAATTTGAAAATCGAAATTAAAAGACCGCTAATACTATTTTTAGGTAACAACGATTTGTAATCAACGAGGCTTGTGGGAAGCATTAATCCATTTACAAACAGCAGCTTTAGGTGATTACACCGCGCCAATCCACCAGTTAGTACCTGTCCTTCAAAGACATTTACTCGATAACGTTGATAGTGATCAACCTTGGGACTGCATTAACCTAGGTAATGCATTGCTTGTTTATGCAAGCTGTTGTCTTACTGGACGTCAGTTCCCGCGTAAAAGCGAGCTACCTGAAGGTCTTCCTCGTAAAGTTAAAGCTGACGTTCTACGAGCTCTACTATCACAGCATTCAAGTTTGGCTAGCGACTCAGAAAGGCAATATCCCTATCTCAGGACGTTATTAAGGTTGATTATTTGAATTTAATAATATAATTTTAGTTTTATTGGATTTATATAGAGCGTTTTCTTACATTCACGTGTAATTTAGGTTTGATGCTAAGGGCTTTCTTGACGCCGTTGCCATGGCTTTTCAAGAACCTGAATTTACTTCTGAAATGGGTTTAAGGCAGCGTCAGAGAGTCGTAGACATACTATTTAATATAGTAACGGCAAGCACACCGCTAAGTCCGGAACATTCAGATTACTTGACAAATGAGCAGAAAATACTCGTATTGATATTTATCGTTGACGAGGTCATAGAGTGTACTGTAAATTTAGAAGCGAATTGGTTGTATAGGATTGTTGAGATTCTATGCGTAGAAACAAGCGGTGAACATAAGGCCAAACGAGAAAACTCTATATTGAAACTATTACACAGCAACAAATTAAATAGCATTTCGGAGACTACACTTTTAAATCTTACTCGTAAAGCTAATTTGTAAGTTAATCAAATATCAAATAAATTTATTTTATCGGTAGGACTAAATAACTAAAATTTTTCAAATACATACATGAATTTTCTTTTTGATTTAATCAATAGTTTACGGGTATCTGAATTGTTGCACTCAAATCGCGGAGACTGGGAATCTGTATGCGAATGCTTGATGGCTGATCCTGCGAGGCATTCCGAAGTGCTACCACTCCTCCAGCAACTGCCTACAATTCAACTCGATGAAATTGTAAAAAAGCACGCGCGAGATCTCGTGAGCATCGATGCTTCTGGCTTTGCAAACATTATCGCAACTCGCCTAACTGATCAACTTGACCGGATATTAGAAAGTATTCAAGACGATCCGCAATGCGAATATACATTATTATCGACTTTACACAGCTATGCGGAAAACGATAGAAAAGAACCCGAGTGCAACGATAAAGATGATGACTCTGAAGACAAGAGTAACGCTTCTGTAAAATTAGAATTATCTTCGAAAGTTTTAGAACGCTTTTTAAAACTTATGTGTGATATTGAACCGGATAGGGTAAGTATAATCAAGATAGTAATTCAACTATAAACTTTGATTTATTTTTTATTAATTATTTAGTATCAAGTAAATTTTGTGAAAGAAGAATGTTTTTGTAAAATTTTTTACTTTTGTATATATTTTTTTTTTTTAGGTTTTAAAACATCTTCAAGGATCTTATGGTTGTCCACCAGAGCGTGCATTACAAATAGTCCAAGAAGCTAAACGTAAGGATGCGGAAGCCGTACTACTCGAACAATCGGGTAATTATCAGGGTGCCTTTGAGCTTCTACTCGGTCGACTTACCGAAATTACAGACGTGGTAAGAAATGTCTCAAAATAGCTATAGCCTTAAGCTAGCCATAAAATTATGAAACTTAATATTTGAATAATTTCTTTTTAATATATTAGTTTAAATCAATTGTGAATCGTACAAAAGCAAATAATAGTTTATTAAAAAAAAAATATTTTTAATATGCTAATTTATTTGAGTTAACCCTTAGAATATTAAAATGACGTTTTATATCGCACCGTATTGATTAAAGAATATTTTTTAATGCCTTTGAGTGGCACGTGGAAGAACATTAGTAATATTTATTATGAAATTGGTTTTTTTTTTTTTTACCAATCTAAATCATGTTACCCTAAGGATTGAATATAACATGAAAAATTTATTAATTATAATTATATTTAAAAATATATTTATGTGTAAATAGTGCAAACGAAATAAACCAATAGAAGAAGAAGCTATTAGAATAACATCGCAATTAGCAGGTTTATGCAGAAGATCAGCAGGCGTATTAGATTGGCTGCCACTTGTTGACATCGTTCTAAGTTTGCAATCCAACAATGATATTCAGAAAAGTAAGATCTATTTTTTTTAGCTAAATAAACTAGAATGAGGATGGAATTTTTTTTATCAGAAAATTAAAAATGTAGCTAACTTAATTTTTACATAATAAAAATTAATTTTATTTAAATTAATTCTATAAGATTTTTAAGTGAGTCATTTTTATAGCAAGTAAAAGTTTGAGTGAAAAGTTATTGAAAGTAATTTTGGAGACTCTTAGTGGTACTACTGCCCTATCGACTGTTTTGGAACATATTTTAAAACAACCTTTGTCAACCGGTGGTACAATGGGAGATGTAAGACAACTTTTAACTAATGTTTTAGCTCAGTCTAAGTATGAACAAGTACTTGTTCAAACTACTGCAAGATTAGTTAGTTTAGAATTACACGAAGCTTTAAAAAAATCTTTGAGGTAAATGAATAAAGCTAAAAAACTTTATTATATTAAATATGCTTTCATTATTAATAATTTATCATTTTAGAGACGCTGGTAAAGCACGTACAAGCCATTCTATGATTTGTCCAGTATGCAGAAAAATTCTTTCTCAAGCTGCTGATTGCATAGTGATATTTAACTGTAATCATACATATCATTCAGAATGTTTGTCAGAACCAAAATTGTGCTATGAATGTTTAAATACAAAAGGTTGGGCAAATCCAGTCACAGATTTTCTACCTCCTACACCTAAAAGTACAAATTCTAGAACATCCCAGGTTATTGTTTTATTCTTAAAACAGAATTTATATATATATATACACAATAACTATATTTTATCAAAATAATTGTTTGCTTAGTTTAATATAATTTATAATTATACCAAAACTCGTTTGATATAGTATTATTTTTATTAAAAACAAATATAGATTTAAAAAACAAGATTCTAAAATATTTTTTAGGAAAGAAGAAAAATTGAACCACCAGCGTTTATGCGAAATCAACTTACTTCATTAAGGCTTGCGCCACCAGTTCCTTGGCCAGATTTGGAAGATATTTTATAGTCTAGTCATTATTGAATTTGTAACTGAAATTATTCAATTTAAGAATTTAGTTCAGTTTAATTCGAGATGGTCTCTCAGTACTCAAACTATTTGTACATTTGTATACATACTGTAGGTAATTGTAAATTCATAAGTGTGTTGTGTAAGAAAAAACGATATAACTATCTGTTCTAGACAATAGAACAGACTGTTTCTTTAATGTTATTATATTTCAAATATATTATTCCAAAGTTAATAAATTATCATAAAGACAATTTCCTAAAAATAAATTGGATTCTCAATTTTTCATTCAAATCTACTTACTAATATTTTCCGTAACTTTTTGACTGTATAAAATTTAAAGAGATTTAAAAATAATACTTTAATGAATTTATATAATTTTTAATTTATATTTTGTATACAAAAGGAATTACGTTTACTTTATAAAAGATGTAGTTAGTTTAAAAAAAAAAAAAAATAAATAAATAAATAAATTTGGTAAAATTTTTTATTATAGATATTTGTATTTATAAGTATAATGTGAAATATCTATTTAAGTAAATTGTGTATTAAATTTGTTAATAAATAAATTATGTTCAAAATTGTAATTATTTTTTGAAATTTGAAAACCCATTATTTTCAATAACTATAATAATTAAATTAAATTATATTTTATTATTAAAATTTCATTTGGTTATTCTCATTAAGATGTTATCTGCTATTAATTTTACGTTATTTTCATTGTTTAATCTTTTTAAGAATTAAAGGTCAAGTCTGATAGCGGCATTTGAGAGAAAGATGAAAAATATTTTAGAAAAACATTTGTTAAATTTTACAAACATTCATATATAAAGCTAAAGTATTGAAAATCGTGAAAAAATAATGTGCCTATCGTATTAAAACGTATTACATATCGTTGTATTGAATTTTCAAATTCTAATATTAGATTCATAAATGTCATAAAATTTAGAGTGAGCAATTACTTGAATTTACAAATAGTTTTGTGAAATTATTCATATTTTTTTTTATTAAAGTGAATTTACTATTTTATTTACAAATTAAACTTTATATTTCAGAGTATTTAAAACAGTAAAATTTATTAAACAAATTTATTTTGAAATGATATACCTATTTTATCTAATTATATTTCATGATTATCATAAAATTAACATTAGCAGTTATTACTAGAAATAGATGTATATGTTAATAAAAATGTATTTATATATAGATGCAAGTATTTCTATACATTAATGTAGAATATTGTTTATAAGATAATGTAGAATTATGATGGTAGTATATATCATTCAGGGGTTCTATTTCAGACTATTTTAATGCTAATGCCAATCTTAATTTCAATGAGTATTGTCGCTATAAATTTGGGTATAAAGAATAAAGTCGACAATAAATTGAAATTTCGTAATTATTTTATTTCATTGTGTTCTTGTACTTATAAAAATATTGAGTACGTTTATGTAGGAAAGAATTCTGAAGTAACACTTTCAATTATTTTTTATTTTATTTTTTTTTTTTTATACTTTGCAAATAATTTTTCATCTATCAAATTATTGATAACAATACTTTTTTTTACAAAAATTAATCAGTGGTTTTTTACAATAAAGTATTCACTAAAAAATTTAACCTGACAATAGCTCCCCTGATTTAAATAAATATAAAATGTACAACAAAGATAGGTGCAAATATTAAAAAATAAAAATAAAAAAAAATAAAAAAAAAAAAAAAACAAGAAAAAAAAAAAAAAAAAATAACCACTTTTACAAAAGTAGTAGTAAATCAAACAAATAACTGAGAGACTACGGGATATAAAATACGCAAGTTTGGACGAAAACGAAATGAAAGTTTGTGCCGAAGTCAAAGTTTGTTGCATATACTAAATTTGATGGTACATAAATTGGTAATGAGCATACTTTAATGCATTTTGTAGTTTTATTTGTAAGATAAAAGTAACATAAGCATCGAACCTTCGCTGAGCTTATTTTTTTTTTTTTTTTTTTTTTTTTTTTTACGGAAGCTCAGGTTCGCTTATATAGTTTTTAATTTGACCAAAGAATAAAAAAAAAAGGAAGAAATCATACGGGCTTTCGTAAGAGCTCTCTTATGACTTCTGTAATTTTTTTTTTGTTTTTTTTTTTGTTTTTTTTTTTTTTTTTCATTTTTTTTTCATTTATACACATTTATCATTACCGTACACCTGTTTCAAACTTTCGCTCTCTCACTTTCTCTTCTCTCATCTTGCATATATTTCGGAATACACACAAGTAATATACGCGCGTGTATGTACATACAAATGGCATTAATCATCATTATTAATATTATTATTAGCTTTTTTTTTTAATTAGTTTTATCTTCTAATATTTTCAACAAGACAGCTTTTCATGTATGCAAGTTAAGTTCGACGTTTAATTAATCGTCTTAACGCTACGATGAATCGTTTTTCTTTTTCTCTCATTCTCTCAAATATTTTCATTTCGATCATTATTAATCAATAATCACCTTCATTTCTTTCATCCCTAAAACTAGCTATTACAGCTAATCTAAATTTTTGGCTAATAATATTAAATTCACAATAAAATGTAACGTAACGAGGTGTATTTTACAATGGGGCTAATGAGGACGATGTGGAGGATTCCGAGTTTTTCGGGAGGAAAAGGGGATTTCTCGAGGATATCGTCAAAAATTCGTGTAAGACTCGGTCGATTCAACAACTCATCGCGTTGCAACAACAGCCGTTGTTGTTATGGATTAGAAATTAAAATCATTTTGGTTTGTTTCTCATTGAGTATTTTATGCAAAATATCCTGAGATAAAAGTTATTCTTTGAAGTGCCGTTTTTTTTCTCCAAATTTTTATCAAAAATAATTATTTCTAAATATGATAATAAAGAATGATTTAAACTAAAATAAGCGTATATATTATAATATGTTTTGAACGAAAACAAAAATACTTTGCAATTGAAGTTTAGAATCTATGAGAAAAAAAAAAAAAAAAAAAAAAAAAAAAAAAAAAAAAAAAAAAAAAAAAAAAAAAAAAAAAAAAAAAAAAAGTTACGGATGAAAACATTTATATTTATTGTAAAATATTTGTTAAAATGTAATGCTCATTTTAAATTATTCAAGATCAGAAATATTTACAATTATATTAAAATTTTAAAATTGTAGTTTTTTTTATCTTTTTACTACATATTAAAAATTTTAACTTTGAACTTGAATTAATTCTCAAGAAAAAAAAAGTTAAAAAAAATATAGGTCTGATAAGTTTAATCTTCTTCTACTTTATTTCTGACTTCTTTATCATTCAGAATATTTTCAGAGCGATAAATTTTATTATATAGTATATATATATATATATAAAAAAAAATAAAAAAAAAACTGCATTAGCTTATTTAAATGAGTTAAACGTCCAAAATGCTCATAAAAAATCATTATGTCTCGTTTTATGTTAATACAATAATATTCTAAATTATTATTTCATTTATTATGCTAAATGTTTTTTCTCTTTCAAAGTAGGAGGACGGAGCCACGATTGGTTTTTCATTTCACGGCATATACGAGATACATAAAATGTACATTTTTTGTTTTTCGAAAAATAAAAAGGCGTATCGTATAAATTTTTGATAAATTATACACAATTATATAAAATTATTGGTAAGTTCTAGATAATGTACAATTTTTATTTTTACGAAGGTATGTAATTAATTATATGCAATAAAAAACTTAATTATAAAGATAACATTTGTATTATAATCAATGATTATACTTAATGGCTTATATATTAATAATAAACGGAAATTCATTTATTAAATTTCATAAATAAGGTTTTTTAATTAATACTGACTTTATACTTATGTTTATATATTAAAAAATTAAGTATAATTAGAAAGTATTTTATGCAACATATTTCATTTCACATATTTTAACATTTAAAAATTTTATATAAACTAGTATATGGATATTTTAAATGCATTTCATGAAAAATAAAAAAGAAGAAATTTGCAATTTAAACTTGGAAATAAATATTTATGAATCTAAAAAATGAATTTCCCTAAATATATATATCTATACATTATTTAAATCTAATTATATCTAATTCATCAATCATTTGCATATAATTTTTCACAAAATCCCAGCTTATATTGCAACTCTGTGCAACGCGATAAGTTTATGAATCAAAAGCGTTGTAAAATTCGCTCTCCTGCCATACTTAAAATGCCTCCGCTAAGTCGTACTTTGCTATTTGAAAACATATGTAGTTGAAAACCGTGTATACCCCGGTATACCAGTGCAGTCTATTTGCTTCATAAATTCATTCTCATTTTCCTTTCAAGGAACATGCGCTTATACATACACGTAAATATGCGTGCATGCATATGAGAAAAACAGCGTATCGAAATGCAACGAGCAGACGACGTTTATTAATAATTGCAATTGCAAAAAAATTAAAAATAAATGAAAATAAAACGTCAATGGAATAGATTCATCCATACGTACGGGCATGTACAATATTATAACGGTGGCGATTTTCTTAAATAGAGTATTATGTTAAAGAAATCTGAAAATTAATAATTTTTAAATAGACAATATTAAAAAAAAAAAAAAAAAAATTTATCGGTGAATCGTTTAATTGAAAATAAATGAGAATTTTTTGTGATCTAATGTTAGATAACACTTATTTCTATATTTTACAATATCTTTTAATTTAGCTAGAGAATATTCATTTTTATTTTAATCTGTATATAACAATTGTACCTTTCATAATATTTCACTCGAATAAACACCGATTCACCAATTCATTATATTTATCTAAAAATCGGTGTTTAGATTTTTGCACTTTACATAAACTAAACTCGCTACTTTAATACACCTAAATATCTAAGAGAAAACCAAATTTTATCTTCGTATTACACTTAAAAACAGAATAGCAACTATAAAAAAAAGTTGCAAAATCTGAAGTACCATTAAAAGTTCTTATTTTTTATCTTGAACACAATACTCTATAAACTCGATCGCTTTTTTATCATATAATTTTTCTTTTCTTTTCTTTTCTTTTTTTTTTATTTCAATGTTTGTATTCTTATATTCGTAAACCTAACCTATCGCATCTTGCCGTCGCCAAGCGTTGCGCAACTAAACTAAGGAGGATAACGTCACCGTGGAACTCACGTCTTCTCTCCTATCTGCGCCTGTGGTTTCTCGATTTGTTGTGATGATAGCGATGGTGAGGTGGCCAATAACCACCACCTCCGTGTCGCGGTCGACTGAACGAGTGACAATTATTATTAGACCGATGGTGAATATTTAACTGATTCCATTTCATACTATTGTTATGATATTCTTGAAAATGATTAAATTTCGAGTCATTACGACTTTTGTAATCATTACCATGATGTGATTTCACTTTTTTCGTACGACCACGATCAAGTTCATCATCATTATCGAAACATCTTTTACGGTCTTGACGTCGCTGATTATCAACGTCACGATCTAAACGAGCCTTACCACCAGTCCAACTGTGAACTAAAATTGTTGGTTAAATAAGTTTTACTAAACTTTCTTTATTCATTAAATTATAAAAAATACTTTTTTCCACATAGTTTTGTAAAAAAAAGCTAGAATTTTATTAAAAAATTTTAATATTACTAAATACATAAAATCATAAGTATTTACCATTCGAATTTCCATAGGCCCATTGAGATTTTTGTGAAAGTAAAAGACTATCTGAACGATTAGTTCCATTAAAACTTCGTACTTCGGCTGCACTTGGAGTCACAGAATAATTATTAGATTTATTGTTGCTGCTTGATTCATCCCTAAAAAAGATATTAAATTTTTTTTTTTTTCCATTATCAATATGCATATATCAAAAACTTTATTATTTTATCAAAAAGCTTTTCTTATTTAATTTTTTAATATTTTTACAATATTTCTATATTAATAAAATTATAAAAAAAAAAAAAAAAAAAAAAAAAAAAAAAAAAAAAAAAAAAAAAATCGAATTTTCTGCACATTTTAACCCTTTGAGGCACGGAATTTTAGAAAATAAAAATACCCATGTTGCACAGAAATTTTATATCATTCAAAATTGAATAAAATTGGGGTATTTTTATTAATAAGGATAGAAAATGATATAAAAACAGCTATTCCAATATTTCGAGGTGGGTCAAAAAATGTCCCACCATGCGTTATCACGCATCAAAAAGGTGGGACATTTTTAATACCACCGTGCCCCAAAGGGTTAAATGTTTTGAATCGAATAATTTATTAGAAATAAAGATTATTAACGATTAAATAATATATACTGAAATACATGTACAATTTTTGGGTATAAAGTTTCTGATAATTTTATAGAAATGTAAGTAATTTATAACAATGTTCTATAAGCAATCAACAACGTTGACACTTACGACAATGTATCGGAGACTGACCATCCGTTTGTTGTAGTGGCAGATGAAGGTGATGGAGTATCTTTACACACGAGCCATCCTTTGTTTATTGCAGCAGTTGCTTTAGTATAAACTTTCTGATCGTTAGAGTCTGTTCTAGCTTTGGAAAAATGCCACTTTTCTTTGTTGTTTTTTTCTGATGATAAATCGTTATCACGTTCATTTTTACCATTACTTGACATACTCTTAGGCGATGAACTCCTTGAGGACGAACCATTGCTGTTGTCACTATGACCACCGCCATTGTTTGTATCCAAACCATTAGATGCGTAGTGGGTATTTCCGTTGTGCTTTGAGGGAGATCGCAAACCTTGTGACGAAAACGTGTGACCATTTCCATTTATTTTAATTGTTTTATTTAAAGATAAATTATTCGCAGGTCTTTGAGTTTCCCGTTCTTCACGGAATAACTTTGTAGAGTTAACATCGTTTTTATCTTCTTCATCGCTCGAGTCACCATCATAGTCTACTAATTTTCCACTTTTTGATATCTCGTGCAGTCTGAAATTAGATTATATTTTTTCAGATTGAGTATTTTAAAAAACATACTTTACATGATACTTCATGTATATTTTTTAAATTATAATTAATATAACATATTCTATATTAATGAGGAAAATATAAAAAGAAAAAGAAAATTAATTAATGTTAGAAATATTTTTATTATCAAAATTTGATAATAAACAATAACAAAATAATTTGTTGACATTATCTAATACTAATTTATATATAAACATTGTTAAGCAAAAATAAATTTCATAGTAATTAGTTATCTTTTTGTAAAATCTATTATTTATTATAGAATGTTTAAGTAATTAAATATAATTTCTTAAACAATGTATTCTAATTTATTGTTAAAATTTATAAATTCATTCACTACTTTTAGAATAAAAAATGAACATACCTATTTTTCTCTATATGAGGTGGTAATTGAGGTCCAATAAAATTACGCTTTGCATGATTTGGTGGTGGCAAAGGAGGTAAAGGTGGTGGTGGTGGTGGAGGTGGGGTCAACGTATCTGAAGCTCTATCCTCCCGATCTTTCGGTTTCGATGATGAGGACGACGATGAACCGTTTTCGCCATTTTTACTTGACGACGTTAGAGATTTACTCCCGTTGTTGTCAAGCAATTTATTCGACAAACCATTTGAATGAGGAAAGGATAACATGGATTTTGACATTGAATTGTCACTTTTTAAACTTGCAATCTGACTACTATGAGACAGACTACTCGATGTCGAAGATGACGGCTCCATCTCAAAAATCATTATATAAGCGTTCGTACTAACAACGTTACTTAGACTAATTTGACGAACCTATTTAACAAAAAATTAATTATTTAAAAAAATTATTATTTTTTAATTAGAAAAATAAGAAGTTGAAGTAAATTTTAATTGAAGAATGCAAAAAGTGAAGCAAGAAATTAATTTTTCTTTTTTTTTCATAAAATGCTTTATAAAGTGTCTTTCAATTTTTTAAATTTATCTTTCAAAGTTATTATTCATGAATAATACAATAGAATATTGTGAATGAAATTTTTTTTATACTAGCACCTAATTAAATCGAATCTTTTTTATTTATAAATTGAATATACTTACACAAGAATCATCAAAGGAATAATATTTGCCTGATGATACTTGTGCTATGGCAGTGTAGTGTCCACAATTAACTGATGGACCCATATGTGTAACCATGGAAGCAAGCCTGTAAACCAATTTATTCGGTGGTTCACCAGGCTGTCGTCTAATATAAGGACCCATGTCTACTGTTTGCTTGAAATCTATAAGTCGAGAAATTTTTCCTCCTAGAACACTGAAGCGTTTCAACTGAACGCAAAGAACTTTAGGTGGTCTTTCAAGAATAAACTGTTTCGTGGCTGGTACTCGTCGCTTGCATGCTTCACATTTGTAGTCATTATTGTCAAGCTGCTCTTGACTAAAGTAACCAGCTAAGGCTTCATCTAAAGTACCTGCTTTTCGAATGTCTAACAGTAGATCCTAAAATACATAATTAATTTTTTTTTTTAATTTAGTGTTTCTTTAAATTTTTTAAAAATATAATAGACATATCTATATCATATAATTTATTATAATTTACTGTAATTGTACTACAAATTTTTCTAATTATATTAAATTATTACCTGAAAATGTTGAAAGGTTGTAGAAACATGTCGACACTGTAAACATTTAACTTCAGTTCTTATGTATCCCCCAAAAATTTGATTAATAGGAGTAGTCTCTTTTGAATAACTGTCTAATTTCTGTTCTTTATGTCTTGCTAAATATGCTTTTTCCATACCCTCTAAAAGATAGCGTAAAAATTCATGAGCATCTTCTTGCTGTCCTGGTACCATTGTTCTGCAAATAACTGAAAAATGAAGAAAAAAGAATAAAAAAAAATAAAATAAAATGAATTTTAAAAATTAGAGGTAAAATTCAATTTTCAAATTTATCATAACTTACGTTTAAGTTTATTGTAAACATAAAAAGGTTTGATAGCTTCACCAGATTTTTGGTGACTAAATTGTAAAGTTTTAGCTACTGCGCATGTAAGGCACTCACCAGCTCCATCTAAAAATAAACGATCTCTGACTGTTGTTTCAGATCAAATAGTAAATTAGTATAGGAGATGACTACAGGATTAAAAGGATATTATAAGCAGACATGAAAAATTATATTATTGAATTATGAAAAACTATAATACAAAATTTAAAGATTATGGTAGAATTGAAATTGATCACATAATGAATATTTTTATTCAAATATTTACATATGTTTATTAAATTTCTTTTTTTCTCAATTATTTTAAAGTGAATAATAGATATGATTAATGAAAGCAGAGATAAAATTTATATAATTTTAATAGGTTGTATAAACATTCCTAATTTCTAAATTTATTCTGTAAATGTAATTAAATAAAAAAAATTTATAAAATTATTATAATCCATCAAAAAACTATGGAATAAATATTAAAGAATTTTAATAAAAGCAAAATTAATTCAAGTTTTAAAGAAAGTAAAATATTGTGGAAAATAAATGAAGAATTGATGATTTTGTAAATAACATTTTAGTATCAGATAACCATATGTATTAACAACTACGTATATCATCCATCTATCCCTTACCACTTTGTTCACATTTTGAATCATGATGTGTATCAGACAGTAACCAATTAACTAATGCTGGAACATGAAAGAGCGCTTGCAGAGTGCTGTTTAAGTAACACGTGTTTCCAACATTATACATGCCAGCACCAATAGGGAAATTTTTATTCCATCCAAGATTAACTTTATCTGGTGCATAAAGAACAACTGCTGGCTCAGGTAATCTAGGTTCTTTGCTTTTTTCTAAACTTTTTGAGGTGGTAGCTCCTTCTTTGATCTTTCCATTGTCGGAGTTTTCTTGTTTAGGTAAGCTTAAGACCATGTATTTGCTTTTAAGTCGATCCTGAACAGTTGATCTGTAGTTGTCAGTCTCCTCATAATCAAGTTCAGTGCGCAATATACGAGAGGCACTGCCTGCCAAACCTATGTTTAGATCATCTGAAGATTTGGACTGTCCAGCAGTATCCAAGTTGTGACGTATGGCCACTGCCAGTGGGTCACAAACACTCACTGCAGGCATCTTGTCTGTTTTTGAAAATTTATTTGAGCTAGCCACAGTTATGAGTTATTGAATAACTTCTTAATAAAGATTGTTGATAGGCACAATAGCCTATATTTTCTGTAATCAAAAAAAGAAGAAAATATAATTATACAAAATTTTACATAGCTCTTTTTTTTTTTTATTGCATTTTTTTTTAAAACTTCAACTATAAAAAAGTTTGTAATAAATAAATATTATTACTATAAGTTTAAACATTATATTTATGAAAATATGAACATATATCAAGTAAAAATTTTCTTAGATATGTAATAATTCAATTAAATTTTATAATATACTATACATTATTGTATATCTAATTCTTTAAATAGATGTTTCTTAATATATTTTTTAATAAATTCATCAAAATGAAAATTAATTAAACAATAATAACAAAAATGCTGTGAAAATTTTAATTAATGCATATAAAATTATTTAAAATTATTCTTTTGAAAAATTGCTAAATTAATCATTCACTATTCAAATATTTAATATTTGAAGCAATCATTTTAATAAACAAGGTATTTTAAAGAAATAATATTTTTTAAATGTTTGAGAAAATATAAAACGTGCATGTGATTATTTAGTTCTAAACAACTTTAAAAACTTATAGTAAACAACGTTTTATTTCGAGATGACCTATGCGACACACACACGTGGTCATGCGGTTAGCGGCACCACTATTTCATCTCTCTTTTCTTAGCAAAATAAATTGTTTTAGCAAACCCATAAAAGACACGACATACATTTTTGAGATTATCTTATCATTGCATATTTAAATTTTTTAAAAAAATCTTTAATATAATATAAATTCAATAACTTTATTAAATAAATTGAAAAACACTTTTGGTGCTGATTAAAAGAGTATTAATACGATAAAGTTTAGAAAAGAGTAAGAGCTAGAAAAAGCGCGGAACCATTTATCGATCGTCTCGCGGCTCACGAATACACCAGCGCAAGCGGGGATGTTTCATAAATGCATATATATACGTGCGACAACTAGAGTAGCTAACTCTCGCACGTTGCTGCCGCTGCGCGCCACGCTAAAATTTCCCATCTTTTCTTGTATTCTCTTGCTCTCCCTTCATTCATTCTCTCTCTTTCTCTATTACTCTCCCGCGCTAAAGGATTTGTGTATATAGATGGAGACGCGTGCAGACTAACTTGAAGACACTATTGTAACTAAATGCTCAAAACGACTATAAATATTTAAAATTTTTTAAACTACTCATTTTAAAGATTAATGTTTCTTTTAATACACATTTCTTTTTTTTATACGATAGCCTATTATTTTAAAAAGTTGTAATTTACTTTTTCCTAAATTGATAAAAAAAAAAAAACTTTAAATTTTAAATATTATTCTACACAAAGTTAATATTAATGTAAATCTCTAACCTTAAAAGAGATAATAAAAGTAAGTAGAAATAGAGAAGCAAGTAGTCAATTGAATAATTTGTATCAAATTTAAACCGATATTGTAAATATTTTAGAATAATTTTTTTATTTGATACATACACGATATTACACCGTCAAATATTTTTCTCTAATAAACATGTCAATCGTAATTTTTAAATTTTATTAAATAATAAATTTTTCAACTTACAGTATACAATAAGAAAAAGGCGATTCATCGTTACTTTACTCGTACGTTTCATAAACAAGGCTTAATGCAAATATCCGTAATCTAATTTACAGCAACTCAGCAAAATTATTTTCGTTTTTTTTATTCACACAGTGATATTCAGAAGCAAAACGAACGTGCTATATGGTGAAGTCGCGTCGAAAATTTTTAGGTTAATTTGTAGGCGAATTTAGCCGCGGCCCACGGTTCATCGAGATTGGATCGATCTCGCATTACAATACGCCAATAAGCTTTTTGTCGATGGACTTCGATTCAAAATAAAAGCGAAAAGTTCCGCAGGTGATCAAGTCACCATTGCGGCCTAAAATTAGCATACTCCATTAGTTTACGCTTTTTTATTTATTTTTTAAAATGTATCATGAAGAAACGACATTTTTTAATGCAGTACGCCTTCTTTTCTAAGTTGCTGCTTGTGCGCAGCATGTCCCTTCAAACTATATTATTGACTACGTGCATAAGAGTTATTTGGCCTACAATTGCGTAGAAGTTGGATTATAAAATCGTTGTCGTGTTATAAATTAATACGTGGAAGAAACGGGTTCTTTTTTGTCCCTCTCAATTTTCTCGCGCGAGTGGCTTTATCATTCCCTCGGTTTTTCCATCGTCTCTCTTGGTTCAGTCTTTCGCGGCGTGCTGCGGCCTCGATATATATATATATACATACACATATGAAAGTGTGCATTAACACATGTGCGCAAGGCCGTATATGTATACCGATAAGAGCTATATGTACCTTGTGGCGGCGCCGCCTCCACGCGTTTTTACATACATATAAGCTATGGATTATGTCTGCAGCTCCCTTTGGCAGCTTTTATCTTGACCGGCGAGTCAATTTATGTTCATGTAGTCGTATTTTACACAAAAATTTTTTATAATAAGTTAGAAGGATGATTAAAGAATGCTTATTTTAGAGAAGATGCGAGGTTATGAAAGAACACGCGTACTTTTAGTGTAGTGTAGTGTTAGTGTGCGCGTGCACGCTGTGATCAAACCTCGTGTCTGTTTCATTCGATGACGACTTTTCTCTATCTTTCTTTCTTAAGTATTCACTATCGAAGAAAAAGATAGACTGACACGGTCGCGTATTTTATATTGAGACGCGACGACCTTTATTATGTACGAACATAGACACTCACGTTCTTACTCACGTACACATGCACGCTCGAATGCGCGTACTTACACGTTTGTTACGATTTAGAAATAAAGATTAAAAGAATGAAACACTTTTACTACACGTGTATGTGCGTATATATTTTACTGCTCTACTCACCTTACATCCGGTTTTTTCGGCGAACACCCGTACGTCCATGCAAGAACATATACGTACACGTCTATCCATGCAAACGAGAACGTACTTTTTTATGTATATAGGTATATAAGATGTTAACAGAATAAAAGAGAAAAAAGGTGCAAGTTGAAAGGCTTGTTCGTCTGCGCGCGTTTGCACTTGTTACCGGCTCTCCATAAAAATGCACATTTTTTCGTCCATGTCTTTTTAAAAAACACTTCTTTCCTTTTCTTTAGAGAAATCTGGAAGTCCCAGTGGTTGGTGCTTCACGTAAAAGTTCTTTGACGCGTGCATACGCGCTCACGCGAAAATACTTGTATAGCCAGAGTGAGATAGTCCCGTCTAGTCGTTTGGTCAACTACTCTTCGTTTGTCTTTTATTTTCTCGCGCGCGCGCGCGTACCACTACTTAAGAGTAGAAGCACGACGACATCGACGACGACCACGACGACGAGCTTCGGTAGCAGCGTTAAGGGTCCCGGCGTCGCGGGAACTTGCTTCTCTTTTTCACTCTTCCCCTCCCCCAATTGCTTATATTAGTAGTATACACGCGCGCGCATGAATACACACTACGAAGACGGCGGATCCGTACTGCCGATTTTCATTGCCGCACCGACTCAATGCCGGCCATATTTGCACTTTTCCCTCCCTTTTCCGACAACCCCGTGCCCTTACATTCTGATTCGAGTTTCGATTGTTGAAATTCGATAAATCGAATGCAAGGTAAGATTAGATTTTTTGGCGGCAAAATTATTTTAAATTTAAATAAATAAAATTGCATTTTGAGATTAAAAAAAAATAATTTAGGTAGTATTTATTTTTATCTATAAATAAAATTTGCATTAAAAATTCAACTTTTAAAATATAGTAACAAAAATAACACACACACACACACACACATATATATATATATACACATACATATAGTTTCTTTATATTATTTTTTTTATCTGAAAGCATTTGTATCTAATAAAAATTGTTAAATAATGCTGAATTAATAATAAAATGTTTAAATAAATTGATATTTAGGCTAGAAAAAACTGTTAGATGTAATTTGATCAACAAGCAATCGCGGTAAGCTAAAAATGCTCATATGGATTTAAACTACTTTCTTCTATTTTGATAATTATTTTATAAGAAATAGTGTATATAAAAAATTTATTGTTGCAGTAAAATTTATGCAGGAAAAAAATAATTATTTGTCTACATTAATAATTTATGATTATAATTGAACTAGTCATTATTAGCTTCTCAATTATTATTAATATATTAATTATTTTCATCGTCATCGCTTGCTTCATCTTTATCCTTATTTGGCTTGCAAGATTTTCCAAAAAAGTCAGAATACAGAATGTCCCTTGCAGTCATCGACGTATCAGCGTCAATTCTCTTTGATTTTTGTTTTACTTCTCTTTTTGGTGGTGGCGATCGCTGCATCATTATTCTACGTCTTGGTTCCGATGGCTCCAGTATTCGTTTTAGAGCGGCGAGTAAGCGATGCATAAGTTCGAACTAATAATTTGAAAAAAAGAAATGTCATATTATAATTTTGAAATTTTAATAAATTTAAACAAACGCAAATCGTTTCCTTACCTTTTTCGCCGCTTCCTCGGCTTCGCGACTATCATGCATTTCCTTCTGGAAGCCTTCACGTTCACAAGCGATAACCAAATTTCTTGGCAATCCGTCGAGTTCGGCGCTAAGTCGCTCGTAAGTGGCTTCGAGAGTTTTGGCCATAACGAGGGGATCGAGGCCAGCCTCGTTCATCGCGACGCAACTCTCGTACGCGTCCTCGACGAGGATACGAGTATGCAATGCCTTCTCCGAGCAGACGAGCGCGCGGAAATTACTCTGGACAAGTCGGGTGCTGCGATGCTTTAAACGTTGGGCTCGTTTTTCCTGGTGCTCGATCGATGCCTAAGAAAGGATAATCAAATAATCTTACGTTTCGGATCAAAAGGAAAAAAGTCGTGTAAATGATGGATAATGAAGAATGAAAGATAAGTTTTAATTTTTCATTAATAAATTTTCTCTTTTCATCGAACAAAAAAAAAAAAAAAAAAAAAAAAAAAGGGCAAACTTTTTGGTAAAATTGCGCATTATTTACCTCGAGCTGTTTGATACCGTCGAGTACGTCGTCAATTTCCTCATGTACTCGCCCCTCGGCGACGTCTATCCGCGAAATCATTTCGGCCATCGGACCGCCGAGAGACTCGAGGTGAATCAGGGCATTCAGATTTTGTAGTTCAATTGCTCGGAATAAACGAAGGAGGTCACCGGCCTCTATCAAACCGAGATCGCTCGGTGTTTTTGCCTTAGATTTTGACATCCCTTTCGCTTCTTTCTCGAATGCCTCTGTGAAAAAAGGATAACAAAGGCGATAATCGAGCGCTCAAAGCATTGAAATAACAGCAAAAAAAAAAAAAAAAAAAAAAATAAGCTTTTTGGAATATTCAATTAATTATTGCTTATTCGAGTTTTCGAATTGCTTAAGATTTGAGATTTTCAACATTCTATTTTATCATAAATATGCAAGCATTTTATCTTTACTCATGTACCTTATCGAATGTTAATTTTACGTAAAGTGTTTTAGATAAAAGTTAATCTTGTATAGTTTTTCCAACGCGACGAAATTATTCTAGAAATTAAAAAATGTTTTTTGTTTCACTTTTAAATTTTGAATAAATTCAAAATTATTTGTTGAAACTATTTCAGCGCAATTAAATTTATCATTACATTTTTATAAATGTTGTACAATTTTATGAGATATTATCTTGACTTAAATAATATGATTTTTCTATAATTTAAACAATTTTTTAAAAACAATCATAAAATTTTTTAATATCTATAATATTATTTTTTGTCGTCTGCAACAAGTACTGAAATTTGTTCTATTGCTTTATTTTGGTGATCTGCAAATATATAAAAAATATATAACAAATATTAATCAATAAATCAGAATAAGAATAAACGAATACTGTAACGCATTGTCAATGAAGTGTTTATACGTGTCACACATCATGTTTACGTACGTTTGTCAATAAGGATACTTATTTCTTTTTCATAGCTATTATTCTTCGTTATTATATTTATTGGAATTGCATTGTGTTGAGAATAAAAAAATATTGTTACTTAACACATTTCAGTTTATCTTTCCACACAACAATCTTTAGTTCTAAATTTTTATCGTAATAAAACATTATCATTGAAAAGTAATAATTAATTAATTAATCATGAGAAATGTGTTGAATTATATATATATATATAAATTTTTTAATAGTCATAAGAATTGCAGGTAATATAAACAAATGGAACATCGTCATCGTAATAATCGGCGATGCTTTTCATTACAAGAAAATTGTCAATCTAAAAGAGATATTTTAACGATAAAATTGAAATAGCAGTTATTCTGATGATATAATCATCGACGATGATAAGTTTTTTATCCGTGCTATTTAAAATTCTTAGTCGCCTGTTTAGACCAAAGTCCAAATTTTTGCTCATATAGTTTAACGCTTGAAGTAAATCATACGTAAATTAAATTTTTTTACGTTGTCTAAACTTACGCGCTTCCATATACGTTAACGCGTTCCCTGCCGCGTGCAGGGCGTATGCGCCCCACGCTGAACTTTCCGTTAAAGCCATTTCGTATTTATCATTGTAAAACGAAGAATTTTTTTAAAAATTCATTATAGTATTAAGATGCCCATAATTGACTGAATAATGAATTTTTAAAAAAATTCTTTATTTTACAATGATAAATACGAAATGGCTTTAACGGAAAGTTGAGCGTGTGGCGCATACACGGCCCACGCGGCAGGGAACGCGTTAACGAAGATACGCAGGTACGCGTGGCCCCGCGAGATCATCGATTCGTGCTAAGATCTAGAATCATTATTCAGATTCGATTTGACCGGCTCGCTCGAAGGTTTTCCTTTTGCGAACGCTTGCTTATCTCGCGACGCGCGCGCGGACGGTATTATCTACCGGAGTTTTATTAATTAACGCTAACATAGTTCCATGCAACAGTTTAACGTACTTAAACTTTTCTTCTTTTTATAATTTTTTTTCTATTTTTATTCTTTATGTATTATTAAATTTGGCTAACACTTTTATGTTTTATTAATAAAAAATAATAGAAAATCATTTTTTACATTGTGTTCAAAAACTACCTCTCGAGAGTCTAAAATTCTTAATAATCTCAATTAGGGCAAACGGTGACAATTTTTAAAACGGACAATTTTTAAAAAGTGCAGCGTTTTATGTTTAACGGAATATTATGTATAGTGGACTTTTTTTTTTTTCTTTCTTTTTTTTTGAAGGAATATAGTTCAACGTTCACACGAAAAGTTTAAAACTATCCCAAAACCACATCCTATTTTGCTAAAGGTAAAGTCTATTATTGAAAAATAGCTATTTCTGAATTTCTTAATAAAAGATAAAAACAACGAATTTTTAGCATAGTTTTTGAACATCAATAAATATCAAAACTAGTTTTTTTATTACTTTTTATTAATCAAATCCAGAAGTCATCATCGCTATTTTTCCCAAAAGTTTATTCGCATTAGAAGTTTTAACGATATGATATCCTGTAGGGATAGTTTCAACTTATTCCCAGGGACAAGGGGTACCATTTCATTTTTTTTATTTTAAACAGTATTGTAGGGTTAATATCTTCGAATTGATGATTATTACAAGTAATCGATGTCAAATACGATTGATCGCATAAGTATTGCGTTTCTCCGTTATTTTTTTAAGTATTAGTTTGGAATTTTTTTTAAGTAAAACAATTTATGCTCATCTTACTCGTAGAATCGCTCACGGATTAATATATTATCAATAGAATTTTGACTGCCCCTTTGCTGTGTCCGTAGTCAACTATTGAAAAACGAACAAATTTCTAGCTTATTTTGTGGTCACTCTTTACTCGTGATGATATATATTTACATTTGCTATTCCATATCCGTTAAAATAGACTACTATCGATAAGCAAACAATTTGCACCAAAAGTGATAAATTAAAAGAATCTTCTACAGCTTCCACAAATCTTACAAAGAGAAGAAAAAAGTGAACGATAAACAAATTATGTGTACCTGTGTTAGAAAAAAAAAAAAAAATAAAAAAAAATAAAAAAAAAAAAAAAATTTTATTTAGTTGACAAAATTAATGATTGATTGTTTCATAAGTATCTGATAATATCTACATAAGTGTTTATTTAATTACCGAAGTCTCAATTAAAAAATTCTGTCTTCATCTTTCATCGAATGTACAAATTTAACTTTATATTTCGACAAAGTTTCATTAATTTTTACTCCAAAAATTTCGAAATTGGCCGCTAGCGTGAAAGACGAGGACTTCGAAAAAATTGTCCGATGCGCTGTAAAATATTCCACATAAACATCCTGCAATTAGCTGAGACAGGTACGTCGATTAAAAATAAGGCGATTCGATGGCTTCGCAAGGATAATAAATTTTCAGAGGAAGAATATGATCTTTTCTCGAATCGATTATGTTGTTAATTGTCCGTATGCTGAATCAAAATAATGGCATCGACATGTATCCAAAGAGAATCATGGTTATCGCCATGTAGGCGCTTATCGTTTTAGTACCATTATTTCACATTTCCAACGATGCCGAGATTTTGTCCAATCGTTCATTCCATATCTAATCATCGCTTGAAATTCTAGATTGGGCATGTTTTTAAAAGAATTTATATGCCGGCGTTTAATAATTCCGACGATATTTTACTTTTTATTTACGTTTGTAACATACTAATGGTTACAGTATCGAGTAACTTTTAGCTACTTTAATTTCATATCACTTAATTTTATTTCATCAATTAAAAATAATTTATAAATATTTTTTTCTTTTACCTTGTCGATTTATCCACATAAGATACATCTGTTGAATAAGCGATAACAATGATGAAACTCTAGCGAAGAATGTCGGTTATTGATTCTGGATCGGGATAAACCATCTAGACCGCGTATATCCTCGGTATAAATAAAACAAGCATTACGACCATTATAAGAAATTCAATTAAATTTATTTACAACGTTTTACTTCCCAATACTTACAAATATTTTATCATTAATTTAAATAATTCGATTAAAAAATATGTATTAATCACAAACAACCTTGATTGTAATATTCTTTTCGTTCTATCGGAGCAACGTCGCCAAGGGACGAGCGATCCATATCCGCTTCTGTCGTAGTTGCGTGAATTTCAACGATGAATGAAGGATATCGAAGTTATAGGCGGCGAAATATAATTTTTCAGAAAGTCGAGAGACGAAGAAATTCAAAACGAATGGTAAAAGCGATAAACTTTTAGGTGAAATCGTGATGTAAGAGCTTATTATTTAGTGCATGAAAAATAGCGATTGTCGAACCTTCTCGCATTATGCGTCATTGTTTTTTCTGCATTATTTGTCGAGTCCAGTTTCCTATTAAAGCCGTTTGTATATTTAACGCGAAAATTAATGCTAACCCTAACAATATTTTCAATTTAATACGGTTTAGTTTATTTGTCAATTTTTTTTTAAGTAAAGTTTTTCATTGTAAGTTTTAAACGTTTAATTAAGTCGTATATATATATTTATGGTAAATAGAAGGATTAAAAATCAATTTTATTTATTTTATTTTTTTTTTTTTTTTTGCAAATTTATACACATCGACGTAACGCTGAATTTGCTTTTATTAAAATAAAAAAGAAGACTTATAAAGAATCTTTGAGTGATAAAGAATTATTATGCATATTGTAATGAATTTTGTTAAAAAAGAAAGAGAGAGAGAGAGAGAGCGAGAGAGAGAGAGATTGTTAATTATAATACCGTGAAATAAAAATGTAAATATATTATAAATTTGTTACAATGATTTTGATACCAAAAAAAAAAAAAAAAAAAAATAATAATAAAAAAGAAATCACCGTAAAAAATAAAAATGATGAAAGCTCACCAATAAGCGATTCAAGCGACGTGGCATTTCCAAAATCACTGGGGCTAGAAAGCAGCCTAGGCATCATCGAATGTCTCGTCTCACGATCCGGTGATATAGCCGCGAGTAAGCTGTCCTTCGAGGATACCCTCTCGTCCTCGTCCTCGCTGTCGGAGTCGGAATTGCCGACGAGAGGCGAGACGCTGTGGAGAAAGCGATGGCAGGCTTTTACGGTTCGCCATTCTTCCTCCCAATGGTAAACGTCGAGGCGAGCCCGTCCGTAATGTCGCGATAACGCGTCCCTGCGCTCGGTAAGCAGGGCCGTCGTCGCTTGTTCCGCGTCCGCGCGCCCGAGCAAACTCATGCTGTCCTCGTGGTCGCGCGCCAGGAAGCTCTCCAACGCGCTCACGCATTCTTTGTATTGACGCTGAAAATAAATCGTAAGCTCGGTTAGGGAGAAACGTTTATCGGTTTTTTTTCTTTCTTTCTTTCTTTCTTTCTTTTTTTTTTTTTTTTTTTTTTTTTAATTTTCGTTACTAAACTACTTATATTTTTTTATCAATCTTCGCTTGATGCAATTTTTTTTTTTTTTTTTTTAATAAAATACAACGATGATATAGTAAAAAAAAAAAAAAATGTTACATAAATAAGCAACGCCGTGCAATAATACGCGCTTCGTTTTACCTTAATCTCGAGGTATTGTTTACGCTCGATGTCGAATTGCTGATCCAATTGAATGCAACCGTCGCGCTTTTGACCGACCAAAATTCGCCATTTGCACAATAATCTAACGTCCCTAACGTAGCGCGTCTTTGAGAAAGATCCTCCTGTATTTTTAACCCGCAATTGTTTTATCAAATCGGAATTGCTTTCGCGCTCACGCGCACCGATTATTCCCGCTTTATCGTCTTTCGCATCCTTGTCGATCTGAAATATCGATATGAAATATCTTAATTAACGTGATTATAAATTTTTCAGAATAAAATTTTGTGAAAAATGTTTTACTGGTTAATCGATTAATTACATATGTGTGAGAGATTTTCCATGTATCCGGAGGTTGTTTTGCATTGTTTTTGTAATGCCAATAAGCTAAAAGTTGTCCACCACTTGGATAGGTGAATGGCGTTTCTACTTTCGTAGACTTGACTCTGAGAAAATTAGTTTATTTTACATAAGATATAAAAAAAAAAAAAAAAAAAAAAAAAAAAAAAAATGAAACTAAAAGAAATTATTTAAAACATTAATATGTTTAATGCAAACTCTACCTTTTTTCATTTTTCTTAACGGCAATACTATCGTTCTTGGTCATGATGAAAATTCTTCAAAAAATTGAAAGAATAAAAAATTAGCTTACGCACTTCATCGTGTCCTGCTTACAAAACTCAAATCTCTATCTCTATCTTTATCCTTAAACCGTGCAACGGTATTGTGATAAACGCATTATTCGCGTGGTTCCGCTGTTTATTTTATGACTCGTTCTTCTTCGACTTCATCGAAACGTATCGGTTTTTGACCTTCGCATCGAAATAGCAAAAGTAAAAGAAAAAAAAAAAAAAAAGTTAAAATGTCCCGAAAGATCGTCGATCCGACTGCGTCACACTTTTTAAAACGACATCGCGACTACTTTACTTTCTTGATGTGCGTGCGTTTAAGTCATTGTTGTCGATTAAGATTAGTAAGGTTATCGTGAGATTGTTTGGTTGCTAGGAGCAAGTGTACCAATGAGGGATCAATGCCGCAACTATTTACTTACGGAGATTTGTGGAAAATATTGTGCGAAAGCAAATTTTTAAGGGGAATTTTGTGTCGAGAAAAAAATTGATTTAAAAGATAATTTCATGTTTATTTTACTGTTATTTAAAATATTGAAAATTATTATTTTAATATATAATAGGATAAAAAGCTGTTTATAAAAAATTAAATATTTAAATGAATAATAAAATTGTAATCTTATCGTATTATTAAAATCTTTAATAAAATTGCACGTAGTTTTATAGAAACTTATTAAATGAATTTAAGATCAAACAAAGATAATGCGCGTAAATAAAATATAATAATGAGGATAGCATATAATGAAAATTTTGAGCAAAGCGATATTACAAGCGCGTAAGTAGAAACATACCGAGTAAGGTAACAGACGCTGTGTTGTAAAACAAATCTTTCACTTCCTAAATTTGTAAATTTTTTAACTTAAATCTGGCACTTTAATTTGCGAATCATTTAAAATTATTCAATTTTAATTATAAAATCATACTTAAAATTAAAAATATTATGATAAGAAAGCGAAGTGCATATCTCAATCGCGCACGCACAATAGGATTTAAATAATTTTTATAATTATATACGTTTATAATTCTATTCAATTATTATAAACAAACGGCAAATTATAAAATTCTCAACAGAGTATTATTAAAAAATAGAAAAAAAAGGTCATCTTACTAAAAATAAACGTACGTAACAAACGACACGTTCACACCTCGGGCACTTCCGCTTGTTTAATCTCTCACGAACGATCTTAGAAACTTAGACGAACGTTAAATTACCGCGAATCTTACAAAATAAAACAATCCTTAATAAGTTCCTTCACTCAACGAAACAAGAACGTCTGGATTAACGTCGTAGAGAGAAAGAGAGAAAGAGAGAAAGAGGAAAGAAAAAAGTGCGCGGACGAGACCCGTTGAGAAATAAGGCGAAAGAAAAAAAAAAAAAAAAAAAGGACAGGTCGCGCTCGTTCACGACGACTCGGCCACGGCTGAGGTAACGCAAACGGACGGAGTATTTATCACGCTCTCGTCTCACGACGAATAGTTGCATTATCTATAAACCGAGCGAGACTAGATTTACTTTCGAGTCCAATTTCGGTTATACCTAGCTCGGTTTATCGTTTTATTTTATAAATTTTATTTTTATTAATGATGGCGTATAAAATTTTTTAAATACGAACGTTTCATTTAATTATAAACAAGTGGGTTATGCGATACGAACGTGATGAAAATTTGTGATTTATTTGCTGAGAGTTTAATTTTTTTGTCTTCCTTATTAATGAGTTTCGAAATAAATTTCAATTATTCACCGTGTAGTATACAATATATGTATATACAATTATGATAATGCAAGCACTTATCAGAAACTTATTGTAATTAACTTCATCGCTGATTTATCATTTTATAATTAATTTCATGTTATTTCTCATAATTATTAATTGCTTTGAAGATTTGCTTTTAAACGAATAATTAACAAAGCACATTTGATATATTTGACTAATAAGATATACATATATATCATTGTTTAATAATATTCCATAATTACATTCAAGCTATAACATATAATAAATTTCTACATAATATTTCTAGATATTTTCTGCTCGTTTTTTTTTTTTTTTTTTTTTTTTTTATAAATCACAAAAGTTAGATGTAGAAGATGGAAAAGACAAAAAGGATTTGAGAAAAACGGATTGATAAGTATAGCCTATCGGGACATCGGGCGACAAAAGACGTTGCATAATTTAATAACGCACTATCTAGAAAGTTTATCGGGTTCGACGTATGTAAGCTGCTATGCGACGAAAAAGCTCACGATGCGCTTATATAAGCTATGAATAATGGCTTGCGTGAAGATAATTATACTATCGCATTGACATCTATATTACGATCTATGGATGCATTGTAACTTTAGAAAAGCTTGAGGTACACGAACTTTATTAAAATTGTCAATCTTTAATTAAATTATTGACGTTATTTTGATAAAATATTAATTTTCATTGAGTAATATCGTTTACAATTATCAAATAAATAAAGTGATTCTTTTCGAAATTTTATTTTATTAAAATTTGAAAAAATCGTCATAATTTTTGTTTATTTTTATTTTATTTATTATTATTATTATTATTATTATTATTATTTTCAGTTATTGACAGACAAAGTAAGTATTAAATGGAGTCGATAGCAGTACTAGAATATCGAAACTTTAGTCGATTAATATCGTTTGTAGATAATCCGCGATGCGTCTGATAAATTTAGCAACTTTTTGTCGGACATGGTAACAAAGGTATGGAGAAAAAGCTTGCGTTTCGATGTCAATTATCACGTGTTTTTTTTTTTTTTTTTTCCGCAATAATATAACTCGCAAATACATTGCATGTAATATAAAATAAGCCATTGCCACAAAAGTTTACGAAACGGCGTAAGCTTAGCCGTTTATATCTTATAAAGTCTTGGATAAAAGCGCGCGTTTGAAACACTGGATGATTATACCGTCGAATGAAAAATTTGTGCGAGTGTTACCTAAGAACAAAAAAAATCTTCGATGGCCCTGATAAGTCCATACAATGTTTAATTTAAATATCGTCAAACGATAAATAAACGTATGTATATAAATTATTCAGCTTTTAATTTATAATTAAAATATATTTTTATTTAAATTATAAATTTTAATTTTAATGATTTTTATATAAATTTTTAATAATTGAAAAATTGTAAAATTTTATTTTTTTTTGTAAAATGTAAGGGACAACGATAATAAACGAACATCTAATGAAAATTAAAAATGCATTTAGCGCTCAGTGGCTGCTGTTAAATTAACTAACATTAAATGGAAAGTAGGAAGCTTACGAATGATTATAACGTATTTATTACCTTTATGATTCGGTAAAGAACGTTTTTTAAAGTAACATTTATTAACGTAACAACAAAGTTCGCCAATTATTTTTGCAATTTTGTTAAATACTTTTCAAATGTTGTTCTTTTTTTTTAATAAAATTATTTTAATTATTAACGCCGATAAAAAATCAACATTTTTCAAAACATTTAATTTTTTTTCGTACTTTGTAGCATCTAGCAAGACAAAAAAAACAAAAAAAAAAAGAAAACTAATAAAAGAAGGGTCGACAAATGAATATAACAAGTTTATGCGCGTCGAATAAAAGCGATCTTTTATCGTTCTGCGAATATGAATTCAAGTTTATTTAATCCTCGAACATCGGAATAAGATTATCATTGCTCACGGAGTGAATTGGGTTTCGCGTGGTTCCGCTCAGCTTACGTCGCGACTCGCTCGCTTCCTCGTCGGCCAATCGAAATGTGCCGCTTTCGAGTCTTTTGCGACGAATACGCGGAGCGTCGAATTGCCGAGCTGAATTTGCGCCAACCAGTCGAAACTTATTCGATATAACGTATTCTGTAAGTTTGTTTCGAATCAGGCTGTGAGTGTTTTACATTTTTTTTTTTTTTTTTTTTTTTTTTTATCTTATAATTATTACTATTATTATTATTATTATTATTTTTTTTTTTTTTTTTTTGCTCTATAATTCGTTGTTTATTATCTTATCGATATTAAGGATTGAAAGTTATTTACTTGAAATCGTGAATTTTAAATTAAATATTTGGAAAATTTTAATGAGGAGAAAGTATGAAATTGAAATATGAGCAGGACCATGGCAAAATTTTGAATAATTAAAATAGAATTAAAAAAATTTCGGTGAAAAATGTAGAAAACGTGAAAAAAAAAAAAACGATATTTCTTATCACTCTGTTGGCATAATCGTCGTGTAAATTTTTTTTTTTTTTTTTTCATTTTGTTTAACAAGGATTAAATCATCTATCATTAATATCGATTATAAAAAGAATTTACTTTAATATCGTTATGTTTTTCAGTTTATGCAGAAAGACGTTACAAAAAAGCTGTTCAATATTTAATACAATTTTAATTATATTATTTTATTTTTAAACTATGATTATCAAAAAAATGAATTCACATGAAATTACTAGCCTTCACTTTATAATTCCTTTGTAATTATAAAATTAAAATTAAAATTTATTAAAAAAGAATAAAACGCAAATTCTTAGAAAACGAATTTTATTAAATAACGAAAAAGTTATCTACCAAACGCATACCTCTAAATTCCACATAACAAACTCGGTATTCACACCTCGAATTTCCGCTTTTGTAAACTCTCTCGCTTGCATACAATCGTACGAAAATTTTCGCTCAACGAGTAAACTCACAAAATAGAACAATCCTTAATATGTTCCTTCACGTGGTCGGCGTTATACCACTTAACGAAGCAAGAACGCGTATCCGAATCCGCGCTATAATGAGCCAGAGGGAGAGAAAGAGAGATAATGTGCACTCAAGACTCGATGATATTAAAGAGAAATAGAAAGAGAGTGACGTTTTAAAAAGGCAAAAGAAAAAAAGGACAGGTCGCGCTCGTTCGCAACGACTCGGCCACGGCTGAGGTAACGCGAACGAACGGATTATTCTTCACGCTCTCGTCTCACGGCGGCGGATCCACTTTCATTGTTGTTTCATCTGCCGAGAGGATTGCTTTACTTTCGAGTCGCATCTTTCTCTGGGCGCACGCTCGGTTTATTCTTAAGGTATACGCGCGGTTTCTTTCGCTTCTTCGAGTTCGGACGATTAGAAAGTTTTTTAATTTCGACTGCGATTTTTTATTGCGAACGCGTAATTTTTCTTTTATTTTATTTATTTTGTTGTTTTTTTTTTTTTTTTTTTTTTTCTTTAAATTGTGTTAATGTTGTGAGTTTGAGTTGTTAATAGTTTTTATCAAAAAGATTTGAGTTTATTATTTCTTGTGTACTCAGTTTTAATGATTACGGCAGTTACAACACTTATCAAGTGCTTATTGTGAATATCTCAAGGTGGTTTATCACTTGGTAATTAATTTTATTTACATTCTCTCTCTCTCTCTCTCTAATATTATTCATAGGACGTTGTGAGATTTTTTAAATAAATGATTAATGAGGCTGATATTTCAGATGAGTGATTTTTTAATTATGCTTAATGATTTCACAATTTAAATTGATAAACGTGATATTTCTAGATGTTTCATGAAATTCTTGTAAATTAAAATAAAAATTTAAATTGAATTTAATCAGTAATAAACAAATAAAATAAACTTGCAAATTAAAAAAAAAGAATTATCGAGTTAAATTAAAATTTATATAAATAACGTTGATCAAGGAATTTTAAAGTGAAGATTTATATTTTATTCATTTACAAAAATAAAAGTATTCATTATTAATAAATACGAGATATTTTTTCATAATTTCATTTTTATAGAACATTAATATTTTCATAATTTTTAATCGAGTGAACCGGGGGTAGTCTGATCACACACGGAATGCATCTACTTAAGCGTATTTTTCTTTACGCGTGATGTGCGCTATTGAAGTTATTGACGTAATGCAAGTTTTATAATTGTTAATATATATCATCATTATTATTTAAAAAATATTCGATACTTTAGTTATGTTAAAAATAATAAATATTCTAATATCTTTTAAGAAAATTTTCGGCATTTTTTTTAATGATTTTTTTTCAATAAACTATTAAAATGAAATGTTTATCAAAATAGATGGAAAATTGAAAATGTAATATTTAGTTTATCATTGTGAGCTCGATTATTTTCAAATTATTTATTATAAAATGTGTTTTGAATATTTTTAAAGTTTCTCTATTTAAATATATAACTTGTACGTTGATTATCGCGTCGAATAATAAACCGATGATATATACTCGTCTTCGATATTCCCGCATCATAAACATACTCGACTGTATTAAAGTAAATTTTTTCGATTAAAGTAAATTAAATAAAAAAAAAAAAAAAAAAAAAAGAAATACTCGCATAAAGCAACATCGAGTAACTAACTTCCTTTACACGAAAATTTCAGTTATCCCGCTTACACGATCTACCGGCAAGAATCTCATCCTCTCGTCACATCCGCGCGCTCTCTCGAACGGCGAAGCTGCGCAATCGTCTTTCGTCTGCATACTTAGATGAACTAAAAACAATGCATTGGCATCGTACTCGCGTGGACTGCTCGTAAGGCGCGAGCGTATTTTATCGCGCTCGTGTCGAAAGAATAACCCGCCGCGGCGAAAGTCGCAACCGAGCGGATGTCATGCATCCTGCGGCCGTTGTTGCTTTTAGTAAGAGTCACTTACCCCCTGCGGCTTCTCTCCTCGACTGTTGTTAGGATTTCTTTTGGTCTTTTTTTTTTTTTTTTTATTTCTTTTATACGGGAATCGATTTGATTCGTAAGGATATTATACCGCTCAACATTGCCGAGATTTTGACGGATGATCGATCATTTGTGTACGTTTGTGAGACACTCTACAGCTGAGCTTCGATAGCGAAGGTTTGTTAAATGTTTATCTGTATTGTACTTTTT
Organism: Chalcis sispes; assembly: GCA_949987625.1. NCBI lineage: Eukaryota > Metazoa > Arthropoda > Insecta > Hymenoptera > Chalcididae > Chalcis > Chalcis sispes. The sequence goes on from OX465095.1 coordinate 67,476,891, forward strand.
AGATGTAGATAAAATAATGAAGATTGAAAGTTGAAGTTTTGATGTTTTTTTTTTTTTTTTTTTTTTTTTTTTTTTTTTTTTTTTCGTTTACTTCGGTTTTGTGTTTCTTTTAAAATAAATCGTATAAATATCTTATGGAAAATTTAGATTTTTATATACATAACTCACCCTTATTCTGAAAATAAAAACATTTTCAAAATATTTCAATAAAATTTATCGATTGAAAAAAACGCACTTTTATGTAAATAATAAAATTGACGCCTAGAATTAATTTAAAATAAAATGCATATTTTGCAGAAAGAAACGATGTACAATAAATTATTGATTTCGTTGCTATTGTCGCTGATGGTGTTCGACGTCGTAAGTCATTGCGGCGATAGACTCGAGCGAGCTTTAGATTTAATGCAGCAGCGCCGTAATTCTGCACGACGAAGATACGTCAGCGAGGACTCGGTAGCCGTTTATCGTCATAGGCTCCGATCGGCTCCCATCGATGTATCCGTTACGAAATTAATGATTGAGGTACGAAATTACCGTATTCGGTCAAAATTGAATTATAAGCGTGGAAAAAAAAATCTTTTTTTTTTTTTTTTTTTTTTATTTAATAATAGAAACGCTATCTAATTTGAAGTTCCTTTGAATGTTCAACATTTTTTCGATTTTTTTCACAGATCCCAGACACGAGACAAAGCGACGGTCGGGACGGCTTCTCTTGGGCAAAAGTCGAGCGCTGCTCGTACGAGCCGAGCAACAATTCGATTCGCACGCGAGTAGCTCTGAACGAGCTCGCGGTCACGGGCCTCGTGCAGCTGGTTACTCACGAGTCCTCGCGATCGTTAGAGGATCTCGTTGGTGGCCGTCGAGGTCCTCTACCCGCCGAATCCTGTCGCATTAATTTACGAATCCGACGCGCCGGCATGGAATTTTACACGAGTCCGATAGCCCGAGGCCGGGGACAGATGCGCATACGTACCGAATCTAGTTTTCTGGAGCCGCGTTTTGTTTCGATTTATGCTTACGGATGTCGGGCCCTCGTTAAGCCGGCCCCGGTTTTGTCGCACGATAGAATCGAGTCCGAACCCAGAAAGAGAGAACTCGCCGACTCTGTACTCGTTGAATTGGTTAGTGTTAAATAGCTTTTTTCTTTTTATATATATATATATATATATTATTATTATAAGTGTCTAGAACATTTCTTTGTAAAATTACAAAAAATTAAAATTATTTTTAACGCAAATTAATTACTATAAATGCATTTAATCTTTTTATAGACAGTCTTTACTATTGATAATAATAAATTTGAATAATTTTTTATTAAAATATTCAATTATATTTTTCAAATAATATTTTGATCTTTTGATTTTCATATCGCGAATACAATTCAATTAATTTTATATATAATTTATATTGATATGATAATTGAAAAGATCAGTTTTCATTTAAATAAAAAAAAAAAAATCACAATTTACCTTTCGCACTTAGTGCATAATAACTCTTACGATTAAAATCAAAATAAAAACAAATGTATAATTAGAAATACTTATACTAAATTATAAAACTAAAAATAAATTATAAAAATAGAAAAATATTAAGTTCTAAAAAATTATTTCGAAATTAATTTTTTTTTTTTTTTTTTTTTAAATTTAAAATAATAGACAAATGGTGATTCCAACTTCGTTTCAAACTCAACCTACGATGAGGATGACATAGCGGAGGAAGAAAACCGATTAGGTGCATCTTTGACACCGATTTCAGGTTCCAACAGTAATTCGGTAAACGACGCTTTGCTCGACTCGTTATGGCGTTCGCGCAGCGATATCACACGCGAGATGGAGGATGTATTTTTAAGAAGCGCCAGTCAAGCTATTACCCATTACATCGAGAAACAACTTCATCCTGCCATTAAGGAAACCCTTATGCTATCCATGGGTTATACTATTAGTTACGGATGATCGTATACATATTTATTCATCGGCTATGTTTATTTTATTCAGCTCTCATTTTTTTTTCTTTGTGCGTAAATGAAAATTTAACCGATGTTAACTTACTATTAAAAGCTATTTATGTAATTGAGCAAAAAATTATTATTTTATTAATTATTATACTATCCGCGTTTTTATTATCCTTTTTCTTTCAACTTTAGCAGAATAAGATTTGAAAGTAATGTAAAATGTGAGCAGCTTCATGTATATATACACACACACACACACACACACACACACACACACACACACACACACGCACGCACGCACACACACACACACACGCGCGCACACGCACGCACACGCACGCACACACACACACACACACACACTGTCATAAAATATAAAATTAATCAAATAAATATAAATAAATGTTAGTATTAGAAATAAATTTTAAGAAATTATAAAAAAAATTAAAATTTTGTTAATGGATAATTTAAATTAAAGAACAATTTTACTATAAATTTGCATACTTTGCTTTAGGAAATGTCAAAAAAAATTTTTTTTTTAAGTTTAACTGCATGTATCTTCTATGAAATGATTAATATTCTTAAATTTAAAAATACTAAAATTACAGCGTCAAATTTTTCCATCAAAAATAAACTTTTAATATTTCTAAAAAACTGACTTTATTTTCCACTATCCTGGAAAACTCTAAAAAGAATACATTGATTTATTATTTTGTCTCTAAAATAAGACCAATAGCAATGTTTAATATTTTTTATTTACCTTTAAACTGAAAATATATTATTAAAGCAATTGTCCTTTATTATTTTAAAAGGATTTTATTTTCGAGACAAAACAAGATCTGCGTATCAAGAGGAATTTGTTGATATGCTTTGCAGTAAAGATTATAGCATTCAGCTAATAATTTTTTAGGTATCTTATATTTTTTGTTCAAAACTTAATCTAACCTACAATCAAATTAAAAATTATATATAGGAACGCGACAATCTTTACTGCGTTGATCCTTATGTAGACATTTTACGTCACATTTTTTTATAAACGAAGTAAATGTACAGACGCACAATATAAATAATTTCACTCATTTTTCTATTTAAAATTTTATACAAACTTAAATGCTAATGATTGATTAATTTTCTTAAAACATACGTAATGCTTTTTTTTTTTTTAAATATAATACAATTTTCTTGAGTAGTAAAATAATCTGCACAATTATACAAATATATTTTTTACTGTCATCGGACACAATGTTTTAAGATGATCTTGTGTTAAGGAGTTTTATTATTTACATTATGAACACATATAAAAAATAAGCATATCAAAATCTAAATTGCTGCAAGTAATTACTGTACTTTTTGTACTGCTTCTAACAAAAGTAAAAACTGTAGATGTATCACATACAATCTATTGAAAATCTATCATAGCATGTCTGTATATTTATTTTGTTTATAAGTTTTTATAGATTGAAAAATAAAAAAACAAGTACGCGATAAGAGTATGTCTATTAAAGATTTTACTTAGTAAAGGATTGCAAAAATCACTTGTTAATGACTGAACAATATCACATAGAAAATAGAATTCTATTAACACTATATAGGTTGTTATGCAAGCCTCAGACTCTTGAGTAGATCTTTCATTTTTATATATTTGTATATTGTTAAGATTTTGTGTCAATTTTATTTAATAAAAACTTTTTGATAAAAACGATTAAATTTTTTGTAAGAAAATTACTGACCCAGTGTTATAAAATTGAAGAAATTGACAAAAACGACAATGTATCTTTTGTGAAATATATTAGATAAATAAAAAAATTATTTTTACACTGACTGTATACGTCCGTATCTGCCTCTATCTTTAAACTTTGATCACAGCAACACACCTTCACCTAAAGAATTTTGATAAAATTATGAGAATTTCAACGTTTTGTAGACGATAGTTCTGTTCTCTTGAAAATGAACAGAGAGAAAAAACACAAATTCGCTTAGATTATCGTAGCGTAGAATAATCGACAACAGCCGAGCGACGGAGGAAATAAAAAATAAAAACCTACGAAACTCTTTAATTTTCCTCACTAAACATCATTTTTTTTTCTTTCTTTTCTTGCAAATAGTAATACAACACAATAAAAAAATCTTTAAGTTCGAGTTCTGAATATCCTCTTTTGTACAGTATGTAAATGCCGAGTGATATAGCAGTAATATTTAAAGGGTCTCTCATCAATATTGTGAGCATAACCCCGTAAATTTCATCGCTTTATTAAAGATTGTTAAATTTGTTCATTTATACAATGACTTAATTGCTTCTCGGGCTTTTAGTGAAATGAAGCAGCACAAGAGCACAAAATATCTCCCTTTTTTTTTATGGGAACACAGATCATCCAAAATACCAGCAGCGAAAGACCGTATTTTTGTTTTTCTTTTAATGAGTGATGTGTTTACGCATGTGCTTCTTTTCTCTCGACCGGCCGTTGTCCTTCCTCTCTGTTTCATCCAATTTGACGTCTCGCATCTCAAATGCATTTTACCCATGGACACCCATGGCGATTCATCTAGTCGCGTGGGCAGAGATGGGCGAGGGTGGCTGTGGCGGAGGCAGCGGAGGAGGCGTAGAGGACAACCCCGGTCAAGGCTGATTTTGGTGGAAAGTAGTAGGAAGATGAGGCCTACCCTCAAGCTTCGTATAGTCAAGATAAAACTCTTTCGGGACTTTTCGCCAGTTTTGCGCATCAAAGTAATAGTAAGTACCACGCTCGTAGGTATTAGTTTTCTCAACAAGCCCGAGCCCTGGCGCCTGCGTTATCCATACTTTTTCTTCCATATGATACCGCCATTCTCGGGTATACCTAAACAAAGTAATATTTAAAAATTATCAAATATTATTAATTATATAAATATTTTTTTTTAATAAAAAAGGCTTTAGAATTTTATTCAAAAAATATAAATAAATTTATAGTTTCTTAAAAAAAAATTTTTTATGCAAGTACGTAATACCAGCTAATTAAATCATATTTGATATTATTTTGTTAATAATAAATTCATTAAATGCACTTGTTACTGCATATATAGTTTAAAATAAAATAAAGAAAAAATTGTCTCAACGCTAAATTATTGAAAAAACTTCGAGAAATTAAAATTTAATTTATATAAAATTTTTTATTTTTTAGTTTTATAATATATCGATGATCATTTGAAAAAAAATAAAATCTTACAGTTCTGCTGCAGCTGCTAATTGCAATACGTCCCCAACATTTGTATAAAACATGTAAAATAAGAGATCGTCTTTATATCTGTTCAATTTTACAGGTGCTAGCTTATCCCTAAAGAAAGCATTAAAAATAATACAAAATTAATTCAAATAAAACTTATATTTTTAATTTTTTTCAATAATATAAATACCTGATGGAAGCATTAATAAGATACTCAGGTGGAACATGAAAATCTATATCCTGTGGTCGACAGGGCGTCTCTGCCCAGGGGCCACCAAAATTCTGATAAAGATTCTCAGGCGAATTAAGATTAAGGCCAAGCGCCGTAAGGTCTTGACCTAAGGCTAACGTCACGAGATTAGGATCCGTTTCAGCTGCTCTGATAAACGTTAATAATCCCACCATTCCAAATTGATCTTTTACCATACTCGCCGGTATATTCGTTACTTTACCTGTAATCACAATTAAAAATTATTTAAAAATCATTTAAAAATTATATTTTCATTTTTACCGATAATAATTTAAATTTTTATAAAAATATCACAAAATATATGAATATATATATATGAAACATATATATTTTACAAGTTTATGTATTAATTTTTTCATCAAGGAAATAATCTTTTAAAAACATTAACGTTTTTTTATTGAATAATTTGTTATGACCAATTTTGATTATATTTTTTTTTTCTATTTGTTTATTCTTTTATGATGAACTCTAAAGCAATACATAATTTTATTTTATAAGACTATAATTTATATGTATATAAATAATAAAAGTTATAAAATTTATTTTACTTTAATAGAAAATAAATGTAACAAAGTCTTTTAAAAATATGACACATACCATCTGGTGACGTTTGAATGCCTTTTTTGCTCGATTGTGACTTATCAGAATTAGACGACCTGTTAGCTTGCAGCACATCTGGACTGAGTTCTGGACCCAAACCTACAGATAATCCCTTCTCACCAGACATTACGGTACCTCCCGGTGATGGGCAGTCTCTACTTTGTGTTCCTGGTAACGCAGGAAAATCTTCTGAACTCATTGTAAATTCACTTGCTTCTGAAGTTGGTTGTTTGACCATTCCAACTATAAAATTAGCAAGATTGTTTAATAATTTATAAGTAAAAATAATTTTGGCAATATTTTAAAACTTGTTTTACAGTTTTCTTAACAATATAATGGTCTTTAGAGCTTAATATATACTTGTATAAAATACATTATAATTGGCATCAGTAGCAGCATCTTAAAAAATTATATAGATAAATTTGAAATAAAGAAAATTATAAAAAAAAAAAAACAGTAATCATGTTAGAACTTTCTCAAAAATATAGTTGAAAAAAAAGTTTAGATAATATTGTTTATTATTTTAATATAATAAATAAAAAAATTGATCACTCATAATATCATCATGAATAATACTAAATCATTTACCATAAGGTTGTTTCCCTGGCATAGGACTAGGTTGTGGCATAGAAGAGTCTCCTTGTCCTCTATTAGTTAAGGAAGGGAACTCAGATAAGTCTAAAAGTGGAGGTGTACTTGTATCTCCGCCACCACCTGCACCTGTGCCACTACCAAATGCTGAATGAAAATTATTGATAGTACCTTGAGATCCGTAATTACGATTTTGTGGTATACCAAAACCACTCATACCACCCATTGGATTAGTATTTCTATAAAATTATAAATAAACCTAATTTCAATAAAATATAATTTAGAATATTGAAATTCAATTTAATAAGAGAATAAATATATAAGCCTTGAAATTCAAATTATTATTATTCAATTTTAAATAATAACAATTTTGAATATAAATAAGTATAAAAAATAAAATAATTTAATTGTTAAATTTCGTGTTGAAATTCGATAGAAAATATAAGAAAATATATGAAATACATGAAGAAACAAATACTTTACTTAAACATTATTTTTCACTATAACCTACTAGTAACCTTCAAGATTACACTGTTCAAATACATACAATACTTCTTCATAAATATCACAAATTTAATCTGTATATAAATAAAGAGCTTACCCTAAAGTTGGCATATTACGCCTATCACCAGTGAAAGTTCTTTGACCAAACAGGCCCTTACTATTCATAGGAGAAAGTTGCTGCTGTTGTTGTTGCTGCTGTTGCTGCGCCTGATGATTTGAAGTAGGTTGTGGTCCGCCCACACCTGAAGTTGCTCCTCCTGGGTGATAAGACAAATTTGGCCCAACAACTGTAGAATTTCCTGCACTGGAAGTGCTCGAAGATGAGCCGAACATACCGGACGTAGGAGTGACATGACCCGCAAGGGTCGAAGAATTTAAACTGTTGCCACCAGTAGTTCCACGGGTTGCTAAACTTGCATTAGCAATACTTCTTGGCGGCTGCTCAAAATTCAAATTGGCCATAGCCTGATGGCTACACAATCCTTACACACTAATGTAATATCACTAGATAAACATAAAAAAATCACATTTAGAATTCACTGCACTTACAAATAGTTATTGAAGTTCTTTTGCTTTTTAATTTATTACATATTCAATAACAGATAGTCATTAAAGAAACAATATAAATATTTAGAAAATGATAGAGATGCAATTGCAAAATTGAAAGATAAATTTTATAATGATATGAATATCAATTTTTAACATAAAATTGGTGAAATTAATAAAGAAAACGATAAAAATACAATTTACACCTATAAAATTAAAATTTTCATTCAATTTTTTGCACAATATTAAACTTCATCATAACTATATAACAAAGATAAGATTCTATCTCCTTTTTCATTTCACCTTTCTCTTTCTCCTTTGCCTCTCAAATAAATGAAAACACTTTGTTTGTGTTTGTTGCACCTATGATTCCTGAATATATCGGCATTTTTCACTATACCTTTAAAGTTTCGTTAACATTCCAGGAATACGCAAAAATCAGTCAGGATTACAAAAAGAAATCAGACGACGATTCTTTTTCTCTCTCACTCTACCTCCGTAATGCACAGAGTCTGTGGAATAGAAATAAATGAGCGAGCGCGCGCTCGCGTGCCCTCGTAAACTTTGTGGTTCCGCGCGCGTAAAAACGTATTTTTTCCAACTATGGAAGCTCAAAGGATGTAGACGCGGACGATGGCATCGACGAGACCGCTAGAGTGCTACGGCGACACAGCCATGTTTTGAATCAGGATAAAAACACTGATGACGACGGCGACGACGATGATGAGGAGTCGAAGGGTAGCTACTGCTGCTGTCTACTACGATGATTAACAGAGGATTCATGCGCCCTAAGGTATAACTTGTACCAGGGTGCGCGGCGCGGTCAGCTTGCACCGGCCAGAATCCGACTTGTTTCCAGATCTCGAGAGATCTTCCGCTATGTATTCGTCGTCTTCTTCGTCTCCACAAACGCGCTACTGCTGGTGGTGGACGTATATCTCAGCTTTTCTCTCTCGCTCTTTCTTCGGGTAGCGAGGCAGCGAAAAACGGAGCACGGTGCAACAGAGATAGAGACTAAGACGTCGCGTGCGTGTGCGCAAGGATAGATGGTGTGCGTGTACACGTATGTAAGTGTATGCTTTGTAAGCGCACACAGCGTGCGCTCTGAGCTTCTCTTTTTTTGTGTCAAAAGGTCTGGTTTATGGGTATTCTGAGAAAATAGGGTCTCCTCGTCAACTTCAGATGTCCTTGCGTTTCTTCAAGTGCTTTCGAGTTCGCAATTTACTCATGAACCTTGAGAATTCGCTCTTTGCTTGCTCTTCTCGCCTCTATGTGTGTGCAAAGACACACTTAATCGAAATCCTTCCTTTTTTCCTGCGTGTGGCACCAAACTTGCTCACTCTAACTCAAAGTATATTTTCGCTTTTGCGACCAGTTTTGTACTGAATTCGTATATAGTTTCGGGCTGTATATTATCAGTAATATCCGCGAGAGTCCGCGTTCACCGCAAATCGTGAATTGTCATTGTCGCTATGTATCGTTTAATTGTATGAGTACATAAATCCAAGCAGGTGTCGCTGAATTATCTATTTATTATTGAAGGCGCGATTTTTAAATGATAATACGTAAAAAACTTTAATTTTAAAACAGTATCAAATTTGAAACTAATATTTTAAACAAATGATATGTATTTTTATCAAATCTTATTAATTTTAAAAACAATAATTCTTATATTTCTTTTATGCTACATGTAATATAAAAAATTTTTTAATTAAGGTTATAAAAAAAATAATTATAAATCAATCGTATACAGTTGTTTCATATATTTTAAATAAAAAAAATTTTCATTTATTAAAAAAAGAAAGAAAAAAAAAAAAAAAAAAAAAAAAGAACAACACAAACGATGACATTTAAATAAAATTAAATACTAATATATATAGTGACCTTAAAAAAATAAAATTTAATTTAAATTTATAAAATAATTACTTCATTAGTCACTACGTTTATTGTTGTATTTTTAAATAATTTTTTAAATCGATATTTTTTAAAATTTTAAAAAAATTTATATTTAAAATTTGAATACTTGTCATAAAATATTTATGTTTTAAAGTAATTATTTTTTTATATTATAATTAGAAGTTATAGTTTATTAATAATCAATAATAACTGGTTTTCTTATACTTTTAAAACAGGTAACATGAAAGAGTTCTAATTATAGATAATACATGTGTAACTATATTTACATGTCTGGTAGATCTTTACATCTATATAGGTACTATCAACGTTTAAACGTGTATAAGACATTGGACAAAAACGTGTGGCGCGAAAATAACCTGAAAATTACAAATAAATATTGTAAATTATACAATTTTGGTGCACTTAATTTTTAAACAAAGATGAATTTAAGAAGTCCTTTTCGATTCGCTTTATACAGAGATTATAATTTATTTAAAAAACGAACAATTAAAATTAATTGTTTCTATAATAACAAAGTAAATACTGACGATAAAAATGATGATAAAACTACACATTTTGGATTTAAAACTATCAAAGAATCTGAAAAAACAAAAGAAGGTAATTTGTTTTGTAATAATTAAAAAAATATATTTATAGAAAAACAGAAAATAATCAATAATTTTAAGAAAAACTAAAAGATTTTAATATCTTGTAGTATACTCTGTATTTGAAAATGTTGCAAATTCTTATGATCAAATGAATGATGCAATGAGTTTTGGAATTCATCGAATTTGGAAAGATATTTTTATAGAAAAACTAGATCCACAACATGGTTGTAAACTTCTTGATTGTGCTGGAGGAACTGGTGATATAACATTTCGTTACTTAAAACATTTGCAGAACAAGTGTAATCCAAAGGCTATTAAAAGCCATGTAACTGTCTTTGATATCAATGCAAATATGCTTGATGTAGGACGAGCTAGAGCTAAACGGCAAGGCTACACAGTAGAGAATGGATATGATATTGCATGGGTACAAGGTGATGCAGAAAATCTTCCTTTAGAAAACGAATCATACACAGCATATACTATTGCTTTTGGAATTAGAAATGTTACAAGAATTGACAAAGTATAATATTTAAAAATATATTAATAAATTATTTATTTAAAATTTATAATTATAATAATTATTTTTTCAAGGCTCTATCTGAAGCTTACAGAGTTTTAAAACCTGGTGGCAGATTTCTTTGTTTAGAATTTAGTCATGTAAATAATGATTTTTTAAGATGGTTTGTTTTATCGGTATATTTTATTTTATTAATTTACAAAGTATGAAAATATATGTCATGCATAAACAATTTTTTATAGGGTCTATGATAAGTATTCTTTTCAAGTTATTCCAGTATTAGGAACTCTTATTGCTGGTCAATGGCAACCATACCAATATCTTGTTGAAAGTATTAGAAGATTTCCACAACAAGAAAAATTTAAAGTAAGTATCAAATTAATATATATTTTTAATTAGAAATATCTATAGTATGAAAAATTATCTTAATGCATAAATAATTTGGTTTATAGGAAATGATTGAAAATGCTGGATTTAATAGAGTAACATATGAAAATTTAACTTTTGGTACAGTTGCCATACATATAGGACACAAAGTATAAAATTTTCATAGATTATGAGCTATAAGAAATATTTTAAAATATAAATAAATAATGATATAGTTTTTCATATTTTATTTATACAAATGTTATAAAACTTAAAAAATGTGTTAACATATTAAAAGTGTTATTTTATTCGCAGCTGCAAAAATAACTTATTAGCAATGAGACAAAATATAAATTCAAAAAAATGCTTTAATACTCTTATTGATAACTAAAAAATGTATAAATTTATCAAAGTGGAAAAGTCATATAGAGATAAGTAATGTAAATAAATAGTTTGAATTTTTTTACATCAATGAGGCATGTTATAAATTTTGTATTCGATTCTTCTTTAGTAGTGATATAATCTTTGGCCGGTAATATTATATATTCTAAAAAAAAATGTACTGCTATAAAAAATTATTAAATTCTTCAAGCATTTCAAAATTTCATCTTAAATAAATGTAGGTTATAAAATCATTCGCATATGCTTCATACATTTATAAAAAAATAAAATATATTTTATAAATACATATAGCGAAAAATATTTCGCTTGGACGGTTTTTGTTGTGACGATTTTATGTAAAATCGATTTATTGTTTGTAAATAAATATTTTAATATAAAAAACTTGAAATTCAATTCATTTTTAAATAAATATTTACTTCGTAGTTGAATTCAAACTACAATTACAAATAATTATTACAATTTTACAATTTATTAAAAGTTTTAAACGTAAAAAATTAATCCACACAATCGTCTGATATTATTATATTTCAATCGATATTGTAAGACTTAAAATATTATGATGAAATATTATTTATTAAAATTATTTTTATTAAATTGTTCACTATATACAAAAATGAAATTATTTCGTTTATTTATTTCAAAATATGAAAACAGTAAATACTTATATTTTGTAATTTAGTATATTTTCTTAAAAATGTTTTAATCCATTTCGTTCTTTGAACATTTTTTTTTAATACTTATTTTTTAAGAGCTTTATCATCCTTAAGCATTAAAAATTATAGCAGATACTATAATCAGGACGGAAAAATGATCAGTTTTTATTGTGAGTTTGTGCGCATTTAATGCACGTAGCGTCAATAAAGTCATTCTTACATACTATAATAAAAGCTTGTATCCTTTGTACTTGACACTATCTATTGCCTCTACAAAATTTGTACATATACTCCTTAAATTTCGTTTGCAATTTTGGATTGTGTCTATGATACAAATATAATTTAAAATCGATATCTTTAATAAGTGATTAAGGCGTGTTTCAACACTAACATTACGGCCTTGTGCAAAAATATTTATTCACAAAATATAAAAACATTTAAATTTATAAGAATAAAAAATTTTTGCAGAAATAAAAGACGTAATATGTCTTTAATAAATAAGTTTCTGCATGGAAGAAATTTATATAAATTTTTCTTTTTTTCATTTTTAATTTAATTTGTACGCGTTGAAATTCTTTTTAAATATATAAAAATGAATAAAAATAAGAGAAATATAAACGCAATTGTTAAATCATTGAAAATTAATTTTTAGAATTGATATCTATTCTAGATTCTACACAATATTCATCATTCGCGATATTCTATTTATCATAGAAAAATCTGGTGAACACTTATTAAGGCAACCTTGGTATAACAATTTGTTGTGTAAAAAGTATATTTTCAAACAAATCTCTTTAAACTTTAAATAACTAATCATCTTACATATTAAAAAAAAACATTAGATTTGTTTAAAAACCTTTTTCATTCCAAAAAAACAGGCTGTTTAACAGCTTTTCTTAAGTATAGTATAATTAACTACTGTTTTAAAATAGTGAATCATTTAAAAATAGTAGTCAATTCAATATAAAATGAAATATTAAAGGTTACGATATTTTCTTTGATTAATCAATCTGCTATTTAGAGCTTAAGTAAACATATAGATTTTGTTTATATCTCAGGTTTGGACGGAAAAGTCAAAGCGCTTAATTTTATGTTATTAAATTTAACGCTTTTTTTTTAATTCTTAAAAATAGCACTTATAATACTAGCCGATTTCTAATTCTTGTGTTCTAAAATGTCGGATGATCGTTATCGTAACTGCTAAAGTAATGAAGAAGTAGCCAGGTGATGATAAAAGCATTGCTGCATTGAAAATTGGGCAGTAAGGGCATTGCGAACTTCCACACACTTCACATATATTCAATATATAAGTTGGTAATGAGTCAAACATTGTTTCATTAAAGCGCTCTGAAAGAATAGAATTGGTTTTATAAATAATTAAAAATGTTTAATATGATATAAGGATTATTTTTCATTTTATTTTATATTAACAGTAATAATGCTATTATAACAATAACTAAAATAAAGAAATTGAAAGATGATAATAATTGAATGTTTTACCTGGTGCATAGTAATCGTAGACTCTAATCGGAAGGTATCTTGACATATTAGCAACTGGATACCATCGTTCAATAGTAAAATTCACACAGGTTTCCTCTTGGTCAAGATAGTCGAAGTAAAAGAGAACTTTAGACGGTTGGAAGCGCGCTCTTTGTAAATTTCGTACTTGACGCGATAATATATATTGGTCGAGATTTTGTTGTTGTATTATATAACCTGTTGGAATTGTTACATCCAGCACCGCCATACCCGATCTCTCCGATTCGTTAATGTTGGTCCACCTTCATAAGCGCAAATTAAGTGGTAAATAAAGTTTTAATTAGACGTGTATAATTTTACAAGTTTATTATTATTTTTTAACAATATTAAATTAATAAACTTTCAATTTTTAAACATAATTATTATGGAAAAATTAAAAAAATCTAACAGTTAAACAGAGATCATCAGAGAGCACTACAAACATATATTTAAAAAAAATATATAATCTATTTAAAATTGTATGATGAATAAAGTGTAAACAAGTAAAATAATTAATTTAATGGTTAAATAAATAAAGAATAATACCTTTGACAACTTATATAGGTAATGTGAGACTGATTTCTTCCATAGAAATTAGCATGCGTCGTTAAATCGAAAGCTGGAACAGGTGGTTTCGTTTGGAATCTTTCGATGTCTACATTATATTGTACATGCATTTGCAAAATTGCGTAACCTGCGCCCTTCGCTTGAACTTGAACAGTTCCCCAAGCTTTTGGAATCTGTGAATTTAATATTAAAGCATAAATTTTAAGAGTATAAATAAGTATAAAAGAGGATAACCAATCCAAAAAAATGTAATTTTTTAAAATGAGATATTGAATCGATATTAGACAAAAAAAAAAAAGATAAATGTTGAGTAAAATTAACCTGCAGAGTTTGCAATTTTGCAAGATTCTTATTGTTAACGTGTAACGTTTTGGTATGACCAGGTAAAGCAGTTGCCTCGATAGTAACGGATAACTGGCTGACGTCCCTTATGCGCGATCTTACTGTGTACTCCATGAGAGCCTTCATAGCCCAAGCGGTATCTTGAGTTGAACTCCAACCACCATCGGTTAATCTTTGCGAATTAAGCCATTTAACTATAGGATCGACTTCGACCTCTTGACGCGCTACATGTACCAGTAGAGCATATGCTGTCGTCTCGATGTTCTCCGAGTCGTACTTGTAAGGTAATCGGGGCAAAAGGAACGGCTTCTGATTTTCGATTTTGTATGGTGGTTGAGGTACGAGCTCACGACCCCAATAAACGAGACCTCCTTCCTCGCGTCGATGTTCGCGCAATAAGTTAAAGGCTTGTTCTGCCGTTGAAGCCTTTGCCTGCAGCAAAGCATATGCGACGATAGCTATCTCGTAGGGGCGACCTTTCATATGGAGTAATTGAAGATTTTGTTCGAGCCATCTGTAATTATTTTAAAAATTTTACGTTTTTATTAAAATTTATTTATTTATTAAAAATTTAACAAAATTATTGTATTAAATTTCAAAGAATAATATACCTGACAGCATTAGCAGCAGCGAGAGCTACTCTAGCGCCTAAGCCATCCGACAAATCCTTTACAGCCTCGAGCGTGATTAGCACATGAGCGGTGAGAGATATGTTTCTATGCTTGTACAGATAATGTTCATCATCGTAATTTAGCGAACTATTCATTTTACGATCGGGAAGCCAAGTGACTTCGTAGAAAGAGCCATCTGGCGTTTGATGATCCAATAGCCAAGAAACCGCCTGTACTATGACTTTCGGGTCAATATATAAATAATTTTCCCACTCGTAGAAACTCGCTTCTTCGAAGATACGAATACAGTATGCAGTAAGCCATACACTAGGCGAAGACTGATTCCAATCGCTACGGAATAGAGAGAAGGAACCATCTGGATTCATAAAGGACAACTGACGCTGATAGCCAATGTTCATGTAATAGAAACTTTCTTTTTCTTGCGTAATATTACGTTGATTTATCAGACGCATGTGCAGAGTTGTGTACATGTTTGCTGCGAAACTGAACATTGTTTGTTCAGCACAATCCATAGGTAAACCGATTAAACTTGTTGCGTTTACAGGCATCGTAGGGAAGATTGGACCTACCACGTCGCCAACAATACTGTTGATAGATAATAAATAATAATTTAAATGTAATTAAACTTTATTAATTGGATAAATCATATTTTATAATTTGAACTGAAAATTCATTTTCGAAAATTGCAAAAAATCAAATGGTAATATAGTATAGTTATAGTTTTTCCTCGCAACATATCGTATTTATAACTTTACCTGATTGTAGCCTTATTAGATCCAAAAATGTAATAGCGTTCTTCTTCATAAGGTACAAGAGGTGTTTCTGTAATGTTGACGTGCATATATTGGAAGACGTAGGCTCGATTACTCAAATCCAGAAGTATGGACTGATGTCTGTACTGGGGTAGACCGTCAGCCTCAACATGTAACATTTTAGTAGCCGAATCTTTTCCAATTAACGTTGTCGCATGAATATGTATTTTAATATCACCCAATCTTACTGGTACAATAGGAATGTAGACAATCGAAACGTCTTGTGCTGGTATCCAGATGAAAAATTGATGTTCGCCGAAGGAAGTGCGCGGCTTGTAAGATTGCACTATACCGTTATCCTCGACATGCACAAATTTGTAATCTCTTGAATCTAGACAAACAATCATCAAATAAGTTAGCAATCTTTACTGATCACGCCTGTAGACTATTAAATATAAAGTTCAATTTAACGAACCTGCGAGTACAACTGTAGCTTCAATATTATTGAGCATGTAGTTAAACACAGATACACGAATACCGATTTGTTCACCCTGTTTACTATGTGTTGGCATCTCTACGTTGATATAAAATGGCAATACGGCGATATATTCAAGGGAGGTGGGCAACATTCCAAAGCCATTGGTAGGACTCATCCCGAAAGCAGTAATCATCCAGTGTACCGGCGTTTTCGGCACGTCTATATTAAAAATGAAACGACCATGCGGACCTATGTTTACATCCTTCCAAAGCCAAACGTTTTCATATTGACGCTGGATTCGATTAAAACGCCACTTGCGGAAATGCGCTATATCCGTTGCGTTGCCCTGTATAATTTTTGTAAAATTCTTATTAATAATTTTTTTTTTTTAATAAATCATATGAAATTTACGATTTTACTACATATTATAGAGAAGAAAATTTAGAAGTTATTGATAAATACATCAAACAATTGCAAAATACAGAAAATAACTAATACAGAATTTAATTTCATATTGGCAAGCTTATAACTATTTTTATAGAGAATTCAAAATATCCAATAGACATATATGAAGTAGTATTAAAAACAAAAGAATACATATTTTACCCTTGGACAGCCAGCTTCGTCGGTGCCATCCTCGCACTGCATAATACCATCACAATGATGTTCGGCTCTATAACATCTGCCATTAAGACATTCTAGAAAACCTTGTGTGCGATTACAATGTTCAGGCCTGCGATGTATCACGGTATCCGTGAAGACAACCAAACCTACATATTCGAATGTGCGATTGACATCGATACCGAAAGTCGAAGCAGGAAAGTAAACTACGATGTCTGGATCACCAGCATGGAAAAGCCAAGCGTGCGAGTGCGTGCCATTTGTCTGTTCACCAAAGTACGACATCTTCTCAATTATATTCGCGTAAGTCAACTCGTTACCAGCCTGCATTGCGTAAAATGATCGATCGATACCTGAAAGAGCTACGTAAGCACCAGCCTCGCCATAAATCGCCACCTATAATATAGTAAGAATAATTATTTAATTCAAGTTTATATCTATTGATAAATAAATTAATTTAGTAGCATGTAATTTTTGCATTAAAAATAATTAAGAATAAGAATATTTAGAAGTTGTGAAAATTAAAGTCTACGTACCTCAACATTTTCCCCTGTTCGAGCTTTTTTATTATTGATGAAAACGGTGAAGTTGTTACGTGATACACCATTTACAGGGAAAGTAAGCGAATCGGCTACGACATCACCGTACTTGCCAACGTAATAAACTACAACGGTAGCCACGGGTGCCATTTCGGGACTAAGAGGTATAGTGAAAGTCTTGATCGTTTGCTGCATGGCTTCGTCGCCCGTAAGCAATATTGTACCTTTTGACATAACAACGTAGTTAAAGGTCTCGATGTAGAAATTCGTCTGCACATGAAGCACAAGGTACTCTCCAACTTTAGCTTCTTCGGTCGATGTCCAAACTTTCATGTGCTTATGATTAGGCGATTCATGAGCAAGCATGAGTAATTCTGCATGAGCATGGTGACCTTCGCCATCGGTAAAATCTGCATAAAAGCGCATCGTCACAATTTCGTTAAGTAATTGTTGTGCTCGATGTGGATTGTCAGCAAGACCCAATTGATTTAGAAGATCCACCTACAAGATATAGAATTTTTTATGAGATTGTTATTTACAGGAGTTATAGATTTTTATTATTTTTCCATAATAAAGTATTAAAATAATAATAAGATTAAAATCGTCATTTAAAATAGATATCCTAAATTTTATAATTACATTTTATAAATATTTAATTTTATATGTATAAATTACTTTGATCATATTCGCTGAAAATTCGAAAGGATAAAAGCAAACTTTACCCTCATAGACCAAACAGCATCGTTTTCCGATGACACTTTTAAAAACTGATTTTCCAACGTTCTATGGCCACTTCGCATCTCAATATCACCGCGAACCTCGAGCTGTGCTCCACGTAGCTGTTCAGGTCTTAACGGCGATCCATCATGAAAAGATGCCACCAGATTCAGATCCAAAGGCATTCCGGGTTTAAAAACTTGGGGTGAACCACCAAAGAAGTGAATTTTCACACTAGCGTTATAAATACGCGCGGTTGAATAGCCAACTATCACTTCATTTAGGAAATGTTCACCTACTGTTGCAGTCACCATCACTTCCATGCCCTCGTTGTTCGGTATATATTGTAATAAATCGCTCATTGGATACTTAAATCTGAATATACAATACTTGTTAACAATTTTTAATTAAAGAATTTGTTAGAATAAAAAAATATATTTATAAAAGATCAATTTTCTATTTATAACTTTATACAAATTTTTTAAAAACTTAATATACATATAATAAATTCAAAAAAATTATTTAAATTGTTTGTTTTTTCAACTAACTTATATACATACATACTTAAAAATAATTAATAAAAATTGAGAGTATCGATTTACTTATAAGTTCCGTTGAAAAATCTAAGCACAGGGACACGCTCCTGATAAAGACCCGGTGGATTATACCAGGCAGGATATGTTTCGTCGAAACTAAAGTAACGGTCAGGGACGTTCTCCATTGCACCAGTCGTTATCCGAGTTTTGTCGATCGGTCGAAAACTCGCTTTGAGAGTCAAGTTACCGCGAACCGGCGCACCAGAAGTATAATTCGCTTGAACGACACCGTGGATATAAGGTTCGTTATCAAAGAAAAAGGCAGGCATGGTGACATTCACTTCAAAACGCGTCTGATAGTACTCTTCAACAAAAATTGTTTTCTCTTCAATCTGGCCTTGAGCTATTACTTTAATGATCCATTCGCCGAAAACCGGTTGATCCGATAACTGATATGACAGCGATACCGATCCCAGATTGCTCTGTCGGCTAAGCCATCGACGCATTATGCGACGATAAGGGTCTAGCATGTGAACTTCAACTGTATCATCGAACGCTTTTAGTTCCGTGTTGATCGGAATTGTACGGAATCTAGAATGATATAAAAATATTGTAAATATTATAATAAAAACAGTTTATTTTATTTATTAATAAAATTATACACAAAATAATATAACAAATTTACAGCAAGATATTAACATTTTAACGTAAAATTAAAAAAAAAACTACTTTTATACTTGTATATTACTTCTAAGGATTAAATAAGTTATCAGAATTAATAAATTATTTTCAAATTAATTTATATTCTACATATGTATTATCTTAAAATTAGATGTTTAGAATTAAAGTCCCATAATGACTCATGACATAACATGATATATGAGATAAATTACATAATTCCTAGTCTTTTGCATACTTTAAATTACTTCTCTGCAAACTTACAGTATTATTATTTGAATTTTTTCTATTTCTTATAATTGTATAAAATTTTAATCTCTAAAATAGTGTATTAATAAATGTAATGAAAATTATAAAAATTTATCATAAAATTGTAAAAGTATTGAAAAACGTATAAAACAGTATAATTCCAAAATAATATTATAAAAAACATACCTGATGGTCTGGCCCTGCATGTAAACTGGTTTGTCGCATTGTATAAAAATAGTCATAGAACGCTGAGTGAAGGTAAGCTCAGTCTCGTTGTGAAATGCTCGACCACCGGTAAGGCTGTTATAGTTTCCTTCGACGCGCAGCCTGTAGTCACCGTGAACGGAAGTCGGCGGCATCTGCATCATCAATTTTTCGGGTACGCCTTCGCGTACCTCATGGTGATCCGCGGCGATTTCGACGCCGTTACGCTGGATCGAGGCTCGCACCATCATCGGCAGTGGACTGTGCAGAATGTTTACCGCAACGCGGTACACCTGACCCGGGCGCACTATTCGCGACGCTACGATAAAGTAAGTGCTGGAAAAATAATGAGGAAGTTAATTTTTAATAGCGTTATTAAATGATTGATTTTAGAATGCGAATCTGCTTACAGTTATGTTAGTCAAACGCTTTATATAGCTTTCATAATTTTAACGAGGTGCTCAAATTTTATTATCTAATGCAATAAAGATTTTTCATTTATATTGTAAATAATTAAATGGTAAACGATGATTATATAACTTAACTATTTGGACAATAATAATTTAAAATGTAACTATTTTTTTAAATTTATTCTTAATTTCATAATTATAACTATTATTTTAATATTTATATTTCAGCATTAAATAGTTTTCAAATGAATATAGATGACTTTTCATTAGATTTATGTTATTAATTGTATGTATAAAAAAAAAAAAAAAAAAAAAAAAAAAAAAAAAAAAAAAAAAAAAAAAAAAATGTTTCAAATGCAATTAAAAAAAATATTAAAGTAATTATAAATTTTCTTAACGCACAAAGCGCGAAAATAATTAATTTTAGAAAAACGATGTTCAGTTTAATTATGGTGTGAACTGTTCTGCTTTCTCATCGATAATTTGCGGATGATGATAAAAACACAAGTGACCTCATGTAGAACGATAAAAGAAGAGTAATCTTCTTACGCTGTTTACTAATTTAAACTACAATTAATTCTTTGTTCGTTGACCGCTGCATCATTACCCTTCCTTATCACGACACCGTTTGTTATCGACATTGAACGACTTTTAACCCATTAAAACTAGTAAACTCACCTAATTTAATTAAAATCTAGTTTCTTAAATAATAACAAATCGCTTATCTTTTTTTTTTTTTTTTTTTTTTTTTTTCTTTTAATTTGGAAAAATCTAATATTATATACAAAGTATTTTTGTAAATTTTAAATAAGTCGAAAAAAAATATTTTATCGCAATTCATGTTAAAATGATAGTATATGAGCTTTTGTGATACGAAACTTTTAACCGTAGAATTTAAAACCACAGAATTCTCAAATTACATGATTAATAATAATAATAAGTTTAAAAGTAACGGTTTTTGATGACTAATACGAAATTTAAAAAGTTAATCAGTAGCTATATGTCGTGAGGTAAATCATATTTAACAAACGATATTTTAAATACATCGGATTTGTTTTCCATTCTTTCTTTTTAATCGCTGTTTACAGGCGTATAAAAAGTCTTAAATTATCATTGCAAACATCTAAAACACATAATCGTTAACTACTGTCCCTCACATTTATACCCTTAATAACATTATTCAAAAAGTATATATGAATTGCAAACAACTTACGTTTCTTTAATGATAACATTATCGGTCTGTACATTATTTCGTCCATAAGAATAGTCCCGATCTCTATTAACATCCCACTCGCTGTACTCTTGTTCTCTTCCATCATCGGGACGATTCCAGGGTAACCTTGGCGCTTCCGTTGGCTCCTGTCCCCGGCAGCTTGACGCTGCTAGCAAGACTACCGCTGCGAGCAACCGCCGCCACATATTCCTGAAACGATTAGCGAGTCATTAGAACGGTTAATACAGGATAATGTAGAATGGAATCGTCGTTAAAATAATGTTAAATTTGAGATAATTAGTTGGGTTGATTATGAACAAGATATAAAAAAATCTTTCGTAAAGCCATAAATTTTGGAATATGAGAAACACTTATTCGATATTATTTCTTTAAATTTTTAAAAAAATAAAATGAAAAGGTGTTTTTTTTTTTATAATACTATTTATGATTTAATTTAAAAATAATTTTATTATTGCGATAGTTTCATAGATGGGAAGTCACTCTTTATATGGATGGCTTCCATTTGGGAAACTATATTTTAAAATATTTTTATAACGAACAATTTCACATGCCATTTCATAAGAAAATATAAATTAACTTTGTTTTAACTATGAATTTTATTAAATCAGATAATTTTTTTTTGCATTAGTTTATATTTAATAATGTATAATTACAACATGTACTATGATTATGTCATAGTTTTATTTTTTTCATTATAAAATTAAACAATGGATACATTATAGATATAGTTTATTCCGTTATAACGGATGTGATTGTGATGAACAAGTGTCTACGAACTAGAAATTTTCAAAAATCGGCAAGTGCAGCGGTTAAATTTGATCTCGTCAGCGAGTCTTCGATACATTTTATGAGTCATACCGCATGCGTGTGCATGCGGCCAAGAAAACGATCTAGACTCACACGACCAGAATATTATTTGTAATTGTGTTTTACTATATGCGGGACAACGAGATAGTCAATAGCTGTTATGCACACTTAGAATAACGTATCATGAAACGGATATTTTACAACGATACTTAATATACATTGACGCTTTATCATTTTTTTTTTCAATTATAATAACTTAGAGAAAATTTAAATATCAAATAAAAGTTTTTACAATTATAACATACTATGTAAAATTATTTTTTTAGTTTATGTAAGTGTAATTTTTTACGAAAATAAAATTTTTTCTTGACTTCGAAAAATCATGATAAACGTTCTTAAACAATTTGTAATAACGTTAATATAAATATGTATAATGTTATGAATTTCATTATTTATTACAAATTATGAGGTTGATTATTATTCTCCTTCTGCTTTGAAAAATATTTGATCAAATTCAATTCCCCGAAGTAATTAATTGATATCATTGATTGATTCATTAATTCAATTTACTAATTTCTTAAGCGAAGCTGGAAGTACTCTCATTGCAAAATGATGAATAATTTATAAAAATTTTAAAAATTGTAGGAAAATATCAAGAATTCAAGCTGCAACACATAATAAACACATTTTGGAGTATAACAGAACACATTCACAAATTACGGTTTGTATGCGACGTTTTTACGCCCATGCAAACCTCGCGACCCTCCAGTTTAATCATCGTCTCTTTAAACTACCAGCTATACGTCATATACCACATTTTTTACTGATACGAATGCTATTTTTAAACAAGCTCTGAATGAAAACAAATCGTAAATATGACAACTTCGTTTTTTTTCTAGGAATACTTTATATAAAATGTACTATAAATTAGACTGGGAAGTACGTTCGAAAATTTAATTGATAATGTAATTTAAATTTATAAATTTTACATGAGTTTTATTTTATAAATACATTTCTAAATAAATATATTAATTTTATATTCAATAAATATTAATATAATTTATTAATAGAATAAGTATTTTTAATATTTTAATAACGATGAATAACACATTTGTATTAGCATTTTTATATTATATGTGTACTGCATTATTTATTTCTGTTAAATATTAACAACAGTTAATGGATTTTCAAATAAATTTTTAATTATTAAAATGTATTGTATAAAATCTTACAAAAAAGAAAACTATTTCTATACATTATAAAACTAACAAGTTTTTTACTTAAGTAACAATGTATAATTATTAATTAATCAATAATTATTTTTAAAACTAATAAACGAACCATGAAATACTTTTTAAAAAATCACTATCCACAATTTTCGATCAACGATGAAAATTAAACGAATTGTTAAAAAATCAAAAAGATTACCTTAAGTAACGCGTTAAATTTAAAAAAATCAAAAACAACGCAATCACATCAGGCAATGCACGGTGAGACAGGTTAACGAAGCGTTCGCCATCGGTCACCGCCTACAAAATCTACGAAGCGCACTGCCACTCACTTTCAATGAACGGTTAAAAAAAGAAATACTTGAAAAGCCGTTAAAAAAATTTTAAATTCGAAAAAGTATAAATCGAATTCGATAGGAGCAAGTAGCTCTTACACACGAACAGAATAAATTAGTAAGGGTAGACCGAAATAAAAAAACGAACGAGAGAGATCGGGCGTGCGCGCGGCGCGGCGCACAAACGGTTGACGCCCAAAAATACCTGACTGTTGACTTTACCTGAAGGCAGCAGCAGCGACGACGGCGATAGTTGGTTGCGACCGCTGCTTTTCGACCTGCGCCTGCGTCGGCGTCCCCCTGTGTACCTGACTGTTTTTTTTTTTGCTTTTTTCGCTTCGCTCCCAACATAAAGTCACGCATGCATCTTCTTACACCACTTGTTCGTTTAATGAATGTTCGTTTATCGAGAAAGCGTGGATAACATAGCAGGTGCGGGAGCTTTTGTTCTCGTGTAAGACTGCTTTTTCGAATCCAGCTCTTCGTCCTGCAACGATACCCGGACTGAAGAAATCGGTGGTCCGGCTGTTCGCCACGAAATTTTTTCGCGCGCAGCCGACTGTACGCGCGAGCCTTTGACTTTGCGTCTTCTCCCGCACCGAGAGAAGAACTCGTTAGTATACGCACGCTTACGCGTACGGACTCTTACAAAGGCGCGCGTGTATTGCGTTACACGCCTTCCCCTCGTTCTCGTGGGCTCGGCTTCGTTCTCGTGTGTATAGTTAGTGGGAATGCACGAGCGGTGGCGGCGGCAAATTTACACACACACACACATATATATATATGCAGTATACATATACGCGTGCCTTTTGACTTCTTGCATCAAGCCGATGCTGATAGTTTCTCACTTGATGCTTAAGTCCATGATGCTGAGTCTCAGGGCCGTACGATCTTTGGGTTAATGGGTTATTGTACACGTGGGTCTATGTCTGAATGAAAGATTAATTTTCTAAACAATAAAATAAAATTACTTTTAATACGAAAGACAGATATTTTTCAAATACTATTTCTAATAAATATATAAATATTATACAAAACTATTTTGAATCTATATTCGAAATATGCTTTAGTAATTAAATGCTATTAAAATAAGTAATTTTTGACTTAACATGTACTTCTAATACAATTGCCGTTTCTGAATTTGTTATTACGCTTATTCTTCTATTTATTGAATATTCAAAAATTCATATTTGTGATCGTAGTATCATCAGTTGTGCAGTATTTTATAATTGTGCAATATTCTATATTTATTTTATAATCATACAATTGTTCTATGTATTAATTCACTTATACTGTGATTTTCGACATTAATTATTTATCATTTAAACAAGTATTATTTGTAAAAAATATAGCATACATAAATAAAACTGTTTTTTAAAATATTATATTTAATTATATAATTGCATCTTTTAGTAAAAACTTATTATTGTAATATTATCTTATTATTAATATTACTTTTGAAAATTATAATGCGATATATTTTATTATTTAAGAATTAAAAATAAATGTTATTTTCAATATATCATTTAATCTACATTTAATTTATTGTTTAAAGATTTAAATTGCAAAATAAAAATGCAATCTTCTTTTACAAAATTAATTACTATCTATTTATATGTATTAAATAAAGGAATACCTACTTAAAAAGCGGTTATAAAAATTTAAAATTCGAGCTATAAACATAATAGTATGGTTATTATAATTATTATATTAAATTTTTGAAATTTTTGATTGATATAATTACATATATTGATATATTAATATACGTTAGTTATAAATAAGGCCTGAAAAAAGAATACTTCTTAAAACGAATATTAATAAATATTGGCGGTTGAAAAGAAGTAATTTTTTTATGTATATATTTAGATATTAAATAATTTATTTTACCTTTTTATGCAATTATTACATTTTACATATTTTAAAAACCATAAATTCTTTAAGCTATATATTTTTTATTAAAATATTAAAGTTCTTTAAATAAAAAATTACAATCTCTTTATAATTATAACATTCAGTGATACAAATCGTAGAGTAGTTCGAAAAATCAACATGTGAGTAATACAGCATCATGCATGGGTATGTTTGTAGATATGTTATTGTGTAAGTAGTGTACAAATGTACAATGCACTAGGAATTTGAAAATTATCATTAATTTTTTTAAGTTTTTTATTTTTAAATCTAATATTTTATTAAAAGTCTAGAAGATAATTTTTGTTACTTAGTGCCAATATCAACAGTAAATACCTCGAAAAGAAAGTATTTTTTTAAACGTCGAGTATTTAGTAAATAAATTTTCAGACGTAGGTTATATGCATGAAATAAAAATGTTTGTTATTTAGCTAAAAATTATAATAATAAATAATAATAATAATAAAATATTTTCAATATTTCAGGCTTTTAAAAACATAAGAATGCAAAAATCACAACGCTTAAATAGAGAAATAAAACGGTTAATAGAAAATCCTCCTGAAGGAATAATTTGTTATGCATCTGATGAAATAAGTTTATTATCAGTAAATATTCTGGGCCCTCAAGATAGCCCATATGAAGGGGCATTATTTGAGTTAGAATTAGAAATACCTGATCGTTATCCTTTTGTACCACCTCGATTAAAATTTATTACACCAGTGTATCACCCAAATATTGACACTCAAGGACGAATATGCATGGATCTTTTAAAAATGCCACCAAATGGTGGATGGAGACCAACAATTAGTTTAGAAAATTTAATAGTTGCAGTTCAATCATTACTTGGTAATCCAAATCCTGACGATCCATTAATGGTTAATATAGCTGAAGAATACCGTTTTAATAAAAAAGAATATGAAAGAAAGGCTAGAAAACTAGCTCAAGAAAATGGAAAAAAAGCATGACTTGAATTAATATTAAAAGCTTGTTGTTCGCGAATAAGGATTTCATCGTATTATATTGAATTGTCAATTCTATTTAAACGATATATTTCTATCAAATTTATATGATATAAATCAATATTTTTATACTTACTTTTTATGCCATGATAAAAATGTATTTTTAGATTATTATATTTATATTATTATAGTTAAAAAAAAAAAGTGTGGTTTAAAAAATCAAATCTGTTTTATCATTAAAGAATTTTATTAAATTCCGTTTAAAGGAAACAACAAGAAGAGTTAACATTAATTACATGCCAATGCAATATTCAAGCAAGCTACATAAAATCTTAATCTATTTTAGTCAACTGGATTAAACAACCAGTCTTAATTTAAAATATTTATTTTATCACAATTTTCATTTAGTACATAGAATGAGTTTTGTAAAACTGTACTTAAAAATTTTACTTAATTTTTTAGTTAAAAATTCTTATTTGCTAATTAAAAGTAAGCGCCAAAGTATTAATATGCTATAAAAACCTTACAATTATAATATTAGAAATGCCCAAATAATTTATGTTATATTGATTTCTTAAAGAAATTTTCTTTAGCATACATTCACACATACAGTAATATATTAATTATAAATAATAGTGCATAACACAAATAAGACTCATTGCATTACAACCTTTTGTAATAACCAATTCATACAAATTCCATTTATAAAAGTCAAGTAATTTTTAATGCGTGCAACAAAACAATGATCACCCAAAATTTTAACAAGCTTGCTTATAACAACCTTTTTTTTACTTCCGTAATAAACAGAGATTTTGAGGCACACAGCAAAAGGCAATGGATAATTTTTTCAGTTTTTCCAATGTTTTTGCTTTTTTCAAAATTTTCTAAATATACAAATAGAGATTATGTATTTTATCACAATAGTTTGTACGTGTTTTGTTTGGAGATAGGAAAGTAGAAAAATTATTTATAGAATATATAGTTTGTAAAAATGGCATGGATTAAGGTTGATATGGCATCATTCATTTAAAAGAGCACACATTATGATATGACATTGGCCGTAAAAGATAGATGGAACATCTACTACTCTAAAATAAATATTGTTTACTCAATTAAGTCATTTTTATAATATTGATATTTAAAATTTATTAATATAATAAATAAAAATATATTAAATTATTTGGATAAAAAGTATTTATTTAATTAATTACTTTATACATTGAATATTTTTTTCATAAAATAATGTAAAGATTCATTAATTTGTACTTAATGCATTCCAGTATTACATTTATAGAAAAAATTTTAAATTTATCAAAATATTTTCATTTATATTTACATACTATTTTATAAAAATGACTTAGTAAAGTAAAAATAATTTATTTACATTAGATGTTTGTCACAATAATTTGATATTAATACTGAGCATTGTGACCGTTTGCTGTT
Organism: Chalcis sispes; assembly: GCA_949987625.1. Classification (NCBI taxonomy): domain Eukaryota; kingdom Metazoa; phylum Arthropoda; class Insecta; order Hymenoptera; family Chalcididae; genus Chalcis; species Chalcis sispes. The sequence continues at coordinate 67,505,133 of OX465095.1, forward strand.
AAAGCGATTCTTATAAAATTGTGCGACGCATTATATCGAAATAACCGTTATAATTATTCCCTAAAATTTTTCTAAAATTTGTAAATATTGACATCTGAACTCAGAAAGTTCAATAGTTTAGAAGTCGGAATGTACATTGTACTTTTTATTACATACATAAAAATTGTGAAAGTAAGCAATTGCATTTTCATGTTTAATAACTATAATACACAGCAAAGGATTTTTTTTTACGCGTTACATATTTTAACTAGTTCACAATACTGTCATTTCGCCTATATATATCGTTATAAAATGCTTTTGGCATGACACATACAACAGATTCACTCATAGGTAATCTGAAAATTCGCTACGTTCAGATGTACTCGAATGTAATTTAATTTTTCTTATTTTTTTTTAATATCATAAACTATTTTCAATTTTTCTTAATCATTACGATTTTTTTTCAAAAATTTCTATTCTCCGGAAGACAAAAATAAATAATTTCCTATTTCTTACGCGTAATTGCTTAAAGCTTACACACTGTATTTCTGTATGTAATTATATATAATACCGTTATAAATTTCTTATTTACTTCTTGAGAAATTCAAAAAGCAGCAAAATCAACAAGGCCGATCACGGAAATTGCAATAATTTCATTTATCGCATGACCATATACATGTTCTCTTGCTGCATTTGTTGTTGAAGCTCGTGCAGAGCGATATCTTGAAGTCGAGGTGACATCGGTACGTATTCTGATGTGTCAACTGGGATACGATTTGACTCAGGCGCCTTATCTTCAGGCGTTGGCGTGGCTTCATCTTGTGTGTTAGGAGTTGCAGAACGAGTATCTCCTTCTGAATCCAGTCCGTCATCACTAACACTAAAAACAAAAATTTTATGTGAAACGTTTCCTTTGAAAATTTCTTTTTATTTATTTCAAATTATCTTCATCTAATAAATTATTTATCTATAAACATTAATCAGAACAAAATTTAGTCAATTTAAAAAATATCTCGAATCATATAAAAAAAAAAAAAAAAGACATTAACCTTCCATTTCTTGTGGATCCAGATCCGCATCTTTGACGGGGTGGTAAAGGTGGTGGTTGAAGCTTCATCGAGGAATTTAGTATAATATCTTCAGGATCTTCGTAAAGATTCGAGGGCACAGTATGTGACTTTGATGGTACAAAATCATCAAGAATCTCTTCGTAAATGCCTGAAGCTACTGATATGTTTGATACGCGTCTTAACGAAGGTTCTTCTAATTCCTCTAAGCTCGACATTACACTGTTCATCGTCGCAGGTTCTGGTTGATACACATTATCCACAGCACGTGTATGTATTGTTGGCGATATTTTGGATGACATTTTATCTAACGTTCCTATTAGAAGTAATATAGATTAAAACAATTAAAAATTTATATTTTCGAAAAAAAAAATTTAAACAGTAATAAAATATATGAAGAATAATGTTTTTATATAATAAAATTTATATTTTAAATTCTCAACAAGAAATCGTCAAGTCTTTTATTTTAAAATAATAATTTCTACATCGATGAAATCTTTTAATATAAAAAAAAAAAAAAAAAAAAAAAAAAAATATTAAGTGATAATATATAAGTTTGTAAAAATAATTATTCAACGTATAAATATAACATTTAAAAAAAAAGTCTTACTGTTGCCAACAATATCATTGAGGAGTTTGGCCTCACTGCCGGACCTCGCGGAAAGTAGAAGGCCGAGGCTGGCGTTGACTATGTTAGTGGCAATTTTGTGTTTGAATGACTGGAAACCTTGACTAGGGCAACCAGCCTCTTGTTGTGCAGCTATCCTAAGGTCACCTTCGCTTAAGCTGAGCGGTCGCTGAGCAATGTGATGCTTGTGCCGGGGACCTCGGCCTTGCGTTACCAGATCCTGTAGTAGTCGTGCTGCATTCAAACAAAAGACGCGCAACTCTCCTACGCCACCCCGGAACTCCTTAGTTGTGTGAATCACACAAATGCGCGTTACGTCTTCCTGACGACCTGAACTTGATAGATGAAACTGACTCGTCTCTTTCCATTCGAACGTTTCCACGATTTCACCCGTGTGTACATCCTTCACAAAGATACCCGTGCGACTTGCAACTAGATCGCCATACAGTCCTGAAATAATAATTATAACATTTAAAAATAATCACACTGGATTTATTCGAAAAAAATGTATATATAACGATATAACAAAAATATATTTATTCTTTATTTTCTTATAAAAATAATAATTAAGAATTATTTTTTATTTTATAACTTTTTTTAATAAATAATACAAATATTTTTAATAATGTTTACAAACATAAAAGTTTTGTTTATATATTTATAAAGACGCTGTTATTGTATATAAAATTTATAAGTAAATTTCTAAATTTAAAAATTTTTCTTTTAAATTTTAAATTAATATTTAAGATAAGTTATCACGGTAACAAGTAAAGGAAATGACAATGTTAACACCAAATATTTTCCTGTTGTAAAGTCCCAACATTAATGGGTAAAACCGGATTGATTCTATGTAGATATATGCGGTTTTAGTATCCGCACTAGGACTCTGTTTTGGCATATTGTGCTAATAATTGTTTTTTTTTACGATATAAATATTGTAATTGATTTTAATTGCACGTAAGTAACATTATTCGTATCGATATGTATTATAAAAATTATAATAAGAAGATTTATTTTAACGAATCTTTATCGTAAAAGAAAGTAAAATATGGTGTGGTAAATGAATATCGAAAGATTTCAAAGAAAAATTAGTACTTTCTTGACTGTTTACTTTTAAATCTGAAAATTTTAAGAAACTTTAAGGCTTTAAATAAATAGTAAATCCTTACCAGTAAGCCCAGCTGATCTAGAGTGAGCGTTATCAACCATGGAAATGTTAAAGGTGCCTTCCATGAAGCGATGCCTCCTAGGCCTAAGTAATTGTCTGAGAGTAGCCATCCACCTTTGCGATTCGCTCTCCGAGTTAGCCGACAGGTAAATAAGCGGCTTTCTTTCTTTGGCGGGAAAGATTCCGAAGGCGAACTGTTTCGAGCGTGATTCCGTACGACAGATTACAGCATTAGACGGTATCCTAATACAGCTATCTTTATCGGAGCTGGCGGGTATGCCATTCGCCGAACTGAAACCATTGCTACCGACTCCATAATCTAAGAGAATTTCGACACCGAGGCCCGGACCTAACTTGCGCACCGAACACCAATGTCGTCGCCACACCTTCCATGGGGCAAGCGAGCGTTTTTTCACGCGCTGGCCCATGCAACGGCCACCTGAAAGTTTCGCATCCATAAAGCCGCAAAGTTCTGTGTCCTCGCCTGCCATATTTTCCGATTCTGAAATAAATGCGATCTTATTAATTTTATTCAATATAATTTCATATCATAACATTTATGCAAATATTTTTTAAAAATTAAACTATTCGTTATTATTTTATTTTTTATAACGCAAAAAAGAAAAAAAAAAAAAATTAAAAATCACAGTTAACGCGCAAAACTAAAAAATAAACAAAATAAAAAGGCAGGTTTTTAACACTTTTTTTTAGATAAAACATATTTTAAGTGTAAATAATTATAGAATACATATAAATTAATATAGTTTAGAGTTGAAAGATACGATGAAATGAAAACATGTATATTACAATTATATGTGACATGAATTTTTATTACATAATTTGCATACTATGTTTACACATTTCTATAGTATGTATAACAGAATAACTATGCAAGACAATAATTATTCATAAAATATTTTCTAAAATAACAATTAAATCTATAAAGCAATATAGTGTGAAATGTTTGACCTCAAAAATGTTTCAAACAATATATTACAATATAACTCTTGCTGCTAAAAAAACAAATTAAATTGAAAATAAAAACAAACCTATTTGAATTTTCGGTGTATTAAAAAAGTTTATTCTAAATAAATTTGAATTAACGTAATTTTTATTCATGGTGTTTATATAAAAATTCTAAAAATTGTATCTTAAAAAACTTCTGAGTTAATTTTTTCGCACAAAAAAAGTAATACTAAAAATATACAAAGCAAACGCAGCGTTTATGAAAACATCCAAACGAATATGCGTTTTATATATGATCACAAATTTGTCGCGAAAGCAAATTATTAAGCAATTACGAGCGCAATCATAAAATACGCGATAGCGCTAAATTGCAACGACGATGTAAGTTTGCAAGCGAACTCTGTAAGATTTCCGCACACGATGACAGAAAAAAGGAGCGAACGGAAAAGAAAACGAGAGGAAAAAATAGAAGGAAAAAAACGTGAGAGTGCGTGCGATACCCGTTTGAGATAAGCCGACTTGCTTCTATGTACTCGAGATTTTGAAAAAAGGTAGCGGAGGGGGACTAGTACAGAGAGAAGAAAGAAGGCTTCAGGGGCACTTACGTGCGATCGTGCTTTCTACGGACCACGGCAACGACACTTGTGTCTACATCAGAGAACGGTGTAAGATGCATTTTACGAAACTCTGACTTGAATTTTTTACGCTGTTCCGTTTTCATAGTACTGGATTGAAATAAGCAACTAAATTTTTTAAATCAAGAAATTAATATTTCACTTTTATATTATTGTAAAAGTAGTAATAACAATAACAATTTTTTTTATTGTTTTTTTCTTTTTTTTTATATGATGTTTGTATATATACTAAAATTAAAAACATAAAAAAACTTTGATAACATTTGTTTCATCTGTTTCATCGTTCTAAATAACCGACCAATAACAAGGTAGCTGTTTTTTAAATTTTTTCGAATAATCGCCATTGGAAATATTAACAGATTATCTAAAAATTTTTTTACAACGGTTAAGTCGGCATGTTAATAAAAAAAATCTGTGAATTGTTATAAATGACTAAATTCAATTTGTGTATTTTATCGTTAATTATATCATTAGACTGAAGCAATGAGCTAGATGCACATAAAATGACGATAGTCAATTCAAACCATGAAATCTCTCAGTCGTTTACAAAAAAAGCACAACAGACATAAAAAAGCAACCACGGCGGTTAGACCTCACCTTTCTTTTTCCCTGAGAGGGCCGCTGTTGCCAAACAATAAAGCCTCTCTGGTTTGATATCTCTACCTTTCTCTTTCTCTCTTAGACTCTTTTAGTTTTCGTCCTTAATTACACGGAGCGCCAAGTCAAAGAAGGCCCAGATACAAGGCTGTCTGAGCGTCTTCTGTGCCTCCCACAAACGTCGACGACCGCACTGTCATCGTCTTCTTTAATGCACGAAAAACGACAAAAGAACGCTCACATGCACGTTTCTTTCGGAGAAAGGAAGAGAAGAATGTCTGGAGAAAAGCGCACGTTCTCTTATACAAACTTACACGTGCGTAGAAGCACGTGCAACGGAGACTCGTCGATGACTAAACTACCCGGAGCGGAGCAGAATCGGCAAACTTACACCCAACGACGACCGACCACCGTGTTTTCTCCCCCTCGAGCTTCAAAAAGGCGATGAGAGATTGTGTGTGTGTGTGAGAGAGAGAGAGAGAGAGAGAGAGAGAAAGCATGCGCAAGAGGGAGAGAGGTAGGCTCGGATTCAAATACAAGAGAGAATATCCCCCTAGAAATAAGCAGAGAGCAGGGGAAGTGTAAGAGAGAAAGAGAAAGAAAACCCCCACCTGCTGGATCGATCCGCACGCACAAGCCCCACCCTGTGTCTGCTCTTTACGTTCTCTCTCTCTCCCTCTCTCTTTCTCTTTCTCCTCTCCGCTGTACTTACGCGCCACGTTTGTAGTTTGTACTGGAATATTAGGCTGCTGGGAATGCATTTAGCCCGAATATTGTATGTTATATATCTATACTAGAAGCAGACACATATGGGCCCCGGAGGTGTAGTTATGTGTAGCAAAATATATAATTTATATCTCTTGATATATATAATGTATATCAACTGGTAAATATTAAATCTTGAATAATTTTCGATCTAAGATAACGTAAAAGATTAATGTAAAATAACTTTGTTTAAAGGATATAACTTCATCGATTTCACGCAAATTGATTGAAATGTTAACTGACTTCTACGTTGATTTAATTAGTCATATATAATTATTTTAAAGATATTAAGCTTACGTGTTATGTTAATGTTTAAACAATTTTAGAAAATGTTAACAAATCAGTAACAGCTTAAAAAATTGTCTTTATTTTGTTAAATCTAGTTAAAATATAGTACATCCAATAAAAAACAGTATAAAATTAGAATATATAAACAAAATCTTATTTTAAAGTATTTATAAGGTATTTAAGTTTAAATAAATTTATTATTTTTTCTCTAGTAAAAAAATCAAAAAAATGAAAAAATAATTTATTGAAAATTATTATTTGGGCCTGTAAATAAAATTTTAAGCTATTTGAATGAGATATAAAATAGATATTCAATCATGACGCTTTATGTTTAACAATTTTTTTTAGCGCTAAGTTAACATGCTATTTTATTTCGAAAATTCGCATTAATTTTATGACTCTTTATTTAAGGTTTAGTTGCGCATATGGAAAATTATACAAAATATAATATAATATTTTTAAATATAGTAGTACCTCGTGTTCAAAATAATACTTTTAATTTTAATAATAAAACATTATTCATTTGTTTAATCTATCATCGGAAGATTATTAATATTTGTATTTTTTAATATCAGTTTTATTTTAATCATTAAGAAATCTTTCAAATGATTGAAAAAAATTCTTGTTACTATATGCTATTTATATTTAAATAAAATATAGCTCAATATATACTACGATTTTATATCGTTATGTCATATATGAAACGTAGTCAATATTACATGACGTCATACTAAAATGTTTATTTTGCATGACGTCATACAAATTCGATTCCAGAAAACTTGAACCATGGAACCATTCATTGTACGTTTTTTTAAAATCAAGAAAAATCGATAGCGCAATTTTTAAAAAGAAATGTTCAACATATATATATTTTATTTAACTGTATTATTTAGTATACAATGCGCGTTTTTTTTTTTTTTTTACACGAGCCACCGTTATTAAATTTAACGAATCATCCCGCGCGACGTTAACCCAACGCAAATCTTCGTTCAATTATAAAAATTTAATTATATTAAAACGTGACGCTATCAATTAAAATGAAAAATTTTAATTGACACACGTGCGCTCGCGCTCCACGTTTGCTTTGATCTTTGAAGTCACGTAAGGCTCTTGCATCCACGCGTGAACGGTGTTTTACAAGAAAGCTTCGGTTCTTAAACGACGAGAACAAAAACTCGTTTAAATATAAACATACATTTACACTGGAGAGCGAATAATTGCACGAAACAAAAACAAAACAAAAAAATAAATAAATAAATAAATAAATAAATAAATAAATAAATAAATAAAATAAAAAAAATAAAATAAAATGCAAAAAAAGGGAGCAAAACCGCTGACAAAGCGGATGATGTTAATAATTCGAGGGGACGACCGCGCGCTTAATAATTATACGTGGGATCGTGGCAGGTGCGGGTCTTTAGTTTACGCGAGCGCAATTTACGCAAAGGTTTGATGCACTTCCTTTCCCTGCAACTCGACGGTAGCCAATGCCAAGGACATCGCCGTAAAGTCATTCGAATGCGGGAGACGCGAGAGCGCGCGTGGAAAACGCACGATTGTTTTGATTGTTGCGGACGCGACTATTTTTAACGACGAGTGAAAATATACGAGTACTAGTAAAAGTTTGTAAAAGAATCGTTTTTAGTTGTATCGAGTTTAGAACTTTATTTGAATTTTGTTATAAATCTTTTATTTTCACATATTTTCGGCCGCTTTTTGTTTAAAAAATTTTAAATTAGGCTCTATCGAAAATTAAGAGCTTGAAAATGGTTTTAAAAAATACCATTTAAACTTGGATTTTGGATTAACCCAATTTCTTATACAGTATAAATAGTTATTCCCTTTTTTTTTTTTATTCGAGACATTATACGTTATGTATAAAATATTAATTTCCTTTAATTTTATTCTATTGTTACTATTCATGATATGCTAAAAATATGACGTTCATAAGATGCGCTTTTGACGTCTAAAAACGCTCTTAACTCTTTACTTTTAATTTATACGGTTACGCGATTTTTTACTGATATAAATTAATACGTTTGCAATATACATATATATATATATATATATATATATATTTTTTTTATAATGCGCACAATTGAAATACTCGAGAAATATTTTTTCCCGATAGAATAATTAGAAACGTGTCACGAGCATTTTAAAATCTATTTCAAACGAAAAAATAAATATTTAATCCATTATAAATTTTCATTCAACAAAAATCTTGCTCGAGAAATTGGGTTGCAAAAAAATATTCAGTACTTGCATTAAGATAAAATGAAGTTGTTAAAAATAAAAACTTGATGGAATAATAAAATTTTTAAAAAATATTACGGATAACGAGGTAATTAATTTAGGTCATGCGCGCTTAGTCAACTAAAACAAGCAAAACTGTAAACCGATAGTTTTATAAAAATATTGATAAAAATATTCAAGGTTTTGTTAAATAAAAAATCACGAAAAAAATAATTAAAAGCTATTACTAAATCAGCGAGATATTAAGATCATAATATCGAAAGTTTATACCTTACCTGTATTTTTTTTCCTTCGGTATAGCATAATGCCCCAACGAAATAAGGCGCCAGATTCACCAAAATATAATCCGTCGTTTCTTCAATATGTCCTCACAGCAATATTCTCAATGTATACTTTACAAAAAAAAAAAAAAAAAATAATAATAAAAAATAAAAAAGAAAGAATAACGACGCGTCTTATCCTTTTCCTTTGATCGATTATATATACTATATATAAAACCGAGCGATAAAAAAAAAAAAAAAAGTCACAGAGTAAAGAGAAGCGTTTGATGGAACACTTCTACGGCTCCGGCGATCGGTACGTTACAACCTAGAGTCATCGACTGCGAAATGCGTCATCGTAAAGAGTCAACCGAGCCGTAGTGCGGACAACGCGAGCTGTATACAAAATAAGAGGCCGGCGGACGACTGTCGCCAGCAGGTCATTGCATTCGAAAGACGCGCGCTTGCAAAAATCGTCGACGTGATGCGACGCGCGTGCCGTCAATTCTCATCTACTTCTTTCCTCGAATAAGAGCTTAAGGATTAAGGGCTAATGGTTAAAGGAACGCCTACGGTTCGGCTTAATTTTTCTCAAAATGTTTCAAATATATTTATATAAATACTGTCGCAGATTTTGGCGCCGTTAAGCTTTGCACTCTTGACCATTCGGGGAGAGGGAGTAGAGGGGGGGGGGGGTTGGGGAAACGTTTTGAAAATCGCTAAACCCTTTGGGGTATTGTATTAGAAGCAAGTATTTTGATTTTTCAATATCTAAGTGTAGAGTGACACTGTTTATATTTTAACGCTTATTTCAAAGGATATGCGCTTATACACCGTTCAAAATTCTCTTTCCCTCTTGTTAGTGTTTTCCGAATGATCGTAAATTGTTTTATAGTTCTGTAGAAACATAAATAACTTTTGTTTTACAGAGCATTATATATATTTGAATAATGGTTTTATCTTTGCTAGAATATCAGATTTTTTTCCACTAAATTATGTGCTCAAATGCAAAAGGTGTTAGTATAACAAAACATTACATTTACACATTCAATCATTTTACATCTAAATCGTAATAAAATTGTAAGGAAAATTGCGCTTTAGCAATTTTATAAAAACGAATAAATTATAATATTATAAATAAATTTACATTAATTCGAAAAAATTTTTCGTTTTAATTCACCTATAACACTCGTACGCAATAATCAACACGCGTTAATCATCAAAAAAAGGAAAAAAAATAGAAAAAAAGGAAAAAAAAAAAAAAAAAAGAAAAAAATTTCTTTATTTTATACAAATAAAACGTAACGAAACACCTTGCGAACTTGAACAACCGATGAAATTGACATAAGGATATTTATTGTTTCTATGATGACGAAAAAAAAAAAAAAAAAAAAAAAAAAAAAAAAAAAAAAAAGTCGCTTTGTTAAATTCATATGCCCGAAGGGAAATTTTACCTTGGCCCAGATTACGCGGTCTTCGCAAATCATAAAACCTTGAAATACAAGTTCTGTGACTCTTTACGTTCGCTTAAATAGACGTGTCGATATTTACAGGCAGGTTTAATTTTGACATTTTTACCACATTCTTTTCTTCAAGCTTTTAATATAGTACGTACGCGATAAAAAGTAGTTGGGAAGTTTTCTTTTTTTTTTGTTTTTGTTTTTATTTAATGAAAATTACATCGTTAATTTAACCGATAAGTTGTAATTATAGTATACTCTACATTTTTTCAAACGATTGCAATAAGATTACTCATAATTTGTAAAAATCAAATAGTTTTTTGTATCGCTATTTTAAAACATTAAAAGTAATTCACTTTATTGTAAATAATTTAACTCAGAATAATTGTAATAACATTTGATGATTCTTTAAATGTACTAAATCAAACAATTTTCTTTCTTCTTCTTCTTCGTCTTCTTCTTTTTCTTTTTTTTTTTTTTTTGATTAATTTTTTGCTAGAAAACTTGATAAAATAAATCAAGTTACAAAATGAATAATGAAATTATGTTTCGTTTTTATAAATAATTATTTAAACTTTATTATTTTAAAGAGATCAAAAACTTAAACTCAAAACATATGGTTTCATATAATTAGATATTCTTTGGCTCGTATTTCTAAAATATATAGTACCGTTAAAGTATTTAGAGTTGGACCTTCGGTAATAAAATCGAATATGGTTTTCTTCGGTATTATACCGCTAGAATGATTTCGAAGCTAAACGTACAATAAATATCCACCTGCTTACTGTTTTAAACTTACAGATGCTTATATTACTTTTCCGAAAGTGTTATTAATTATATTTTGAATTTTAATACTTTGACTGCTTTAAAAGTTTTATGATAAAAAGTGTATCAATGTAGAACTAATAAATTATATATTATATTTTAAATCTATATGTTAAATTTTTAAAATTTTTATAATCCGTTATATTGCAAACAATTGATATGTAAATAAAAAGAATGTAATAATAAATTACAATGAACAAGAGTTTGAGATATTTTAATAAAAAATATTTTTTCTGTTACTGGTGTTAAAGTAACAATAAAATTAAAAAAAAATAAAAACTAAATAAATAAAAAGTATAGAAAACAATTATCGATCAGTTAAGCAAATCGTATTAAATTTTATAAAAAATTATTTAATTAAAATGTTAAACAGCATACTTTGATACAATATACTACATATATACATAGTAAAAGAATAAGTTGTCTTACTGCTTGCATATGTATATACTATGCAAAGTAAATTTTTTGGTCAAGTCGATTTAGTTATCAAACCTTACTATATATACAGTTTATAACACTTGCCTTTGTCTTCATAAACATTTCGTAGAAGTGTCCAAGCATTTACAAAAAGAATAATTACTATCGAAACGAATCAGCAGGTACATAAATATAAATGTAAAAGCACATCTTCACAGTCGCATTTTCAGCAGGTGGCACAAGTCACAGTTGCAACCGTAACAAAAAACCATAATCTCGTACGTATTTTAGACGCTCGACGACATACATTTTCCGATTCATCTCGACTATATCCGAGTTTTGCGCGCTAGGCCATGAAGAATCTTATGCCCGATCCCAGATTTGAAAAGCGTACAACGAAGACGAACTTTGCACACGCGGCGGCTGATCTAATAATCCGCACACTAATTCAGCCGATCATTTTGTTGTATAACTATCGGTGATGGGTCTATATACATAATGTCCACATTCCCTTCTAACGTAAGCGTTCTACAACTGCGTGTTACGACAAAATGGACAGGTGCTCCTTGTTGCACGATGAATCGTCTCATTTTATTAGAGGTAACTGTTAAGTCCAGTGCGATAAACCTTTTCAACGTGCGTCCTTTGACCGTTACGTTCTCATAAAAGCTAGACGAAAAGAAGGGGAAGAGAGACGCACGTACGTAAACAAGGTGTTTTTCGAGCTTCCGAGGTGGCTGGGAGGAAGCTAATTTATCTGGGGTGCCTTGCTCGTTAGGCGACAGGTAGAAAAAGAGAGGAAGGGGCAGTGAGATTCGACCGATGGGGCCTCCGCTTCTGTGCATTCTTACACCGGACAGTTAGATTTATTTGTATGTATAGCTATGCGTTTACGTGGCCCAAAGTCTACTTCGTACACTCGTCATTTAGAGGACGTGAAAATAAGACCTCCCCCGCAGATTTTACGACTTGTTTACTTGTCTACGCTGCGCACTTTTAGACCGATGTATCCTTACACGTTTTACTAATAGCAAACTTACACTCGTGTCGCACTATAGCGTTCTTACGATGATTGATTTGTCTTTTGAAAATAACATGAAAATTTTGTTCTCACAAATGAGATTAAAATTGTTTTTTACTACAGTTTTGACTTATATCAAGCAAGAAAAAATGCTGCAATAATAGTTCTCAATTCTTTTATTTTTTAAGCGGATTTTTAAAAAAATTACCTAAATTATTGTGACACAATACTAAATACAATATGAATATTATCTAGCAAATATTTTTGTCAAAAATTAATGTAATAACATTATATTATAATTTTCAAATCAAACATGCCGCATCGAAGATATATATACATTATTGTTTTTATATGAACTCAGTCGGTAAATATCAATTGAGAGCTATATTATCATTTGCGCATATCATGTCGATTTAAACACGTGCATATTCCTCTCTTTTTAATTTTATAATATAAACCGCGGCTGCAAATTATTTCTTCTTACGAAAAAATCATTAATTTTTTTATATTATATTTCAAATTCTGTACAATGGCTATGTTTATAAAAAATATTGTAAAAAGTAGTTTTAATTTATATAATAAAAATACCTTCAAGCAGTTAATCAAACATGGTAAATGAATATTTATTAACCTAATTTTTTATATTTATGAGAGAAAACTAATGTAATAATTTAAAATTTTTTTGGTTGCTACTAAATGTCTTGTAATCGAAATTAATCTAGTTTTTAACATCAATATTGAAGTAATTAAAATGAATTTAATCAATAATAAATTTATTGTTATACATCATCAAATTGACTATAAAACTACATTTTTTTAAATATTTTATACTTCATAATTCATTCTAGTACAAAGGCCGTTGTATACTGCAAATTCAATGGGAATGAATGGTTATTTAAATGCAAGAGATTTTGTTAAATCTCAGTTTATCAATGTTGATCATCTATTTTTCAACAAAATGCATAAATTTGTAGATAATGATGAAAATTCTATGATTTTCACAGAAGATTTGAAAACAATGTTACACTTAATTGAAAAAAATCCAGAACACATCGAATTACTGTATAAAATGATAAAAAAATACCATGCACAAAATAACTTGAGATTTGGAAATTTTGTTTTTGGAACTGTAGTGATGAGAGCATTGTATTATCTTGATGAACCAGATTTGGCGCTCAAAATTTTTAAAGATCCGGAATTACATGGCTTTTTCGATCAACTTATGACTTATCAACTACTTATGGATTTATTATATAATCATAAAAAATATGCTGATGTTAGAGAAATTTATAGTATTATAAAAACTAAAAATATCAATGGTATCGTTCATCCTGCCAATCCATTTATATTGACATTGGCTGCTTGCTACAAAGAGGTATGTAATAATTCATATGTACTAATAAAAACAAAATTTGTTATGATAAAAATAGATTGTAAAAAATTTATAATGAATAAATATTTGCAATATTATATCATTTTTTAAAATATAATTTATATATATTACTATATTACCTATATTATAATATTTTGACTAATATTCCATTGAATTTAAATTTGTGAAAAGTAATACTCTTAATTTGAAAAAAATCAGTTCCAATAAAATTTTATTTATAGAATACAAAGGAAAGTTTTGATTATGCTAAAGAATTGTTTAAAGAAGCCCAATCGGTAGGTTTTATATTTCCAAGAAGAGGAATTATTTTCTTATCTGCTTTAGCTCTTAAACAAAATATCCCAAGTATTGCATTGGAAATTGCATCAATGGCTAGAAATGTTAGGTACATCGATATTAGATGTATTAAAGTTGAAGCTTATACGGCTTTAAAACGATTTGATGAAGTTGCAGTCTATTTTCGTAATTCATTACAAAACGATATGCCTTATAAAAATAAACAATGTTTTTTTAAAGACACAGTATGTATTATGAAGTATTTTTTATTTTTTTATAAAATTTAATGATATATTTATCATATAGATATTATTCATAAACAAATTTTAGATTGAAAAAGTTGAAGCTGCAATAGAAAATGAAAATAGCGAAGAGATTACTGAACTTCGTCATTACATAAAGGAATTAAAATTACATGATTATGTTCAACCTGGAGTGAGTTTTTGTATAAAATTATTTTTGAAACATATTAATTAAAAAAAATATTAATATAATTAATATCTATTATATGTCTTTCAGTTATTAGAAGAACATATCTCTTGTCCGATTGATCAAGTAAGAAGTGATAAAAATATGTTCGACAATGACAATTCTAGAAATAAAAATATTTCGATGAGAAATAATCAATTTACTAACGAAAGAAAAGAGTTTAACAGACCTGGTCTGCGAGATATAGTGTGAATACCTAAATAGAAAATTAAAAAATTTTAAAATACAATTATTTCTTAATGAATAAAAAAATAATTAGAATATTTTAGTGCCAGAATAAATAATGTAAATGTGAAAATGGAATTTTATAAACATTAATTTTCAGAATTAAATATTACCATTTTATTTTTTGTACATTAGTTTTTGACATAAAAATTTGAAATAATGTTTGTACATTAGTTTTTAACATAAAAATTTGAAATAATGTTTGCACATTAGTTTTTGACATAAAAATTTGAAATAATTTTTGTACATTATTAATTTTAAAATTAATTGAGTATAAAACTTAATAATATGCAGGAAAAAAAAGAGGTTGAATCATTTTTAAATTTTGTGGAACTCCCTGTTCCCATCTTTTTTTTTTAGGCATAAGCAATATCATTTGCTAGTTTTTCATTTTTCAAAAGCCACTCTTCCATACTTCTAGTGCATGTGAGATTATTTCGTACTCTGGATGCCAAGACCATTAACCAGTGAGCATTAGATTGTGAGAGTCTACTCCATCTAAAAATAAAAAGTGTTGCGAAATTTATAAAAAAAAAAAAATTCAAATACAATATGATGTGTTAAACAAAAATTATGACAAAGGTTTATTATTATTAATAAATTAATACCTTGGTAGAAGAGCAGTAATTAGGTTTGACCAACATTCAATATTAGCAGGGAAGGAGTGAACTGTATTTACTATAGATCGTAGACCTTCTTTTGGATTTGAATCAATAAGGTTACTAAGTGATAACATACAAGTAATTTTTGCAATATTTTCTTTAGATGAATTTCGTCCCAAGAAAAGTGCTTTATTAACATATTTACTAAATGAAACATTACTAAGAATTAAAATTCTGGCTAAAGTAATCCAAAGTTCAGATGAGTCTAATTAAAAAAAAAAATTAATTAAAAACTTATAGTATACTGTAAATGTTATGATGAAAATTATCATAAATTTTAATTATTCAAAATTACCTAAAATATTAATTAATTAATCATAAATTGCATAAAACAGTTAATATTGATAATATTTAGAAAAATCTTTGCAATGCTATATATCATTTGCGATTTTAATGTTATACATATATTATTTTAATAGATAATAATAATTTAAAATAAAATTATTTATTAAATTAAATTTATTATAAAAAAAATTATAGAACTCTTAAAAAATAATTTAATTTATAAAATAATGACTTGAGTAAAATAAATACTTTTAATCATACTTTTACAATTTTATTATAGAATAAATTATTTTATATTAAGTTTAAAATATATTTAAATATGATAAAAAATTAAATCGAATATTAAAATTTTATTTCAATGCGTACCAGGATAACGATGAATATATTTACACATTATTCTACATGCACCTTCTGTGTCATTTTGTATTAAGTATGAATAAGCCATCAATTTAGCAATATCATTTTTATATTCTGGGTGATTGTCATGAGTCTTTAATTCTTTTAATACAAGATGTGTTAAATTTTTATCCCCATCTAGCATTCCTATAGCTGCAAGCGCTAATAAACCATATATAATTGGGGGTTTGATTTCCACAGATTGATAAAGTAACGTTTTAGCGTCATTACTTTCTTGAAACAAATAAGCCATTGCCGCCATGGCACAAAGAACATGAGCCTTATCTGATGCAGAATTAGCTAACCAATGCAAAGCAGCTTCATATGCTTCATAAGATAATTTAAATTGCTCGGCTAACAGTAAAATTTTTTTTTAAAATTCAAAATAAATGAAATATATTTGAGTATTAAAATAATAATAAATTTGTTAACTTTATAACAAAATAAAATATATTATCACCTTTGAATAAAGATAAAGCTAATTGACAATGAGAAGCGAAACTTGCTTCTTTTATAGATAAACAAATTTGAACAGCATCTTCATAATTTTTTTGTTTTGTTAATACGCGTGCCAAATTTATATTTAATTGATCTTTTTTTTTACAGTCATTTATAGATTTTAATGCAGTAGAAAAATGTTCAGATGCTGGTTTAAAAAGTTTTTGTCGTTCCAATAATAGTCCATAAGTATTTAATGCATATGAATCACGTGGAAAATGAACTAAAACAAAATTTTTAAATTTATATTTTTAAACCAAAACTAGAAAATATTTTTGTAATTATTATTTCAGATAAAATTTTCCTATACTATTACTTTTAATTGATTTCATTCTATTACCTGTATACCAATGAATATTATCAGATGCTACTGTGATAGCATGAATTTTTTCAATAATATAAGCATAAAATGGATCGTTCTTTGATTTAGGGTCCATTATAGTTTTAATTACCCAATCGGCATAACCAGCTGCTGCTTCATGATGATATCCAAGTTGTACTGAGTGACGAAATAAATCTAATGCATCATTTGGTGAAAAATTCTCTGCAATAAAAGCTTGTCCAATCCAACAATTAATGTATGCTGGATCATTTTTTTGAGCCCATGAAAAAGCTTCATTTGCACGGTACGGATCACCTAATTATAAATTAAAATTATTATTATGTATAAAAATTAAATTATACGATAAGAAAATGTATCACAATTTCTTCTCATTAATATATAAACAAACATTTTTTAATTTAATTTTTAATAATTTGTTTGATACCTAAAAGCAAATACAAAGCGCCAAGATTGGTCCATGAAATAGGATTATTAGACTCTCTTTCAATAGCCATCATAAAACAGTGTTGAGCTAAAGCATAATTTTTCACTTCTTGTAACATACAAATTATTCCTAATAAATTCCAATGTATCCAAAAAAGAGGATTTAATTTTATTGCTTCCTTTGCTGCTGCTAAACATTTATTAATAACATCTTTACGATTTATTGAATTATCTGAATACAATTGCGCTAAATAACAGCGTGATAAGTCGTGCCACAAAAGAGATGAATTTTGGGACTTACTTAATGCTCTACAGTAACATCTAAAATAATTTGAAAATATTTTAATAGTTAAATCCACGTATATTTCGATGTAATTAAAAGCATTTTTGACAAAATTAAAAGTTATTCCAGTATTTTATTTTTTGGTAATAATATACGAGTAAGGAAAATTACCTTATAGATAATAAAAATAATTCTTTTTGCTTAATCAATACACTTTCTTCTTCAGAATCAGTATGAACAAACTTCGGATTTATATTTATAAAACAGTATTTTTTTGGTAGGCTTGCTATATTATAACATATATCACCTAACAATTTCCAATTACATAAAAAATCGTTTTTTTGCATAATAATTTTTGCCAGATTGTTTACGGCTTCTTGAAAATCATCTCTTGCACGTGCTAAAAGTTGCCTTTTTGCATTTTCTTTTCCAAGTTTAAAGCAACATTCAGATAAACCTTTTAGAGCTATGACATTGTATTCATTTTCTTTCAAAATATTTAAAAAGTCAGTTTTTGCTAATTCGTACTGGCCTATTAACTATTTGTTGTATATAAAGTATTGATTTACATAAGATATTTTAAAATAATAAAAAAAATTTACCAGTTTAATATTAGATAGTTGAATCATTGAATAAACAGATTCAGGATTCAGTTCCAAAGCTCGTTCATAAGATTTTAATGCAGATAAATGAGCACCTCGAGCTAAATATGCATCTGCCAAACATTCCCAACAATTGCTGAAAAATTAAAATTTTATTTGCATTTAGACAACAATTATATAATTGAATTAAAAAAATTAATATTAATAGTCTAATTTACCTATCAGTTGGATCGGTTTTTACTGCATTTTGAAGAACTGAAACTGCTTCAGTAGGATTATCATTATCAAGCTGCAATAATCCTAATTGAAGCAGAGCCCATTTTACAGCTCTGCCCTGATTAGTTAATTGATAGAGAAATTGCAAATTAGCTTCCTGTAAAAAATAGAATATTAAATATATAAAAATGAGAATAATACAAAAGTGGTAAATCATATTATTTACTGAATACATTTTATTATTAATATAGCATTACAATTAAAATATAAAAATATTTTTAATTATTATAAATAAGAAACAATACCAACATTGTTTTGTAAAACTCTGTGTACTAGACTTAAACCAATACCAGCTTGATCACAGTTAGGATTAATTTGCAATGCTTTTTGATAACATTTTTTCGATCGTTCAAAATCTTTTGTATGTTCCTGATGGTATCGTCCCAGATAAACTAAACATTCCCAATTATTAGGATCTGCACGAATACCTTTTAAAAAAGCCATTAAGCTATGTTTATAGTCAGACATCTCCCAATGAATTTTTCCTAAAACCAACCATGCTTCAGATGTTTCTAAAACAGATCCTAAAACATCCGCAGCTTCTTCTAAATGTTTTTCTTGTAATAAGTATATTGCATGTAATATTGTAGCTTTAACTTCTGCTTTTTGATTTAATTTTAATTTATTTATTAATTCCTTTGCACAAGGATTTTTTAATAAAACATATAAATGAGCACGTAGGATAGAACTTTTTAATGAATCATCTGATAACTAATAAAATAAAAACATTATTTTATCTAATAGAGTTTAATATTTTTTTAAAATCTTAATTTTAAATGATATTTACATTGTCAAATTCAGCTTCAGCTTTTTTCCATTTCAGTTTATTTGTAGTTTTGATAAGAGCTTCTAAAAGCATAATGTTTACAACACTTTGCAAATTATAAGGATCTCCCTTTGGAATGAGTTTCTGAGCATTTAGTGCAGCAATTTCAGCATCTTCCCAGCAATAAAGCATAATATCAATTTTTCCCAATATAAACCATGCATGAAACCATTTTGGTTTATTAATGGTCAAATGACTGAGAATATCTCTTGCATGAATTAAATTTCTCATTTGATACAAATGCACTGCTTTAGCAAAATAACCAAGAATAGATTCTGCATCATGATCTAATAATGTTTCATAATACAATGAAATATCACTTTCTATGCTTTTATCATGAATGATAAGATATTCTGAATATGCACGACAAATCCATTCTAAAAAGATTATAAAATTATTATACTAATTTTTATTTATACATGCTTATTTTAGTAAAAAAAACATTATATACATAGCTTACATTATTATTGCTTTTACAATTTAATTTGTAATTTTTAAATTTTATTTTTCTTTTATTTGTGTTTTGAATCTATTAATATTTACTTATGAAAATAATTAATTTTATTTTTTAAAAAATTACCTAGTGAATAAATATCTCGAGTAAAAGTTGTATGCATTTTTATAGCCTCTGAAATTAATTTGTTCATTTTTCCTGCTTTATATAATAAATTCAAATACTTTTTATAATACTCATAATTATCAACAGGATTTTCATTTGCAATAACATAAGATAAAACTTGTTCCAAAATTTTATCATAATCATTACTAAGTTTTGAATAGTTCATCAAAATTTGTACTAATGTATTATTTATTTGTTTTACTATATGTTCATCAAAATATTTTTCTTCTAATAATTTAGAAAGTGTAGAAACACTTTCCGATAAAGCCTTATCACTGTTCAATTTTGATTGAATTATTGAAAGATTTTTTAAATATTGACAAAATTTCATGGAATTACTGTAAAAAAATAATTTGATTCTTATGTATGGATAGAAGACAAGCTTTTGTAAATATAAGTACTATACCTTTCAAGTTCCAAAAGTTTATTATAAATAGGAACTAATTCAGTCCATGTTTCAACTGTATCTGATTGTTCTCCAAAATATACAAGTAATCCATACCAAGCTAAAGGATTCTCAGGTTCAATATTAGTTGCTTTTTTTAATAGTTTTGGTGCATCATTTTTAAGGTTTTCTATTTCTCTTACTGCAGCTCCCATTAAAACAAGAGCATTATAGTTATTTTCGTC
The DNA here is from genome assembly GCA_949987625.1 of Chalcis sispes. Taxonomy (NCBI): domain Eukaryota; kingdom Metazoa; phylum Arthropoda; class Insecta; order Hymenoptera; family Chalcididae; genus Chalcis; species Chalcis sispes. Next base: position 67,525,691 of record OX465095.1, read on the forward strand.
CTCTTTTAAAACTTTTTTACATATTTCAATCGCAGCATTATGGTCTTTTTGTTTTAAAAATTTCTTAGCATTTTTTAAATCTGCTTTACTATTTGTTGCCATTGTAATTTTTTACCCTATATATTTTTAATTTAATAAGTTATATTAATCACAAATTATTTTTAGATAACAAGCATTCAATAATAAAGTGAATTAAATTAAAATTCAAACCAATGCATTTACATAAATTACACGGTTAAGAAAATTAATAATATATCGTATTGTTTTTTATGAAATTAAAAGCTATTTTCATTTTTCTAAAAAGATTTAAATATATTTACGTTTTGATCATACAAAATATAACCTGAAAAGATACATTTGGAAATCGCAAGTATACATGCATGTGCAACTCACCTATATCGGGTTTTTCCTGTTTTTTTACAATTAAGCGGTCTGCAACACCGCTGGTGGCATCGTAGTGTTCAGGAAAGTCGTAAGTTGAATTGCGCTTGATCGGCGCAATTGCTGGGAAAAGTGACGCAATTGCCTCGATCAAGTAAAATCGCGAGAACGCAAGAAACTGCGCACTTGCGTCTCTTCTACAAAAACGTCTTAATGCTAACACTTAACTAATACTTAATTCACGATAGTCTTAACAATAATTAAACTAATTTGTAATATCTAGCGGGAGTACCTTTTAAAAATAAACTTTTATATTTTATAAAGTATTATCTTTACTTCAACGATTCGAAGAAATAGTCTGAATATAAAGGTCTCGCGTAGATCAGTTACTTCAAAGCTTACTCTAAGCGGATACACTCTTGTGAACGCACGTACGACAGTTATAAGGATTAGTGTGCCATCTGACTTACATTTAAACAACTTAAAACAAAATTCTCAGTGAGATCGTACGGAAGATTTCGACTCGGACGCGGAGTCCGTTGCGAATCGTGACAACGATTTTCGGTAGCGCGCGTGCGCGACATGCGTTGTGCCTTATCAGGCCGACCGACTATCCACGACTGGTAATCGCCGCCGATCTTCTTCGCTACACGAAGAAAAACGCGGAAAACGTGGTGCTTCAGGTGCTGTTTCCTGGACGGTAGTATTGGCTGCTAGAATATAAAGCGCGGCACTAGCTTCTACTTCTGAAGCGGAGCAGACGATGTTGCTGAGATGGCGCCAAGTAACTCGACCGCTACATCCACTCTCCCACTAGTGACCTCGTGCTGCAAAGCCGAGAGGAACGAAATCTTCTTCCTGATGACTCTGGGGAAGGGGGGGGGGGGGGGGGGGGGGAAGCTGGAGCGTTCTCTTGCGAGACAGCAGGTGTGTCTTCGGATGATACTGTTGTTTGAGCGCCTGATCTGTTTCCTGCAGGTATACAAGTTTAAGTGCGTCCGTAGAGAACGTCTTCTACGCGCCGTTGATCTCGATGATGTAGGTATGGTCGTCTATATGCCTTACGACCTCATGTGGACCGGTGTAAGACGCAGCAAGCGGTTTCTTGCTGGAGTCGACCCGTTTGAAAACTTGCGTACAGTTGTGTAGGTCCTGGTGGAAGAATAGCCGCTGCTGAACGTGCATGGACGCTGGTACTGCGTTAATGTCCCTGAAGAGGGATCTAAGTTTGCTCTCGAAGTGATGAGAGGTTGCTGGGATGCTTGAAATGACCCCAATAGCAGCACGTGCTCGACATTTTTTGGTCACGTATGCTCGTCGCGTATGCTTGAGTTGTGACGTCAATTTGCAGTCATAGGCGGTCAAAAAATTTTGTCGCCACTGTGGAAAGCACAAAGCTGACACAATGCGAGCGCGGAAATTTAACACACCGTGACATCATTTTGGCGACATAGAGCTTCGACAAATTGGCAGCACATGTGACATTGCCATGTCCGCCCAAACCGCAGAGCCTCGGCAAAATGCCCTCGAAATGCTTACCCACGTGCTGCACGTATGACGTCCACTTGCCCCGGCTTTTGACTGTCATATGACGAGCATATGCTGAGCAATATGCCCGCACACACGCTCATAGCTTGCGACACGCGTGTTGCAGTTTTGCGGGCATATTGACCAGCTGATGCGCGCATTTTGCCGGCAATTCTCCGATTTAAAATTTTTACCGCGCACGCGTGCCAGCATAATGCAGTTTCATTTTCTCAATAAATGGGGAAATTTAAATTAATTATTCATAATTAAAATTAATAAGTTTTTATTTAAAATAATAAAAATATAAATTACATAATATAATACATAAAATACATAGATAAAAATATATATAAAACAATTAATATAATAAAAAATCTTGATTTTCAACGCGTTCTCCTGCTGCTATTCCTGGTACTACATTCCCTGTTCCTGGTCCTAGTACCGGTGCTCCTACTGCTTCTATAAAATAAAAAAATATAATTAATTAAAATGATAATTATGTAATATAAAAAAAAATTTAAGTAAAATAGCTCATGCATTACCTTTAACAACAGAAATCCTATCAAATGCACACAGAAAGCTTCCTCATCAAATTTTTAATATGATTTCTTACAAGAATTTTTGTTCCAGTCTGTTCGGTAATTTTAGCAGTCATTTTCGCTATCTTAATATCAGATCTAAATAAAAATAAGCATAGGGTTAATAAAAAAATTGTCAATGTTTAATTATTTTAATTAATGTACATTAAACTTACTGCAATTTTATACTTTCTGAACGTTTCGATTCAAGAGTTTTCCCATCCAATGAACTTGTTTGCAATTCTTTTAAAGCACGTTCTGCATCAGATTTTAATTTATAACCCATCGATAATTTATTGCCTTGATTTTTAGGATCTTTTTTAATGGAAATATTAGCATAGTGCAATCTGCCACATTTTGAAAAATTCTGTAAAAAGATAAAATTATCAAATACTTTTATTAATATTAGATTATATAATAGACAATTACTAAATATCACCTTTTTTAATTGTTTTTCTATAGTAGAAAAATTTTAATTTTTTACAAAGAGACTTCGTCTTCAACTTCGCTTTCCTTACTTTCATCTTTGACCTTGACTTTTTCTTCTACTTCTTTTTCTTTTGCTTGATCTTCAGAATTATCATTTTCCGACATATTTTTTTCTTCACGTGTTTTAGACGATGAAGAAATAAAACTGTTATTTGATGCCTATTCTAAATACAAAGGCAAGTGTTTAAATTTTGTATAAGCCAGCCTGGCAAATGCTTTTCTTTCTTCTGATGTTTCAATAAATTCCACAAGAGCTACAAAAGTAGTGTTTAATATAATGCTCAACTTTAGCTTTTATCTTTAAGTTATACCTGTTATTCCTGAAGGAGGTAAAACTACTCAACCAAGTTCTCCGTGTTTAATAAACAACTCCCTTATCTCTTGCATTTTTGTTTTTAATTTTTTCTTTTGTTTGTAACTGAAACCATTTAGAAACTAATGTTTTAACATTTGAATAATTCAATAATACTTACAATTTAAAACTATTACTATTCTTACCTTGTGCCAGTAAATCTTCTGGCATTGTTTTTGTTTTTGCTGGAAGAAGAGGCAGCATTCTACCTTCTTGAATAGATACATCAAGTTCAGAGTAAGCTTTAACTGCATGTTCTGGCATCAAAAAAGTTATCATACCAAATCCTCTTGGTTTTCTTGTAAGTTTATCAATTGGAAGATTAACTTCAGTTAAAGGACCTTAGATAAGATTCAAAAATAAAAAAATTATAAAAATTTAAAAATAAATAATAATTAAATGAAATTAACCATATTTTTCAAATAATTTTCTGATGTTATCTTCAGTTATTGTGTAAGTTAAATTTCTTAAAAATATTCTTCCAGATTTAGCTATACTTTCTTCATGTTTTAGAGCTTCTTCTTGTTGCTTCCACCTAAAATTCGAATTCTTAGGTTCTTCTTCATTTTCTTTCTTTACCATTTCTTCATATTTTATTACAGATAAACGTTCGCCATCTAAAATTAAAATAAATAATATTACTCTGCTCATTTTTAATTTTTAATTTATACAACTATATTAAATTTTGAGATAATTTACCTAAGAAACTTCTATTTTTATTAAGAGTTAATTTCATTTGTCTTTCAGTTTTAAATCCAATGTAAGCTATTCCTTTAATATTAGGTGGTACTTTTATTGATTTAGATTTTAACCCAATGAAAAATTTTTTAACATCCTTTTTCTTGTGATTGCAACCAAGACCACGAATTTTAACAGTATAAAACTTTTTAGGTCCATATTTTTTATCTTCTTCAGAAACCTCTACTTTCAATCCTTGCGATTTCTTCTTTGATGCCTCCATATAATCTTTATCTGAAATATTTTTTTAGCTATAACTTCATCACTAGAATTTTCTTCATTTTCCGATTCACTTTCTTCTTCATCGGTATTCTCATCTTTAACAAGGTCATCATTTTCTTTTATAGGTAGTGATGTATTGTTACTCTAAACTTTTGTATCCCCTTTACTATGACTTTCAACAAAATTCATTGAATAACGGATCATTCTTATGCTGCAAAAATTAAACGATATTAATTTCATTTTTATAAACATAAAATTTATTTTAAGTTAAAGCACACTTATTCTAAAATTTCCTTGATTTTACTATTCGCCTCATCTTTATCAATAATATTTTTCTTTTTCTTTTCTTTTGCTTTCTCGATTATATGTTCTTCTTTTCTAGATGTTTGCTTTTTGACAATTTTTTCTTCGTTATCTATTTCCTTAAGAGATACCTTATCCTTTTTTGATTTTTCCTTTTTTTTACCTTCTTCGGGAATATAGTCTTTACTAACTATATGTGTGTCTTATTAATTTTACTGTCAGGAGCATATTTATTCCAAGATTTTGGTTTTGAGACATCGCCTATAACATATTGTCAAAATAGAATAAAAAAAGTTACAAAAGCTAAATATTAACATTTATTTTACTTACCAAGTTCAGTACAATATTCTACACGGATTCTGCAAGTATCAACACAAAAATTATTAAAATGATTTAATGCTTCAGCGGCTTGCTGTTTAGTCTTAAATCCAATAAAACCAAATCCCCGAAATTTTCCATCTTGTGTATATTTAATTTGTACATCGGTAACTATACCTTTTTCACCAAAAAGTTCTTTGAGTTTATTAGCGGTAACCTACAAAATAAAATAAATAAATTAAAAACATATGTATAAATATTAATAAGTTAAACCAACATTTTTGGGTAGGTTAGGTTTTTGTTTTCTATTATTGACTCAAAATAATTTAATCTTAATTCAATCAGAATCTCGGATGCCATTTTAACACTCAATATGTATAACTATATGCATATACCATTTGCACATTATATTTACAAACAAAGATTTGAACTGCTGAATATATTATTTCTATTTTACATTTGTAAATGAAAAATATTAACATAAATATTCAGAATAGTGAATTTTAATGTAGTGGCTAAAATAATAAATCTGTAAATTGAATCTAATAAAAGAAACGCAACATTAATAATTTATGGGAATTATACTATAAAATTTGAATAAAACTTTATTATTAATGATACTAAACTTGAAATTTTACAAGCTTTTTTAACTAAAATACTAAATTAATATTTTTATCGATTAAAAATTATAATTATACCTTACTTTTTCCACTGCGATAATGTCTCCTGTAGATACGAAGCTGGATGGTCCTTGAGGTAATCTTCACAGCAGTTGACTAAAAATAAAATTAAATAATTAGAAAAATTAATCAAAAATTAAATGTATATTAGTCAGAAAATAGAAAGTAATGTTTAAAGATAGAATAAAAAGAGAAATTAATTAAATTAGAAGAAAAGATAGAAAAATTAATTAAAAATTAAATGTATATTAAAATAAAAAATTGAATACGCCAGGAAGCCGAGTAAGGTAGTGGCAGCTCCTCTTCAAGCCTCAGGTGGTCGTAGGCGAGGATCAAGGATGTAATTTCTGCAGGATCAAGCGTGTCTAGCCGCGCAGTCAAATCACCCGCGCCGTATCTGTCGCAACAAAGGAATACACATGTAGCCTCACTATTCAACACTTTATTCATATTTAAGTAATAAAAATACATTAATTCACTAACTAAATAAAGTTTATTAATTGTTTAAAAAGGATCAATGTAATAATTTTGCAGTTAATTATTTATTAAACAATAATTTTGAGAGATATCTCACTGCTGACGCACTAGTAGTCAAAGTTACAAGAACAATGGATTCGAAGAAACGTTTATCATAGTTAATAAACAAATGAAAATCGGTCGCTCCATACATAATTTTTGGCGCCTAATTCAAATTCAAAAAACAATTTATCGCTTATTCAATGTACAAATACTATTATCTATACAATTATTAACAGTTTTTATCAATGTTTAAATAAGTCTGTATTTTATACATACGTGATGTAAGAAAAATAAATATTTCATTAAAATCATTTATTAATTTCTACAAATTTATTTATTTCTCTATGCTTGTCTAAACAAAATACTTAGACTTACTAATAACTACTGAATAAAATTTATTATTTTTAAATTTGAAAATTTTATGAAATATGTCCAGTTTATAATATTATTTATTATAATTTAGCATGATTTTAAATTCATTAACTATATGTATATTATTAGTGTTATGAATAAAAAAAAAAAAAAAAAAAAAAGTGTTAAAATACTTGTTCTTTGTAATCATTTTAGTTACTTAAGACAATAAACAAAACTTAAAATTTAATTTCGAATAATAAGTTATTGTACGTAACTTAAGCTCTGTTGTAAATAAGAAAATTATAAATTAATAAAAAACGATGGTGGTTATATTTGAATTAACCAATTCAATAAAATATAATTGAATTGATATAATTTACATTTAAAATAATAAGCTTTGAAATTTTTTAAAATTTAAATTCTAAACCTGTTATATTTCCACTTCGTTTCACAAAAATTTTTTTTATTTAATATTAATATTCAAATCATATAACATTACTTTTCAATAAAAAAATGTACCTTGTACTGCTGATTTGTTTTGCTTGTTTTCCTGTAACTACCTTTACTTTTTGTAATTCATTTATCAAAAACAATCAACATTGTTTCGGGTGCCCATAATATCTATTTTATTCAAAAGTGATGTATATCTTAGTAATAATTCAAATGCATCAATTACATCATGTGCATTAAAGCCTTGACTATTTGGTAGTGTTAAATTAAAATCGACTTCGATCAAACAACCAAAAAATTCTTGGAGAGTGGCTGAAAAAAATAATTAAAAATTAGTGTATGTGTAAACAATAGATATATTTATAAAATTTAAATAAATACCATTTAAAGTATGCGATTTTGGTATAAATATTTGAGGATTTAACAATCTTATTCAGTATCTATTAGCAAAATAATCACCCACGCTACACTGGGTAAAGCTCGATGTAGAGGATTATGATTTAATTTCCTTTATATCATTAGTAAAAGAAGTAATATGTTTTCCATATAAAATATTATATAACATTGCTGTAGATAATAAGCTTTTATAATATTTTGATTAACTTTGTTTCTATATATACAAAGGTGCTTTCTTCAAAGTCTTTCTAGAAATAACATAAAAAAAAATTATATACTTTATAACAGAATAAAAATGTTAATAAATTATACGTGTTATTTTTAAAAAATTCAATGTATTTAAATCGAAATAAAACTCAAAATATAAGATAAATAAAATCAACTCGAGACCAGCTCAAGATCTTCATAAAAATTTATAAATTTGTATATATTTTTGATTATCGCAAACTTCAGTATTTCTAAAATAATCAACATGTTATTTTAATAATACTAAAATATAAGAAAATATTTAATATAAGATGAACATTTACATTTTACCTGAAAAATTCATCCTTTTTGAATTAGGGTATAGCAACCATTGGAATAGTTTGACACTTTCTTAAATAGAATTGTTAAATATTTCACATGCCGAATTTGATTTATATGAATTTACTTTATCAAGTATCATCATTACTTGAAACAACTGTTACAGTCTGTGTATTTTGTGGTATGATATTACTAATTTTATATAAATTTTTATTTTTAATTTTATATGTAGAATTTAGTTTTGGATCTAATATTTTAATTTTCCTTAGATCTTCATTTCTCGGCTTAATATTTTTTTTATTCACTTTTGTTTTTCAATTGTTGAATATATGCAGTTTGATATTACTATTAATTTTAAGATTATGTATAAGTTTTATTTGACTTTTTAATTAATTAAGATTGAGGAATTTTATTGGTTGAATCAAAATTTTCTAAAGATGTCAATAAAATAAAATTTTTTTTTTTTTATATTAGTTTTCAAATCATATAATATTATTTTTCAATAAAAAAATGTACCTTGTACCGCTGATTTGATTTCCTTATTTTCCTGTAATTAAATTTACTTTTTGTAATTCATTTATCAAAAACTCAACATTTTGCAGGTGCACATAATATCCGTAATATCTAAAAGTGATGTATATCATATTATTAATTCAAAGACATCCATTACATCAAGTAAATATTCAAAATTTTCATTTTCTGCTAAAATAGTTATATTTACAAGAATAATTGAGAATAAAAATCATAAAATGTAAAAAAAATTGAAATTGTTTAATAAAAAATCAACTATTTAATGTACCCGCACGAAGCTCCTTCAAAATTAGTTGTAATTTTAGAACTGTATAACCTTCCTACTGTGATTCTTTAAAGGTAACGGTGAAATTGTGTAAACACATCATGCATGCTCGAATCACTTCACAATACAATCTTGCATTTGAATTCTACAAATTAAATGTTAAACATTAAAATATAAGTTAAAATAGCTTTCTATAATTATATTAAAAATGTATTTAATTACACCTACAATTGTGAACTTACAGCAGTACGATCTGACTCCAAGCTAGTTCCATTAGTTGCATTAACATTAGTCCCATCTCGAGGCTCATGTTCTTTTTCTCCTTTAAGTAGACCAATAAATTTATTAATAGCAGCATCTGTCTGGAATGTAATATCTCTAGTAGCACAGTCCAAGTCAACATCTCTCGCAGACAAAATAACAATATCTTGTGGCTTGAATATCAATTTTTCTACAACACTGTCTACACTTATTTTGCCAGAACTTTCAATGCGATGGGCCATTTCCAAAACCATTTCAAATTGACTAGGGAAAGTTCTAAACACACCTTTGTATATCAAACCGTTTTGAGTTTGAATCTGTACACAATAATTTTCATTTAGTTAAATGAATTTATTTAAAAAAAAAAATTTTGATAAAGTTGATGTAAAAATTCTTTCTCACCTGTGCAATATATTGCCTACATGACTCGTGATGGCATGCATAAAATGAGCATTATTATATACCCCATCTGCAACAACACAGCGTTCTTGATGGTATTTGTATAATTGTATCAATGTTATAAAATATAATGTATTATTATTCAAGTTTGATATAAGTTTTCTACTGAAATTATATTCTAATAATTAACATTGTATTCCAACAGTTAAAACATTTAAATAATTGCAAAAAATTATTCAAAATAAAAATATAATCTTTTCCAAAAAACAAGAACATTATTGATAATTTTCATTATTCAATTTGAAACATGGAAATTAAATAAAAAATATGAATGAGTGTATGTATATTTATATTTGATTTTAGCAATAAATAATTACATACCCATATTGAGATCTGTAATCTCTTACTCCATCACATCCTGATAGGAATCCGCAACTGCAAAATAATAAAATACATAAACATAACTTAAAATTATTAATATTAGATTAAACGAATTCTATTAAACAGTTCTCACCTTAAAATATCTTAAATTCTATCGACGTGATAATTTTCTTCTCGTGATAGCCTACAATACAAAATCAAATCTAAAGAAAAGTTTATTTCTTATTACCTAAAATAGCCTTACAATATGTAATATAAAATTAAATATACTTATCTAATTAATTTGTCGATAGGAGATATCTTCTAACTTTGTTGAGAAACTTTAAATATTAATAATTAATAATAATTTGCGAGTGACACGAACGAGCTCGCATATTCATTTATACTGCACACTATATACGCAGTGATTTGTAGGTTATCCGCGCATTGTATGGCCGTGGCAAAAAATCAAAACCGTCAGCAAAATGTTGGCAAATTGTCGGCACAGAAAATGCGGACATGGCAATGTCACATGTGCTGCCAATTTGTCGAAGCTCTATGTCGCCAAAATGATGTCACGGTGTGTTAAATTTCCGCGCTCGCATTGTGTCAGCTTTGTGCTTTCCACAGCGGTGACAAAATTTTTTGACCGCCTATGACTGCAAATTGACGTCACAACTCAAGCATACGCGACGAGCATACGTGACCAAAAAATGTCGAGCACGTGCTGCTATTGGGGCTGGTGCTTGTATGATCGCACAGTGAGTGCACTGTGATCGCACATCGTGGGGTACGTATCTGCACAGCACGCGCTGTTATCAGGGTATAGCTGTCGGCCACCTGAAAAATCAATCAATTACTGTCAGACAGTAATGTAGGTTTCTTACCAGCGGTAACGTGATAAGGACGACGTGTACGTGGTCGAAACGGTTGTCCGGAGCTTTGAAACTTCCAAGAGCTGATCGGTTGTACCGCTGAACCTTGGCACGTTGACGTGGTTCGCATTCATGTAACCAGTGAGCTGCATCTTTACTGATGCTCGGCCAGAAGAACATCTGTGTCAGGGTACGAGCAATCGCCCTCTTACTCGGGTGCGAAGGTCCATGCACGACGTCAAAAGCCGTGCGCCGAAAAGAATCAGAAATGAACGACCTGACGATGCTGTCGGAGATGTCGCAGTACACGGTGTGAGCTTCGATGCAGAGACGTTGCAGTTTATTCGCAGTTGATCTGGTGAGATGCTGTAGTTCTTGGTAGAAACGCTGCTTTTCGCTAATGACGCCAGGCGTGAGTCGAGAAGGCATGGAGATTGTGCACGCCCTGGAGAGTGCATCAGCAACCACATTGTCCTCACCTTTAATGTAAGAGAAAGTAAAGTTAAATTGCAGAGTGAAATCAAGCTGTCTCTACTACCAAGGAGACGCTTTGTTCGATCGCTGCTGGGCTGTAAACACTAGCGGACGATGATCCGTCTTGACGACGAACGACGGTGCTCCCCACCGTCGGTGGTAATATCAAATGCCTGCCACCCTGAAAGATGCTAAAGCCGAGTGGGACCTAAAACGACTTTTCTAAGAAGAGCGTCCAGTGTCCCGTGACTCGACAATGTCGCGAACTAGAGTAGTGAGCTGCGTGACTGCCACGTGCAGAGTTGTAAGTTCTGAGACCGTCGAGTCCTGACCTGGTGACGGTGATCTCCGCTGTTATGAAGAATCGCTGTAAGTGTTGCTCAGATGCCCATGGGAGTTTGTGGACATGACTGCTAGACCAGGGTCTACTAGCTCATCCGCTGCTACTAGCTTCGTCTAGATTGCAGGTTGATGACTTGAAAACCTGTAGGAATTGTTGCGTCTGAACCGGAAGGTAGTCGAGCCATTTGATTCGGATAACCTCCTCTGAAACCTTGTTGCCGAGCTCCAACTATGTCAGCATTCTCTGCAACAACCGGTCCTGGGAGTCTGAAAGATGAAATAAAAGTGCAGTCTTGAGCGCTTAATACTTACCATCCGCCAGAAGCGATTTAATGATGTCCGCAACCTCTTGCAGCGCATCATTGTTTAACATAGACAACACCAGGTGGTATTTTAAGTTGTCTCCACGCACTCGGTGGAGCTAGAATACCGCCTTGACCTGTACGAACCGCAGCGTCGGTTTCTCCCTTCAAAAGACTAGGAGACGGCAACTCGGCACAGCAGCGACCTCACGCGTCGTAGCATCTGACGCCATGTCAAGACCGAGAGCTGAAGCGGGCGGAATTGCGTCGCAGGTGACAAGATGGCCGTGGCGGAAAACATGGCGTTTCAAGTGCCGTTTAGTATCGGCTGCTAGAATATAGAGCGCAACACTAGCTTCTGCTTCCAACGCGGAGCAGACGCGAGGTAATTCGACCACCACATATGGGACATTCCAATGAATTCTTAATACATTTCGGAGTCAAGTTTATATCAAATATTATTATTTTAATATTAATATTATTTTATTTTATGAAAGACTTAGATGTAGTGGCTAATATTATAAAAGTAAATAAGATAATATATAAGTATATAGTACAACGCCCTGCTTAAAACATCCCATAGATTCTCATAGAATTTTTGAGAATCTATGGGCAAAGTGTCTCATCAAAAAATTATAGTTTATATGAGAATTTATAAGAATAATATTATTTTCTCGTAGAATCTCATTGATTCTCATAAAATTATTTATCAAAAAATTATAGTTTCTATGAGAATTTATGAGAATAATATTATTTTCTCGTAAAATCTCATTAATTCTGATAAAATTATTTGCTCATACATTCTCATTAAAAAGGAATTTTTAATTTATTTTACTTTTTTCTTATAGAATCCTATTCAATAACTGATTATAAACATTATTATTTTCCAATAGAATTATTTTCCCATAAAAATGACCTAAATGTTCGACTCATGGATTCTTATAAAAATTGAATTCAGAAATTAAATATTATTTTCTCATAAAATCCATTTACTACTGATAAAATTATTTACTTATTAATTCTTATTAAAAAGAAATTTTAATTGATATATTATTTTTTCTTATAGATTTTCATAAATTCGATGTTAAATGTGTTTGCAAAAATTTATTTTTCATAAGAATTATTATTTTCCGATAGATTTTGCGGGACAATTCTTATGAGAATATGCAAGAAAATAATATTGAATTTCGTGTTCTATAAATTTCTTATAGAATCTCATAAAATTTGGCAATTTCTATGAGAATCAGATTTACGCTTCTCATAGAACCCATAGATTCCCATACAATCTCTATGAGAATATATGGGAATTTATCGGATTCTATGAAATGTTTTAAGCAGGGCGAATTACAAAAATATTTGTGGTCGAGTCAAAGTTAGTTCAGTACATATAGAATGTTGTTTTTTTATACTACTGACAAATTTTAAAATTTATAAAAATATTTGTATTTCAGTATTAAATTTTATTATAATACATTTTTTTTTAAATGATATTGTTTATGTTATTACTAATTTGTTTAAAATAATAATTTATATTTTTTATGTAAAGAAGTTAAATAAAAGTAAAAAATATATATCGACGCGAAAATGGCATCTTTATATGATGAAAAGTGTATATAAAATTTCCGCAAAAGTACACTTTTTGTACTCGCACGATCAGAAAAAAAATCATCAAAGCAGAGAATACAGAAATACTTTCTTTTTTAGGCAATTATTGTGATAATATTGCATAAATATTATTAAAATATTAATTTACATTTCCGAGTAACATTACCATAATATTATGATACCATATATACTAAATATATAGCAATATTAATGAAATGATCGTTTTGCACAAATATATTTAACTGTCTAGAGATATTCTAGATATTTTTTCAACTTATAAAATATTTTTTTAATAATAAATAATTATTGTTATTCTTAAATGAATGAAAAATAATATTTGTTTTAATAAATTTCAAGAAGCGACTACGATTAAAAAATATATTATTTAGTGTACATAACTCTAATATTAATTCAAAATTTAAACAAATTAACGAAAAACATTTTGTCCATTTTTTCGAATTTTTATTCTATTGCTTATATATATATATATATAACCACTTATTTTTGAACAATATGTTGTAAAAGTTAACAAAAATATTTTTAAAATTGCATCGAAAAACATTGCATAATGTCAAGCTTTTTATGTGATTTTGATTTAAATAATTTGAGTGTAGAGACGTGCATCTTAGAGTTGGTGAATATTATTATATAATTAAAATTTTCATTATATATTTAATATTTATATAAATATATTTTTAAAAATTATTTGAAGGTTAAAATTTCGCTAGAGAAAAATTCGACATCTATTGCTGTACGTTTCGATCCAAAAAAGCATAAAATACAAGTAGTAGACAATGGCATTGGTTTTAGTGATTATGAACTTATTAATATTTGCAACAAAGAAAAAAAAAACCTCAATAGTATAGAGAAATTTTTTAATAAACTAATATCTTTATCAAATATTCTAATTGTAACTTCTAGAAAGGACAATTATTCTCATACTTATGTAAAGGTATTTTTAAAATAACTATATTATATAGCATACTTTTGTATTATATTTATATATTAGGTATTTAGATTTAATATTTAAATTAGGTTGTATCTACAAATAAAAAATCTAAATTATTCCAAGGATATCATAGGCCTTCGAAAGGTACCACAGTGACAATTTATAACTTTAACTGTTCTGAATGGGATATTGAAGATAATAAAAATTTTTCTATTTCTTATATTATTGCTGCTATTGCATTAATAAATTTAGAGGTGATATAATATAGTGTATTATAAAATTAACATAAAATAAAAAATTAGTAAGATAATATTTTAATAGGTATCGTTTTCTTTACGAAATGATAATGAAGTAAAATTAATATTAGATATAAAAAAGCATCATACCCCATGGGAAGTTTTAAAATATTTTAAAAAATATATAATTTATTACATATCTTATCAATCTGTTAGTCAGAAAATTGAAGGCAGAAAATTTAATTTAATAGAAATGGAATCAGATAAAGAAATTACTGTTTTAAATTCAATTAAAATATATAAAAATATGATATCAAGTACAGAAGTTAATATGAATAATAGTAGAAGTATTTTAAGTCCATTATCTGAATGGTCAGACTGGTCTTATAAACCAATACTTTCAAATACAGATAAAAATAATTCCATAAATAAATTTCATTTAAATTCTAATCAGACTGATGCTAAAAAAGATTATTTTATTAATCTAAGTCAAATGTCAGTTTGGTCTGATTGGTACTATCAACCTGATACTACCAATTCTGTAAATAAATACAAGGATCTTTATAAATATCTTCCTATTTCTATGATATTAGATTATAAAAATAAAATCGAATCAAATCTTGAAAATTTGAATAATAAAAAAATGTTTAATATGAAACGTAAATTTGAAGAATGTAGAATATCTGGAAATACTATTAATTCATTACAGGTACTTTTAATTCACGATTATTTAAATTATTAAATAAAATTTAATATATTTTATAGATATTAAAACAAGTTAATAAGGAATTTATAGTGGCTATAAGTAATGAAAATGGAAAAAAATTATTAATAATGATAGATCAGCATGCAGTTCATGAAAGAATACGCTATGAATGGCTCTTAGAAAGTATAATCTACTATTTAACAATTTTTTTTAAAACATAAATGAAATAGATATTTTTATATTTTTTGTATATTCGTTTGTAGCCTACAGAGATAATAAAACTTACAAGTATTTTTCAATTAAGTTAGACAAAGATATAATAATATCAGGCATCGACAAACATTTACTTAAACTTCTTATTTTATATAAGCATACTCTAATAAGAGTTGGTATAAATATAAAATCAGTTATTAATTCAACAACTTGTATAGTAGATACTGTTCCTATATGTTTTATAAAAAAAGTACAAGCTTACAACTATATGCATAATTTAAATAGATTGATAAAAAATGTCAAAAAATTATTATTAGAAATAGCAAACGGATTAGCTATATCAACAAGCATTTTACCACCAGTCCTTCCAATTACCATAAATAATGTTATAGCTAGTGAAGCATGCCATGGTGTGTAATAATTATAAAAATTTAAAATAAAATTTTAAAAATATTAGACATTAGATTTTTTTTTTAAATCTCGCAGTTTAGCAAAGAACTTAAACGTTATTATATAAAGATAACTATAGATTTAAACAAATATAAGACATTAGAAATATTTTCAGAGGCAATAAAATTTGGTGATCCTCTAAATGTCCAAGAATGCACATTACTTATTCAAGCTTTGCAAGACACAAAGGCACCTACTCGTTGTGCACATGGAAGACCAACAATGATCCCATTGATAGATTTATCTGCTTCAAAAGTAGAAAACTCTACACATGTATGTATTATTTTGATTATTTTATTCTAAAAATGAAAATTATTTTTACAAAAATAATGTTATTATTTTAATAGTTTTATTATTTTCAGTATTCTTAAAATTTTATGAATATATGATCAATATATTTTAAAAATAAGTGTGAATTTTGCCTCTTTGCAAAAAAAAAATTATTTTCTTTGTTTCCAAAATATTAATAATTTAACTAGATTTTTTACTTTAATTATGAATCGTTTCATTTTTAATTTTTATTAAATATAATTATAAAAGACTTCATTAATTTTTAAATAATTCTATGAAAATGAAAAATCATGTAATCATATAATCATCAACTTTAAAATACATATCTATAATTCGGTAAAAACTTTTTGAAAAAAAAAAAAAACTATATTTATATGTACTTAATAAGCATATTGGTATAATTGCACAAGAAATTGTCCATTAATATAAAATTGTTCACGATATGTGTCTTACATATTTGTGAAATAATAAAATTATCGATACTGCGTTTACGTAACAGGAGAGTATTCGAAAATCGAATCACATATTAACTTTTAAGAGCGAAAACAATTTATATATCAGGGAATGCTGATATAAGAATGTCTTTTCCAAAGTAATTGACTCGGTTAGCGACGATTATGAAATTAGCACCGCCCATCGTTATCGGACATGCATTATTCGGCCGAGTGTAAAAGCAGATAGTGTAAAGGGCCATTTCTAATTCTGGTGAAGTTCCAACGAAAATTGTTGTAATAGGTTGCACAATATCATTCAAAGAAGAACGTCCTTTAACAATTGCACCGTTCTAAAAAATATTACACAAATATCGATGAAAAAAAAGATCAAATCGATGTTTTTATAATTATTATTATACATCTTTTCATTAGAGAAAAAAAAAAAAAAAAAAAAAAAAAAAAAAAAAAAAAGAGAGAGAGAATTTCGTTCTGCATTCATACTTCGAATACTTACACTTCCAAGATCAAGCTTCTTAATGTAGCCCAAATAATTAAGCTTCTTAGCTTCTTCCTGCTTAGCAAAGTAAATCCAGTCGTGAAGACCGATGATTTCATTATCGAATTTCTCTGCGAGGAAAACCGTCTCGAAGCCTGAGCTTGAAGCATCACCATCGATACGTTTGAATTGTGAGAACCAAATTCGTTTTAACGTATCTTTAAACTCATACTCATCATCTGGCACATAACCTTTGTCGGCTAAGAATTTCATAGTTGCTTTCATAACATCCGTTGATATGAAAGCATCGAGAAGATCCGATTCTTCTTTGCGTTCTTCAGAACTGACGGTTTCTTTCGTTTTTACGTCTAGCTCATAATTGTCATGTAAAGCGAGAGTTGCTTTCACAGTTGGAATTTCATAAGCTTCCGACTTCACTTCCAAAAGTCTAAGATGATTTGTGAATTATAAAATTTTTAATTAATTTCAAAAATTACAATTTTGTTTTTAAAAAATTAATGCTAATACCATATGTTTAAAAAAAAATAAAGAATAAATCAAGAACATCTTACTTTTCAGAAGCATCGTCGGTTGTGCTATCGTCCGTCTTTTGTCCTTGCAATTTCATCGTGATATGTTTAAATGCATTGTTGGTATCTTTGGAAAATAAATCCTCCGTCAATTTTTGTAATTCGGCATCAGAAATTATGTAACCCATTGGACTGGGATTATTTTGTTGCTGCTGATTATTCTGCTGTTGTTGTTGTTTATCGGCAGGAGGTGCTGCTTGATTTGGTTCTACATTGCTACTGGATGCTGCAGGCGCAGCAGCCGCCGGTGCAGCAGCAACGGGCGCAGCCGCCGCTGGAGCTGCTGCTGCTACTGCTGGAGCAGCGGCATTGGGTTGTGCCTCGGTGCCGTTATTATAATAATTATTGTAAGTGATTTGCGTGTGAGATACCGGTGGTACTACGGCGCTCGATCCTGAACTGTGTCCATAAATTCCACCTGACGGTGAAACAAAAGCGGTTGTTAATTTTAATCATAATCAATGTAGGTTTTTTAAAAAAAAAAAGAATGAAATTTTTTATAGTCGAATTTTTTTATACTTACCAGGTAAAATTCTATTAACAGCGGCATTAACGCCAGCGCTAACTCCAGCAAAGACAAAAGCTTCCTTGGCGAGTTGACCTATACCGGGTTTAGAAGCTTGCGAGACTATCACTGTCTGAGGTTGGATACCATGGCTTGGGCCGCCCATCGGTGAATAGCCATAAGATGGATTGTAACCTTGACCTGGGGTGTTACTAAAACCGTGTCCAGAAGATGGGTTATAGCTGTGACTACCATACGGGTTATAATTGTGGCCCGATTGACTGTATGGCGGAGGATTGCCGTGATAGCCGCCAGATTGACTGTATGGCGGAGGATTGCCGTGATAGCCGCCAGATTGGCTGTATGGCGGAGGATTGCCGTGGTAACCACCAGATTGGCTGTACGGTGGCGGATTTCCGTGGTAGCCACCGGATGGGCTATATGAGGGATTACCGTGATAACCACCTGATGGATTGTATGGTGGTGGATTACCTTGATTATAGCCTTTATACGTGCATAAATGCAATATTTTATTTAACAGTAAAATATCAATGATATATCTTCTTTTTTACTTTTTTACTTAAAAATGTAAATACATATTTTTTGTAAATTTAATATATAAAAGCGTTTATTGCATGAAACTTTTATTCTAGTATTGTAAGCATTTCATGTCTTATTAATATAACCGTATAAAGTAATTAAACCCACCTGTACCACTAGATGGATAACCCGATTGTACATTGGTCGCGCTAGTCTTCGAAAGATGTTCGTTAGGAGCTGATGCCTTAGGTACGGTTCCACCAGCGCTGGTACCGCTAGCTGGTTTTTGATTGGACGGTACGTTCCACCCTATCGATCCCGGATTAGAGCCTATCACAATGATCCGTACAAGTTTGGATTAATTATTTCTTTCAGATTATACGATTTTCTTGATCGAGTTAGCTTAATTAGATTTGTAAGAATTTCCACGAACTTTGTTCTTTTTTATTTTCTTTTATTTCGTTTAACTAAGAGATTAAAGCTATTTGATTTCTTTCTCAAGGTTATAGTTACTGTTAGATTTTTAATTTAAAAAAGTGTAATAATTTTTGCTTTTGATGCTTAAAGCATCAATATATTTCTATTGGTTATAGTGTATAACTCACTTATACATAACAAGAATTATAGAGGGGAATTGATATTATAATAAGAAAATCAATTGTTTAATCAAAGCTATCGAGCTTTAAATATAATTGAAACTATTGCGTGTGTGATTCTAATCAAGTAATAAACGGAAGATGAAGCCGTAATTACTTTTTCAAAGTTTGAATAATTTAAGTTACACAGAGAATAAATAAATTATCTATTTTTGAATAAAGATAGATTTTACGTAAAATACCTAGTACTTGAACACTTTAAAAAATGGGACTAATATTTGAACAATTTTATAAAATTTATAATTTATAATTTATTTTTAAAGAATATTTTTATAACTTAATATCAATCATAATCAAAAAGAATATAATTTCTATATTACTAATTAAATTTTAATAGCTATTATATATAAATTTATTCAAATAGTATTTTAAACAATGTAAATATTAAAAATTAAAATTAAATTGTTTTAGATTTTAGTGCTTATTAATTTTTTAAAAAAAGTGTAAATTTTTTTTTAACTATTAGAATATCATTTATTAGTTTTTGTTATACTTGTTATTGAAATACTTTTTTACAATTATTAAGCTCTTGTATAATTAAGTAATTTAAGTTTCAATTGCCAATAAAATGTTTTAATATTAAATAATGATTAAATAATATAAAACAAAAGTAAAAAAAATACTGAATAAATAATAATGTTTGTATGTACCATGATTCTGTTGTTGAGTTTTGCTCTTATGTGTTGCTCTAGAGTTAAAACCAAACGAACTACCGCTTCCTCTTCTACCCCCTCCACTTTTTCTGGCATAACTGTCATTTACTGCAAACAATAAAAAAAAATATTTTTAAATAACGCGACGCTGTCTGTTTTACGTTGAAAGTAAAATTTGGCTTAATTGCAAAAAAAAAAAAAAAAAAAAAAAAAATTAAAGCATCGTAATAAAATTCAACGCAACACTCATGATACGCAAGCCGTAATTAATGACTCACGCCGCTTTAAATTTGCTCAAACGTGGAGATTCCAATTTGCAAGCAGCGTTTATTGTTTATAGACACGTTGGCTCGTGCAACTGATTTAAATCTTCGAAGTGTGTAAATCTTTTATTTCCTTTACTGATGTAAACATTTTTTTTTTTTTTTTAAATGAATAAGAAAAAAAGGCTAAATTTTTATCAAACGCAAATATGATTTTGTAAAATACTAGATAATTCCTGAAATTAAATGTTTCTAGAAGCTGAAACATTAGTTCTAAATGAGTACTTATGGCTCCTGGAATTAAAAGTTTAATAGTAAAATGGAAACTATTGTACCTATGTCTGACTATAAATTTAAATTCATTGTCTAGCTAGAATAGCTGAAACAATACTTGCCATGAAACTTGTTACAAAATTTTTCGTATTACAATGTAATGGATTGCAAGAACTTAAATGCTTTGATTTTAAACAAAAAAAATTTTTAATTACGATGCAATTTTATATTAATTATTTGGTATTTTCTTCATAAACAAGTTTATTTTAAAAATTCATAATTTTTGTTTAGCGGGAAAACTAATTTAAAAAAAAAAACTTGGAAATTAATGACGGTGAAAACAATTATCATCAATTCTTGCAAGAAATAAGAAGAAAATAGTAATAAAAATGTTATTTACATAAAATTTGCTTAAATTGAAAACTTATAATAATTAAAAACTTAAATGCAATTCGATCAATCATTCGCGCAATAAAAGAATATAATTGAAAAATAGTTTCAATTTACGAATTAAGTATTTGTTACGTTAAACTATTGTTAAACTACTATTATGCATAAAATTCAAAGGATTGATAATGTTTTACAAAATAATCAAAAGCGTACGTTAATCTTCAAAGTATTTAAAATAAAAAAATTGATAAAACAAAAATTTTTCAATTTTCTCTTGATAATACGGCTAATGAAAAAATTACAGTTTGGAAGCGAAATTGATGGTTGATAAGCCAAGATAAAAGTGTGATATCCATTTTTCCTATTAATCAATTGAAAATTCTTTGGTAAATCGCGCTTACACCCCAAGCGCATAAGAACGTATCAATTTGGTGCAGCGTTAAAAACGATCGACAGCTGCATAAAATACATGCTATCGAGCGAGCGAAAGATTTTCTCATGTTATACCGAGGATTATCGTCCTGTCGATGTTGTGACAAAATTTCGTCGAACATCTTCATTGTAGGCAACGCGCACGCGATACATACGTCATCAAATCGTTCCAGATAATCGACAAGTGAATAATACGTTTAACTGCGTATGACTTTTAGTCGGTAGCGTCATTACGTCGTTTATTTGAACATCCGTATGCGCTATCTCGCGCTTGTTCTTGGATGTTCTGGTACAACTTTTATATGATACGTACCGTAGAGCGACGATATAGCTTACACTATACGTGTACGTATACACGTATTAAGCGACATTTATTGACAGTATACGCTATGACGATATAATTTGTGTGTAATATATGTAATCGTGCTTATATTTACGCTTTCGAGCGTGCACGACTTTCGCCGTTCTCAAAACGTATTTTTGTGTACGTATATTTGTTAGCTAATTTCATAATTGGCATAGAGAGACTTATCGATTTTTGTTGGATGTATTTTCTTTTTTTAAATTTTTTTTTACATCTCTTTAAACAAAAGTATACGATATTTTCAAAATTAATCAAAATATTGTTTTCTTTTGTTTGATGAAAATGATTGAAAAACATGTTAAAAATACATGAAGGATTTTTGTGAAGTTCTCAGTATTTAAATGTAATTTTTTTTATTATTTTGTTAAACGGTTTTCAAAAAATTTAAGTTTTACGATATTAAAGTAGAGTTGAATTCTTTAAATGTTAAGGTAACATCCTTTGCATTTAAGAATTTTTCAATAAATTAGAAAAAACTCTAATACAAATAAACAAATTTGTTTTTCTTTTTTTTTTTTTAATCTGATTTCACTGTGAAATTTATAAATAATGATACTTATGAAAACATTCGCGTATAAAAAAGCGAAAGCAAATGAAAAAATTAAAAAATCTGACAAATTTTTCGATTTTAATTTAAAAAAAAAAAAAAAAAAAAAAAAAAAAAAAAAAAAAAATGAAAATATCAGTATACAAGTTACTCACCTGAAATTAAAAGTAGAAGCGTGAGAAAGAAAACGCTGGCCAGAATCGTCCGGCGAGCCATTTCTCACTTTCGATTTTTAATTTTAAACTTCTTTCGTGGATGTATAACTAGGTTTTACAAATAAAATAAACCACGAGGATAAAAAAAAAATATTAATAACAAACACGTATGTACGTGTGAGCGAAATTCAAGCTTGTCTATGTAGCGATACGCGCGTAATCTATCTGACTACTGAAACGTTACTAAGGAGGACTCGACGAGGAACCCTCTGGAACAGCGGTTCTTCGGACAGTCGGAGGATATATACGTATGCTACATGAATTTACTGAAACGTAAAAGAGAAAGAGAGATAGATAGTTAATAGATTGATGGAGAGAGGGGGAGAGAGAGAGAGAAAGAGAGAGCAACGTTGACTGGCACACCTTTAGTAATACACAAAGATCAACAATGTTGGTGTGGCTATTCATCCAAACGTTTCCGTACGAGATTGGCCCTGACCTCGAACGATCGTCTTGGTGCGAAAGATCGTTATCCGATCTTGGATGTATCGTCTTTTATCTTAAAAAATATTCAAAAAGAATTCTTTAAAATTTTACGCTGTCTTTATAGCTGCGCCCAGTACATTTTCTTTTTAATTTCCCCATAGCATCGTAAATAATTTCATTGTGATTTATTATATATAAATATATAATTTTGAGGCTATTTTTTAAGTCAATTTAAAAAAGAAAAACATTTATTTTTGTATATTTGTAAACGTAGAAGCAAAAAATTCTAAATTTATTAGTTACGCTTTCAATATAATATAAAAATTGATACAATGTTTTTAAATTTAATTAATACTGTATGCTTCGAAAAATGATTTTGCCTCTTTTTTTTTTTTTTTTTTTTATGTAAATGCATTTCCTTTATACGGAATATACAAGGCCTCAAGGCTTTGCAACTACATGATGTATGACATTGATCAATGTTCCTCTTGTAGAATATGTAAACTTGTAAAATTTGTTAAAAACCATCGATTAATCATCGAATTGATTTTATTTATAGAAATTCTTTAGGATATTGTAAGAAAATAGTCTCATAATACTCTTTGTTGAATGAATGATTTTTCTTCTCGTCATGAATAGTATATATAGATATTTTAAAAAAAATATGTTGTCTGTACTATTTTGTGTTGAAGTGTATACGTGTTTATTTGTCTCAATGTGTGCAGGCTTTGAATAAACAAAATACATATTGCGTTGAGTGATTTGTACACCTGCATTTTCTGCAAACGCGTTATTATGCATTTTTCTTTCACTCGGCAACTGACGCATGAGCACCTTGCTTTCTCTTTTTTGCCTTAGAATTACAGTTCAATGACTTTAACCTTCAGCAGTTGTCAAAATTATTGAACCAATTATTAACATCAATAAAATACATAATTATAACTTTTCAAAACCTACAGTAAAATTTTTTAGTAAATAAACTTCGAATTTTGATACATTAAATATTTTTTTATGATAATTTCTAATTTTTAATTTCTAAAATTATAATATTAAAATTAAAAATAAATATTTCTATTTCATTGATTACTCCTTTCTTAATTTTAAAATGTTTTTCAATGCTATTATAATATTTTGAAAGCATATAGGATGCATTAAAAGAATTAAAGTTTGAAATATATCTAGATAGATGTTATATTTATTATAAAATAAATGAAAAATAATTTTATTTATTTATTTTTTTTTTCAGAACAAATTGAATTATGATTCATTAAGAAAATAAGTTTTAAGATGAAATTAAAATTTGTATTATCTATACTTTTGAAGCAAATATTATGAAATTATTAAAATTATTCATCATTTTCAAATTTATTATTCATTTTTATAGATATTTAATTTTTTTTACATTTTTAATAAGAAAAATGTAACTCAAAACAAATTATAAAGTAATTCTATAATGAAATATTTTTATTTTTGTAATAATATTTTATTGATTAATAAATTAATAACAAATTGGAAATCTGCTTTCTATCTTTAAAAAAAAAAATTTATGTTATATATTTAAAAAAAAAATCATAAGTTTTTTAAATTGTCAACAAGTGTTAAAAAATAAATTTTTATGATTATATTCAATATTTAATTTTCTTCTTTTTTTATATATCTATCAAGTATTTTTTCACTTGGATAATCAGGTACAGATAATTCTCGAAAACCTTCTTCATCAACAAAACAGATTTCATGACCATCCTAAAAATAAAAATAAATTAATAAAAATACTTTAGCGACATATTTAAAAATAAATATTTTTAATCTCTTACAGGATCAGCTAAAATGATAACTGTCACAGTTGCTTTTCCTGGTGTATCAAGACTTATCAAATCTTTTAAAATTTTATTCTTGCTATCTACAATTTTTTGACGAATAATTTCTTGTTCTGCTTTTGGTACAGCAAATGCAATACGTCCATAAGCTTCTGCATGATTTATTTCAGTACCTGTTAATGTAAAATATACATAAATTAGTTAATTATTAACGATGATAAGTTTTCAAAGTTAAGATTTAAGTTAAAATTGATAATGAAATTACCAATGTCTTTTAACTCAAGTTTTGCTTGATCTTTTCCATATCCTAAAACTGCTATTTTTTCATTTTCTTCAAATAATGTCATATCTAAAATATCTTTCCAATATGCAATACTGCCTTTGAGATTTGAACTTGATAAAGCAACTTTTAATACAGGATCTAAAAATAAAATATTACAGGATTTTGTCATCCAATCAAACATCATATTTGAAAACATATACTCATGTATATAGGAAAACATATACATAGGCATACCTTGATCAACAGGTTGTGGTTCATCAATAACATAGTATTTGTAGCCACCTGGAGCTTCTAAAACATGCTTTCCATCTTCTTGTTTGATTGGCCAATTATGTGTTTTAGCTCTTTCAATGACTTCCTTAGAACGAATTGTAATTCCTTGAAAATCATTACCAGATTCATAATGATTCACTCCATAGTTATAGGTCAATTCTATTACAAAGTGATTATCTTCTGGACCATAACCAATCATAGTTTTACTCCAACGATTTGCATAAGGCCTACAAAATATTTAACATACTTAATGCTTTTTAAATTACTTTATTTCATAGTTACATTTACCCATTGCAGGCAGCTTCACAGCCTTCAGAGAATTCTTCATGTCGAAGCACCTGAATCATTACAATAAATTAGCTAACATAAAGATAAAATTAAAATAAAAAATAAGTAAAGATCGACCTTCATTCCAAGAATTTCCCGATAAAATTTTGCTGTAAGTTTACGTTCACCAATTTTAAAAACAAAATGCAAAGCTCTTCCGTTAATCATTGTAGTAATTTTCTTATTCTTTGCTACTTAATACTTCCGTTGTATACTTTAATATTGGAACAGACAGATTTTTTATGCGATGAATCACTTGCACGAGCGCCTGAGATGCACTACCAACTAAGTACTAGGATTTTGCTTTTTCTTTACTTGTATACATTGCAAAAGCCGGTAATTAACCTGTACCAAGTCACTGTAGTTCGAGCATCTTATTGGTGTTCGCCATCGCTATCTGTAAGTCATATGATGGAACGTGTAATCTACGTAATCTGACCTTGAATTGATAGATTATTAAAGCATATATTTTGTACATTCTTTATAAAAAAAAATAATAAAAAAACACACATCTACATGAACTTAAATAAAATTACTTTAAAATTAAAAAATTTCATAATTTTTAAAACTGATTTACGAAATCATAAAGTAATTATAATCGTAAACCGCAACAAAATATATTGATAGGTGTACGATATAAGTATATTAAACAACTACAATATATAATATGTTATTAATAATCAAATTATGTATCTAAATAAATGAAAAAATATATTTATTAAAAAATAAAATGTCAATAAGTTAGATTTCTTCTTGCCGGTGTTTATGCCGGTCGTACACGCGTAGTTTGTTTTCTTTTTTAAAATTTTCATTCAAATTTCAAAAATTGGTAGGGAAATGTATTATTAACAAAATGTTCAAGTTTGATTTTTCTAAAAAGTATTCTAAGACAGGTAAATAAGGCTTTAAAAATAATTTTATTTATTTTAAGTTTATTTCTAAGGTTATCTCTTATTTTTAAAAACAATAATTATTTAATAGTATCTTTTAAATTTTAAATAACATTGTTTACAGAGGATGAAGAAAATCAAAATTGTGAAGTTAAAAATCAATTAAATTGGCTTCCAGCCAAAAAAATAAACATTCCACTGCAATATTTAATAAAAAATTGTGAACAAATAGAATATGTAAAATATTCACAATTTTTGGATTTGCCACTGAAACTTGTTAATTCCAAAAAAGTTGTCATAAAATTAACTGAAGAAAACTGTGAAAATATTATAGAAGCTGAATCACAACATTCTGATCTTCTACCAGCTAAATATGAAGGTTAATAAAGTAAAATTAAAATCTGTTTAATTATTAATTATTTATTTTGTAATCTAGGTGGATTGAAAATTTGGGAATGTAATTATGACTTAGGAAACTACTTGTTGACAGAAAATATTTCTCTTAGAGATAAAAAAGTTTTAGATTTAGGTTGTGGAGCTGGTATAATTGGTCTTATTGCTTTTTTAAGAGGATCAATTGTTCATTTTCAAGATTATGTAATTATAAATATATTTACTAAATTGATTATTTTATACACCTACATAATTTGATTTTAATTAAAAAATTTTATTTCAATTTAAATCAATAAAAGAATTAATTTTATTCCATAGAATGTTGAAGTAATTGAATCTGTTACTATTCCTAACATGCTTTTAAATAATAAAGATTATGATGTTGTAAAAGAAAAATGTGAATTTTTTAGTGGTGATTGGGAATCATTTATAAATTTAACAGAGAATGATAATACAAATTATATGTATGACTTTATTTTTACAAGTGAAACAATTTACAATTCAGATAATCACTATAAACTTTATCAAGTTTTTAAGCAAAGATTAAAAAAAAATGGAATTGGGTAATTATTGTCAGACCACAATTATTGAATATTTTATGATAGTTATGGATATAAATTTTACATTTTATATTATATTTTTCTAAAAACAGTTTTATTGCTGGTAAATCTTACTATTTTGGAGTTGGTGGTTGCATGCGTCAGTTTGAAGAACTTATATTAAGAGATGGAATATTCAATATAAAAGTAGTATGGAAAAGTACTGAAGGTAAATCTTATAATTGCTAGTTATTTATAATAAAAAAAATTAATTTCTAACTGTAATTATTTGTTTAAGGTGTTCAAAGAGAGATTTTAAAGTTAGAAAGAAATAATCTGTAATACATGCTTAATGTAAAAATATTTTTAATAGGAGTAAAAATATTTCAATTTGATTAAATTGCAGACATTATAATTTAATACTTAAGGTGAAAGTCTTTCATAAATCCAACCATCTTCTCCTTCATGAACTAAAATATTGTCTGGTTTTTCACCTGGATTTAACCTTCTAAATCTTATTCGATCATGGAGACGATCACTTTGTCCTTGCCAAAATTCAACTGATTTTGGAATGACTTTGTATCCTCCCCTATTTAGAAAAATAATTAAACCTAAGAAATCATTTTTTTTATTAAAGATCAGCATAGAAATGTAACTTTACCACCAATCAGGTCTTTTTACTTTATCGGGAAATTGTTTTTGTAATTTTTTTTCTTTTTCAATTAAAAACTCTCTATTTGGTATGATAGTACTTTGTTTACTAGACACAGATCCAATTTGACTGTAGTATGGACGACTATCAAAATATTTATCTGAATCTTCTGATGATGTTTTTTCTACGGTTCCTTCAATTCTGACCTGTGTATTAATTTTTTTAAGGTTTCCATTTATTTCATGTATTAAATTATATAACTTCTTTTAAAAATACCGTTCTTCTTAGAGGTTCCCAGAAAAATGTTAACGCAGCATTAGGATTTTGATCTAATTCTTGAGATTTTCGACTCCCGTAATTTGTATAAAATTTAAATCCATCTGTACCATAACCTTTTAATAACACAGGTCTTACAGAAGGAATGCCATCTCTAAGAAAATAAAATAATTAAATTAAACATTTTTTAAATTTAGCTTATTAAAATATAATCTATTTTTACTTAGTAGCAGTGCCTAGAAAAACAGCATTGGCTTCACCTATTTCTGGTGTATTAGATGCAATTTCAAACCAATATTTAAATTGTCCAAACGGTTCCTTACTGACTAAATGATCTTCTGTAAATGTTTCACTTTTATCTTTATAACGAATACGCATACCTGATAAAAAATAGTCAAAGATTAAAGATTTTAGTTAAAATTAAATAATCTGTTAAGGGAAAAAGTTAATAATTTAAATAAGTAAAAAGTTTGGCGAAGAAAATTTTAAAATTAAATTATCCTGTTTTATTATTTTAACTTCGTATAATGTATCTTTAAGCATATTGATAAAATAATTTGTAATTTATGTTGTTATACAAGGAATTTTTTTGAACTCTAAAGAAGATAAAGTAATTTGAAAAATTAATTTAAAAAAAAATTAAAAAAAACGGTGATTTAAAAAAAAAATTTAACTTAATTTTTTATATTACTATAAATTAAAATTTTTAAACCTGTAACATAAATGATAAATAATTTTTAATCGACTCTTAATCATATATTCACATTATTACAAAATTAACTTTAGTAATATTAAAGTATAAATATAAATTCTTTAAAAGCAGTTAATTTTAATTTTGATATGTGCAAAACATTCTCAATAAAATTAACATTTTATAATAACATATAAATAAAATAACTTTATTTACATTTTAACTTTCAATAAACATTCAATTAAAAATATACCTCCTATATCAACATTATATGCATGACTGTTACTAGAATCCTGCGTCTTACAAGACATTTTCCTGCAATTTGATCGTTGGCGAATGAAAATATTCGTAGTATTATAAGAACGCAATGATTGTTGAACTCTTACTGCCATCGACTCGCTCACAACCTACAAAAATATGAATTCAATGAAATAAAAAAATTTTACAAAAAGGGCATAATTAGCTCAGCTTAAAAATATTAAAAAATTAAACTGCTCAACTTTAAAAAAAAAAAAAAAATAATAATAAACATGTTGAAGATTAAAACTAAGATTACTCATTAAATATTAACTGTTTTATAATAAAAAAAATAATAATAAACTGCTCACAACTTAGTTCAAACTGCTTAGGTATTAAATAAACTAAAAAGTTATAAATTATATAATAAAAAAATTAATTTCATAAAACGACATTGTGACTTTTAAGATTTTATGCGCATGCGCAAGCTTAGAAAGAGCGGGAAACTTGTAAATTTTAAATTATATAAATAGATAAATAACACAGGTCAACAAAATTTAACTTATTTTTGGAAACTGAAATTCTAATATACTTTTCCGAAGGTTTTTGGTGCGCTGAATCCAAATCTGAGCGCAGAATTGCTGTATCGCGTTAAGTTTTTGAGCTATCCTAACCTAAAAGTGCAAAAAACGCTATTTTTCATCATATTTGTGAAAAGTTTTATCATAAAACTAATAAATGTAACTAAAAGTATAAGTCTTTTTCTTCAAAATTAATTTTTTATCGTCCCGATATCTTTTTTTTCACCGAGATATCGCAGTTTGAAATTTACGTGACCACTAGAAACCGTCCCTACCAGACCACAAGCAGGAAAACCCATTTACCGATTTATCTCCTAAAAACCACCCTTATCAAACCGCAAGCAGGTTAACCCAAGCCGCCGAAGCCGGGGAACGGCGAGTTTACTCGTTTAAATTTCATAAAAAAATTAAATGGAATACTGCAAGCGCGTTAATCCACGTGACCATCTACCCGCACGAATTTCAAACTGCGATATCTCAGTGAAAAAAAAGATATCGCGACGATTAAAAATTAATTTTAAAGGAAGACTTATACTTTCAGATGCACTTATTAGTTTTATGATATAACTTTTTATTGTCGCGTTATATAACCTCAAATATGAAGAAAAACAGCGTTTTTTGCATTTTTAGTTTAGGGTATCTCAAAATCTGACGTGATACAGCGATTCTACGCCCAGAATTGGATTCAGCGCATCAAAAACCTTTGGAAAAGTATATTAGAGTTTCAGTTTCCTGACCCTTATTGACCTGTGTAATTTAATTACATATGTACAAAAATAGAAGAGAATACAAAAAATTATCAAACAAGATTAATTTGAATATAAAAACATACTTTCTGTTATTAAAACACGAATACTATAAATGTAAAATAAGAATATAAATTTACATCTTTCGTAATTTGTTAAATAAAGCCATTGCATAGTAAAAAACCATTCTTTTTGATAGCGGACATTATCAAAATAACTCAGGCAAAAAAACGACTGTAGGCTGTGAGCGAGTCGGTGTACAATGTTAACTTTCCTTTGGCGTACACCGCCAACTTTTTCATTGGCGAACAGCACTCTTGCGCGTGCGTTGGAGTACTATACTCGATAGTAGTTCCATCTAGGAAGTGGCGAATATACTAAAAGAATGCTCGCCAACGAGTTGCCTACCTTTTTAATGTACATACAGAAATACTCTTCTATAAGCGTCTATTTTCTTTGCTAATATGCATTCATGGTTCAGTTACAAGGAGTTAGGACCTATAGCTGCTAGGTGTGACGGCGGCAGATCTTCAAATCAAATTAGAAAATGGCGCTGCACTTGTTAGTTGCAGCTCGTTACAAATAGGTTATGGATACTTGTTTAGGAAAATTATCGCAGTTCGTAAGTACAATCACTAAGTAAATAGTTGCGTCTTTTCACGGTGAGCTTTTACCACCCGTGCAAAAGGCTCTCGCTATGGCAGCAGAGGTTGCAGTTGCTACGGCAACGACATTTGAGGAACTCATTAACGACATAAAGATTTTACTCTGGGGATCCAATGTCAAAGAAGATGTTTTTCGCCGATGGGCTCAAGGTAAATGAGACAATTGACTGTTTGCCAATTTATCAATAACTTTTAACATCATTTTTTTTAAATTTTTTTTTCCATTCTTTAGGTTTTTACTTTAGTCCACACGAAAATTCAGCACTTATTCAGGCTGAGGGAGGACCATGCGCCGTCATAGCTCCACTTCAAGCATTTATTTTGAAGCGACTTCTTGATGAAAGTGATATGTCCATTTGGTATAACATTAAAACAGAAAAATGCAATGAATTGCTCATTAAAGCAATGACGGAGATTCTTGCACAAGCAGTGGATCCAATGAATGTAAAATATTCTATTTTACTTATTGACAAACCAAATAATATGGTCAATGGTGAAGTGCCTGAAGAATCAATGGATGTTGAACAAGTATTGCAAAATGATGAAAATATAGAAGGTGCAAATGTAGCACTCGTCAAACCAATGATAGAATCTAAAGTTTTTCATTCATTATTGAGGTATGTTAGTTATTTCGACTTATTTATAATAAATGTTATTAAATTTATTTTATATTAAGATTTACTTAATTAATGACAATTTTATTATTTGTATTTTAGGATTCATACATTAAATAGTATTGAAGAAGTTGAACGATTTCTTACTGAAAATATCGATATATTTAAGGAACAATTTGGTGTTTTATTATTGCTATATTCAGTCATATGTACAAAAGGAATACCTCAAATGCGATTAGAAATATCAGATTTAACCGATCCTTTGATTCATTCTACTTTTGGATATGGAAGTCAAAGTTTAATTAATTTAATGTTAAGTGGTCGTGCTGTAAGCAATGTATGGGATCATGATCAAGATGTTGGGGGACTCAGTGAGATTAAACTTTATTATTATTAAAATTAAATGTTGAAAATTGAACTGAAACTATTTTTTCATTACAGAATTGAAAGGTATAGATAAACAAAATGCTGTAGGTTTTTTAACTTTGCTAGAAACTTTAAGATACATCGAAGTTGGTACATTTCTTAAATCACCCTCTAACCCAGTTTGGGTATTAGGTTCTGAGACACACTTGACTGTTTTATTTTCTCAAGAAAAAAAATTAGTAAGTGCAGAAACACCTGCCGAACAAGCAAAACGTATTTTTAAAAAGTATGACAACGATGGAAACAATTTCATTCCAACAGATTCTTTGCAAAATGTATTAGCTGAACTTGGACTATTTTCTGATTCTGAATAGTAAGTGAACGAATTCGCGCTGTAAACAATGTCTGCTTATTTATTAAATTGTTTTAAAAAAAATGTTAAAATTATAAATCATCTTTTACAGTGTTGAAATAATGAAGAAAAAATTGGACAGACACAATGATGGCATTATTTTGCTCACTGCTTTTATGTATGAATTCTTTCCAGAAGAACCTCGTACTTATCCAGATACGTTCGTTTTGTACCATTATAATGGTTTACCAAGAAGTAATCCTGATAATCAAGTGAAATATCATAGAGGACAAGCAATTTTATTAGAAAGTACAGTAGATTCTATTTTAGATAGTAATCCTATGTTAACAGTACTACAAACTAAATGGCCAAGTATTGAAGTACAATGGGATTTGAACCAGAATCCTAGCATCAATTAATGAAAAATTCGTAATAGTGCAAAGAACTGATACACTAATAATTTAGTCAAGCGCTAAATATACAGGCGCTGATTTATTATCAGAGACTGACAAAAAATGTAAGAAAAATATTAATACTGATGCAGATATTAATCCTCGCTGGCCTTAAAAATCTCAGACCTTGCTCCAAAGATTTGGATAAACTATTTGGAGATTCGAGATTATCTATAGAAATCTAATGTTTCACGCTGAAACTTAATATTTAAGTTCCATAAGCGCTTACATTACAAAATTTGTGTTTTACTGACAATGTTACAAGTGTCTTTTAAAGGGCAATACTATAGATAGTTTGCTGCTTTAATTAAATAAAACTTTAAAGTACTTTTTTTGTGTAAGGTAATCTCAAAGATCTATTATGTAATTATTACTTATTCCAAAATAATGTTAAAAAATGTACAAAATACTGTGAATAATAGGTAAAAAAAAATAGTTTCTAGTATAAATTTGCATGATTTCAGAATTAATTTTTTTTATTTTATATATAAAATACTTCAAAGTTTATAGTTTTACTTTATAAAAGTTAATGTTTTATAATTACATCGCTATTTTTTTTTCAAATTATGGTCCACATTTTGAAATCTTGCATCAAATATTCTTCAAGAACTATGAGCAAATATGTAACGCTAAAATAAATCATCAGTTACCTAAACATAAATATTATTTATGTAATAAATCATTAATTAGATAAATAGTTACAAAAAATTTTTTAAAATATTCAGCACTTGAAAAAATCTATTAATATTTTATTTACAATTTAAAATATCAGTCTTGTAAAAATTCGAAGAAGTTATAATTTTTTTGTAGGTTTCGGAGTTAAAATTTTTTTTATACTATTTGTTAAAGGAAATCTGTGATTTGGTGTACATGTGGAATTCCAGTCATCTGTATTTAAAGAGAATACCATTGCACCTTTAAAACCACTAGATTTAATCCATGTTGCCTAAAAATTATCATTTCATTGTAAAAATCGGTAATTTTTGTACTCTATAATAATATTATATTAATTATCTATTTAAATAAAATAAGTTAATATACCTTATAAGTCACGCTAGAAGTATCATCATATGAAATCCATTCATTATTTTTGTATGTGTAAGGTACATGACTGTCATTAACAAACACTCTTATTGCTCCTGATTTCAAAAATTCACATACTTCAGAATATGAAACAAATCCAATTTTTCCTGTACTTCCATATCCACTAGCTGGTGCTTGCAATTTATGATTAGAAGGATTATATAATCTATAAGAGTGGCCGTATAATGGAATGCCTATAACAATTTTTTCTCTGGGCATTCCCTTTAATGCCCAATAATTAGCTGAGAAATTAACATTTAAAGAAGTTAAATATCCTGTTTCCAAAGATCGTGGATATAGAGGTGAATTCAAATCAGTTACTGGATAATACCATACATAAAAATGATAATCATAAGACATCAAATTTATAAAGTCAATATGTCTGTTACAAATAAAACAAAACATTAAATAAAAGCTATAATGAAAATATTCAAATTAAAATTATACTACAAACATTCAAATTACTTACTCAGAAAATTCTGGAACTACATAACTTTGATCAATTATAGCTTGCGGAGCTGCAACAGCTGCTGAAAGAATCAATTTTTGACCACTTCTATCAAATTCTTTTCTTAATTCATACACCAATTGTACAAAATGTATTTTTTGACGATCAGGTTTGTTAGCCCATCCCGGGAATTCCCAATCCAAATCTAATCCATCTAAATTCAAGATTTTTGTTGCATTTAAGACAGACCTAATAAATCTATTAACATATATTTGTATTATAAATTTGTAATAGTAATTCCAAAACTATATTGATTTAATGAATTTTTTAAATTAATTTACGTTTTTCTGTTAGCATGATTTAGCACCATTTCTGAAAAACCAGAGTCATTTTCAGCACCTCCAACACTAAGCATAACTTTTAAATTAGGTTCAAATTGTTTCAATTTTACTACATCTTGATAAATATT
Organism: Chalcis sispes; assembly: GCA_949987625.1. Classification (NCBI taxonomy): domain Eukaryota; kingdom Metazoa; phylum Arthropoda; class Insecta; order Hymenoptera; family Chalcididae; genus Chalcis; species Chalcis sispes. The sequence continues at coordinate 67,560,720 of OX465095.1, forward strand.
CAAATTATTTCCTAAATCAATTGTGCAGTTTACAATTGGAACAAACCCTATTATAATATGAGTACAAAGGTATGGATCTATATTATTTGGTAACAGTTTAGATGAATTAGCTTCATCTTTATTAATGACATAATAACATACAACAAAATGCCTAAAATGTTGAAAAATTATTTGTATATTTTTAAAAATTATCCAACATATTATTTAGTTAATAATGTAGAATTTTTCAAACTCACTCATCGATAGGTTTTATGGCGGCTTTATAAGTTGTAGAATTTGTGTTATTATGATTCCATATCCAATGCATCCACGATGGTACTTTGACATTGTTTACCAATTTCTCTTCTGCAATAGCAGTTTTAAAAAAATTATATACTAAAATACCGATCGCTGTAAATCCAAGGAAAAATATAACAATTATAACAATGACGTTGTAGCAGGAAAACCTAAAATTTAAATAAATATTCAATACGAGATTTTAAAATTCAATTGAAAATTTATCTCTTAGAATAATCAATTTTAAAGTTTAAAATCACTTTTGTTTTCCAGACAGTAAAGTGTAATCGGCTTCGGGCACAAAGACTTTATGAACCATTGAATCTATGAATTTCGTCTCTTGACTCTATTTCATACTATAATAGCACGGTGACAGAAAAACGCGAAATTTCTTTTAGCCTCCTGTTAGATTAGTCCTCGAGTTCAATAATTGATAACTATTAACACACACGATAATCACACAAAACAAGATAATGAAGATTATTTGCGATAAGATAATTTTGTCAATGCTGTTGCTTCATTTTGATGTTAAAGAGCTTACAGCTCAATCTACGATTCACGCGCAACTAACCATCCAGCAGATGCTTATTGTTCCGTCACTATCACAAATTCCATCGCATAGCACATTCTATGTACGTGTATACTTACAGCGTTACAGTTTATAGTGCGCAAGTGCAGCGTGGGGGTCGTCTGGCATGTACTAATAAGAAAGGTACTGTTATTGTCCATAGCTGCTGAATTAAATCAGCTTTGCACTTTTAAGTAATAGAGACTTCCAGACTTATATAAAGGACATATCTTATAAAGGATTATAATAAATATCATATTAAATTGATAATTATATTACTACATTTGAATGAAAAATAATAAAAAAATTCTCTTATGATTTTAAACATCTGACATAATAAATATTTATTATAAATTAGAAATAAAACCAACTGTACTTCTTATTAATTCACTGTGAACAGTGACTGGTTTCTCTTTAGTTGAACAAAAACTATTAATACGTAAAATAAATGCACTTGAAATTAATGAGAAATTGGAAATTAGTCTTTATATCTTCATAGACATTTAGTTTTAAATGCTGATTAATCTAAAATTAACATAATGTATCAATAATTATTGAAATTGTGTTGTTTTTATGAAATTCAAATCTTTATGTTGAAATTAATTATCTTTCTCAATTTCGACATAATAAAGTTATTAAAATTATTTAATACAAATCTGCTCGAATTTAAAATTGATTAAATTAAGTCTTGTATCATTTTAATATTAAAACATATAATTGAAGAAAAAATCATCATTTTATAGTAAAATTTCCACTTTTAACTATTAACGGTGTATTTCCCGAGGTATTAAACAGAGCAGAAAATGAAATTTTTTATATTTACAAAATCTATTTGATTTTCAGTTTTTGTTAACGAGAGACTTAAATAAAATGGATGTCGTATAATAAATTTTCTCATTCCATAATCCAAAGGTATTTTTGGAGAATTCCAAAAGGTAGATTAAAGCATAAAAGGCGCTTTATTCAAAAATAGAAAAGTTATTAAAACGGTTCGAGTCTTGAAGTAGACAGATGGTTTCTGTCATAAAGCAATTACACAGAAAATGTTTAATTGTCAACGTTGAACCACATGTTGAACCGCATTAATTCGGGATTCCCCCAAAGAATGGAAGAAATGGAAAATTCTATGCCGTACTTAATTCTTACATCCAAATTATCGTTGGTAACGATGGTAGAGATCTATACTACGAATATACTTACACAGGGGCTCTTTTTAAGATATAAGGTACGAACCCTGTAGCTTCGGATGAGCCTTCTGCGATTATTTTGTCAACCAATTTGATCAATGCTAATTTACTAGAGGAGGAGTCACGAGCTAGGGTTTAATTTATTACTAATTGTTCCTTTTTTCTTGTATACTGCATGCAAGGTAACTACAATTAATTGTTGCACGTGTTTACATTTATTGGATAATAATCGTAGGATTGTGATGGGTGTTCTGCTGATCAAAACAAATTATAGCAGCGTGGATTCGTTGTAATTTTGAAATATAATTATGAATGTATAAAGAAGAATCGAAATAAAATTATTAGGATGTTGTAAATAAAAATCAAGAGTCTGGCCTGTGTTACACGCCTGGCTGCGCTGATTTTTTTTTTTTTTGTTATTTTCTTTTGTGAAATGGAAAGTTACGGCAACGTTGGAGAATATTGCGCATGGTCAAAAAAAAAAAAAAAAAAACAGTTTTCCTAAAACTAGCACGTGTTATGCTGTTTACTCGAATTTCGATTTTCATGGCCTTTCTTTCGAGAGGTCGTAAAAATCGTTGAGTGGATTTACGTATATAAAAAAAATATAAAAAAAGGGATTTTAATTTCATGCGTGCAGTAAGGATACTCATGGTACGGATTACCGTCTTTAGTAATAGCTGGGGCGTCAAGTTATTAGGGAATTTAAAATTTTAAATATAGAGACTTTTGAACTGTCGGCTGGTAATTCTGGGGCCTCTTTGTTTCTCTATTACCAACCGCGTATGGTATATTTAAATAAATTATGCACAATATTTACAAGTACATTCAATATATATAAATGAATTATTTTTTGATTTGAGTATATATATATATATACTCAAATCAAAAAATAATTCATTTATATATTGAATGTACTTGTAAATATTGTGCATAGATAATTAATATTCTATGTAAATAATTCGCCATAATTTATGTATAACTATATACTAAAATATATTAAAAATTTATTTAAAACGTATTTATTGTACATTTAGGCATTATCTATTAAATTGCAAAAATTTACAATATTCTTTTTATAATGAAAATGAATATCTATATTTAAAAAATGTAAAAAAAATATAAATATTTAATGAGTGTAATATTTGCTATTTTTCAAACGAATAAAAAATTAAAATCCAAATGTATTCTCTCCAATTTGTACTTTTTAAATTAAAAAAAAATATTTTTATAATATAAATAATTGAACATTAAATAAAAATTTTTTGCTTACAAATAATATGAAAATAAAATTGTTTTTCTGGAGATTTTTTTTCCACTTTTTTTACTTCGAAATCATGAAGTTTTTCTAAATGTTCAAATAAATTAAGTTATAATGCTATTATATTTTTATGTACAAAGTTTACGAATCATAAAGAAATTTTTTTCTTCATCTTTTACAATCATCATTTAATAATAACTAATATGCGCACACAAGTGATATTTATTAGTTTTACGTCATTATATTAAGTTACGGATTTTTATTTTTAGGATGTGACATACACCTTTTTTATGTATTATAATGCATTAAATCAATAATTTAATTTTTCAAACAAATTTTTAAAAAGCTGAACATTACATATTAAAATAAATGTAATAAAATAATAAATTTTCTATAAATTTGTACACTTATGTGCATGCGTTTCTTTTATGATATCTTAAAACTAAATTTTTCAAAAGTATGATTCCTTTTTTATTGTAAATTTCTTCCTTGTTGAAATTTGGCATTTATAAACGAAGGTAATATTAATTAAGTACTTTTTTAAAATTTGATTCTAAAAAATCAAATACTAATAATACTTAATTAAAAATTAAGTGAAAAAAAATTAAAATTAGATTAACAACTTGAAAGACGATAAAATATAAGTCTATACTTATTTTTATTACATATATATGATGAAATATTAATTTAAAAAAGGTTTACATTTTTTTAATTAATATAGAATTTTCATATTCGTATATAATTTAAAAAAAATTGTAATTACAAATTAAATATATTTTTAACTTTTTTCAATCAAAATTGCTTTGAAGGTTGAACAAATTATGTACTGTTATTTACGTAAATTTTATTATTTCTTAGGTAAAATGTTTTGATATTTAATTAAAACATTTTTTCTTTTATTTTTGGAGAAAAATGATTCAAGCTTTTATAACTTTTTCTATATTTAAGCATTAATGTTTTTTTTACAATTATTGTTATATTCTCATTATAAAGATTGCAGTATACCTTTTACTTTTCGTTATATTAATTTACTGTTTGATTATTCAATTAAAAAATATAAATGTTTAACTTTCTTATTTTATTATTTTTTTAATAATATTTTTGATTTAATAATAAGTTATTATTAAAGATAATTTAAAAATAGCTGAAGATATTACGAGTAATATTGAAAAATTATAAAAAATTTATTTTTATAATCAATTCTATTCCGTGATAGAAAACATATTAATTTGCGGGCTTACGTTCCAAAATAAGTACAGTCTTTATATAATATTCAAAAAAAATTATAGAAATTTAAAAAGAAAACTATTCGCATATCAGATGGTTTTATAATTTTGCGCATAATAAAAATGGTTAAATATTATTAAAATCCATCAGTTTAAATATAATTTACGAACATTACATACTGCAACCGATAGAAAAGGAGAAAGTTCATCCAAGTTAAAAGAACACAGAAAAAAATCAAAGAATGGGAAAAGTGTGAAAAATAGAAGTCTCGTAATAAATCGCACATTGCAATTTGCAACGTAGTTGAATATAGTCAAAAAATTTTAACTGGTGGGAATGAGTAAATCACTAAAATGAACAGTGGCGACCTCTCTTTAGCATAATCAGTTTTCTTGCCTTACAGGTATTACACAAACGTTTAAAGCGCGTACGTGTTCATTTGTGACAGCACGAAACTACGAGACTATACTAAGAAGTGATACTCGAGCCTACGTGAATGCGTGATTTTTTCGTTCTTGGATTGCGCGATACTAATTTTGTGAGAGCGTGTCACTCTCTACTGTTGATTCTCTCTTTTTCTCTCGTGTGTCAGTTTTCTTGGTCGCAGCATACACGTCCACATCGCTATCGTGCGCTGTATTTCATTCTTTCTACAGCCTCCTCCTCACTGTTGTGATTGTGAGCGAGGACGGCTTCTGGACGTCAGCAGCAACTTTACTCCAAGGAAAGATAACATGGTATGGAGTTCGGTGTTAAGTCTCATGCAAAACTAGATTGAATTTCACTGCCTCGGCAGAGGATCGTGTTAAAATAAACGAGAAAGAAGAAAAAGGAATAAATCAAAAGACAAGACACTGTGGAATTCTAGTAAAGACAATTGAAATTTGCTCTTTTATTAAAAAGAAAACAAGCAGGCTTATTCTTAGTCGAGAGTGACGCGTCCGACATTTTTTATAGATTATACCTACTTAAACTGCCGTATAAAACGCTCTTAAATCGTGCTATTCAATCGACAATTTTGAAAACCGCGAATAGAAGTGCACAAATATCGATAACAAAAGTAAGCCTGTGGTCTAGTAACGTATTTTAGTGGAGGACCCGTAGAACTCGTTTACGTCGTCCAATTCGCGCCAAAAATATCAACATTGTATTCCCACTTTCTTATAATTGTACACCTTTACAAACGTGTTTACATATGCGTATGTGTATATGCAATTGATAAGAGCGAAGTTGTATCGTGGCTGTGGAATTTGAAACGAAGAGACTAAAAAAGGACCAATAAACAATGGAAACCCTTGAAAAGAGTCGCATGTGCAGATTATGTGGTAAACAGACAGGAATAGCCATTGATATCTTTGATAATAATGAGAATCACGTACGGAAGATCAATGCTATTTTGCCGATTTTGGTGAGCTGTTCATTGCTTTTAAAAAACACAGTTTTTTTCTTTTTCAATTAATAATTATAATTAATTATAAATAAAAAGTAATTATTTATTTAAATATATTCTTTATTTAAAAACAACGTATTAATATTTCAAAAATTAATTATAATATACTAAATAATAAAATATAAATTTTTATACTAAATCTATAATGTCTATCTTTTAATGTATTTGATTGCTTCTATTACTTTGTTACTATTTTAATTTTAAATATATAGTTTTTTGTTTTTAAATACTTTTAACAAAATATTGACTCATGAATCAATCGATAATTCTTACTTCATACGAATATAAACAGAACATTAATATAATATTACTGATATTAAACTGTCAAAATTAAAATTTTTTGATTATTCAACATTTATAATTATAATGTTTTATAAATTAAAAAAAATGATTTTAATTGTAACTTTGTTATAGGTACATGAAATGGATTTGTTACCGAAACAAATGTGCCACCGTTGCAGTTATAAACTTGAAGAATTTTATAATTTTTACATGGACTGTGCAAAGACCGATACTGAACTTAAAAGTCAATTATCTTGGATGAAAAAAGAAAATCTAGAAGAAAAAATAATTACTCCTATGGTGAAAATGAATAGATTTAAAATTAAAACAGAACCTCTAAATAACAGTGATTTTATTGATTCTAATGTGCTTGAACATATTAGTGATAACTCATTATTCTTTCCTGTAAATGTTTTACAAAAAAATTTTGAATCAAATTCAAGTCAAATGGTATCATGTTCACAATGTCTTTGCAATAGAAGTATTAAAGTAAATAAAAAAACGCAAAAAGAGGTAAAAGTTTCTTTAAAAATAGAATCAGAAAAACAAGCACATAATTCTAATTTAAATTCTATTGCTAATAAAAAGAATGAATTTAATAAATCGATTAGCACAAATAAAAATTGTACTCTTAATGAGAACATATATGAAGATAATTTAAAAGAAAAGAGTCTGAAAGAAATTCCTATAGTAAATCTTGATATTGAACCTATTATATTTGACAGTGCAAATAATACTAATTTTTCAAAATCAAAACAATTAAACAGAGAACTGAGACCTAGAAAAAGTTCTGTAGATTATATGGGGCAAAAGAAAAAAGCAATAGATTTAAATTTAAAAGCAAAATTCAAAAGTAAATTGAATATGCTTGATCCTGGTTTAGTTACACCTATTGACATAAAAGTATACCAAAATAATTCAATTCACAGTACACCAATTATTAAATTAGAAAAAGTTGATGACGCCATTAAAAATTTAAGGACACATAAAAATTTAGAAGAGTTCAATAGAAGGATAAAAGAATTTCAAAACAAAACACATAAAAATCAAAATTCAGGTAGAAAAAGTTTACAGAAAGAGATTCAAAGAAGAAAAAGCTTACAAAAAGAAGAAAATCAGAATAAAAAAATGCTGCAAAATGGAGAAAATATGAATCCTAAAAGTTCATCGAGAAATGAAAATAGAAAAAGTTTACAAAAGGAAGAAATTCAAAATAGATCAAGTTTACAAATAAATATAAATAGAAGTGAAATGATTGTAGAAGAAAGTAAAAAAATCGAAGAAAATTTACAATTAAATACAAAAAACCATCCATATGAAAATACTGTAAATATTGCAGATATAAAAATAAAACAGGAAGTAATAAATAAAACTATAGAGATTAATGAATCTTTAGAGCAACCATTACAAAAGAAAGTTTTTGAAATAAATTCTTTTAAAGATCGGAAATTATCAAAACATATTGATAAACTACCTTTATGTGCTGTTGTGAAATTAGAAAAAGATTATACGTGCAATGTAGATTATCCAAGGATTAAAATTAAAAGACACATAGCTGTAGGGAATTGTTTAAACTCAGAAAGTGGTGCTACAGAAGTTCCAGAAAAACAAAAAAGTATTCTTAAGTTAGATTTAAATAGGTCAATAACAAATAATGAAAAAAATTTTTCGGTAAAAAATTTAAGGAGTAAAGAGAAAAAAATAAAAATTAACAGCAATAATGAAAGATTAGAAAAATCGTCAAAAAAAAAAAGCAAACAATTACATTTTGTTAATAATAAACAAACGGCATCAGAAAAAGGCTTGATCTTATCGCAAACTGATCTTAAATATTATTGTGAAGAGTGTGATACCTGCTTCCAAAATAGAGAGTTGTATAAATTACATCCTTGTTATCAAAAGTAAACACTACCAATGACTGTAAGACTAAATAATTTTAAACTAAAATTAGTTTTTTTTGTAAAATTTAAGTATAAAATCAAATTATATGACGTTTAGTTAATTGTAGTGTTAATAGAACATATTGTCAAAAATACCTATTGATCATGTTCAATTAATATTACACTGAATCTTGTTTGTAATATAATAGCACTTAATCTCTATTATGAGCAAAGGTAATTCAACACTTTTTTATAAAAAGCATTTTTTGACAATTCAAGTGCTATATTGGCTTTAAGTAACCCAATAATTTATGAAAAGAAAAAAAAAAGAAAATGTATTTTAAATAAATAAGAAAAATATGTGTTTATAAAAAATGATCTTATAAGATGAATTGCACAGTTGATTTTTAATTTAATAATTTAACATTTTTTATAAACAAAATATACATTATTTTATATATTATGAAACTATTTTATTATTAAATATTGATTAAAGGCACAGAATTACTGTGATATTTAAAACTAGTAATAGGTACAGTTAAAGGAAACTTATCTATTAAAAAATTGAATTTAAATATCTTTAAAGTTAACTTATTTCCATTAAGTTACTTTAAGATTCATAATGTTAAAAATTTTTTAATAAATGTTAATTTCCAATTTAATTTCAAAATTATCATTTTCTATTCATAATCAGCTTTTTATATTACTTTTCTTATAATTTTAAATTTCAAAATATGGATTACTTTATAATTTTTTATAAATTTTGATGTAAATATATATTTTTCATATAAAATTTGCAAATTTGTTATTTTTTTTAAATATATATTAAATATTTGAAAAATATGGAAATAATTTTTAATAAAACATTTTTTATTTTTTAATTATGTAACTCAATAAAGTGTCAAATTGTTACATCGACAATAAGTAATGTCGCATAGTCATGGTTATTTTGACTCAGATTGTACAAAGGCATCTTCGTTCTCTTGTGCTTTCCATTTTTTAACACATCTTCACAGGAAGCAGCTATCAGAGCACTTTTCTTACAGAGATAAGTGCTTCACTCTAGATTATCCAGAGTATTTGTAGCAGTTTGTTGCTTTCGGCCTCATAGCCGTCTCTTTCCCTTCTTATTTTAAGGGGAAGAGAAAAGAGCAACAAGATGGGAAATTACAGTTGAATATTTTCATACATGCTACCTACGCACATTAAATCCTTTGGTTCCATCTGGTCCTGTTGGCAACCTTGTAATATTTACTGGTAAATTACTTCCACTAGCTACTAAAGTTTTACCTTGTATCCTATTAACTTCTGGTACTAATTTTTCTTCAGGACTTTTCTCTTCGCCTAATATTCGTTTTCTTGCTTCAGCATATTCTTGTTCCCTCTAATTTAAATATAATATATTTAATTGACTTAGATAAATCCTATATGCTACACAATTTTAGATTAAAATATGTAAATGAACCTGTTTCAAAGATTTAATTGGTTGCTTTGGTTTATCTCCATTTAACAATGACCCATCAGTTTGTGAATTTCTATCTGGTCTCTTCAATATTTTTACTGTAGGCCTTGGTGGATATTGAGATCTCATCCTATCGTCGCCTAAGATAATAATTCTTGTATCAGCATTGCGGTCTTTGCTGTAAATTTAAAAAAAGCACTTTAAAAAATATTTTTTAAATATTTTACTAAAGTTATGAAAAAGCACATACTTTTTCGTTTCGTCTTCAAATTCATCAGAATTCACTTCGAGAGCTTTGAGCTTTTTATCGAGAGCCTTAAAAATAAAATGTAAATTATGATATGGAATTTTAGCCATGTTATTTCTAGCAAGATTGAATAACAGATTTAAAGTGAAAGTATGATATAGGAGCTGAATTATTATAAGAAAAAAACATGCCATATAAAAAATTCGTTTATTATTTTCTTTTATAGTTCAAATTTTAATAACTTATATAATTACGATTTCTTTTATAAATTGTAATAAATCATATGGATATATGATCGAAAGTTCATTCAACTTTGACAAAATTTCGACACTACCGTGGTGGGAAATGAGAATAATTTGCTTTAAGGTTAAGTTGAATTGGCTGGGAATTTTCACTATTGTTAGTACTCAGTTATCACGAATAATTTTGTAATCGTACAAACTTACACCTGACTCTTCCATCTCCTCCCAACTCTCAAAGACATCGTCGACGGCCGACATGCCTTATAGAAAGAAAAAACACTTTGGGCAGGACGGACAGATACGATGCCTCGGAATTAACTAGAGAAAATTATCGTAGTCGACGACGAACAAACGGTCGACGAAAGAGAAAAGAGAGAGGCCATACACTGAATTATACACTCTCTCTTTCAACACGGCTTTACCAACGCACACGGTGTTCATTGATTTATAAGCGAGGATTTCAGCATAGTTGAACACCCACGTTAGAATATAATTATAATATTAAATATTTAAAAAATAAAATTTACAATAATAAATCGCATAACTTACGTTATAAAACTATTTTTGAAATAAAATTTAATAAGTGATATTTTAATAATAAAAATAAAAATAAATAAATTATTTAGTCTATTCATTTTATCTATTTTTAAAATAATCAATATTTATAATTAAAAATTGAATATTACTCAAAAATGATATATATTTATTTACGGTTTAAAATATAATTAAATTCAAACAAACATTCATATTTTATATAAAATTATTAAAATTGATGTCTGAAACAATTTAAATAACAAAGTTGGCAGAACGAGGAAAAGGTGTTGATTTATCAACTCCACCGGTATTGTCGTCATATGTTCGAATCAAAGGAAAAAAATCGCACTGACGGAATAGGTTCGACTTTCGTAACTTTTTTTCATTTTTTATCATTAGAGATGATAGATATAAAATTTGTATGCAGATGATACAAATTAAAATACTACATCTGTTGTTAAGTTAAAAAAGAAAATATATATTTATATTATTTGTACACACAATATTTTATTGTCAAAATGACGGACATCGAATGGTAATTTATATTTAATGTTGCACTTATTAGACTCAAAAACTTGCAAAATTTTTATGGCAAATTTTAATTAGATTTTTTGATAATATAGTAGTAAAGAAATATATTTGGTATTACTTTCTCTGCTTTTGTGCAGGATTGCAAGGCCAATTGATTATGAAGTTAGAACTTTAAATTTAGAGGAAGCAAATGATCATCCACTTAAACCAGTTACTGTAACGGTAAATAATATTTATTGTAAAAAATTCAGTTATTATTATATAATACTTATTTACTGAATTTAAAGATGGTAGATGGAAGAAGTGGAATTAGACGTGGTACTTTGCGAAGTGCAACTAGTACCAGTTCTACTAGAACTCCAACTCCTACACAAACAGTTCCTGTTAATATTGGTTCCTTAGGAGATCCATTATCAAGTCATTCATCTTTAGATGGCTCAGATCCTTTAACTCAATTTGTTAAAGAAGAAATGGATCCTCTTTCTAAAATGGCATCAGATGAAGTGAATTTAAAAAATTTTAAATAAATAACTATTTTTATTTTTTCTTTATTTTATTAAAATATAAAATCTATATTGTATTTTAAAATATTTTAGTGGGATTATTCAGCAAATGCTACAGCAATAGGTCGAAAAATAAAAGACAAAATAGATGAGGGTGTTGAACCTTGGGCATCAAGACGAGCCGTTGTACTCAATAAATATACAACTTTAGAAAAATTATCTATAGTTACAAGTTTTTTACCTGGTGGAGAAAAAGGTATGTAAATTAAGAATTATTGTAAATTCAATAGATATAATATAGTACATATAGATGTAATAAATGTAAACATTTTTCATAGTAATAATGAAAGTGCAACCAAGTGGATCATTAGTTGATAAAGTAAAAACAAGATTAGAACAATTAGATGATTTTGAAGATGGCTCGGTTAGACAAATGCATGGTCTAACACAACAAGAATACATGGCTCGAATTGAACAATTAAACAATGAATTAGTTCATGCATGGCATTCTGATCATCGTGTTAAAGCTTTAAAAATTACTATCCAAGTATTTCAAAATAATATTTGTTAAATGTAATCAAATATAAAAAATTATACATTTAATAATTACTTTTTAGTGTGCAAAACTTTTAGTAGATACATCAGTAATATCATTTTATCCAAGCAAATATGTGCTTGTAACAGACATTTTAGATATATTTGGAAAATTAGTGTATGAAAGATTAAAAATTAAAGCAGAATATATTAAGTAAGATGGTTCAATAGTTTTATAATAGAATTTCATGAATTGAAAATTTTAAACTTTATTTTTTAATAGACCAGGGAGTAAAACACCAACAAGCTTACCAGATAATTTTACTCCAGACATGGTGCCAGAAAATGCAAAAGAAACTTGTCAAAATTGGTTTTATAAAATTGCATCAATAAGAGAACTAGTTCCAAGACTTTATGTTGAAATGGCAATTATCAAATCATACAGTTTTTTAACAATCAGGTAATTTAAAAAAGTTTCATTTTAATCTTTTTGTGTATTCGATTCTTTTTATTAAAATTCTTGATAAATATTCGGAATTGTTACTGCTGCTGGTTATTGCCAATAACTCAAGTTTGATTTTAGTGGGAGTAGCAATTTCGAATATTTGCCAAATTCTTTAATTATTATATTATTATACCTTTAATTATTATTATTTATATTTAAAATTTTATAAAATAGCGAATTCAATTTAGTATTGATGCGTATAACGAGAATGATTCGAGGGATTGGTGATCCTTTAGTAGCTGTATATGCTAGATGTTATTTATGTCGTGTAGGTTTTGCTCTAAAAACTACTGATCTTGAATTTGTGAAAGAAAACTTTTATGATTTTCTTTTCACTTATCGACAACTTTTTTCACAGTCAGTGAAATCTGATTTACTTAAACAAAATCTTTGCTTACATTCCTATTTAAACCTTTATACACCAGCTTTAGATTGGATTTTACAAGTTTTAGCTGTAACAGCATCTGAAAATCTATTGACGGAAATTTTTAATCGATGTAAACAGCAATCTAATAGGTAAATTATATAAAGTTCTATATTATTTAAAAGTCTAATAAAAAAAGTTGATGAAAAATAATTTTTTCCAGTGGATTACTTTTGAATATAATTTTAACTGCTTTTAAACCAATGTATATAGCTTCTCATTCAATGGAATTTGTTAATTTAATAGAAACATGTCAAGATAATGGTAGTAAATTTAAACTTACAGTATTAAAATAAATATAAAAACCAACTTAACTAAATACAAAAATCAATTTAAATAAAAAAATAATTTTGTTTTCCATTTGTAGGATATCCACAATATCATTTATACAGAAGTTTAGGTGAATGTTTAATACGAGAATCTCCACCAAAAGAAGAGTGCCAAACTATTTTGAATACTGTCTGGAAATACATGAAAAATTTAAAAGATTCTACAAGATTTATGCATGTCATGGAAGTATGGATTCAGTTCACTGCTATTCATTTTTCCGTAAGCAAATTCTAATTTTTTGAAACTTTAAATTAAATAAAAATCAACTTAAAAATATTAATTATATATTATTTAAAAGGCAAGTGAAATTAATTTATTTTTGGGTGAAATAATAAGTCATTTAGGTCCAAGTAGGACTTTTGAATTTTTTTATCCACAATTGCAAAATATAGCTGAAAAAATTATTGCCCTTACTCAAGATTTTGATTCTCTATTGACAATGGTTAGTGTAATTTTTTTATATATTTTCAAAATATTATATAACTTTGTATAATTTTATAAATTATATTGTTTAATAATAATTTTTAGGACAATTTTTTGCCATTAATAGATTTGTTTCAAAAAGAAAGCATTAAAGTAGAAGTATGTAAGACAGTTGTAGAGGGTATTAGTAAACAAAATAGTCCAATTGTAGATACAATAATGATAAATGCTCTTATGTTTATTATGAGAATAATGCATGATTCGGTCAGGTACATTTTTTTAATAACATTAATTTTAATAGACCTATATGTACAATTAATACATTTTGACATATATTACAGTGCACTTACAGTTGAAGATGAAAAGAGACAGATTGGGCAATTGATTTGCAGTCTCATTCAAAGAGTAGATTATGGTCGAGATTTTGAAAAGCAATTGAATTTTTACGTGGAAGCTCGAGCTGCTTTTCATAATCTTGATGTTGTACACATACAACTTGTACAGGTATCAGAAAAATGATTCAAGAATGTATAGTATAGTTTTTATAAAATAATTTAATTTTTTACTTTTTGTCGTAGTGTGTAAATAGATTATCAATTGATACTAGAAAAATTGTTCGAGGTCATCATACTAGAAGAACATCGGCTTTTGTTCGAGCTTGTGCTGCATTCTGTTTCATTACAATTCCTTCTCTAACTTTAGTTTATACAAGACTTCAACTATATTTGTTGTCTGGGCAAGTAGCTCTACTCAATCAATGTTATGGTCAAGGTAAATTCATTTTATCAAGATAAATAATATAATTTTATTTATTTTATCATATGAATGTCGTTATTTATTTTAACAAATTATTTGAGCAGCTGATGCTTGCTTTAAGGCCGCCTTAAGCTTAGTACCAGAAATGCCAAAAGTTTTAGAAATTGATGGACGAAATAAGAATTCAGAACCATACTTGCTATCTTATCTTTCAAACTTTCTTTCTACTCTTCTCATAGTTCCGGTATAAAATATTTAAATTAAATGTTTAACTAATTTAATTTAATGCAAATAAGATATAATATTAAAAAAAAAGCAAAACATTGAAAATTTATTTCATTTATTATATTATATATTATCAGGATAGTCCAGAAAATGGAGTATTGTATTTAATGAGGGGTCTTCTTAATGCAATCCAACGCTGTTTTGACGAAAGTACCATGACAAGATCACATTTATATTTAAGAGTACTTGATCTTTTATCTACTGTTACGCAAGAAAATTATCCTTATCACATCGACAAGGTATTTATTTTTTGCATATATCATATTTTGTATAGTCATGTTATATAATTTATCATTAAATAAAATAATAGGTTGATTCCAATGATAAACTTTATGGTTCTGATAAAAAATTTATCAATGAAGTGAATAATATATATTCAAAAGTCTTGGGAGAACTACTGAATCATCTAAAATATTTAGGCGCTAGTGATAAACAATCTGCTCTTGCACTCGAATTATTTATTCATATGATTATAAGAGCAAATTTGGCAAAACCACCATTATCTAACATTGCTGTAAATTTATGGAATTTATCTCAAAAACATGGTATCGCGGATTCTAAATTGAGAGTAAGCAACTTAATAAACAAAATAGGTATTTTTTATATATCTTTAAAGAATGTTAAATATTACTAATTATTTTTAATTGTTTTGTAGATGAAAATATTAGAATATATGATACGAAAGAGTCAATTGCCACAATTTCAACATTTTAGTGAAATACTCAAGCAAATTTCTAAATAAGAGGGAATTCTTAGTCTGATATTTATATGTTATGAATTGAAATAATGAAGATTTCCCTAAAGGACCAGTATTATATAAATACACCGCGATGATAAAATATTTAAATTGTTTATATATTGCGAAAAAAATTATAAATACATTATTTGCGATAAGCAATTTTTGTACATTAAAAAATTGATAATGCTGAGGTAAGAAAAATTGTAAATTGTATCTTTATAAGAAATATAGACTGGATATCCAGTAAAAATATAAAAATTGCATTCATTGTTACATTATACATCAAAGACTCATAATATAATAAAATTTATAATTTTTCGCATGAATACTAATACAAAAACATTTTAATAATAAAAAACATCATAATATACAATAAAAAATCAAATTGTCCTAACGCTGATTTAATAAAAATACTTTTGACTTAAATGCAAATAAAAAATGGAGTAATGTAAATTTGCCTATTGAACTTCATACTTATGTTGCTGTATAAAAATAAAATCCTGCAAATTTCCATCTATTTGTCTGTTGTTAGGCTATTATCGTTATTACTTTATATAAATTTTAATGGAAGACTCTTGATTTTTATTACTGTTGTATACGCTTTTATATCACACTTATTCCTTTAGTATGGAACGTAAATTATCCAGGAATATATTTGCGTGATATTCTGTAAAAGTAAGTGCTGGCCTAAGCCGAATTGCATTATTTCCACAACCACCGGCTTGAATACCTGAAATAACAATTAAAATATATATTAAAGTTGACTAAAAGAGTGCACCAATGTTTAATTTTGTGCAAAAGAATAAATTTAACATGCGATAATAAACTAAGCAATGAAATTTGTTAAATAATTATTTGCAGTTATTTTCTTTTAATGATCATATCATATATATTTTATTATTTACCTCTTTGCAATAGCTTTTTAATCGTTGCATCTCTGAGTTCAGAAGTAGCACAATTGAAAGCAATAAAAGTTCCACGACCGCGCGATGAATTTATCGTACTTGAGAATTCATTTTCTAATTTTTTCAAGTGTTCTAAAGTATAATTTCCAACTCGAGTTACTTTATCTAATAAATTTTCCTTTAATATTACGTCGACAATCGCCTCCAAAAGTATTAATTTACTAGGATCGCCCATCCACGTATTGAACACTCGGTATGATTGATTAGGTCTGAAAACGTAAATTGAAACATTACAACATTGAAGTTAGTAAGATTGATATCAATTTAGATTTTTTACTACGATCCACATCATAATTATCATTTTAAATAATTCTAAAATATGAAATGTCATTTAACTAAATTAAATATAATAATGCAATGCAACTATGTGTATGTCATCGTTTAAATATTGAATGTATATATTAAATAACAAATTTCGAAAAATAACTTGGAAAAACTAAATTCAAGCAACATATAGACATAAAATTTACTTCATATGTTCAAGATGATAGTAACCGCCTAGTTGCATCTTTTTGCTAAAAGTAACAATATCCGGTGGCGATTCAAAATTGAAATGTTCGTGACACCACATTTTTCCCGTGGGTCCACCCCCAGTTTGTACTTCGTCAATTAATAAGGCGCTTCCGTGCTAAACATTTGTATTTTCAATGTTTTAATTAAAAAATCTTAACATATAATATGTAAAGAAGAAAAAACAAAAAAAAAAAAAACAAAAAAAATTAGACAACCAACCTTTTTAGTTATTTGTTGAAGCTTTTGGAAAAAATAAGATGATCCGTGATTGTCACCACCTTCCGCTTGAATTGGTTCTACAATCACTCCTGCAACGGGAATTTTTTTTTCTTTCGCAAATTTCTCAAACAATTCATCTACCTAAAATTAAAAAAAAAAAAAAAAATTAAGTATTAAAAAAACAAAAAAAAAAAAAAAAAATTTTTATAAAATCTAGAAGTAAAATAGATAAAGAATAAATAAAAAATAAAATTGATGAAATGGAAATTTAGACTTTTTTTTTTCTTATTTTATTCAATTATTTGATAAAATTATTTCTGTTTTAATAAAATATATTATCGAATTCAAAAATGATAATAAATTAAAAAAGAATATTATAAAAGTAAAAGAAAATCTAAAATTATTCTTTTCATTTATCGGATAAGTTTGTCATTTATGCATTTAATCGATGTTTCCAAAGTTTAAAAAAACTATATAAATAAATTCAAAATATAAACTTTTTGATTTAACTGTTAAGTTGAGAGTTTTTATAATACAATGTTAACGTTTGAGACTTCAAAACAATCGCGTGGAGAATTTGTCATATATTGTATTCTTTTTCGAATTTGTCTTATTGGATTTTTTTTTTTTTTTTTTTTTTTTTTTGAAAGTAACACGCGAGCTAATTCGAAAAAGAATAAATCGTTCTTAATGTTTATTTACTTAAACTTTTGAAGTTCGATGCAGTAAAATGTAAATTTTTATTTTTTAAAATTATTCTAAGGTACAAAAAGAATATTTAAGTGTAGAGATATTGCTCGTTATACACATAAATTAAAGTAATGCAAAATACGTAGATACAAAAATTCATACCTTGTTCAAACATCGTTCGTCCTCTAGTTTATTTTCTCGCTCGTTACTTTCAAGCGGATACTTGTAACGGGGAAACGGTGCGATCGGCCAATCGAAGGCCGGCACATCCATTTTATGGATATATTTACTGTGCGTCGTTGATAACGAACCTAATGTCCTGCCATGGAAAGCCCCTGCGATAATAATTTAAAAAAAGCTGAACGCGTCAAATCGAGTTAGTTCCATTTAACATGTTAATTATTGAATTTTATATTTTTTAGTTGGCTAATTTTAATCCTAAGCTTGTATTTTCTTTGCAGTTGAAAAATTATGTATGCAAGCTGTAGGAAAATATTATTTTCAATAATCGCACATAGTTTATAGCTTAACATACTTTATAGGTCAATTCATTTTTCTATTCGAGCTTGTTTAAGCCGATTTATTTAACAATCATTGAACATGATTCGTATCAATTTCTATTTATTAAAAGGTATTGTTACGTTTTTCTGGTGACAATACTCGCTTAAATAATTAATTTTTCCTATTTCAACTTAGTGCATTGCAATACGAGCTATAATTGTTTTCAATGCACACTAATGCGTGTTACATTACAATTTTTGTTTTTTTTTTTCTTTTTTCCATTAATTAGAATTAAAAAAAATGTATATATCTGGCTGTGTAGAATAAAATTATAAATGAATACTAAAAATATTGTTCAAAATAATATTAATACAATTCATTTATTATTTTATATTATTTTTTCTATTAATTAAATAAACGAGCTATTTGGAATAATTTTTTTTAATATTATTAATGTTCGAAATGATTTGCTAGTACCTTAGAAACTACTAAATAATTAGTTTTACTGTTTGTAATGAATATAAATTCATTATTAGGTTTATTAATTGTTATTAAATTACTACACTTTTAAATTGTATTTAATAAGTTTTCACGAATTTAAAAATAAAATTGACTTGTATTCGAGGGAATTTAAAGTTCTCGATTCGTTTAAGGTTACTAGAACGTGACTGTATTGTATTGAATTTTAAAATTTCAATGAAACAAACGATTAATTTTTTTTAGCAAGTTGAGAAAAATATACTTTTGTTTTTCATTATCTGCTGTTGTAATTCTCTGTAAGCTTCAGTCTAAGTATAGATGCAATATGTTTGTATAAATCGTTGAAATATTTAATTTTGTAATAATATTAACAATACTAATATACCTTCAAACGACATGATCGAATATCGCGGAGATCCAGGCGTTTGATTAATCATGCAGCTTTCCATTTCTTCTTTGGTAAAGGGTGCACCGTGCCTCTTCTTTTCCGCGTACGATAGGAACATATTTTTAAACGCATTTTCATTTGAGCACGAGCCGCACATCATTGTTGTTATGTACGAAAAACCAGGAGGCGCTACCTTTTGATTTAACGATTGCAAATGTAAAAAATAATATTTATGTAAAATTTACTTTTAGACATTTTTAACACTAGATTTATTGAAAAATGTCATTTTGATTACTTTTTAATTTTGCTTGGAAAAAAATATATATGTATAACGCATACACTTTATTTAGAATATTTGAAACTTTGCATACACGATATAAATGGATTTATTAATAATTTTATTTACCTTCTCCTCTTTTTGTCAAAATAATATATAGTTTCAGTCTTTCTAGTGTTAAATCTTATTTTATCTGTTAATAAAAATATACTTACTCCTTTTCTAAGTAATACTTTTTTCAATTTATCGGGCCAGTCACGATTTGGAAAAACACCGAGAGCCGGACGATTTGCCATTATTTTCTAAAAAGTTTTAATTAATTTTTTTAAATTTTGAACAACCTGTTGAATGTAAAACACGATTAAAAGAAACAAATTTAATAAAAAATTACGATAAATTAATATAAATGCCAAGCCGAAGAAAATAAAAATTTGTAAAAATAGAAAACCTGATTGTATGGATCACTAAGAGCGTTGAGCATAGCCGGATGATTGTATCCGAGCGGCATCGAGGATATCTGCATATAGACATCGAGAAGTAGATTACCATCGACGTCCGCAAGGTAATTGCCAGCTGATTTTTCGTAATCAGCGAATAGCTGTACAGAGGATGCCTGCTGCATCGCATTAAGCTCTCGATACAACTCTTGGCTACGGGGACCGGGAATTTTTCCGGCTACTACCGGGCCCTTCGGTTCGTTCGCCAATGGCTGCGTCGACATCGCTCGCTGTTGCTGCCAACGGGCGTTTCTCGCATCTCGGCCTGCGGTACATAATAATCGATGTTATTATAAAGATGGAGAGCGAGACAAAATTAATCGTTGGCGAATTCTTCAACCGCAAGAGAGAGAGAGAGAGAGAAAGAGAGAGAGAGAGAACCAAAAATCGCGTACGGGTGCGTGCAAACGTTTCGCCGTATGCTTTCTGATTTTTGATGATTGCGCGCCTCGCTCGCAAGGTGAACGGTATAACTACTGCAATCGCCGGTACAAAAAAATCGCTTCAACCGTCGTTTTCTTTATTAGGGTTACATAAATAGAACGGTTACAGCCACATAAATAGAACGGTCGACTTGTGGCTTTAAATTTTAAACGGGCATTGAATGAAGAAGGAAGACTACGAAAAATTTTTGATAATATATATTTATAAGAAGCAAAAATTTTAAATTCTGAAAGGTTTTTTTTTTTTTTTTTTATTTAACTTATATTGATTTCTTTCTTGACATTATTATGTATTTAATTTATCTTGAGATTGTGTTATTTAAATTATACATTTAAATTATTCGCTTATAAAAATATTAAGCGTATAAAAGTAATTTTAACGTAACATTTTTACAATAGTTGGTTAGTTCAAATTTAGAAGTTTTTAAAGCATTTTATCACAAATGCAAATATTTAAAAAAAAATAATTAAATGTATTTTTAATATTAATCTTAAAATATTTTATATCTTCTAGAAAAAATTGTATGTAAGTATTTTTTCCTAGTGCTTTAAGTACTATGAGTTAGAAAATTTTATATAAAAAAACTTTTTTAAGGTTAAAAAATCAATAAAATAATGCATCGATAAAGAATATTTTTAACAGTACAGTGCTCATATCGATTTTTAAATAAAGATTTGATTTTTTATATTTGATATTCTAAAAATCAACTAATCTCATTTTTAATTTGTGTATAAAATTCAAAAAGATACGTTTGCATGACAAATAAGTGACAAATATAATTTGAACATCACTTTTTTACACAGACTGATACTTTACATTGCCATATACTTAGCAGGGATTCAAAAAGAAATACCGCAGTCTCCTCTGCGCATAAATTGAACGATTAGGTTTAACTGATGCCAGTTAGAAACAATTAGGTAACGTATATCAAGAGTCTAGTACTGTTATGGTTTGCTTTTGTTGCTAATATTTCTCTCTTAACATTTTCCTCTTGCATTTTTCTTTATATTTCAATTAGATGAAAATTATCTTAATTTTAAACAAATATAAAAGTATTTGTTTAAACATTTTTATTCGTAAAATATTTAATTAATTTCACAAAAAATTTCGTTCTATAAGCAATTTTTACTGCACTATTTTATCTTAATAATTATTAATAAATTTGTTAATATAATACTTTTAATCGATAATGTATAATATATCAGATGATATGGTAAATATGGTTTATATTCCATTACCTTAACCAGTTGATACTAGACATATATAAGCCAATAAAGATATCGCTATTCATTAGAGCTGAAGATACGAAATTAAAGCCGATGTTATAAACTGATAACAATATTTTGGAGCTTGGTAATACTCGAGTTATCATAAATAGAAGTTAACAGAAATAGTCATATAATTTTGATTACTTTACTATGTTGGTAAAGATGATAGGAAAATTTTTCATCGAGAGAAACTCATTTAATTCATGTATTATTTTTTAATTAAACAATTGAACAGTAGTATAATTTTACAGCTATTTTTCTAAAATAAATTTAAAAAATTTGAATTAATGAAAATTCAATAATACGCCAACTCCCAAAATGTTACCTTTTAATCATAGCAATTTAATTTTCATTAAAAAATATAACTTTTTGGGTAAACGGTTAACTATAAACAAGGATATATTTTGCTCTTTGAACTTTGCTTTATGATAAAATATTGCTCCATTATTTTTAGAATTTAAATTTTAATTTCCAAATGTAAAGTAGGTCAATAAAAATTTAATTATCGCAGCAAAAATTACACAAGGAAAACAATTTATAAACTGAGAAAGTTCAGTGAGAATATGAAAGTTGAAGTAGATTGCCAAGGACGCAGAGTAACAAGACTACATACAACAAAACTAATGAGATGAATGGCGAAGTATAAAAATTTGGAATATGCCTCTGGATTACACGAAAAAATTATGAGAAACTGCAAATTTCAAAGGACGAAACTATAAAAGGGTCACCGTGGCGTGGTTAAAGGGCAGTACCTAACACGCAAAAATCGATGGTACGACGTTTCCCTGATGTGCGAAGGGTGGGAGTGTGTTATTATTTCTTGGCTCGCGACTCGTAGCCCGGAGGGTTGGCGTTTACCTCGGATGCTGGGTAGAACTACTCGACTCACAGCAAGGACTGGCTGAATTTTCCTGACCATCATGCTGCTTTTTCCAATTACCAAGAGGGAAAGGGTCGCCTTTGAGATCTTCTTTTACAGATGAACTTTGTCCTGCCTTTGTTTTTTCTATTTCTATTCTTCAAAAAATATAAACCTGCTATTTCTCTTCTTTGAGATACTCGACCGAACGACGTTTATGTACTTCGATGACGGTTTGAGCGCGACTGCCTTCGTCCAGCCGCGAGGTATGCTATATTTCTCTCTCTCCTCTCTCTCTCTCTCTCTCACTCTTTCTCTTTCGATCTTGGTTCTCCTTCCCTTGCAATCCACTAACGTATAATATTCTCCTATCGAATTCAAACTTTTCCATCCTCCGCTTCGAATGTATTTCAGCATTCCTCGTTCGCTACCTCTCTCTCTATTTCTCTCCTCTCTCTTCATTCCTTATTTGAAAATTAATAGTCTTTATTTTTAATTTATTTATTATTTTAACTTTTTTATATTATGAAATTTTTGCTTTATGTTCTTATCTTAAAAGTTTTTTTTAATTCCCAATTTATGTTAAATATGCCTATTAAATAGAACTTGACCTTGATAATAATCGATCAATTAAAAAAATTAAAATTTAAAAAACACTCAAAATTTGCGCTTTGAAATTTCTTCTAACACTAAATATTAAAAAGTGTGAAATTGAAATTTGAACAATTTCCCGCCTTTTTCGATGAACTTAAAGTCATAAACTTGGAAAGCTTTAGAATGACAATTTTAAATAATAATTCGATTTTAAAAATTTAAGTAGTTGTTATAAAATTTAATAGAATTCTACTTTTTTATAATTAAACATAACATTTACCGTCAATAAAAAAAAGGTAATCAGTATAGTTCAAGACTTTACAATTTAATATTAATTGAAATTTTACAATTATCTATTAATTATTTAAATTATATTAAAGTGTTTCGAGCAACCGTTAATAATTTTTCTTTCATACTGTTAGCATTAAACGTCGTTTGAATAAATAAATTTTCGTTTAATTTTTCTTTTTAATATTACACAAAAAGCTTTCTGAAATGTAAAAGAAGATTTCTTCTACATGCCTGAAATATTTTCATGACAATAAAGAAAATTTACTAGAAGGAAGCGTTTTTGAGACTCCTCAAAATCGATCCATTTTTTTTAATAAGGTTTTATTGTGGCAACTTAAAAATTGAAATTGATTTGAACAGCTGTACGCATACAATATGAAAATATAATTTAATATCACAATTTTTCTAATTCAATACTTTTAACTTTTCCAACTATAAATATCTATAAGGATGAAGTTTCAAGTAATTAAAAATTCACTGACATTCACGCAATTTTCTCGTTTTATTTTTACTTTTTTTTTCTTTTTTCTCGCTTATGTCAAAATTATAGTAATTTAATCAAGGTTGAATGTTAATTTTCAAATTCTTCATATTATCGCACAGATTGCGGCCTCGTTTGTTATTTCTGATTTGATAGAAGAGAATAGAAAAAAGAGTAAAAGTGTTAGTTGCAGTTGCATCTGTTGCCCAAAGAGAATGACCGATAGAGAGAGAGAGAGAGAGAGAGAGAGAGAGAAATGATAACTTTTATATGTATTCGTTAGTACTTTACTACTAAAGAGAGAATGAGAAAGGAAAACAACTATATATGTATATAATATAGTTGGGTGGCGGATCGACGGATGTCGACACGTCATTGCGCTACATGGTTGATGCAAATACACACCATATATATTTGCCTATGCTTGGGCGACAGGCTATCCATTCATGTTCTCTCACGCGGTCAAGAGAAAAGGCAGTACAGCAGGAATAGAGTAAACTGCCGCCCACTGCTACAGTTTATCCACATTTAGAGTGTCTTCCTCGTACCATATATATAAATATATATACCCGCTTTTCTGTTTTCTTTTTCTCACGCTCTCCTCAACTTCTTTCTCTCTTTCTCTTTATTTTTTTGGCGCTCTGTTTATTCTGTTACATTTGCACTCTCTTTCTCTCTTTACTTTCCGCTCACAGATATTGTGCGTGTACTTCCACTCGGAGTGAGAAGTGAGAGTTTACAATAGTGTACTGGCTCATTTTTCACTATACGCCTGTCTGTGTGATGAGATATCGGAAGTGGTGGACTTAAAGAGGGATACTACAACAACTTGGTCAATTTATTTGCGAGATAAAGATATTGCGTTTTCTTTTGGATATGGCTTCCTTATCTCTACCTCGGGTGCTTCAACAAAGAAAAACCAGTCTTGATTTGGAGCGAGAACACTTCGAGAAGTTCCAGGTAATGTTTGGCAAACGTACTTGCGGGTTGTCGGTGCGCGCGTGCGGTACTATATATATAAACCGTGTTTTTTTATATTTTTCTTCTGGGTCATACTTTGCATGGGTAATGCACTTTTTCATCTTGAGAGAAATATTTTGACTGATGATTGGCTTTGAGGAAAAAATTTCATTATAGCGTTCGAAAAAATCTTAGTCTCCTTTTTAAGGACTAGTCGATTTTGCATCGTGTTTCTTAGTTTGTACTATAGAATAAAAATCTTTAACAAACAACGTTTGTAAATTGCTATTATTGTATCATGCTAAAATTACTCAAAACTATATCAATAGATTTATGTTTGATATTTGTTATCTTTAAAAATTTTAAATCTGATAATCATATTATGTGATATTAATGTTATATATTTAAATTATATTGCACAATTTCAATTTTATAAATATTATCCAATATTTTTAGAGGTAAATAGTATATTAATTACTATTTTTGTATTTTATTTACAAAATTTAATTTAATTTTTTTACTTTATTTTTGTAATAATTAGCCTTACAGATAATGCATGTCACCAAAATAACCTTTGATGCAGCATTATTATAAAAGTTTGGGTGAGGAATAGAAGATTAAATGACAAGACTCTCTTATGTACTCTAAATTACTGAATATTACGTATTCTGCTTTTCTTATTTTATTGTCATAACTTTTGTTGACATATTGCACCACTAACATGTCTGTTTTACCGTTTAATGACAAGCAAATTCATCAAATGGTGAGTTTAATTTAAATACAATTTAGAAAGCATACGATAGTTAAAGTATTTTAAAAAATTGTTGGTAGTACATTAGCAAACTATTATGTATTATTTGTTTTCAGAGCGTTAGTATTGCTAAAGCTGTCAATCCTTCTGAAACAAGAGTCAAGGAAAAACATGTCCGCAGTATCCTTTCTTTTATTTTATATTTAATATTTGTTATTATCATAAAATTTTTATCTCATGGAGTATATTCCTTAATTAACTAATAGTTGCAATAATTGGTACATACCAAGAAAAAGGTGGTACTATTTTTTGGACTTTTGTTTTACGTCAACCATTACAAGAAAATCGAATTGTAGCGTGGAAATTTTGCCATGTCCTACATAAAATATTGCGTGAGGGTCATCCTCAAATTATTCCTGATTCATTTCGTTATCGTGGGAAATTGAAAGACATTGGAAATTTATGGCAACATTTAAGAGATGAATATGGAAAATTAATTCACTTATACATACGTTTATTAATAACAAAATTAGATTTTCATGAACGTAATCCTCGTATGCCAGGAAATCTTCAAGTAACTGCGGAAGAACTAGAAGCTATTGGAGAAAATGATATAAATGTTTAGTATGTACTATTTTTTATTATATACCATTATATTTTATATGCACATATTGCATATAGTAAAAAATGGTACATAGCAAATATGAAAATTAATTTAAATCAAATTATTTTCATTTTTTTTATTGTTATTATTTTAATTTAATTAAAATGAAATAAATTAGAATTAAAATAATAACAACATATAAAATTAATTTATTTATATCATAAACTAAATCTTCATTGGTTGTAGTTTCCAAATGACTGTTGAAATGTTTGATTATATGGATGATATTCTTAATTTACAACAAGCTGGTAAATATTAAAATGTATTCGTGTAATTATTTTAGGCATAAAAATAATTGTATACATATTTTTCATTTTTAGTTTTTGGATCACTTGATTTGTCAAAATCAAATTCAATGACTCCATGTGGTCAGTGTCGTCTTGCTCCATTAATACCATGTGTTCAAGATGCATCTCAGTTATATGATTATTGTGTAAAAATGCTGTTTAAATTACATAGTGCTCTTCCTGCAGACACTTTAGCTGGACATAGAGAACGTTTCCTTAAACAGTTTCGAGATTTAAAAAGTTTTTATAATACAGTTATGCATATGCATTATTTTAAACATTTAATTACCATACCAACTTTACCTGAAGTAAGAATTTATAATATTATTTTTATTAAATTTATAATTTTAATGTCTCAATTTTTTTTATCGTGTAATAGAATCCACCAAATTTTTTGATCCAATCTGAACTTGGAACGTATGTAACACCAGTAGTAGTTTTACCTCCTGAAGAACCTATTGATACCGAAGGAGCCTTAATTGATACATCAGATACTAGTTCATTACCTGGTGATCATCCAGATTCTACACATAATGGATCAATTTCTCCTGATGCTATAGCAGAACGGTTTGTTTACTTTAATGTTACATTAAAATATTGATGCATTATTTTATTATTTTATTTGAATTTTTTAATTTTTAGAGATAGTCTTATTGAACATTTTCATCAAGAAAATGCAAGACAACGACAAGAATTACAACGTTTATTAACGGAACGTCAAAATATTGTAGGAGATTTAAGAGCTCGTATTTTGGAACTTGAATCAATACTGTCAACTAAGGTTGTAATTTAAAATGTTATTCTATATTATTTATATTTGCATTTTAAAATAAAATCACATTTTTTAGGGGAATGAAATACTTCAAGAGAAGCAATTAGCTCAAGATTTAGCAAAACAAAAAGAAGAAATATTCATCCAATTTACAACTACTCAAGGTGCACAAAATAATTTTTAAAATAAAATAAAAGCAACATAAATATGAAACATTATTTTACATAGATTCTTTTTTCAGAAAAAGGTAAAGTGTTGGAGGAAAAATTTCAAAAACTGAAAGATGTATATTCAAAATTAAGAGAAGAACATATTACATTAATTAGAAAGGTAATGTTTTTAAGAAATGCATATTAAAATTGTATTTTTAAATTAAAGTTTTTACAATTTTTAATAATTTTTAGAAAGCTGAAGTTGATAAACAATTAGGAAGTATGAAATTAAAGCTAGATCAATCTGAAAGGCGAACTCAAGAAGCTGAACAGCGACTTCAAGAACAAATTCAAGGTCAAACAACTGTTGAGCAAGAAACTCAACGTGTTGTTCAAGCACGAGCAGATCTTGAAGAAGTTAGGAAAGAGTTTGATGCAGCAAAAACTGAAAATTTGGTACTTTTATATTCCTAAATGCTTAGATTGTCAATTTAAATAAACAAACAGAATAATCTCTTTAAAATTTTCAGAGTTTACAAGCAAAAATAGATTTTATTACATCTGAAAAAGCTGCTGTAGAGGGAGAATTGCATGATTTAACATCTCAAAAAGAAGAATTAGAAATGAAAATTAAAAATTTACAAACCGAAGCTGAACGCTCTCTCGCTCAAATGAAGTCCGACTCAGATGCAGCTTTGTATGATTTACTTTGTAAGTCAATGATGCTATATCTCTTAAAAAGTAACATTCAAGTTTATTTTAATTCGATCAAACTTATAAAATTTATACAATACAAATGTTGCAGTAATATGTTTATCCGAAGCGGAAGCAATTTTACAAAATGCAATGCATGTTGTTGATAATCCAGCTGTCTCTGCAGTTACTTGCACTCCTGATTATTTAGGTAGTCTTGTCAAACCAACAGATGAGGCTTTGAATAATTTGAGCACAGCTTATAATGATTATGTGACAGATCCTTCTCAAAGAGGAAAATTAATGCGAAATGCTATTCATACTGCATATACCCTTGCAGTATATTTGATGCAAGCTAAATTCACTTCAAATACTTCTAAAGATATTAGCTTTGGCGATAGTAAGTATTTATATTATTATTCCAATTATTCACTCTGATTATTATTTTATATTATCAATGCATCGTAATAAAAATTTATTTTCAATTTATTAAAATATTTTAAAAATTATAAGTTTGAATTTTTTTTTTAACATTTTAATTATTAATACTCAATTTATTGTTTATTTTTATATTAAATTGTTATAAGCCATTAAAATGTATCTAATTTAATAACAACTAATAATATACATCAATTGAAATCATTTACATTATACAGATCAATTTAAATAATATTATTGTTTTTATATAAGAATTTTATTTCTATATTCATATTAAATAATTTTAATATAGGGTTGACAGATGAATGTAAGCAATTAGGATCTCAAGGTTTAATCATGATAAGTTATATCAAAGAAAAATCTGCTTCTACAACTGAACAAATACAAATTGTCAGAAAGCAACTAGAAAATATTTCAAATCTTGCAGATTCTTTGTCTAAAGCTTTAGGCAATGCAGAAGTTATAGGAGAGTTGGTAGAGAACGAATTAATGTCTATGGACAAAGCCATTGAAGAAGCTGCAGCAAGAATACAGGTAATGTTATTTAAGTTTAAAAATAAAAATATCGTATAAAATATTTTTCAAAATTGATGTAACTTACACACTAAATATTTTAAATAATATTTTAATACTTATTTTTCAAATCAATAGAGATAATAGAATAGAGAGAGTTTTACTTAAATTTAATTTTATAATTGTGAATAAATATTTAAATATTTAAATTTGTATTGAAATTACTATATATTCACTCAAGTTTGTTTTACATAAATGTGTTTATTTCTATAAATCTAGAATTGTAAAAATAATACAGTCTGTCAAGTAAGAGCGTGGTCGACTTCACCGACAGGTAATGAAAGATTTTGCTATAATTCCTTCGCGAGCCGATAGAAGGAAGCTTTGTCCTTGATGCATTATCAACAAAAATTCAGTTGTCGTTGATCTTTTGAAAGAGAATCACGTTAAACGCCATGAGTGCTAAGTACGCGTCGCGCTACGAGGCTGTGTTCCTTTGCATCCACCCGAAAGGTCCCAAAATGTCGCAATCAGCGGCTGCTAAATATATGAGAAAGTCGAAGGCATTTGTACAGAAGTGGATACAGCGATATAAAGTGGCTAAAAATGTCGACGATTTACCAGAACGTGGCTCGATAGGAAAAGTGAACAAAAAAGATGAAAAAAGAATAGTGAATCTGTTTTCGCGGAATCCTGCTTTAACACTGCGGCAAGGACAAACAAAATTAATGGCAAAAGGTTTAGATATATCCTACGAAACTATCCGAACCCATCTTCGTGCTCATCATCTGAAATGGCGCAACACAATGAAGAAGCCTCTGTTGACTGAAAAACACGTGACAAAGCGACTTGCTTGGGCGCATGAGAATATTGATAGAGATTTTGAAAATGTCATTTTTACTGATGAATGTTCTATATGGGCCGTAAAACATGGAATAAAGGTGCATCTTTGGGGCTGCTTCTCAAAGCAGGGATTCGGCACTTTGCACCTCTTTACTGACAACCTAAATGCCGAGAAAATGATAAAAATCTACAAAAAGGCTTTACTGCCATCTGCCAAACGATGGTTCATCACAAAAAATGAAGATTAGATTCTGCAGGAGGACAACGATCCTAAAGACCGCAGCAAGCTCTGTACTCAGTGGAAGACTCAATCTGGCATCGTTACATTGGATTGGCCGTCGCAGTCGCCCGATGCAAACCCTATTGAAAATGTGTGGGCATATATTAAACGGAAGCTTCGTGGAAGACGCACATACACTATGAAGCAGTTGTCTTACGAAATTCGTCGGATCTGGAGATCCTTGCCACTAGAATACGCCGTAAAATTAGTAGTAAGCATGCCTCGGAGATGCCAGGCAATTATCGACGCCGGTGGTGACTGGACACATTATTGACCGAATTGCATCATTGTTTGTAATGTGTACAATGTATATATAAATATGAAAGTTTCATCAAATAAATTTTTTTATAAATTAACACGACCACGCTCTTACTTGACAGACTGTATATTCTTTATTATGATTTTATCATTTTTATAATTTTATCATTTTTGCACAAGACTTTGTGTAAAAAAGTATCTAACACTAAAAAATGCATGTTTAAGTATTTTAATAAACTTCTAAGTGACTATTTTAAAATTCTTTTCTCTTGTAGGAAATGTTAGATAAATCGCGTGCTGCGGATTCCGGTGTTAAATTAGAAGTTAATGGAAAAATTTTGGACTCTTGTACAGAATTAATGATGGCCATCATAAATTTGGTAAAAAAATCTAGACTATTACAAATGGAAATTATTGCTCAGGGTAAAGGAACAGCATCCGCTACTGAATTTTACAAACGCAATCATCAATGGTCAGAGGGTTTAATTTCAGCAGCTAAAGCTATTGCAATGGGAGCTAACTTTTTACTGTGAGTTTATTTTATCTATAAATACCATAGTTTAATTATAAAAAAATCAAAATTTTATTATGAAATAAAAATTAATTTTTTTATTTATCCTTTATACAGAATATAATAAATATAATAAATACTTTCAATAAAACATAATATTAAAGTTTGTTAGTAATTAGAGATTTTTTAATTTTCGAAAAAGTATAGTTATTCATAAGTATTTAAAGTTAATAAATGTATATCTTGTGAGGGGTCAATAAAAGATTAAACTCTTATTAAGTTAACTTAATATAGAAAGTTATGTTTTGTTATTATTATAATCGAGGTAACGTAACACAATTTTCGAAAGTATTGTGCAATCTAGTAAAATTGAGAGTAAATTTGGTAATCAAAATTTAATTTAGAGATATAGAAATTTAGAGATTACAGAAATACAGAAATGTATAGAAATGTAGCGTTGAGCTCTCTTTTTGTTTCCAGACACTCAATTTTATCAATATAAATAGTGAAATTTAAAAAAATTAAATAAAAAATAAGAAATCAACAAGTAATTAAAAAATTTTATTAACATTTTATACAGAGAAGCAGCGGATAAAGTAGTTTCTGGTGATGGAAAATTTGAGCAACTCGTCGTAGCATCACAAGGGATAGCCGCTTCTACTGCTCAATTAGTCGTGGCCAGCAGAGTGAAAGCCGATCGGAATAGCGGCAATTTATCTGCACTTTCGGAAGCTTCCCGATTAGTTACACAAGCGACCGGAAGTGTAGTTGCAACTGCCAAAAGTTGTAGTCAACTTATTGAAGATAAAGGTTAATAAAACTAATTCTTTGGATATAAATACATACAAAAAATTACTATAATTACTTTGAGAAAAGTAAATTTATTAATAAATTCATTTAATACTAAATTTACCAAGATCAAAATGACTCGCTTTTAAGAATTTATATTTTGCAATCAATTTACGTATACAATTAAAAAATAACAAATAAATAAAAATAGGAAAACAAAATATAAAATAATTTAAAAGGGTCATTTTGATCCATATGAGTACTAGTAAGTTTAGTGTTAATAATAACAACTCCAATGGCATATAGATAAATAGAAAAATAAATAAATTTATTTCAATTGCTTATTTTTTTATAAGTGTATTATTTATGATTAAAAAAAATGTAAATAATTTTATCTTATATGTTACAGAAGATTTGGATGTAACCGGATTAAGTCTGCATCAGGCAAAGAGATTGGAAATGGAATCCCAAGTGCGCGTTTTGGAACTTGAGCAGGCTTTGAAGACTGAGCGCTTTAAATTAGCCGCACTGCGTCGCTATCATTATCAAATGGCCGGCGAGAGTGAGGGTTAGAATTTAAGATGATAGATTTAAAAAAAGCAGTCCAAGCATGAAATGAACGTAAAAGAAATGATAATTTGTAAATATAACAAGGTTTTTTTCTCAACGAAAATTGTACAATCTTCTTATAATTTTGATAAAAATGAACTTTGATACAAGTATTGTAGACGATTACTTGTACGTATTTGATTTTTTTGAAATTTAATCGATTTAATAGGATAATGATTTTACATGAAATGAAATATAAAATAAATTTGCCTTAATTACTTTTATATAAAATGTTAAGTAAAGATCAAGAAAAGTTTTAAAATTAATATCTTTTTCAAATAAGAACCAAAATTATTGAAGGTATTAATTGGTTAGCTATATAATTATCTATGAATAGAATTAATTTTTAATATTATATCTCATTATTAATTTCTTTAATCTGTACAAACATATCAAAGATTAATTATTAACTAAACTGTATTGTTTACCGAGCCAACAGATCTAAAACTCTTATTTTAATTTAAAAAGACTTATATATCAATCTTTTTTATTATATTCATTGTAATATTAAATTATTAATAATATCCGAGTAAATATCAAAATTAACTAATGAAAACTTTTTTCTTGCAAAATAAATGTAAATTGTAGTATTATACATTTTTTAATGTTAGTAATAATTAACTTTGATGAATTACGAAACTACAATTTGTTAAATTTCATTTTTATTTTTTTATTAATTTAACAATATAGCTATTATATACATGCACTTGTTACATAAGTCATTCTAAAAATTTTCGTTATAAAATATGATTTAGTCATAATTAATATTTTATTTTAATATACAGACAATTATTATTCAATGTTAAATAATTTTATTATTTTTATTAATTTTAATCTTGAATGAAAATAATTTATAAAAACTTGATTTTTACATTAGAAATATTTAAAAAATTTACAATATTTGATTATTTGAAAAAAATGTTGACAACTTCATTTGTACATACTTTAATACTAAAGTTATTTACAAATATTATTTTTTGGTACAAATCGTACATTATTTAAGCTGTATGATAAAAAAAATATTTACATTGTAAAGATAAATCATCAAATAAACTTTTTTTAAAACCGATCATAATTAATCTAAGAATTTTTTAAGAAATTCTTATTATAATAAATTTCTTTTAACATAGTATAAACTATTAAAATTATTATTTTAAGAGGCATGTAATAGTTTTAAACAATTTTTAACAAACAGATATATCTTGCCGTTAGTTATTATAAAAATTTATCTATATTTTCATTAAATACATAAAAAATATTCAGAATGACTTGTGTTACATGTATATTAAAAATCTTATAAAATATTTTTTAAAAATATTTTTTTCAAAAATTTATAAATAAGCATTAAAGTTTTTGTAATCATTAGAAGAAACTTTATTTAGAAAAAAGTTTCATGATGGGTTTTCAAAGCTATATTAATTGATTCAAGACGAACGGGTGACTATTTATTTGTATTATCAATTTTGGTGCATGGATGCTTGCATCAAATTTGCTAATTGTACAATTTATTATTATAAACCAAATCTTTAACTTTTCAAAGAAACGTGCCTTTCTAAGTTATTTTATTTTTAATCGAAATGAATTTTAATACTGTAAAAACGATTTAAAAAAAAAAAAAAAAAACATGATTCACAATGGTGCAGTTAAGTCATTATATTGAGTACTAGGTATTCATACGAGCTTATAAAATCATATATTATCAAAAGAAAAATTTTTGATACATTTGTCCAACTTTATTATGTATGATGCTTACACAGTATTTGAAAAAAAATATTGCATCACATTTATACTTAATTTGTGACACAAGTTTCATGTAAAAAAAAAAGAAGAAAATACAAAAATAATTGTGTAATCATTTTGTAAGCAATAAATATGCTGTATAATAATTCTTAGATTATGCTGATCAAAAATATAGGAAAAAAAATGCTTTTTTGAAGTCTTACAAAATTTGATGTACTTGCGTCAATGTAAAAAATAGAATTTATAGATTGTAAACCAAAAAGATAAGATGTATTCTCTATAAATGATTACTGCTTTGGAATCTTTGCATTGTGGCTTTGTGTTTTCCAAAGAAATTGTGTGCGCGCATTTATTTTCTTTAATCAATGAATATAAGTGGAATGTTATCATGCTAATGCGATAGCAAGTAATGAATTATTTTCAATGTAAATAAAACAAAATGTAGCGTTGCATTGGAAGTATGAGAAATAAGAAAAATGTACGAATGTTTTTATCTTGCAATCTTATTCTTATAGTTTTACAGCACAAACATGCTGTATTACACATTATACGTGATCATCTATTCTTTTTTGTTGAAATTAATTCATTTTTATTTTAATAATACTGAACTATAATAAGACTAAACTTTAGAGGGTTAGCAGTTCTAAATCTAAACCAATGCACATAATTCATTATGTATAAAGAACAAATGAGTACATGCACATGCAGATGCATTTGTACAAACAAATTAAAATAATATCAAATTAAAATAAATATCTTTTATAATATGGGTGCATAGGTCTATTTGTGCTTACTAATGTTATGAAAATTTTATGTTCAGTTCGTTATCTTTTTATTAAAATCTTACTTTTGGCCATAAAAATAATTCATTTCTTTATTTAAAATCAAAAAATTGTTTTTAATATAATTTCATTGCAATAACCTTTGATAAGGTGAAGCTTAGAGTTGTAGTGAATTAAAGCTGGAAAAATCTAGATATGCTGTGCATCTCTAGCCAAATAATGTCTTAATGTCTCACAGAAATATGTATAATCCTTTTATAAATTTAATAAATTAATACACTGAAAATTTAAATAATAATAGTGTATTGAATTGTTTAATTTTTTTTTCAGTCACATCTTCAAAAACTAATCAAAGAATTTTTAAATTACAATAAGTAAAATGATAAATCTTTATTATTTTATCAGTATGTATACATAAAACTTTTTTCCTTTTATAAAATTTAACGGTGTTAACAATTTTTATGATCTAAATATTAAAGAAATATTTTTATTTTGATAAAAACGTCTATAACTGAGAATTTTGAAAATAATTGCTATTCAGCTTTTAAAACCATATTTATATTTGATTAACTGGATGCCTTTTTTCTAGATCACTAAGATACAAAACTTGAAAAATCTGTATTAACCCGTTGTGGTCACTCGGGGTCCAGATGACCCCAGACAAAATTTGAGATGAAATATCTTGAATGTATCTGTTAAAAATCAAACTTGTGGCGCTGTATGTTGTTGGTACAACGTCCCTCTATATATACCCATGCGCGGGAACGGCCGACATTCTTCATTCGTTCTGTAGATTTCATTAAAGTAGGTTGTCTTTTTGTGTGGGGTCTCTCAGACCCCATGTGACCAGAGTGATCAAAATTTTTTCAAAATTTTGAAAATAAATTTAATCAAATTGTGTATTAAAGTGATCTTTAAGAACGTAAGTATAAGTGTGCGCGATCATAATTTTTTTCTCGACATTGAAAACGATTTTAACAATGTCCAAAAAACGTTTAAAGAATGTCCAGATGCCGTATAAACTTCGCAATCGACCCGTCATCAGTTCGCTCGTTGAGCAGGATGAAGAAGAGGAAATATTTGATTGTGAAGCCTCTGAAACAGAAGACGTTGTATCAGAGGAGTCTGAGCACTCAGACTATGACGGTAGCAGCGCTGAAGATTATTCTGACGATGAAATGGCGAATGATCTCGAAGAAGCGTCGCTGCAAGAGCGCCTTCTCCAATCTTCAGCACGTGGACGCCCCGTGACCAAACTCAGAGGAAAAAACGGTTACGTTTGGAATTCAACATTTCGAAAGCGGCAGTCAGGTAAAAGTGAACACATACATACACACTCACACACACGAGCGCGCGTGTATAAATTTCACGTGTATACATACACTTTCACTCATCTCATTCATACTACATAGGTACGCTTCTTCCTGTCTGTGTGTAATATAATATACATGTATACATACACTAGGGGAAATTGGTCTGTATATATACATCTATATTATGTTGTACACAGAAGAAAGGAGAAGGAAAGAGAAGGAAGGAGAAGGAAGGAGAAGAAAGGAGCGTGCCTATGTAGAATGAATAAGACGATACAATATAATTTCTCTTATTCTTTTATAATTGAGATTTATTTTATAATTGTTTGTTTTATAATTGTTTATAATTGTTGTATTTTATAATTGTTTGTTTTTATTCTGTTTCAATAGATCGAATGAGCGATGTTGATCGTGTTTATGTGCCAGGACCGGATGGTCCGGCTGCGCAGTTACAAAACATTGAAGAATTTTGGAATGTTTTATTTTCACCAAATATTGTAAAGATTATTGTTGAGCACACCAACAATCAAATAGAAGAACATTGTGCAAAAATGATTCAGCAAAATAAAGAATTCCAAACTTACCATCACCACACCGATGAAGAAGAAATGAGAGCATTTATAGGCATATTATACTTCAGTGGGGCTTGGAAATCTTCGAACGTGAATACACATGATTTATGGAGTCCGCAAATCGGCATAAGTTTTTATCGGTGTGTAATGCCTCGATCTCGATTTATGCTTTTGTCCGTCTGTTTAAGATTTGACGATAAAAGCAAGAGAGACGAGGACGATAGATTTGGAGCAATTCGTGAAATCTGGGAAATTTTTATTTCCAATTGCACGAATTGTTATCAAGCAAGCCGCGATTGCACCGTAGACGAAATACTTCTTGGCTTTCGTGGACGATGCAAATTCAGGATGTACATAAAGTCCAAACCTGATAAATACGGCTTGAAGCTTTTTTCGTTGAATGATCCGTCGACATCATACTTGATTTATGCGATTCCGTACTTAGGAAAAATCCAGATAATTGATCTACTGCAGGGAGAGAAGTTATCTGAATATTACCTTCGAAAAGTGACTGCACCAATTCATGGAACAAAACGCACTGTTACCTGTGACAACTGGTTCACGTCCATTCCTCTCCTGCAGCGTATGAAGGAAGAACCATACGACATGAAAATGACAGGTACCATTCGCAAAAATAATCAAGAAATTCCTGCAGAGATGAAAGTTGCGTCAAAAAACCCACCAGACTGGAAATTTTGTCATACTGATTCTATGAGCCTAGTATCATATTCACCAAAAAAAAATAAGATCGTGTTAGTTATTTCTACGGATAAATTATCCACTGATGTTCAAAATCAGAAACCAGTGATTGTTCGTCACTACAATTCTACCAAAAGAGGGACTGATTGTTTCGATTGGCTGTGTCATGCGCAGACAGTAAGTAGAAAAACCAATCGTTGGCCAATGCGAGTATTTATGGGGATGCTAGACCAAGCTAGCGTAAATGCTCGCATTCTATTTACATGTCAGAAAATTAATGCAGGTTGTCAGTCTCGCATAACAGCCAAAAAAACCCTCGACAAGCTTTCGCTATATCTTGTCACGCCACACTTACAAAATCGCTACGCTAATACTGCTCTTCAATCACAAATAAGATTAGGTATCGCTTCAATACTCGAAGTTAAAATAGGTGAATCGTCCAACGAAGAAAATTATGAGTTTGCCAAACGAAAAAGATGTATGCTGTGTAAACGCGGTAAGGACAAGAAAACAAAAATGCAATGTCCATCATGTTTGCGGCCTATGTGCGATGAGCATCGCACGCTCATGTGCACTGATTGCGCTGGTGTAGAATAATTTTTTTTTTAATTTCATCTTTTTTATTCGTATAGTAAATAAATGTTCTATAAAAAAATGTTTTTCAGTGTTATATTTTATGATAATGCTTACCCTATTGACATTTCTAAATTACGTCAAAACGGCCCACTTCACTTTTCAAAATAAATATACTTTTTCCGGCCGATCATTATAAGTTGTATTTTTCTTAAAAGTATATATTATCAAGAGTACAACCCCGAAACGTGTCCGCTGTATCTCAAAAATTGAATGTTTTATGACCTTTTTAGTAAAAAAACCCAAAATTTCAAAAAAAATTTTCATTCAACAATTTCATTATTAAAAAAATTATAAAGAGGTAAATAAACTATTTTTTCTCAAAGAGGTAGTTATAAACTATGTCCAAACCAATTTTCAAGTCAATCCAATAAATGGGAGGGAAATGGCGGAGGTTTTTCCGCGTGGGGTCACGCTGACCCCATATGACCACTACGCTATTATTCGGAGGTGTGACCACAACGGGTTAATGTATGTATGTGTATAATGCAAAACAAGACACTAATCTATTTATCAATTAATACTTTTAATCATATTCGATGCAGTAAACTATTTTAATCTGTAATAAACAATACTTGTATAAAATTTAACAAATTTAATTTTTCACTAAATACTTGTATAAAATTTTAAAGATTGCAAAAAATAATAAGATTATTGATAAATAAAAGAAAAATCAAAATTAAAAAAAAGAATAAAAAAAGGGAATAAAGAAAAAATAAGCTATTTGAAGTAATTATTGATGTTCATGTTCAAAATATTGAAAATTTTAATAATTTAATTGGCAAATACATGTACACTGATTTTGGAAATGTAGAAAAAGCAAAGATCTAATGAATTTATTTACCAATTTTCAAATTATAATTTCCACATGTAAAAATAAAAAAAATTTTTTCA
The DNA here is from genome assembly GCA_949987625.1 of Chalcis sispes. Classification (NCBI taxonomy): domain Eukaryota; kingdom Metazoa; phylum Arthropoda; class Insecta; order Hymenoptera; family Chalcididae; genus Chalcis; species Chalcis sispes. Next base: position 67,599,986 of record OX465095.1, read on the forward strand.
TGTAATTAAGTATTGTAAGAATATATTTTTTCACATTTTAAAGCAGTTTTAATATTTTATCACTGGCCTTTTGAAAGATAATAAAATAAAAATACAAACTTATCTTTAGTTAGATATTTTCCTATATGCATAATTACAAAAAAAAAAAAAAAAAAAAAAAAAAAAAAAAAAAAAAAAAAAAAAAAAAAAAAAAAAAAGAATAAGTGCTGTTTTTCTTGATAGTAATGCATTAATTAAAAATAATGTATTCTAGTGGTGATTCATCTAAGACAAGAGCATAATATGAGTATCATGCAATGTATTTTTATGCAAGTATAGGACTATACTATATTTATGTTTATTTGTCCTTTACCATTTGTTAATTCAAAATAATTTTACATATTTTATTGAGAATGTATGATTTGTTATTAAAACTGTATTGCAAAAAAATTAATTGTCTTTATTATTCATTAACCTTTTGTCAAACAATATGTATAAATTCTCTAAATTTAAAACAACTTAATTTTACAATATTAAGTCAAGAAAATGAAATTTAAAATACATGAAATAATTTGGTAGGAACTTGGAAATAAGTATATAATAAAGATCACGTTTGGTTGTTCTTACATGGTAAAATATCGCATGAGCAATGATTTCACGGAATTTTCGTAATAATAAGTTTTTTATTACGCAAAAAAAAAACATGAAAATTTTACAATGCTATTAATGGAACTTTTTGCTAGCGCGCCTGTTTTTTCAAAGAACAATTCGAGATATATATATATATATTTTTTCTTTCGATATTTGGCTATCACACTGAGTATCCGTTTATGCAATATTCGGGAAAAATATGTGTATATGCATTATATGCGTACATAAATAATACAGCGTATATTGGAATTTGTACATTATTTCAATTTCTTCGCACGAATAACGTTAATTACTATATCTCGTACTTTGTAGGACATTGTACGATGCAAAAATAATTTGATCCGTCTCTGCCTCGAATCAAACTTTACATGGACAATTTCATTAACTAATCTTTTAAAATTATTTAGTTAACAATTTATAGACGATTTAACCGTCTATTTATACATTTATTGAATTCTACGCAGTTTTTATAATGTATATCATGTTGCATACTAAAAATTACATTGTTAAACCAATGAATAAACAAATGTGATAAGAAAAAAAATATTGAAGTTGGTCAATTGTTTAAAAATGAATACTATAATTAATTGTCGTCGCAGTCTGGTTTTCTTTTTTTTTTTTCAATAATTGGCAGGAGCTTCTCTAATTCCTTTATCTTTCGTTTAGTACGGTAATTTATACACATTTACATTTATACATATATAAATGCACGTGCTTGCGCGCCGTCTCATTATAATTTAACTACGCATGAACATTGGGCGAGCACATCGAACGCGCACGCGCGCGCATCTATGACTCACTGTATTATCCAGTACAATATTGAATTCTCAATTTTGTGGAACATGTAGTTTAAAATTATATTTCGTAACTATATACATAGGCCTTGCACAGAGTGTCTAAAAATAAACTAGATTCACTTTTGGAAAGGATATTTCCCTTAATACTCTTGAGTGCGTTTAAATATCAAACTTGTTGCTGCCTTTAAAATTCACGCTTTATCTCTGTTTCACACGCTCATCTTTCTCTATTTTAATCCGTTCTGCTCTTCAACTTTTAAATCTCTCGCATTCTTTCTTTTTTTCACTTTTACTCATTCATTCTTTACTTTCATACTTTAACGTCCTCCATGCCGATTTTCAAACGTACATTTACGGATACCTTTCAACTCAGGTTCGCAGTTACAAGGACAAACTTTGCATGATAATTACACTATAATATTTTTTAAATCGCACCTTGGCGTTCGTCTTCTGAACGTCTATCAACAAGCACAATTTTTTGCGTCAACGACACGCGAGATTCTCTCATACTCTTTCTCTTTTTTTAATTTTTTAACCTTCAGACAAAATTTCCATAAGAAGTCGTTTCAAACTATCTAAACCTGTGAGGAAACCACAATCCGGACCTAGATGCACCGTGGAATTGGAATTGGACGCGACAGCATGTCCAAAGGATGTATGAGCAAAATCGATTATGCGCACATCAACCGTAGAATCTTCACCAGTCCCGGGAACAAGGTTTGCTTGCGTGGTTGAGGTTGCTGTGCTCGTTTTAACTTTAAGTCGCTTAGAAATGCTTCCGCAATCGTCTTCGTCTTCGTCCTCTTCATCGTCCTCCTCACCGGGTTCTTCCTCGTACAACCTAAGTCGATGCCTGTGATGCAATTGTCGGTTACGTTTAAGAGGGCACTCGTTACCAATCGGTAACATTCCTATATCGAGGTCAGAACTTGTGTCCTCAGAATTGACGACGGTATGCTGCCCGCAGCAATATTCGTCACCGCTACCGCTGCTGCTACTGCTGCTACTGCTATTGCTGTATAACATCCAATTATCGGTACTTTGTCCAACACGGTGGCCGCTCATCAGCCCGTGAGACGGAGGATGCTCCATGAATACAGTTTCCTCGTTGACTGGATAAAAACCCATAGAATTATTAGCACCACGCGCTGCCGCTTCACCGAATCCACGATGTAGAGTGGCTTGGCTCACCTCTTCGTGCACTGACATATTGTAATCGGCTGAATTATTGCTTGTATCGGCATCATAACAGCAGGTATCTGAACCATGCGAAGTTACTACTATGTTATCCATGAAACTTACATTTGTAGATTCGTCTACGCGTACTTGATAGCCTTCATATACTACCAACAAAGAACTGCAAAAATAAAGATAAATTAGCATTGAGTCTAATGATTTTTTATTAAAAAATTAGAATAAGCTAGATAAGATCAATTATATTACGATTTATAATAGTATTAAAATTAATTTTATCTAATTTTATCCATTTTTATATTATTTTTAACCTTTTTGAGTTTCAAATAAAATAAAAAATTTATCATTAATTTTATTAAATATTGTTAAATATGAAGTAATCTTGATTTGTAGAATATAAATTTCGAAGCATTCTTAAATTGTATTATAAGTACAACGATTACATTGTAGTAATTTAAAACTTTTGTTAATTCAATTTTATTTTAACCCTTGTGTTCATACCCAAACTTACTAACGTCGTTTGGCACCCGGGGTACCCGGGTACCCATTTCATAAAATTTTTAATTTTTTAATATTTTGATTAACTAAAAAGTGTTTAGAAAATTTTTTCTCTAAAATATACATTGTTATTGAGTATTTGAGAGAGTTTTAAAACAGAAAATGCTGTAGAAATGTATTTAACATGAAAAATAAGTTAAGGGGTTACCCCCACTTGTAGCTCAACAAAAAGGCCTTTTTTCATGAATTTTTTTAAAGAAAACTACAAAACTTTTTTTTAGTTTTTACTTTTACCACCATTGTTGGAACAATAAAGAAAAATAAACCATGCATCCCTGGTATGATGGCAGGAAATAAGTCACGAGAGCAATACTCGACAGTTTTTGGATTTCACGACTAAGTAACGATGTGTTCTTACGTACCTAAAAAAAATAAAGCAGTAATTCTGATATCGACAATGCATTCAGATATGTCTGTGGGTGATGATGCAAAGAAGAAGTCTGATATCATCAGTTATTATAATAAATACAAAACTGACGTTGACACTATGGACCAAATGCTCAGAAGATATACAAGTCAGCGGCGCAGTTCAAGATGGCCAATGGCAATGTTCTTCAACATATTATACATCGCTGCACTCGCGGCATATCTAATTTATTATGAAAATAATAAAATGATTAAAAAGAAAACAGCGGAACGACGTCTGTTTCTACGCAAACTCGGTGAAGAACTTGCCAAGCCAATGATTGAAGAACGTATGACGAATCCTCAAGTGATGCGTAATTATACTACAAAAATTGCCATTGAGAGTATCATAGGTCGTGAAATAACATGGGTAACGCAAGACCCTGGTCCATCGGTTGCAACGGACGAAACTGGAAGAAAGAAAATTACTGGATCCTGTTACTTATGTTACAAAATGACAATAAAAAGACGACGAAAAACGCGGAAGAGCTGCAGTGAATGTGAACGACCGGTTTGCGATGAGCACACAGCTCATGTTGTAAAATGTATAGAATGCAATAAATAATATTATTTGTAAATAAACATGTGTTGTATTTCCTTGTTTTAATAAAAAAATCAATTATCATCCCTGAACAAAATTAATTTCAAACGTATTTCATACAAATACTGTTGTGGGTACCCGGGTACCCGGGTGCGCACGATGCGATGGCTCAAGTTTAAGCCAATGAAAAAAATAAAATAAATAAAAAAAAAAATTTTTTTAAATACCTGATTTGTTCGCTTTTCACTTTAATAACGAGGATCCGGGAGCTCAAAAAAAAATTGTTATTAGTCAGTTTTTATCACTAAAATATATCGCAGTGGGCACCCGGGTACCCGGGTATGAACACAAGGGTTAAAATCTGAATCAATATTTAAAATAATTAATAATATTGTGAATAAATGAAGTTTATTTAAAAAATATGTTTTTTGGCACATTTTGGAATATTAAGAATTTAAAAAAAAAAAAATAAATTTATTATTTCAATATTCAAATTATGTAATATTATATATTTTTATTTTTCAGGAAGTTTTATATTATATTTTTGTGTTAAAAGTTTTCTTTTAATGCCTACTCTAAGTATTGATTTAATACGCTGCCGTATAACGTATGTCCCGTTATACGGCAGCGTATTAAATCTGTTCCGGGGCCCTCAGTTATAAACTTTGTAAATATTAAAGTAAAAATTATAGCTTAATAAAAGAGATTTCAAAAATAGTCAAACACTCATTAAAGTTATTGTTTTGCGCAAAAAGTAATCAACAAAGAGTGTAAAAAAGGAAACATAAAATACCTTGAAAGAAAATACATCAAACATACCAAGAATAAAAACGATAGCTGCTCTGTCTTTCGATAGCACGTCGCAATTGCTCTAATCGCGCGATCACTCTTTGAATAACGGGCGTTCTCAGACAAAAGCCATTGTGAAAAAATCTATAAAGTGCTGCCTTAAAGCCTTCCTCATTTAACTCTCTCCCATAATACTTATCTCGTTTTATATAATGGTCTGTGTCCGCCTGGTATACCTAAGTAGAACATAAACACACAAATTGAAGAAAATTTTCTCGTTCACGAGAGTTATTGTACAATTGTGAGATTATATATAATGAAAAATTAGAAAAAAAAATAAGGTGAGAACAAACCTGCATTCCACAAAGGCGAACTCCAAGCGAAGCCGACGTACTAGCGGCGCACTTAGCTATTTGTTTGCTACGTTTTTCCGCCGAAGCGTCGTCTCCGTGCTGCCTGGTCCCCATTTTTAAATCCAATATACACGGTTGAGTGTATCGTGACGTTATATTTTCTAGTAATAAAAAGTCTGTATATTATGTATAAAATTAAGGAAATATCAGCGATGAATATTAGTCGCTTTGCTATTTTTTTTTTTTTTTTTTTTTTTTTTTATAAAAAATTTTTAAATGTATGATAATGAAGGTTTATAATACCGTGAAAAGTTACATTTTTTAAAAGGATACATTGTTTATTTGTTGATGCGTCTAAATGCGTCCCGGACTTAAGTACATCTATAGTACTGTTTTTCCTGTGAATTTTCATTCTGTAATAAAGCAAGGTATTATGAGTCGAGTGAATTATAAATAGAATTTTATTATAAATATTATTTAAAAATATTTATTATATGATATTTTTTAAGAAGAAAGATAATTAAGTTGAGATTTTTTCAACTGAAAAAAGAGAAAAATTTTATATTCATACCTTAAAACGTCATCCCGCTTCCTTTTTGTGGAGCTTTTTCCAGATCGGACCTCTTGGTCTCGAAAACTTGGACTGTATCGTTTTTCAAGTTTGACCTCTCCGCTGCTGGAAGCCTGCATAACACCTGCAACATCATAAAAGAAGGATAAGTAAAACGCGATATTGAGAATATATTTTTTAGTAGGCAAGTCGCGTGCGACTCTGTCTACACTCGATATTTTTTTCTTTTTTTTTTCTTTTTTTTTTTTTTTTTTTTTAATAAATCTGTTTCATCAATTTAACCGAAACGCGTTTAAATTTTACAGGTAAATATGTGTATATATATATATATATATATATATATATATGTGTGTGTATATATATAAGTATTTTAAAAATTGTTATTTATATTATAATTAATTAAAAAAGCCTGTATTTCAGACAAAACAAAAAGGCTATTTGTTACACAAAATATTGTTACACAAAATGACCATTATTCCCAAATAATATTTTGTACCCTTGACCCTATATATAATAATATAAGTGTATGTATAGATATATATATTAAGTGATAAAAGTTACGTCTTATAAATTAAATAGTTATTACATATTGCACATAAAGATAATTATAAAATTTATAGTAAAAAAAAAAGTACGTAATATGAAACGTCAATAATTTGGACGTGAAAATTCAAGGTTGACGGATATGAGCACGTGACTTGAATTTTTCGTCATGCAACATAATCATAAATACTTTGTTGTCCCCAAGATTTTTTCTCGTTCAACTTTTTCTTAATCCCAATTTTATGAATTGTTTTTTTTTTTTTGTTTTTTTTTATACCTTTGAACTAGAATTGTTCTCACTGTAGGCGACATAGTCATTGATAAATATATTATTGTACCTTTATAAATTATATGTAATAATCGTAAAGAAAAAAAATAAAAAATAAAAAATAAAAAAAATAAAAAAATAAAAAAAAAAATAAAAAAAATAAAAAAATAAATAAATAAACAAAAGAAAAAACAAAAGATAAAAACATAAAAGAGAAGAAATTGTTTTGCTTAATCAATGAAAGATGATGATGTAAATGTACGTATATATAAAATCCATATATATATATATATGAATATAGATATATATGTTTGTGTATAATCTTTTACGGAGCGCATTCAGCATGAAAACGATACATCATCCATACATTTGTGTAACAACTAATAATAATTATTTTGACTGAAATAACACTACTAATGCAGATAGCTGGCAACTTTCTATTATTATAATTATTATTATTATTATTATTATTTTTCGTTTTAAAACATTTTATTCAATAAAAATTCGCCTGAATCGAGAACAATTCTGATATATATGTCAGTTCGGAGAGCTTTCGCCTCCGAGCAGAATATATTGATGATCAGCAACAAAATACAAACCCCGAGCATTGGCCAAGGAGAAGCAAATGGAATGTGTTCAGGGCACTAGTGAGTCTGCGAGCAGGCCATGCCTCGATTCCCAGACACGTATCCTTGTGACTTATTGGCTCTGGGGATACTTGAAAGAAAAGGTTGTTTTTCTAGACAATCATCAAACATGGCGCGATTTGATGCATTCATTGTTTGTTTGTTTTTTCTCTGTATTTTTTTTATTTATTTTACTTTGTGTTCGTTTTTTTTTATTTTTTTTTTTTTTACTTTGTTCGTTTTTTTTTTTTTTTTTTTTACTTTGTGTTCGTTTTTTTTTTTTTTTTTTTTTTTTTACTTTGTGTTCGTTTTTTTTTTTTTTTACTTTGTGTTCGTTTTTTTTTTTTTTTTACTTTGTTCGTTTTTTTTTTTTTTTTTTTTTTTTTGTTCGTTTTTTTTTTTTTTTTTTTTTTTTTTTGTCTCATACACTTTATTTTGTCCGTTATCGCGTCCCCATTAAGCGAGAACAATATATCCCTAAATTTCTTCATACGTCTAAAGTATTTAGTCGTAAAGTATGTTCTGTAACGCGCGAGTTCGCATCTCTTCATCGTAGGGTGCATAATTTACCTAAGCACACAACTCGCACTGGATATCCCGTTTAATCTTCTATTTAAAAAACTGTTCGCGATAACGATAATTCGCGTTCTTGAATATGATAATGCTATTTTCAGAAGTTTGAGTGGGTAAAGTTTTTCGCTATGCAGAATAATTTTTTATTGTTACAAAAACTTATTTTTTTTTTTTTTTTTTTTTTTTTTTTTTTTTTTTTTTTTTTTTTAAAGAAAATACTCAATTTTTATTTAACAGAAAGCTTCTTGTTTTAGCAAAAAAAAAAAAAAAAAAGAAGAAATAAAATAATCTGTACAAAAAGTTTCAAGCGATTTCGTTTACATTGGTTCGTTATTGGTAATGGTAACAGCTTTGATTGATAAATAAATATCATATTCAGGTAATGATCAAATTTCTGCATCGCGAAAACGTCACGTTTTGCAATTTCATTCGTCAAGTGCATGATTTAAATTGAAAAAAAAAAAAAAAAAAAAAAAATGGATTTTTAATAATCGATTATAAAAATTTATAAAAAATTACAAATAATTCCATTAAAAACTTCCTTCCTTTTAATTAGCATTCACATATACTTACCAAACAAAATATCATAATTTATTTGTACTTATTTTAAAAATATTCATAAAATTAAATAAAAAAATTAATGTTTACCTATAAATTATTTTGGTCATCGATTAAAAACGAAGTGACAATAAAATGTTTATCTTCAACTAGAATTGATGATCTGATAGAATCGATTTAAATTTCAAGGTTTAATTATCAGTATGAAATTCTTAAAAAATTGATTAGTTGAATATTTTAATTTATCGTTGAATAAAATGTTATGTAATCGTCGTTTTTAATAAGCGAAACGCGATGATTAAATTAATTGCCGTTAATATAAGGAAATAAATAAATACTTACAACATTTAAATTGATTTTTATAGCTTTATATATGAATAAAGCATTGATTCACAAAAAAAAAAAATAACAATGGAAAAATTTGCAGATTTAAGGATAGCATTTTTACTATTGAAAGAAAAGAAAAATAACACAACTAAATATTATAATAGCATATAATTTATTTACTTTGTAAACTCTAATCCATCAATGACATTTTAAGTAAACTTAGCATTAACATCAAAGTAAGTATTTAAAATTCATAAAATGGGGCAACAGAAAATTAGATTAAATATACATAATGATGCAAAGTCTGATGTAAAAAACATCATCCGATGTTGCAATGGGACATGACATTTAACCCTCAAGAGGAGCACTGGGTTACGCTAACCCAGGGTAGATCTTTTTTCGTCAATTTTCATTGCATTTTTTTTTTTATTTTTCATTAATATTATAAAAACTTAAATTTTTATTTATTTGTTCATGAAATATTCTTATTTTACATCGTCCGACGAATCGATTAAAAAAAAAAAAATTCAAAATTGATCAATTTTATAATAAGATATAAGTGGTCAAAGCTAGCCGGGTAATCCTCACCCATGCGCTCCAGTTATGTTAAGCTGCGATAGTGCTCCACTTGAGGGTTAATTATTTATGATACCTTAAATTTTTTAAATAACTAAAGTTTTATAATGATGAGAAATAAAAAGCAAAAATTAATTTGCTGTAACGTAAACTTATAAAGAAAAATTGAATAATATAAAATTTACATAATGAAATTTCAAATGTGATCTATATTACGTCACTGTGCATCACGATGCACTTACATTTAATTTTATTAAAAAAAAAAACAATTAAATATAGCTAGCATGAATGTAAGCTCCAGTTTTGCAGAAGCATAAAAACATACAAATTTTTTAAACACTAAAAAATAAATAACCTTAAGTATTATTAGTTACTGATAAAACATAAGCATGAATCATTCTTGGTGTACCTTATCTAAGCACCTTGTCGAATCTAATATTAGTATGTTAGCTTACCTTTAAATTTAGGGACAAACATTTGTATATCTTGTGGAATGTTCCTATAAAAGTCAAGTTCCCTGCAGTTCAATGGCTTGCAAATGGTGTTCTGGTTGAGAAGCAATAGTCGCGTGTGACCTCCGACCTGACACAAAGATAATAAGAGAATAAAAAAAATAGAGAGAAAGAGAGAACAATAAGAACTAATTGCAAACTGATTAAAAAACAAAAGATATTTCACGCTTTCTTCAGCATTTCATTCTCTTGATCAGTGTACACAAAATCATAACACGAATTCTCGCGTGGTTTTCGAGCAGACGACAAAGAAGCATTGCGAGCAATCGTTATCAAACAATTTAACGAATATACGTATACATATAAAAGGAAAAAGAGAGATAGACGGAGAAAAAAGCCGTGATCAAGCACGCAAGAGATCAAGAAAGCCAGACATAAAAAAATGAGATTCGAAAATAAATAAAACAAGCGATTTGCTCGGCTCTGGAAAGTCGACTCTGTTTAGCAACACCAACTCTCCAAAGTAGACAAAGAGCGAGAGAAAACAAAACAAGCCTTTAGTTTTCCTCGTGAATACAATCATAAACCAGAGTTTCCTCTATCTTTCTCTCTCTTTATTCGTTCTCATTCATTCTCGTACCTTCTTTGACAAAAAAAAAAAAAAAAAAAAAAAAGAAACAAAAAAGGAAAAAATTTTCAGTATAGACGAGTATTTATCTACCTGATTATTGAGCGGATGCAGAGCGACTTCCTCATCGTGATCCTGGCAGAAAGACGAGGCTACTGGGGAGGAATTATCGGTCGCGCTGTGGCACTGTGTTTCAGCCTCTCCCATGCCCCAAGCACCCGTCACGTATACCATGCCCGTGTATGCGTACACGTCTCTTTGTCCAGAATGGCTGTAGCGACGGTGAGTTCTAGGTGCTGCAGGACTTGCTTGTGTGCACTGGTGCTGTTATCTTTATCACCTTTTCCCTTTCCCCTACAAGGCGGTACTGCTGCACTCTTACTACCTTTATTTAAAGACCGTACAATCTCCTTTATAACGGATGGCTTTTCTAAGCCCTTTGTATTTTGCAATGCTACCGTTGCTGTTAATCGCGATCTATATAGACAAATTTCTTCGACACTGCAAGCATTCGCACTCACTTCATTCTCTCTTGCATCCGCGGATCCGTCCTTTCGCACTCGCGCAGAATTTGTGCCTGCGTTCTCCGTCGCTGCTCTGACTATACCGCTAGAGTTTGTCCGTCAGGGACTCGAAGCATATTACTACACATGTAACTCCTAAAGAGAGAGAGAGAGAGAGAGAGAGAGAAAGTAAGAGAGAGTGAACAAGGAGAACTTATTGGTAGTACTGAGCAAGAGATGGAGACAGAGACGATTCCCCTTATCGCGTCAGCTGTGGTGTGGGTGGGGTGATGATCGACCGAACGTACGTATATTTTGCGATGGCGCGTTAGTACCAAGAGAGAGGAGAATGGATTATATATGTGCTATGGTGTCGTCGTTGTTGGTCAACTGCGAAAACTTCGCTAAGACTTGTTTGACTGCACTCGACTATATACAAATTTTTATTATACTTTTCCTTTTCTTTCACTCTCGTTCTTTAATTTGTAAAATAATTCTCTTGGTTCTATCTATCTCTCTCTTTTTCTCTCCGTTCAAAAAGCGTATGTTTAACAGTAGAAGTAGGTCTCTTGGTTACGAAGTGAAAGAGAGAGAGAGAGAGAGAGTTAAAATGAAGAGTGGCTTATGATTCTTGACAATTATATTTAATTTGTACAAAGTGCGGAATGAAAAGAGCAGCACCAGAGCCTCCTCTTTCTTCCTTCTCCGTTCTTCGCTCAGTTAAAACTGGATGCTCTTCGCCTATCGTCCGTCGCTGTCGTCAACGTCGTATGGATCTTTTCGTGGTTATCCTTGTGTGCTGTATATGTGTATTTATGCATGCGCGTGGACGTGTGCGAGTATGCGCCTTGTACTACTGCTGTTCAATGAATGGAATGGCTATTTGCGCGAGTATAGTCTGCGCAACGCGTTTATGTACGTATATACGTATAGATAGAAGTATATAACTGATTCTATCAGAAGTACCTGTCAGGGCCGTGAGATGGTTCTGTTTCTGGAAACTACGCAGCACAATGCTGGAACGATATTTTGCATATGACCGTAGTACGAATTCCGTACACGGACTATGCTTGTATCGGTGCAGTGCGAACGTGCGCTGCACAGTCGCAGTTACCACAGTGCAAATAAAGGGGGCGTTTAGTTACCGTAATGAGATTTGCTATCCACGTACCTACATATGGCTAAATCAAAGATGGCGTCGATAAACCAGTATTTAACCTAAAGTTTATGGTACTGGTAAGCTTTTTGTTATAAAATACTATTTCTAATTGAATATTTTTATATTATTTGTTTACAAAAGTTTAAAGAAAATATTTTTTTGATCTAACAATTATTTTAAATAGCATTTTCAATCATGAAAAACCGTATTAATGTAATAGTTATTTTGAACGCCATTCATAAAATATTTTATTTTAATTTTTATATAAAAAATATTCAATTTAAAGTAGTATTTCATTAAAAAAATCTCACTAGTTCTATATGAATTTATGATAAGTTCTGGTTTTTGTTTTTTTTTCTCATCTTTGGTTAGCTATATATGTACGTCATATCCCAATATTTACTGTACAGTCACTACGTATGTACATATTTGTATTTGTAATGCCTGCCGACATTGCCACGTCTTCAATTCACATAGGTTAAGGGCATCCTCGAATGGCGCCGAATTTAAACTATTCGTTTTAATTCGAGGACATGCACATGTATTTCATTGTGATTTTTTATTTGATTTTTTAAGAAAAAGAGGGAGAGGGCCGTTTTGGTTTATTTATTTTTTGCAACCTTCTACATCCCTACTCTGTCTTATTGATGGCTCTTTTTTTAATCATCCGCGCGCTTCATCGTTTTAATATTCCAAAGTGTTCTACTCTTTCACTAAATGAATACTATAAAGTAAAGCAGAAGGTTATCGAAGCAAGGGAAAGGATGTTCGTTGAACTCTGCAATAGTTTTTTATAACTAAGAAATGAATCCAAAAGCAATATATAATGTAAATTGACAGTTTTGATTTGAAATTTATGCCAATGAGATTATTGCGGATATTTTTATAATAAGTATATTTACTAAGTTGTCAGATTGAAACGTCAGCAATGTCTGTATTCTGATTATTTTGAGCTTTAATTAACACATTTTTTTATTGGCATTGTACGTTTCATATTGATTATTTTACATTTTAATGTTTTTTTTTTAACTACACATGAAATATAATATCTAATCTAAAAATTTATTGAAACAAATTAATGCAAAATGCTTTTTATAAATACCGAATAAAAGGATTTATCACACAAAATTTTCCTTTTACAATAAATTGATTAAGAAAGATTATAATTGAGAAAAATCAAAAGTAGTAATCAGTATAAGAGTCAAAAAAATATATTTATTTTAATTTTCATTTCCTCTACATTCCAACAAATTTCACGAAAGTGAAAATTGAAGTTTGCTATTGTAGCAGCTCTTATATCGAAAAGATTGTACTTTCACTCTTTGTATTGCGAAATCTTATGTCCGACAAAACTTTAAATTACGATTTATTTTATTCAAACCGATATTAATTAATATTTTACATTTTTAATATTTTCATTCTTTTAAAATATAAACATTTTTCATGTTTGTAAGATTCATTTTCATTAATTAATATTTATTATCTTCTAAGTAATTTGCTGGATCTTATAATAATTTATTTTGTACCGGAAATTTAATATTAAGAATTTTTTTAAAAATGTTACCCCTTCTCAAGTATTGAGTGTATTGATCTTTCGAGTGAAATCCAACTGCTTATTTAAGTTATCATCGAAAATGATTATGTTAATTTAAAAACAAAACTGACAGTCGTTCAGCAATTTTTTTAAGACGTTTGACGTTGATCATTAATTTTTATTTGTTTACTTTACTAAAAAAATTAATTTTATTAACAATTATAAATTAAAATTTTTATTTAAATATGAGTTTAGATAAAAATTGTCGTAGATACATACATACTACATATCCAAAAGGTTTCTGAAACTTTTCTAAAGCAAATATTTTAACGACTTTGAAACATTTATGTGACTTAATTGAAACTTTGCATAAAAATATGAAGAAAAATCGTTAACTGAAATAAATAAACGTATCGATATAAAATATTTTTATTAGAATAACTTTTTTTCTAATATTTTTACAAACGTTAGATTAAATTTATAATAGAAAAATAAATTAAAAATTATTTTTAAAAAATATTCAAGCCATAATTAGCATAAAGTAAATTATTTTAAAAAAAGGCGGTCACTAATTTTCGTACAAGTTTTAATTTTATTTCATATTCATTATATGTCATATATCTTCTTGTTTTGTGTATAAAATACCAATCGTTCACAATATTTTCTTTTATACTTTTATGACTGCTATTGAAGCAATAATTATTTTAAAGAAAAAAAAAAACTGTACTTTTTTAATCGCACCAAGTTTTTTATTGTATTATATTGATTAATAATTATCAAGATAATTGTATTGTTATCTAAAAAGAAGTCTTAGTCTTTTTTATAAAGTATTGATTTTTATTGACGTAGAAATAAATATTAATAGATTTAATACACGTCTATCTTTTATAGTTATTATGGAATATAAAATATAAGCTTCTGTTATAGATCGGTTACTATCGTCATCAATTTTTTTTTTCTAATTAACTGTGAGATTGTATATATAAAACATAAGTAAGAATAAGAATGACAGATTACTTAAGGTAGAATCCATTTTTTCACAATAAGTCAATATTAATATTGTAATATAAAGCAATAATGAAAAATTTAAAAATAAGTACTCGTAAACAATAATAATTATAAATAAAAACTTATATTAATAAATCACGGCAAATAATAAATTTTAATTGCTAGTAATAAGTTTAACTTCCTTTACGCGTGTTTGCCTGCTTCGGAATGATGTTTTTTTTTAGTTATTACAGGTCTATAACAAAGGTATCGCAACAATGCTCTTCATTGTCATTCGATTGAATTGGAGTTAAATCGGATGCTTTTAAAACAGGTAAGTATTAATTTATTCCGAGACATCAATGGGGTGTTCGGTTTATCTTGGAATCCCGTTACGTAGGATATATTATATTCTCGAACACGAATAGTATTTTATGACAATAGCGTTTTCGCTTAAGATTTTGCCGATAGAAAGTAAATATTCTCATATCCATTACTTTTAATAAATGCTCTTTATACTTAGATGTATTTTAATTAATTTGGAGCTTCAATTTCTTAAAATATATAGAAATATATTTCTTAAAATATTTTAAGCTATAATTTTAAGATAATTTGACAAAATGAAAAAATAAAAATAACTAAAACTCTAAATTATAATAATCATTCAAAAAGATATTTTTTATGCAAACAGTTTTCATCCAACCTATAAGATGCGTTTATTCATGAACATTTGATAATTTAAAAATTTTAATTCCGATTTTACTTTTTATGTATTAAAGTAAATTTAAAGTTTGATAGCAGTTTCTGAATTTTTTTTTTTTTTTTCAACTTCATAAATATACACATAATGTTTCAGAATTGTAAAAATTGTATAAAATTGTGTCATTTGAAAAACTCCGTAAATGTCCTTTATTGAAATTTAATTTTATTGTGAAAATGTTGCATTCTCATAGTAGATTAACAATAAAGATTTTTTTTTTAAAGAAAAATTTAGAATTTGATGTACAAACTGTATGAATTTCGTTGCTGAATAAATTTAAATTAAAAAAATTATTTGAAATGTATATAAATATAATACTTGTAAGTTCAATAACCAACAAAAATTAAACGACTGTGTTAAATTTTGAAGCAGCATGCGGAGAGGTATCAAGAAGCCCGATAAATATTACAAATTAATCCAATTAACGCTTTAATTTCGTCACACTTTCTTTTGGTGTAACAATTCACCAAAAGCATCTGGATAGTGAATGTACACTCGTGGGAAATACGACTAAAAAATCTGGCAACATCGAATATAGCTCAGATAGCCCTCAAGTTTATATAGTCGATAGTCCCCGTAACTTGGTGTTTTACAGTTGCTGCCGCGGAAGTAGGCCGACGAGGGAACGAATCGAGGTCGTGTTACGCGAGAATGCCTTTGATTGGCTTCTCCCGAACGCCAATGGATGAGTTCGCTCTCGAACGCCCGCACAAGATCAATTGCTAGTGAAAAAAAAAGAAAGAAAAAGTTTGCTAGAAAGATACAAGTGTCAGTGATGTGTGTTCTTAGGTTTATTTATTTATTTATTTATTTATTTTTTTCGATAATTGTAGGCATCTTTGTTTTCCGTACATTGACTTAGCAGCCCAAGTATTTCTTCTTTTCTTCATTATTTTATTTGGTTGCATAAGGTCAAAAAATAATGCTTCTCCTGAAATAAATTATTCTTTCTATTTTCTCATTTTTGAATTAATAAATTATTTTATCCACTGCAAATCTGAATATTTTATTATGTATTTATTCATTTAATTTTAAATTATATAGAACATTTCAAAAAGAAACTACAATATTTAATTGTGAGAAAATAATAAGTAAATTTAGATTAAAAAAGAAAAAAAAAAAAAAAAAAAAAAAAAAAAAAAAAAAAAAAAAAAAAAAACGAAAAAAAAAATGCCTGAGATTCATAAGGTATCAAATCATTTTCCATAGATAAATTATTTTTCATATTTTTTTCAAGGACGGTACCTTTTTAATACTATCGTTGTGCGTTTTTAAGAAATAGACTCCGAATTCACTGACTTAAAAGTCATTAATAACATTACTATATGCTGCATTTCGCTTATCACGTAATTTGATTTGTTTTACAGATTTACTTATACTACTTGCGAAATGTTTTTGTTAATTTAAATTCTTATTTTTATAGAGAGTCAAAAATAAAACAATAATTCATAAAAAAAGAAAAAAAAGAAAAAAGAAATGAGTGGCTTTTATTGCGCTACTCTGTAAATGCTTGATCGACGTTCAGTAAAATATGAACACACAAAGTTCCAATTTTAGCTTTTATTATTACTAGAATTTATTGAGAATTTGAGTGCTTTCTATCCTCCAGCGCTCTGCAAAAAAAGGTTTTATTTTATATTTAAGTTTTATTTTCGTATATGATTGTTTTCATTACGAAATACCATATGCGCAACGCTTACTTATTATTGGAGTTATTTTTATTTGCGTTTTGACTGGAAGATCCTTGTAAGGGGAGATCCAAAAATTTCTTTTGATCTAAAATAAAAATTTGATTCATGAGAATATATGCAATAAAATTTAATTTCGTTTGATTAACGATTTTTTGACATTTTTCTATTATACATTATTATACGAAAGAAAAGATCTTTAAAATTGAAATTTTCTTCATATAATATCTTCTCAATTTATTAAATTGAATGTTATCAATATTGTTTAAAAATTAAAATAATCTTTATAAAAAAACTGCTTAAAAAAGAAAATAATTTACATGTGTATAAAGTAAACGTATGTAATGAAATTTCCTTGCGCTTTATGGTGATAAAGCCATGAGTAAACGTAATTAACGTTAATCTGGCTAAAATATTACATTTATTTATATTTTAAGCATTAGAGTTAAGATATTTTAATCAGCGGTGGATAAAATTAGGATACATCTATCGTGTCTCAGTCACATAAATCAATGCACGGTATGACTGGTATGACTTCCAGTTGCGTTTCGTTTGACGCACACACTTATACTAAATAAGAACATTAAATAATAACGATCACTAACTGTGTTTGTGTTGATAAGGCGGTGGCACCCAGCTATAGTTGCTCGAATTTGGCATAGATTCTGGCAGTGTTACGCTGCTCGCGGATGCCGCGGCGGCTTCCTCGTAACTGTTCCCATTGTAAGTCCCGCTTATGGTAGACGGGATTTTCGAACTTTGGGATACAGCATTTGTCGTTATTCCATTAGGCAGTAAACTTTTTCTAAAATTTAATTAATTATTTTGAAATAATTTATTTAAAGGAAAAGAAGTAAAAAAAATTTGTAATCGATACTTTTTTTTTTTTTGTTTCATTTTTATTTTGATTTTTTAAAGCACAATAAAATGTTAAGATGTTTATGAAATAACATCGACTCAATTTAGAATGTACAAAATTAAAATTTTAAAATTTTTTCATTAAATTTAATTTAATATCATTGATAACAAATTTTATAACTAGAAATTTTTTACAATTAGTTTTATTAATTATGTATAAATTATTTACACGTTGTCAGCCTAAGAATTTAATTTCGTTATCTATATTTTACTTAAAAATAGAAAAAAATCAATTTTCAATTTTATTTTTGTTAATAAATTACTTTTGTAATAAAAAATTGTAAAAAAAATCTACATCCCATAGAGATAATATTTTCAGATTTGACATGTTTCTTTTCAACGATTTCAAATTTTTTTTTTTTTTTTTTTTTTTTTTTTTACGTAATTTTAATTTCTTTATATATTTTATTATCCATAAAAGCCTACCATTAAAGTCTTCGTTAATAAAATCTCTTAGTATTGGTTTGGTAAATGTAAGCGATTTTTTTTTTAAAATAAACGTTAAAAAAAAATTATTACATGAATTTTATCGCTACGTGGATGAGCTATTTGAAATACCGCGCATACTGCAGTGAAAATTGTAAATGATTTTGTTCGCGTATAAGAATACCAGTTGCATATCGATCGATTGTTTTGTATTTTGATTGCAAGGCTTATTAGGTTTCCATACATTTATTTTATACTTGAAATTTACGATAAGTTAAAAAAAAAAATTGTAATTTTGCACGTTAAAAATGTTAAACGCGCTTACTATTTAATTACGCATTACTTTTGTAAATATCGATTTTTTTTTTTAACGATTATATCTAATAATAACATTTTTAAGTGTTGTATGGAAGAAAAAATCAATATATTTTAATTAAATTATTGATTATTTACTAATTCATTGTTAATTAAATAAAATTTACTTAAATATAAGGTGGAAACAATTTATGAGGAAAATAGTTGGAACATTTAGAGTTCAATTTTTTATCGTCAAGTATACGAAGTGACTCTGAAATTTCAATTCTTTCAATAGATAATAATAAAGCAAATATCACGTAGTTTTGCTTTTTTATAAATGCAGTATTTATAGTTTAACTTCGATTAAAAACAAATAAAAAAATATTAAATACATTCTTTAATTTATTTTTTCAATTTTAATACAGAATAAGCAAAAAATTAAATTAATTCTTAATTGCAAAAAATTGTTGTTATTGGATAATGTTCACAATAAAGCTAGATAAGATGAATTTTATTATTTTATACATTTATTTGAAAAATATTTTTACAATAACTTTAAATTTAAATTACCGTAAATACATAAATTTTATTTAAGACGTTTAAGTAACTTTATAATTTAAAATAATTTCGTAAAACGTTTGCAATCATTTACAATTTAAAGAAAAAAATTCCTTTTATGTTAATTAAATTTAGATTTAAAAAATCAAGCGTATTTAAAATAAAGCGTAGAATTGTTTTTATCTCAAATTACTTTAATTAAATAAATAACAGAATCAAAATAAATATTATATACGTAAACAAATATCTTTTATCAGTTTCAGTTAAATCTCATAATTCTTTTACGAGATATCATGTGACGTATTTACGTGTGTATACAGATAGATGCGTATATGCAAAAATGTCTATTTAATTATTCAATAAATTTCTAATTATAGCAGGTTTATTTTCTATTTAAAATATTAGAAAATTTTTATTATTTTGCATCTTTATAAATAATATTTAGATTCAAATAATTACATCAAAATATATTAAAATATTATTGTAAAGTTCTAAGAAGAAGAAAAAAATTAAACTTAAAAATAAAAAATTTATTCACCCATACAATTTTTTATAAAAAATTTAAATTATTAATGCTTTTTTGCACATGTATTTCGAGTTTATTTTAAACCGTTTCTTAAATATTTTGTTCTTTTTTCATTCGCTATGCGGTGCGATTTTTCTATTCCTACCAAAAGGTTATATTAATAAAGTCATTTGCAAAAAATTAAAACCAGTTAGCCAGGGGTAAAAAATGAATGGTTACCGAGCTATGTCGGTTTTATGTTTCCTTTTTTTAAATTTTCTGACTTGTTATTAAAAACGAACAATTATGAAAAAAAAAACCATTCTATTTTAAACATTCAATTGTTCTTTTATTACAAGCTGAATGATCATTTGAAAAAAGGAATGCTGCGCCTAAAACTCAGATAATTTCAGGTATAAAGAGTTTTAAGTGACAAAAATAATAATTTTATAAAAAAATTTTCGCAACTCGCCAATTATTTGGCGTGTAAATTGATTCCTTGTTTGATAAGCTTTCTAAAAAGGTACAAATATTATCAATTTTTACAAAAGTTTCAAAAAATGAATTAAAATTTACTCGGTGCCGCCTAAAATTATGTTAGTTTTGAGCAAGTATTTTTTTAAAGCAATCGTTAATTTTTCAGCTTTCAAAAAATTATCAATTCAATATTTAAAGTAGAATGGTTTTTTTCGTAGTTATTTATTTTTGATAACAAGTAAGAAAATGAAAGGATAAAAAAAGAAAAACCGATATAACTCAGTAACCAGCAAATTTGTTTTTGTTGAGTTTGACTCCTTGTTAATTGGACTTAATTTGCTGCAAATTGATTTATAATACAATATATTTGAATAAAAAGGTCAAATTTCCTATACATATATATATATATGTATTTTTAAAATTATTTATGTAAATTTGAAAATGTTTCTTTGTAATTATTGTCAACAATATTTTGTTAACTAAATTTTATTTTTTTAAATTCTAAAAAGAAAAAAAAAACAGAATCACAAACAAATTAAAAAAAAATATCATCTAAAATACACGTATTGATATGTGTATAAATAATATTTTTGTGCTACTAAAAATACTTGTACTTTGATTTTTATTTATTAATACAGTTAAACTATTTAAATAATTTTAAATTAACAACTTAATCAATTTTTAAGAAGCTTAAGTAAAAAGTTCATTTTTCATGTACATATGCATATCTTGATGCTTTAAAATGAAAAGATGAAAAATCTTGAAAAAATTAGTTATAATATTATTTTACACTACACATTGATGTCAAAGAATTTTATAAATGATAAAAAATTAAATGAGTATCTGCAATTATAAAATGTATTCATAGTTGTATATAAGTCAAATTATAATTAAAAAATTTTAAACTTAGTTTATTCCAATAGTTATGCCATATTAATGATCAGACTATATTATTATATTTAATAAATGATAATTTTGTTAACTATTATTTGGAATACAATTTTAAAATTTTAATTTTGATGAATGGATAATCTACTTCATAATTTAGTTTTTAATAACTTATAAAATAAAAATAATGAAATTGGGATTAATTTAATTACATAGATTATTACATATTTTAAAAATTAACTACATTTACCTTAGATTAGAAATACAAACAGTAGTAGCGTCATTTGTAGGCGAGAGTTCCATGCGTTGAAGTAGCCGCTCAAATTCAAGAATTTTATCGTTTTCTTTGTTAGATAAATTTATGTTATTAATTGATGAGGTTGGGGATGATTGTCGTCTAGGTGATAAATGTTTTTGGCTAATTTTTTTATTATCCAATGATACTGTATACAAATTTTTATATTTATATAAAATTGCAGATATTAAAATTATTTAATTTAAAAATGAATTTTACTTACAAGTAGGTACTGTTAAATTCGATATTCTTGATACATCTAATTCTCTATTACGACTAATGAGATCAACAGCAGAAAGATTTGATTTTGTCAACCAAATTTGGTCCTTTTCACATTCAACTGAATTGGATCGAGTTGTAGGTTCTGACTTAGTTACTTGATCATTAACAGACATAATCTTAGAAATGTCTTGACATCTACAATTAGAATGTCTATCTGATTTGATTTGACTATTAGACATTTTTAGTGTTTGACTTAAATGAGCAAAGCAGGAAGGTTGCCTGTTCATAAGATTATGTTCATCAGCAGATGAATTGAATTCTCGATGTTTGTGACCATAATCCAAGGGACAACATGCACTTATTGAATCGGGACAATGTAATGGAGTAGAATTATAACTTTGTAGACTAGAAAAAGAATTTCTTGCATCATGAATTTCATCAGATCTTTGTTTTAAACATAAAGAAGTCCACGCTGAATTCCTATCTTGCATCTCAAATAAATGAAGCAGCATAATTTCATCGTCAAGTCCATCGTTGACCCTTAATCTGTATAAAATAATAAATTTTAAAAAATATATGTACATTAAAAAAAAAAAAAAAAAAAAAAAAAAAATACTATATGAGAAAAAATAATTTCGATCTAATCAAATCAAATTAAATTTAATTAAATAAGTTTTTTTGAAATTTTAGATCTACATTTGTTTTAATAGACTTTCTCAGATTTAGATAGATTAGTAAAATTTCAATAGATCTTATGTCTGATGTTTTTAAAAGATTTATCTAGAATTTTATAGCTCTACCGAGATTTAGATAGATATATTGAAATATAGGTACATCTCATAGTTAATACAGATTTTTTTTACTAAATCTACACAGAGTTTTAAAGACCTGCAGAGAGCATGGACCAAATAGTAATAAATTTATAGATATAAATAGATATTTATTGATACTATTGCAGATTTTTATCAATTTAACTGCAAAATTATTTTTTCCTGAGTATACCTGGTACTATTTTCTGAATCTTGATTTTCACGGTATTTCATTTTTTGTTTATTTTGTAGCCATGGAACTAAAGATTCAGCAACCTCAACATCATTTTCACCTGGAATAAAAAATATAAGTTTATATTCTATATTTATGTGTACATATTATAAAATTCAAATCTTCATAAATTTTATTCATTACTTATTAATGATTTTTATTATTTAAACTGATTTCATTAAATATTAAATTTAAAATTAGAAGTAACATAAATTACATATTATATTGTTTTAAATTAAATTATAAGAATTAGAGATAATTTATTTACATATATTATTGGTATTGCAGCTTATAGCTCGTTACTTAAATTCGCTTCAAAACTGAAGTCAACATAATTTTTTTTATTGTACTATCTGATTTACTAATAAAATAATAGTCGAGGTAAATAATTATTTGCAATATATAAATAAAAATTTGTAAAAATTATTAAATGCAATTAAGGATTTTTATCTCACCAGACATAGTTTCATCATCAACATCATTTTCATCATTTGAATTATCATCTAGTAATGTTAGATTGGTATTTACACGATCACATTCATCCATAAGTATATCATGTTCACTTAGTTCCTAAGAATAATATTTGAATTACAATCATTTTATTTACTTAATTAGCTAATATTGTTATTAATTAATTCTTACTCCACTCTCACTACTGCTACTACTAGAAGGAGCATTTAATTGTTGCGAATTTAAAACAGTAGATGTCAAATCTGATGGTTGTGACGAATGATTTTCTGTATTGTGATTAGTTTTTGTTAATTCTTTATTAACACTATGTAGTGATTGTGGATTACTTGCAGAATTAATAATGTTAGAACGTTTTATACTTGTTTTCGATAATATAGGAGACAAAGTAGATGTAGACCCAATAGAACGAATATTTGTTAATTCATCTATATCACATAATGGCATCATTTTCCAAACACCACTTGAAGTAACAGGATGCATATTAAGTAAAGAAGTTTGCAAATTCCTAATTAATGTTTGTAAATATATATAAACGTAAATTATTTATATCAAAATTTAAAACAAGAAAAAATAACTAATGCAGTTTATACCTTGTTGGGCTAGAACCAACCATAGAGTAAGGATCTAGAGAACGAGGAGAACATGTACTAAGATTTTCTTCTGTATTTTGATTTTGCTGTTGCTGTGGTTGTACAGTTGCTGTATTTGAGTTTTCTAAAGTAGGACTAAAAGCTGTAGTTTTTGTTGCATTACGTGAAATTTCTATAGTCAGTCTCTAAAGATTAGTTAAGAACTTTAAAATTATTGTTTAAATATTATTTTCAATCAATATAAAGAATATTAGAAGGTTCATACTTCTTTAAGTTCATTTATTTGGGCAGCATACTGGTTTTGAACAGTTACTAATTGACTTATATACCATTGTTGATCCCGACAACGTTGATAAAATGTTGGAGGTCGAACTTGAAATCTTTAATAACATAAAAATACTTACATTGTCTGCATAAAAATTAAAAAATTTTTATATTTACCGTAAAATAAGAGTGTCCAATTCAGTATTTAAATATCCCTCAGTTGCAAGTAAATCTAATCTAAAGAATCTATTATAACCCCAACACTCCCCAATTTCAAAATCAGAAGCAAATTCTCTCACAATATTTTTACTGGTATCTCGAGAACCTTGATGAATCATTTCTACTCTATATTCATATCTGAAAATCAAAGTATCAACAATATATTTTATAATATTGTAATAAATTTTTAAATTGTTTAATAAAGAATGATTTTTTCTGGTATCAACATACTTTGAAGTTTCTGGCAAACCAGCACTTAGTTCTAAAAATACTGATAGGTAATTTCCTCGAACTACTCCATTACCATCAGGATAAACTTTTAATCTCCAACATAAGCCACTAACGTGCAATGGCGCGGAATAAACTGGATCTGCTTTTAATTGCAGTTGAGAAAAATTTTGCATTGCAAAAGTTGCACTATCATAACCTGGTACTATTTCACTAAAATGAAGCATTAAGAAAATTTATATTTTAATTGTATTCAAAATTATATTCAAAATTACGTTAGTTTTTTTAAATTAATACCTTGGAAAATCAGCTGGCACTGGTGCTGTTACAAAGCTAGTCATTGGTTTTTTACGAACTTGATAGATAATATGAGATAATTCAGCACTGCGTGCAATTAGTTCAGAACGAGAACAAGTTTGAAGTTGTTGTTCAATATCTTGTAGCAGTGCTTCAAGCTGCTCTGTTTCTAAAGTAAGAGAATTTTTTTGACCCATTAATGTTAAAAGTTTTGCTTTTAATTGTGAATCTAAACGAGCAATCATTAGTTCTACTGCATTTCTAATTTCTCGAACTCTTTCATCTTTTGCTGCTCTTACTGACTCTACATTTCGCTCCTAAAATAGTTTAATAAATATTGATAATTAAAAATAAACGTGATTTAGTTAGCAAATTAAAACTTACAACTTCTTGAACAAGCGTTATCAACTCCATAAGTCTTCGTTTTAATTGTCCTATTTCGGACTTAATTTGTGTAACATGAGTTTCATATACTTCTTCTAGAGGTTTAAAAGTATGCCCAGAATGAGTTCCTCCCCAGAGTGCACATTGGTGACATATGCATTTTCGACAAGTCCAACAGTAAACGGATAATTTTTCATGATGAGTAGCACATCTGGGAAATAATTTTCTTTTTAATATTTATATTTTTATCTGACTTAAATTAATAATTTTTTTAATAGTTACCTATCTTTAGTAGAATCTTCATGTTTAGTATTAGAAATGCTTACTGCTTGCAATGTATCAAGTTGTTGAGTTACTTCTTCTACCCAACGACAATTAACTAATTCATGTAGATGAAGAGCAGCTCTACAATGAGGACATTGAGATCTTTGTTCAGTTAACCAACGTCTTATGCAAGTATAACAACATAATTTGCTACAGTGAGGACATAGATGTGCATCTCTCAATTTTTCCATGCAAATGAAACATCGGAAAACTTCTGCTAATGTCTAAAAATATAGAATAATTCATTGTTGTAGTATTATATGTAAATGTAATTAAACATGTATTCAATAATATTGAATATACATAATAATGTACATAATATATAATAAATTGTAAACATTAAGTTCAATATTAAGTAAATACTTTAATAACATTAAGTAAATGCTTTATTATGATTATTAAATTTTAACAACAATGTTAAAAGAATGTAAGATCCAAAAAGTAAATTATTTTACTAAAAAATTGATATGTCAATTTATCAAAAAAAAATTGAAATATTCAACAATTTTGTTATTAAGTTTTTCTTTTAAGTAAAGGATATTGCTTTCATAGGTATAGTTTCAAATAAATAAGAAAAAAATATTTTTCAAAAGAACAACAAACCTCGACGCTATGTTCATCAGCATTTTTAGAAGATATCGCAATCTCTCGACTTGCCATGTTTTCTTATTTTTTGTGATTTTTTATTAATTAAAATTTTTATAATTAACGGATTCCTTTACCGCTTAATACCATATCTTTTGTAGTAACGAAGTAGTGTTGTCTATTTTTTAGTTTAATCATTTTTCTTTTTTAAGACTCATTAAGTATTGACGTGTATTTACAAAGGAATTATTGATTTTCATATAAAATTTCTTGCATCTATATTTTGCCATTCACATTGAAGGTGCTTTACTTTAAATTTTGACAAGTCGAAATAATAAACAAACGGTCAAACTTGCACTATAGCCACGATAAGTCTAATTTTTCAAATTTTGTACATTTTATAAAAAATAAAATTTTAATTGCAGCACATAATTATGCATATTAAAAAAAACAATTTTTATATTAATTTTAATTATTCGAATAACAGTAATAATTATATTTTATTATATCTTTTTCTTATTTTTTAATATTAAAATTTGTCCAATTTGTACAATAAATTAAGAACTTGAAAACTCGCCTTAACGATTTCTTTATAAAAGAAAGGTTTAAAAGTGTGCCCACCTTTATCTACACGTGTTGAAATTTAAATTTTTAGAAATAAAAAATGTATTGGTTTACATTATTATTGAATAGAAATAATTGTTTTTAATGCATAAAATAATTCTGAAATCTTAATAATTTTTTTTTTTTCATTTGTAAATATTTACTTATTACATTGTATATTTTATTCATTTTTTAAAATTAATACGGCACTGTGCAGGTTAGTGTGTACAGTTGCACTGTTTAAAAATTTACATTAAAATGTTTAAAAAATATTTTTAAATATATTTAATTGTTATTAGTTAACCATAAAATGGGGAGAAAAGCAAAATATGATGAAAAAATTGATAAGAAGGGTTCACGCAGGAAAGGAAAGAAGAAGCAGGATTCAGTTATTCCATTAGGAAAAATAGGTAAGTTCTTAATACATACATATGATGTCAAAAATAAAATAAAATTATAAATTTTTTAAAATAATTTTAGAGAAAAAAACAAAACTTAGCCATAGACAATTACAAAGAGCTAAAAAAAGATTACTTAAAAAAAAACAAAAACAAAATACTAAAAAAGGAAAAGAAGGTACAAAGAATCAATCGTTTGAAGAACAGAGTTTTGATGTAAGTGATCTAGAACAAAATGTTACTGTCGATAATAAAAAAAGGCAACTGAAAGCAAATGATCAAATATTACAACCAAATAAAAAATTAAAAAAAGCTGAAAAAACATTACCTAAATTAAAATTATTTAATGAAAATGAAAACAAAATATCACATATTGCAAGTGGAATAAAAAAACAGAAATCAACATTAAATGTTGATAGAAAAGAAAAGGTATATATTAATAATAAATAAAATAGAAAGAATTATATATAAATATCTAAATTTAATAATAATAATTACATTATGTTATGCTTGTTTTTAAAGAACAAATTTATTTAAAAGTTTTATATTTATTTTAGGTAAAATCACAATTGGACAATGTAGACGAAAATGAATCTAAAGTTTCCATTATTGTTAAAAAGAAAAAATCAAAAAATAAACAAATATTAAATGAAGAATCACAAGAGAAACTGAATAATGAAAAAGAAAAATCTAAAGTTAAAAAAATCAAAACAACTGAAAATGGTAAAAAAGAAAATAGCAATTATGTAAATGATAAATTAAATAAAAAAATATTAAAGAAAAAAAATCAAACGACTAATATAAAAATGAATAAGAATAAAATAATTAAGAAAAAAAATTTACATAATAAGATAAATACTAGTGATAATACTAGTGATCATGAAAATTTTGACAGCGACAGTAATTCAGAAAATGAAAATATTGGAAATGTAAGTGTTTATTTTATTAAAAAATTATAAAAAAATTAATTGTAAATAAAATATTATTTAATAATAATATTATTTAACAATAATATTTTATCAATAAAATATCAAATAAATATTATTTAATCAAATTAATAAATTAAAATCAAATAAATTTAATAGTAATATTTAGCTATCATAACATTGTTATATTTTAATACAAAAAATGATTTCGTTGTGTATGTAATAAAATTGCATAGAATTTACTAAATAATAAATTATATTAAATTGATATCCATGTTAATATTTATTTTTTCTTAACAGGAATTATTTTCAAAGAGTGAGGTAGAAGAAACTAATAATTATTTAAATAATGAGATTGAAAATGATTCTGATAATGATGTAAGTAATAGTCAAGATCTTGATGAAAATGGAACGACAGATGATAGTGAAGATGACAATTACAACAATGAAGACGAAGGTGAAGATAGTGACGATGATGACGACGATGATAATGATGATGACGATGATAATGATTTATTACCAATTGAGAAAGCAAATAAAAAATTAAAAAAAAAACAAGAAAAAGAAAGGTTTGTTTTAAAAATATTTAAAATTTCTTTATATGCACAATTTTAGATATGTTTGTAAAAAAAAATTGAAAAATTCTTATAGAAAATTAGCTGAAGCTGAAATGAATGAAAGTATATTAGATCAGCAAATATTTAATTTTCCCACAGAAGAAGAGCTAAACAATCCAACGAATTTAAAAGATGTGCAACAGCGAATTCAAGATGTAATCACGGTATTATCAGATTTTAAAAAATTACGACAACCTGACAGGTAATTTAAGGGAATATAATAAAATATTTTGCCAAATTACTTGAACATTATTAAATAATTCCATGTTCAACAAATTGTTGTAGATCTCGATCTGAATATTTAGAATTACTTAAAACAGATTTATGTACGTACTTTAGTTACAATAGTTTTTTGATGGAAAAACTCATGCAAATGTTTCCATTAAATGAATTACTTGAATTTTTGGAGGCTAGCGAAGTACAAAGGCCAATGACTATACGAACAAATACGTTAAAAACACGTCGTCGTGATTTAGCACACGCTTTGATAAATAGAGGAGTTAATTTAGATCCAATTGGAAAATGGACTAATGTCGGTTTGGTTGTATATTCATCACAAGTACCAATGGGTGCAACTCCAGAATATTTGGCAGGACATTATATTTTACAAGGTGCATCTAGTTTTCTTCCTGTGATGGCTTTAGAACCTAAAATAAATGAAAGAATACTTGATATGTGTGCTGCTCCAGGAGGTAAATCATCACATATAGCAGCTCTTATGAAAAATTCTGGAGTTTTATTTTCAAATGATGTAAATAAAGAAAGAATAAAGGCTGTGATTGGTAATTTCCATAGATTGGGTATAACTAACTCTGTCATTTGCAGCTATGATGGAAGGAAAATACCTTCGGTAAGCAAAATATTAAATTTATTGTTACTAAGTATTTTAAACATACAATTTAATTGTAATGTCTTCTATGTATTGTTTTTTAATATACAAAATATTTATTATTTATAAAGTTTTTACAAATTTATTAGTAAAAGTCATTTATTTGATTTAAGTTATATCATAAAATAAAGTTTGTTTTATATATTTCAGGTAATTAAGGGTTTTGATAGAGTACTTTTAGATGCACCTTGTACAGGTTCTGGAGTTGTCGCAAAAGATCCTAGTGTAAAAACTAATAAAGATGAAGTTGATATACAAAGGTGCTGTACATTACAACGCGAAT
Organism: Chalcis sispes; assembly: GCA_949987625.1. Classification (NCBI taxonomy): domain Eukaryota; kingdom Metazoa; phylum Arthropoda; class Insecta; order Hymenoptera; family Chalcididae; genus Chalcis; species Chalcis sispes. The sequence continues at coordinate 67,629,711 of OX465095.1, forward strand.
TATTATTAGCTGCCATAGATTGTGTAAATGCTCGATCTGAATCAGGTGGCGTTATTGTTTATTCAACTTGTTCTATATTACCGGAAGAAAATGAATGGATTATTGATTACGCTTTAAGGAAACGCGATGTTAAATTAGTTCCAACTGGCTTGGAATTTGGAGCTGATGGTTTTACTAATTATAGACAACACAGGTTTCATCCTTCTTTAAAATTAACAAAAAGATTTTATCCTCATATGCACAATATGGATGGATTTTTTGTTGCAAAATTAAAAAAATTTTCGAATATTATACCTAAACAAAAAAAGACTGTTAATGAGGAGGAGGAAGAAAAGTCGGAATAAATTTTTATACTGATTAATACATTTCATTCAATTTTGTATAAATGGAAGTATATTTATAAAATAAGTTCATAGATCTTTCTTTTACAATTCTATAAATATGTACAATTTTCAAATTATATGTTACATTCTATAGATAATTTATACATATAACTGGCTACTATCTAAATATCTATATATATAATTCTTTTTACAAATAATAATTATTAACATTTGAGCTCTTAATCCAATTGAAAAATTTTAAAACTTATTTCATTATTTAATTAGATCTATTATTGAATGATATTAACCCATTGTTAATAAAAAAGTTTAGAATGAATTGATTTTTTTTTAATAGAGCTCTTATTTATATAAATAAATATTTTTAAATAAAACGCTTTAATTCTTTCAATTTCCATTAATGAAAAAAAATACTTTTTAACTGTTGTTCACACAATCTCTTCACTTCCTCTATAAATGTAAATTGACAATATTATTAAATAATAAAAATTAATTTTTGATTTTAAAAAATTTTGTTTTTACCATCAATATCTATAATACTAGCATTTTTTTGTTGTATAACAACATAAAATTCACGTAAATTGGATAATTTTCCTATAATCCAATAGTCACTCATAGTTTTTATAACTATCTCTCCAGCTTCTTTTAATCTAAAAATAAATTTCTTTGAGATTTAAATTAAATTTCTCATTATTATTAGTTAACAAACCTTTTTGTGTCATTATTTATATCTGTTATAATTCTTAGAACTTCTGGAGTTGTTAAAGCATTGGAGAAACGCCTATTATCACAATGTATTGTACTTTTATAGGCTAGATTCAATTTATTGAAATAAATATATTTAGGATTTGATTCGGTTGAAATAAGTGCATGTTTAGAACATTGTTCTGCCACAGAACTTACTAGTGAGGTCAACTGAACACCAAGAAAAGAATCTAAACTTGTATAAAACATTGGACTATTTGTGTCTAAAAAAATTCATTAACATTAAAAGTACATAAATCTAAAATTTTTAATATAAAATTAATACTTACTATCGACAAATAAACACACAGTTGCACTGAGTGCTCTGTAAACAATTAAATATAAAGCAGTAGGTTTTGTCGAATAATTAATAAATACTCTTGGTAATTTTATAACATCATTAGCACTTGAGGGACCAGTAACAAATCTATTTTATGAAAAATTATTTGATAATAGATATTATATGATTTGTTTGTAATTAAACATAAAAATAAATTTTCTTACTTTCCATAATGTGACGTTGTAAATGGTGAAGGAGAATTACGAGGTATTGATCCACCCTCTAGTTCTTTTTCTAAATGCGCTGGTAAAAGAGTACTGATTAAATAATTGTAAACTACTTGCATATCTTCAGGTTCTAAACCACTCCTAAATAAAATTTATTATTAAAATAAATGTTTTTTTATTTCTTTTACTTTAATAGCAAAGTAATTACCAAACTAATTGATCATTGTACAAAAATGCAGTATATTTTACTTGTGGAAATGTTGATTCTACCAAGTTCATAAAACATTGCACTCGTAAAAAAGTAACTTTATCTAAAGGTAAAAATTGTAAACCTTGAAAAATGTCTAGAATATCACTATTATTTAATTTTAAAGATAATACATACTGCAATAATAAATTTTATTAAATATTAAAGAATATTGTAATTATTAAAATAAATATTAAATAAACTTACTCGTGAATAAAAATGATCTAACTTATGTTTTAATAATGTTATTGATCCACAATCAGGTTCATTCAAAATTGTATTAAATGAACCCATAAACAGACGAAAAGTAGTATACGTTTGTTTTAAAATAGCTTGACAAACAGCACTTGATACTTCATCATTCTGATATTCAGTGTATTCATTGCCATCTTTTTCTTTTGTTATATATGGTACACCAACAATCTACAAAATTAAAAATAAAGCAGTAAATTTAATTATTTTGGGTAAATTTCTGAAAAGCGGCTACCTTTATTTTATTATAAAACTTAAATATAATAAGGTATAACAATATAATTAATTTCTTATTGAAATATAATCAATTACCATAACCATCCAGAAATTTGGTTCCGGCTGGTAATAAATTTGACGAGTTTTATGTGTATGACAATAATCACATGTTTGACCTGGATTAAATGACCTAAGAATAAATACATTTGAAAATTTAATTACAAAATGATTATGATATGAATAATAAATAAATAAAAGTGTTATGTATTTACTCTGTAAATTTAATTATTGCTTCACTGAGTCCTATATTTTTTATTTGAGTATCGATGTCAGTTTTGGCTGGATGATAGTACAAAATTTTATTCTTTTCCTGCAAACAAAATTTAATTTTTTAAAACTCATCAGCAAATTGTATTAAAATTTTATTTTTAAAAATTTTACCTCTCCTTCTTTCTTTGTGTAGGTGCTATTAAAAATATAAAAATGTTCCAATGTAACTTCAGATTTGGACATAATTGAAAAATGTTTTTATAAAAATTCTGAAATTTTACAACAAGTTTCGGCAATATCGCAAAATTGCGATTGCTAATTTTATCGAATAATTTCAATTGTGATTTCATATACTACAAAATATATTTGACACTTAACCTATTCAATTTTTTCTGATAACAGATAAGCACAAGCTTTTTGACAATAGTAAAGAACTATTAACCTAACTTGACGAATTTAATAATAAAATATCTGATTTAAAAAATTGCGCGCGAAAGTTAAATTTTTTTGATCATCACACCGAGTTATTGATATAATACATATCTAATTTAAATTTTATACTAAAATAGTACATTTTAAATATTAAAATATAACTTATAAAAATTCAATTAATATTTGTAATAATAATTGTATAAACAAATTTTTTTCATCTATAAAAAGAAGCATCAAAATCGGTCATATAATCACGGAGTTCTGAGGTAGCAGGTGGGTTAAAAAAAAAAAAAAAAAAAAATTTTAACAATAGCAATAAACATGCAAAGGAATAGATAACTTTTTCTTTTTTTTTTTAATGTCGGTTAAAAAGACTTAGGTACGCGCTAAAAACGCAATAAAACAGCGCACGAGAAAAATATAATGACTCAGTTATTTTTATTCAAAATAAATTAATAGTTAAAAAAATAAAATTAAAAAAACGCGCTTAGTACTGTACTAAAAAGCAAAAATTAAAATCAAATTTTTTTTCTGTCTACCCCGCAATTATCTTGGTGAAAACCATTATTGTATCGAGTGTAAAAGCGTACGTAGGGCACTTATTCTTGAAACTTAACAGTAATGCTAAGATTTTTTATTTTTATAACATTATTTTGAGAAGCAAAATTTTTTGTTTTCTTTTTTTTTAAGCGACCCACGTTTATTTAACGACATACTCGATACTTAATGTTTAATTATAGTATAATTTACTGATTCTTTCTAATTTTAATCTAGCTATTAATTTATGTATATAAAATTGTATTCGTATACTTTAGTCGCAGTGTTATATCCCAAGACTCAATTACTATTCTATTCTTTTTCAATTTAATATACTTAATTGCAAACATATATATTAAGGTCTTCACTGGTTAGATAGAGAAATTAATTAACATTCTCATACGTGTGTTATAAACCAAAGAATTAATTATATTTTTAATGACATTTGTTTTATAATTGCTTTTTTACTAAAAATAGTTTTATCTATTATTTAACTATTTTTCATATTGCTAACTGATAATTAGTCTATGTTAAGTTTTAAATTATGTATGTTATATAGTTGTCGAAAAAAATACTTACGTGTAAATACGATTTTTTAAATTTTATGTAGCTCAGCATAATTTGTTTAATTAATGAAAAAATTAGAGTTTCTCTACTTTAACTTTAGCGATTTAGCTTAGTTAATTGTTTTATTTCATTTTAAATAAATTCTAGCCATTTAATAAATGTGATGAAAATTTTCAATATTTATTGCATCTCAGGGATTATTCATATATTTATACAATTATAGTTAGTAAATTATTTTTAGAATTTTTGTAATTATTATATTTATCGCAAACAATTTTTAATTATAATAATGAATAGTAACGTACAGAAATCGTACTTGCCTTGCACTTACTATTTTCCATTTTATTTATTTTCAAAAATAATATTTAAATTATAATTCACTTGTAAAAAAATTTTTGACAAAAATCGAAAAATGTATTCGTTTTACAATAAGTATTTGATATCTTAAGTTTCCTAGTTGGTTAAATTAGGAAAACAAGCGATAATGCTCGCTTCAATCGGCAACGGTGGCCGACGGTTATGCGTTTTATGGTGGATTCTTATTAATAATATTTACAATTTGCGTGCGTATAGGTATATGTAAATGTTTTTACTCCGTTAAAGATACATATCAATTAATTTTTCGAGTGTTAGGTAATCAACTGACGTAACAAAATATAAAACTTATATTTTATGAACACTTTAATAGGATAATCGTACTTTTTTCTAAGAAAAACCAAAACATCATGTTTTATCACTTATTATTTATTTAATTCAAAATTATTACTTATTTTTAGCGTTTTTATTCAAATTATTACGATACACTCCAGTCGTTTCCTTTTTTATTGTTTGTAGAGACTTACTGGAGAATTAAAAATTTAGTAAAAATGTCAACTTTTCACTTCTAATTCAACAAAGTTTATCTATATATATTCTAGACAATAAGAGTAACTTCAATATATATAATAATTTATTATTAAAAAGAAAACTAAATAATATTAACTAAATATATATATATATATATATATATATATATTTTTAAAGCTATTTCAGATATAAAATAACAATTTGTGCGACTTACATTGATTAATTGGCGTTAAATAAATTAGTATCAAAATTGTTGGGTTTACATAATGTAATTAAAGTTGCTTTCCTGAATAAATCGATTGTTTTTAATTCACATGAAAATTAAAAAAATTTGCACGCTGCAGAATAATTACCATGCTTAAATTATTTCTATGTAAAATGATTGTCTTAAAGCAGTATAAAATGCTTGCGTTACATAGCAAAATTTTCATTAGCAAAGAATATAGCATTGTCATAAACTAGTAAACAATTTACAGTTATGAAGACGATTTTGCTTACACTTTGTTTATTCACCATTTCGGTAAGTTATAAATGTTATGATAAAAAATTATAACATTACAATTAATGTAATAAGATAATAATATGATTTTCAAATTTTCCAATTTCATGAATTTTATTAAAAATAATAAATTAAATTAATTTAATTTTTTTTTTTTTTTTTTTTTTTTTTTTTTTTTTTTTTTTGATAATCGAATTTGTTTTTCAAAGAATAAGTAAATATGTATTAAAATATTTCTGGTTTTTATTTCAAATACATTTTTTTAAAAATATCGTTCTATGGATTGTTAAAAAATTAAAAAAATTTCACATTAGGATGTACTTTAACATAGTTTCACGTCGTAACAATCAAATATTAGATTAATTATATTATTCTTCTATATTGCAAAAATATTCCTGAAATTCATTAAAATTATTTACTGAAATTAGTTCAATATTGTGCTGCGTCATATAACAGTATGCAGATATGTTTAGTTAAAAAATTTTGCAGAATTATTGTTAGAGTGCCGAATTCGTACAAATTACTACGTGATAGAGAGACGAAACATTGCTGTAAATAATGGAGTATACTTTATTCATTGTTCCCGTAATATTATTGTAACGATTTAGATTTATGTCGATAAAAATACTAAAAGAGAGTAACGCGCAATTTTTTTATTTTTAATAATTTGCAATATATGTGTGTAACAATATGTATACGCAATTATAATTAACGAGAAGAGTATTTTTGCTTTATTTTTAATTTTTATTTTATTGTGTTAATAGGCGTACGGTTTAATGACACCCGAATTTCTTAAAATAAGGCATAATTTTGACGATTGCTTAAAAGAAAATAATGTAGAAGGTAAGCCGCAAAGGATAAAACAATGTATATAAAATTGATAAAAAATTTTACTTTAATATTTGTTTTGTTAATAATTAATAATTTATGATCAGCAGGAAATTTTTTTGAAAAACTTGGAAGTAAAGATCCTAATACACATTGTGTATTATCTTGCACGTTAGAAAAACTCAATATTGTAAGTAATTATAATATATTAGTGAAAAATGTTACTATAATAAAAATTAAATTCAAAAAAATTAAATATTTTTATAACTTTTTTTAGTTAAACGATGGAGTTGTAGAAAAAGAAAAAATTATGCAAGCTGCGGAACGTTTTAGCAAAATTGTGCCAAAGGAAAAATTAAGAAAAGCTCTGGATGATTGCATATCTGATGGTGACAATTTATTTATCATAGCCATTGATTTTTTAGTAAAATATTTTATTTATTTTTTTATTTCATTGTATTAAAATTAAAATTTATTTATTTTTAGATAAAGATGCAATTGATAAATGCGCTTATGCAAATAAAGTTGTTTCGTGCGTTACGAATGAATTGAGAAATTCTTTATTACAGTCATAATGTATAAATATATTTTGATTCAATAAAGCTTTATATAGGTGTGAATTTTTGTCGATTTTTTAATTTTTTTTTTTTTTTTTAATTTATAAAAAAATAAATACTTTTTAATTTAAAAGTTCATGAAGACGTTTATAAAGTTTAAGCATATAACTACTGTGTTTTAAGCGAGCTAAAACTTAGACGCATATGTTTTAATTACATATTAAATGCGTTTGTGCTAAGCCTAAAATAATGTATGTATGAAAAAGATAAAGATGTGATCAAATAATTATTTTATTTTATTGAAAAATATATTGATCAAATTTTATATTATTATTATTAAACTGAAACTAGATTATGCTGAATAAATTTTTAGAAATTTTTAATTGTAGTTATGACTTAGTTACTTACAACAAACGTCCTTTAAAATCATTTCATCTACCGACTGTAATACATTTATCATTGTGTACTTTCACACGTTAGGTATTTGTTCGGATGAATTTTGAATTTTTCCAAAAAATGGTCACATATTTTTCATTGGGGTTATTGGGAAAAATAAATTATCTCAAGAATTACCATGTCTTATTTTCAAACTAAATAATTCTAAATTAATGATATTAATTTTTAATTACCTTTATTAAACGTATTATTATAATTAGCATTATTTAACTTTTAATAATATTCTTATTATTCGTTACTAAGCAATTTATATAAAATTTAAAAGTATGTATTTTATTAGCTTAAGAGGTGTGCCCGATTACGTGCAAGGGAGTTCCGTACACATATCGTAGGAAAAAAATCTACTTTTTAATAAATTAAATGAAAATTTAAAATTAAATAAAACATGGAGAAATTTTTATCAATTTACTGAATTTTTTAAGTTTCTTTTTATAAAAATTAAAAAGTTATAAAGTTAATCGTGTCGAACATCCGTTGGCCCCGCTTCACATAAAAAAATTATAAATGGCGTTTGAAGTCTTGAAAGTTGAAATTTTTTTTAACAATACCAATAAATCAAATTTTATAATATTATTATTAGTTTACTCATTAATTTATTACTTTTAAAATAAAAAGCTTACATTTACTGAAGATACGTACATAACTATTTTGAATACAATTATATTTTTAATAAAAATTAAAAAAAAAAAATTAAGACAAACAATTGTATTTTGAATAGAATAACGATATTTATAATTTTGTATAATGTGTTGTTAAATTTAGATGATAAATAGGTTTATATACATACATATAAATATAAATAAAATTCAAATTGCTTCGTTGAATAAACTAATTGCCTTTTATTAACATAAAAATTAAAATAATCATGTATTGTACTACAAATTAACTGCTATGCTTAAACTTTTCCTCTTTAATATGATTGAGTGAAGATGGTATAAAATGCTTGCGTTGCATCTTACGATTTTCATTATAGCGAAGACAATAAAAGCATCGGTATAACGTCTAGTGAACAATTTCCAGGATGAAGACGATTTTGCTTGCACTTTGTATTTTCACTATTTCGGTAAGTTGCTATACAATGCAGATTGAATATTCCTAGAAGTATACAAGCGAATTTTTCACGTAATTTCTCTCATCCAGCTCATAAAAATCTTTAAAGTAATATGAATTTTTACTATTTCGAGAAATTTCGATGCAATATACATATTTATATAGTTATATTAAAGAGAAGGATAACTGCCTTTTTTTTGTTTTTTTTTTTTTTGTTTTTTTTTTTTTAATTTTTTTTATTTTCATTTTACCGCGTTTAGGCATATGGTTTACCAACACCCACCTTTCTTCAAGTAGGATATAATTTTGAGGATTGTTTAAAAGAAAATAATATAGAAGGTGAGCCGGAAATAATATAAATGAAATTGATAAAAATTGCCGTGTGATAAAAATAATTAATAATTTATATTTTATAGGAAATTTCTTTGAAAAACTTGAAAGTAACGATACTAATGCATTGTGCGTATTAGCTTGTACATTAGAAAAACAAAATGTTGTAAGTGAATACATATTATTGAAAATTAAAAATTTTTTACAATGGCATACAATAAATATATAAAATTAAATATTTTTATTTTATTTTATTTATTTTATTTTTTTTTTCAGATAAAAGATGGAGTTATCGATAAAGACGAATTAACGACCATGGAAGGACATATTAACGAAATTTTCCCCGATGAAAAATTGAGCAAATCTCCGGATGACTGTATATCTAATGGTAATAAAATTGATTTTATACATTAAAATAGAATTTTTGTTATTTAAATATATTTTTATTTGTCTGATTCGAATATTATTTATTTCTAGAAACGGATAAATGCGCTATCGCTAATAAAATTATTTCGTGCTTTAACAACGGATTGAAGAATATTTTAAAACATAAGTAACATATACACGATTAGAAATTGTGTTATAAATATACGATTAAAAATTTTGTTTGACATTTTAAAAAATAAAAAATAATCCTGACTAACGAATAAAGTTTTAAGATAAGTGTCATATATAATGTATGTTATTTATAGTAATAGCTTAAAAATTATTCATCGAATAAAAATAAGTTACAAATAAAATTTGTCCGTCTCGAAGTGGGCTATTCATTGACAAACTAAACAAAATTGTATAGTTGACGTTATTTCTTTTAGTCGTTCTGCATCAAGAAAGTACAAAATTTGAATAATTTACCATATTTTGAAAATTATGCTTTTGTATATTTCTTCAAAGGAAATGCCGCTGAAACTATCTGAAAAGATTTTTCATTAAAAAAAGATCGATAATTAGTTCTCCAATAAATTCATCGCACAGTTTTGCCTTCTTTTATTTAAAATTTGTTTTTTCATAGGCTTTTTGTAAAGGTAATTTTTATAAAAATTGACGTACAGTAACTTTCAACGAGCAAAAATAAAAAAAGGAATTTTAATTTTAAAAAAATTTGTACAAGCAGCAATTATTTTATGTCATTCATAAAGAATTTAAAAACAGCTTTTCAAATTTCAAAAGCCGATAAAACAAATGCATTAGCCTGATACTTGTTTTTAAATTAATATACAGCTAGTAATTATGTTAACATTAAAGTACAATTGTTTTGTTAAATATTTGATTCACCATATTGGATCCGTCATTTTGAATAACTTTTAGATTCACCATGAGCTGATTAAAAGATCAGCGCATATAAAGTATTGCAAAATCATGCTATTTTAATTATTAGTATAAAATTTATGCATAAATTATAATTTAAATGTTTTTAATAGTAATAAAGTCGGAAAATTACAAATTAAAACTTGACCGTATGTTGCATTAATTATTATAATTAAAAATAATTTGCTTACATTGAATATAACAATTGAGATACGAGAAAAATTGAAAAATTATAAAATAATAAAATAGAATCATCATTTTTTTTAATTGTTTTACAGCGAGATTCGCGTTGTTTTATGGTATTTCACGTTGCTTTATCATATTTTCATATCCATTATATTTTCAATTTATTTTCTACCATCTATACAAACGCCATATTTACAAGTATCTGGTTCATCAAGACCACAGCTGCAATATAAATTACAAAAACATTCACCATACTGATTTCTGCATTTTTTTCCGATCGATTTTCCGTACTTCCCCTTTCCCCCCCCTCACCCCTTAAATGGAAAAGATCACGCATACAAGAAGAAAAAATATGATTTTACATACAAGCATTTTAATGGAATTTGAAAGAGAATCAAATTTAACAGCGAAAAAATTTTAATAGTTCATTAATAAAAATTAATAATCCTTTCGAGCCGCATGTGCAGAATTACGTGCATAATATTTGAAACTTTGTAAAATTATTTTTAAAAATTTGTCGACACTTGAGAGTAATATATATATATATATATATATTTGCACATACATGCAAATTTGGAAAGTTTAATAAATATTTTATTTTATTCATTAATGTATTTATATAATGTTTCTGTTACCAATAATAAACTACAAAAATTTTTTTTTTTTTTTTTTTTTTTTTTTTTTTTTTACCATTAGCAATAATTCAGATCTTAAGGGGTTAATAAAAATCATGCAAAGTTATGTAAAGTAAAAAAAACATGTAATTCTAAATGTAGAGAAAGTCCGTATAAAGCGGACATGTGTTGATGAAAAATATAATATTATTTCGTAAATTGAAAATCATTTTTTTGTAGAAAAACATAAAACCGATATAAAATTATATCTACAAGTGCTAATGAAACTATAAAATTTAATATTTTTAACTGATTAATAATGAATAAATCGTCGAATTATTAATAAGAGTATGTTATTTCTAGCAATTCCTTTCAAAAGTACGGAAACGATTGAATATTTTTTCAAAACAAATTCGCATTTAAATTCATTCGGATATTACGATGATAAGGTTTTAAAATTGTATTTATTGTGAGTCGTTTGTTTATCAAATTATTGGGGTAATTATATACTGGTTATAGATTATACGCTTCGTCAAGGTGTTCTGAGTATTAATTGTTATAGCAAATTTAAAAAGTTTTTAAAACCATAAACTATAATTTAAAAACTATATTTTACACAAAATTTACATTTTGTGAAACATTTGCAAAAAATTATTTTAACGTTTTCTTTTTTTTTTTTTTTTTTTTTAAATTTTTTACTTTTTTACTTAAAATCATCAAATTTTTTTATCAAATTTAGTTTGTAATACATTCTTTAATATTCTTCAATATTAATTCAAATGATAAAAATAAATATATAATAAAAAATGAATTTTTAAATGATATTAAAGGTTTTTTGTTGCTTAAAATTACTTAAAATTTGATTATAAAATAAAACTCAATAATTTTATTCGTACTTATTTTATTAATGAATAATGATTAAGTTTACAAACGTAGATTTACGTATGAATTAAGTGATTAATACGTAGATTGTATCAAATAATTAAAATTATTGTATTCTAAAGAAATCTTTTATTTTCTTTAATTATGTTAAACTATTTTTAGTAATACAATATTCAAATCGACGCACGATATGATGCACTTTACTAAAATAACTTAACAGGTACTATTTTTTATAGTCAACGATATTTTTATAAACGATAATTATTAATAAAAAAACATATGTGGATATAGATATAGTTTTAAAATAACAGAATAATGTATAATGAAAAGAAATCATTATTTACAAAATCACAATCTCATAAAAAATTTTTTACATCGGGTTATCGAATCATCGTTTTACGGCGATATCGTACAATAACATTTAATTATTAATAATAGAACTTGATTCAATATTTATAAAACGAGTTTCAATACGTTATAAGATAAAAATATTATTTTTAAAAAAGATAATACTGAATATTGTTTATCATTTTTTACCGAAACATAAAAAAAAAAAAAAAAAAAAAAAAGTTAACTTTTATTAAAATTTGATTGATTAATTTATGAGTAAATGTTTTACGTACGCCTTGCATATTTATTCATTAAATTTTTTTCTCTCACAATTTATATAAGTTTCTATAAATGATCAAAAAATTATAACTTATATTAAATTATAACCGATTGTTTATCTCAATTGGTCAATTTGATTGTAATCAATATTAAAATTCCTTTGAAACGATTGTTACTTTGATAATTTAATCAAATAGATTAATATTTCTTTTATCAATAGCCACATTTTTTTTTTTTTTTTTTTTTATTTTTTTTTTTATTTTTTTTTTTTTTTTTTTAATCGTATTATTATAATGAATTGGACTTTATCTTGAAAAGTAAATCTGTATAACGACGCAAAATTATTATCTAGAAACGCCATTAAAAAATACATTTGCATCGATTAGATATTGCCGTCTATAAAAGAGGGCTAAGGATTTGTTTATCCGACAGATTTATTGCGATCATCATGAAGGATCAAATTTTGGCTCTTTTGATTATTCTGAGCTGCGCCGTAGCCGCATACAGTGAGTATAATATTAATTTATCGATTTTATTTTATATAATCAAATACTTATACATTTTTGTTTTATATTGATTTTAAATTTATAAAAATTTGACCTTTTTAATTTTATATTTATGTCGAATTGAATGGTGGAATAAAATTTTCAAAGTCATAGGATAAAATACATCGATAATTTTTTTTGTACAGGCAAAGCCATTACGAATCGAGTAGTCGGTGGTTCAGATGCCGAAGATGGAAAGTATCCGTATCAAGTACTTATTAGATACGGACCAATGTTTCTTTGCGGTGGTTCGATATTGAACGAGCATTACATTCTTACCGCTGCTCATTGCGTACACAAGTAAGATTATTTGATCAATTTTTTAAACGTCAATCGCTTTAAAAGTGCGTCGTTTTGAAATTTATTAAACTTCGTTAATTATGTTTCTTACATAGCCGAGACGTAAAATTAATCACGATTTCAACGGGTACGAATGACATAAGAGGCGGGGACGGTAAATTTTATTTCGCCAGCGCTCTCATTCCTCACAAGGAATTCACGTCGATGTCGATCGAGAAAATCAAACACGACATTGCTCTTATACGCGTCGATCAGGAAATCGAATTCGACGAAAAAGTTCAGCCCGTGCGTTTGCCGAGCGAAAATTTCAAAAATTACAATCAACTGGCTATTTTAACCGGATGGGGAAGAATTGAGGTAAGCTTTGCTTAAAACTTCGATTAATTATTAAAAAATAGTATAAAAGAAATTATTTTAATTTTTAAATACTCTTTTTTTTTTTTTAGGCATCGGGAAGAAGTCCAAAAGTTTTACAAAAAATCAAATTAACGGTTATACCACAAGAAAATTGCAAAAACGTATGGAAACAGTTACAAGAGAGTCACATTTGTACTTTAACTAAAGAAGGAGAAGGAGCTTGCAGCGTAAGTTAAATAAAATAAAAATTTTCAGATAAAATTATAATGAAGAATCGTTTTAATGATGATTTATTGTTTCTCCTTTAATTTTTAGGGTGACTCTGGTGGTCCTTTAGTCTCCGATGGTGTTCAAATTGGCATAGTGTCTTTTGGCCAAGCTTGCGCTCAAGGCATTCCCGATGTATTCACTAGAGTCTATAGTTACGTAGATTGGATAAATGAACACATGACTTAATAGATTATTATTTTAATTTAAATTTAGCGTTAATTTTTGTAAATATGTAAATTGTAAATGTTAACCTAAAATATATATATATATATATATATATATCTTGTACATATGTATGTATATATTTTGTAAATATTAAAGTAATCAAGAGAAAAAAAAAAAAAAAATAATAAGTGTCGTGCGAATTTTTTATTTAACGTATAAAAAATCGTAATAACATAATCAAGAACAGGCAAAAAATACTTTACTTTTATTTTCACGATGAAGTTCAATATTACTTTTATTCAATTAATATTGCCTCAAGTTTCTTATATATACTCGTAGATTCATTCATTATGATTATGAAAAGTAGCACATTTTTCGAGTTTTTTAATGAAAACTAACGCGTTTTTAATTTCACTGTGAAAAAACTAGTATATTTCTTTTTTCATTGTAAAACTAGTAAATTCGTTTAATTGAAATGAATATCTCTATTTTGTCATATTCTATCATTCTTTAACGTACAACTGTAAAGTATGCTGATGATATATTAAAATTATTTATACTGTATTATGGTATAATTTTAGATACATTTTTCCTTGATTAATTCAACACGACTTTGTTTTTTATTTTTATTTTTTTTTGATTGTAAAAGATTTAGGAACCGACGTATGGATCGTATTATTAAATATTGTACTAATAGGCCACTTTTTAACGTTAATATTCTTCAAATTAATTATAAATGTCGAATAACGAGTTTGAGAATAAATCATTCCTTTTACGTATAAAAACTTCATTATCATTTTAATTTAGCGGTAAAGTTTTGGTTAAAAATTGACTTTAGATAGGATAAAGAATGGCAAAATGAAAACTATAATTTCCTTTTTCATAATCAGTATTTATTTTATGTACGCGTCTTGATCAACTCGCCACTGATCTACTGACATTTAACATTTATGTCGCAGGAATCAGAAATTTTTTATTAACGATAAGAATTATATTCGAAAGATATATTTGAAACAAATTATATAATTAAGAAATTTTGATTATTTGAATTAAGTTTTTTATAGCAAAAATCGTCGTAGTAATAATAAAAGATTAGATTTTTTTTTTAAATATACCATAGCGAAGTTTAAGGATTTAGTTACGTGTAAAATAATTATTTATAGAATTTTTTATAAGATTCAGAAAAAATATAGTTTATGTATTGAACTTTTCAAATATTTCCAATGCTCTTTTACATATTTTTATGTTTATCATTCGTGGGAGTTTTTTACGACTATTATATTGTATTATCATTATTTGCAAGGTTTTTAACATTTATTAAGTAATTTTCTAGTTAGTATATACTACATTATCTTGAGTATATTTTTGACTAGCAAGTGAATGATTTAATATACACCTTCTTTGTTTACTATAAAGTAGAATATTTTCTAACATGGACTTCGATTGAAATTTATAATTGATATTTGATATTGTAGGCTTAATTTAATAAATTTTAATTATTTAGATTAATCTTTTTAAATTTCATGCATATAAATTATTTATAATTTATTGAATTAGTCAATCATATTTTTTATAAATTATTCTCGTTGAATTCAATTATTGCGTTAAAATCAAATCAAGCAAAATCTATAGAAATAATTAAAAAAGAATCTAACAATAAATGATAATATCTCATTAGAAAAATACCCAATGTACGAATATTATAATATTTTTATGAGTATTTTATGAGTTACACTGCATTATTGAAATAATGTCAGTTTTTTATTGTGCTGAATAATTTGCATAGACATTTAAAAAAAAAAATCAAATTTTATGACTTTTATAATTTTAAAACTTAACAATGAAATAATTTACATAAAAAGTCAAAGTCTTGTAAAAGTTTAGTTTTCTAAGATTACGTTTAAAATAAACAACCGATTTAATAATCTATCTTTAATATTTAAAGGATTTGAAAAATACTTTTGTACTCGATAAATATTGATTATGTAATAAATATCATTACGTAAAAATAGTTTGAAAACTTATGCCCATTAGGTATGATTGTTCATAATCATGTTTCAGTTTAAAAAGTGAACATAGATTTTTTAAGAATTATCTTGTCAAAAATTATCTAATCTAATTAAAATTTAAGATGTTTTAAGTGAAGGTAAGAATAATATTTAAATATTGAGACACGTATATCATTATTTTCAAAAGTATATTTACATTTTTCAAATTCAATAAAGGCGAGGAAATATATCTATTATTATTAATTGATATTTTAATGAAGATTGTATGGTATATACATTATAATTACAGATACATATACAATATGATACATTTACATTTACTTTCCTCATTTGTAACAATACACAAACTGATTTTAAAATTTAAATCAAAATTGCAACATCTTAATAATTTTGAATAGTTTATTTTGTAAGTTTTTATTAATGATCAGTCTGTAAAATTTAAACAATTAATTTTGGTAATAATATTATATTATAGGTTTAATTTTTGTAAATGTTTTATTTTTTGTATGGTTTTCAGTAATTATGATTTTAGTTTCAGATATATTACCTGTCATAAAAAATTTGATGATTTTAATGAAAAGATTTTATGACTTTTTAATTTTTTTTTTTTTCACAGGTATTGCTTAAGCACATTTTTTTTTTATAATAATAATCTAAAACAACAAGTCATACAAGGAAAATCTAAGTTATTCAATGACATCGCATTCATTTTCTATAACTTTACATAATTTTAGAGCATATAATATGTATAATATAAGAATGATTTTTTGAAATAAATATTTTAAAATTTTATTTCGTTGACTATATTTGCATCTAATTTTAAGGCGAGATAAAGACTACTCGCTTTTGTACAATTATTATTATTATTAATTAAAATTGAATATTTATTATTACTATTGGTGCAAAAGCACTATTGGCGAAGCAACATGCTTGATAATTCTTAGTTTAATTTTAAAACTTTCTTTAATATTATATGTATGCGATAAGATTTGTAACAAATCTTTACAACAAAAATTTTCTAATTGGCAACTAGATTTATTCTATTCATACACCCTATTTTAATTTTTAATATATTTTTATCTACGTCATTAGCCCTTACAACAGTTTGTAAAAAATTTACTATTTATGAAGCACTTTGTACTTCTTTAATTAATTGTACAATACACATTGTCAACATGTATTTGTTTTAATGATGATTGTATATAATAAAATAAAATGATAAGACTGTAAGCCTACTATATTAGTTTGTAAAATGTCAGTAATTATGATTCATTATCGAAATGTTCAAAAAATATTAATGTGTAAAACTGACATTTCATCACAGAAAAGTTTAGGAACTACTCTGATGATTTACTAGAACTGTTCAAAAATTTTGAATTTTACAATATATAGAGTTTGGTGCTATGTAATAAAAAATATACAATACCAATGTTTTTTTAAATTTTGAGTTTTAAAAAAAAAAAACCAGTAAGAGTAGTTTCCTTTATTATCTACGTATTATGTTTGTATTGCTTTTTTTTAATAAACAAGATTAATTTTACAACTTATAACCTAGTATGAATTTATAAATAATATAATTACATAAATTATAAATTTAAGTAATTTTTGGTTTAACAAATTCTAAAAACTTAACAATAAATTAAAAATTTTATCATACTTAATTAATAAAAATAAACATCTTGAAAAACAAATTATATTAATTAAAAACAACTGTTTTACATCATTTCAATTTAAAAATATAAAAAATGATGTGGGAATGTCAGATTTATACTTAAGAACATTTTATGACTTTGGTATATAGTAGAAACCGTTAATAATATTTAACCTTTAGATTGCACTTATGGCATTGTTTGGCATTGTCAATTAAATTGCAATATTTTTGTTTTCTTTTCAGCATACAATTACAATTTATTTCAAAATACTACACAAAAAGAACTATATTCAATTGTATAAAAAACGCTTCAAAATTACATCGTGCGAACTGTACACAGTATATAAGTACATTAAAAAAATTGAAAAAAAAAAAAAAAAAAAAAAAAAAATTAAAAGGCAGGTCAAAAGCTTTAAAATATTTTCAAATTTATTAAATTTAATAATATAAATATAAATATTCTATTTCTTTTTTTTTTTTTTAGTACGATATTGAAGTGTGATAATTCAGACATATCACATAATAATAGATAAAAGTCTAAATTACAAGGACTCATATGAACTTGTAAGATTTCATGATTTTAAGATGTATAACCCTGGCGATCTAAAGGTTAAATAAAAAATTCACAACCAAAATATGATAATGCTGTTATGAAAATATAAAATAATATTTTCATGTAACACCAAGAGATTTTTAGATAAAATAAAAAATACTTTTTTTCTAAATATTTGAAATAAAAATTAAAAATGAATTATAATGTTTTTAACATTATAAAAATTAATATTAAAAACGGAAGCATTGGCGAAGTAATAGAGATCTTCTAGAAATAGTCTTTCAGAGAACAATACCATACTTCAAATTACTTCAAATTACTTTCTTATAATATTCCTTCAATGTATGATAATAAAAACTTTTCTAAAATAATTGTTATTGTTGCTGTTGAAGTTGTTGTAACAATGGACATACTTCGACTAGAGGCGTTCCTAAAACTTCTTGACATACTTGATTCATGTCAGGTTCCATCATTAAAGAAGATATTTGATCTTCCGTTAGCATTTCAACGCTAAAAATTAAAAAAAAATTATTAATATACAAAATAAATTAATTTTATTATTGCAACCATCTTATTATTTAAATATTATTTTTACTTAAATGAACGGTATTTCTTATCTTACCTCGCTAAACTTTCACTGTCAGAAGTTTCTTCTTCAGCATTTAAATAGTTCATAGTTTTCTCTAAGGGACTTGGAACCTTTTTACCTTTTATTTCAATTTTATCTACTTTTTCTACTTTATCTTTTTCTTTTTCAGTTTCTGCTACTTTCGATTCGCTAGAGCGTCGTTCTGTTAAGTTAGAAATATTAAGCATCATCATGCCTTGATTAAGTAATTCTTTAACTCGCTCCCCTGTTCCAGAACTCCATAACATATCCAAAGACTGTCTTCGACTTGAATTTGCTAAAATTATATTTATCAAATTAAATTTTTTTTTTCTCAATATATTTGTATAAATAAAAATGCTGTATACCTGAATTTCCTGTACTCATTTCACCTGCTATCGAATTGCGCGATATCCACGTCGCTAAACAACTATCCAATTTTCCTTTTTTCTTGAACGATGGACTCCTTGTGACTTGTGCTTTTTTCTCTTCAGTCAGACTTATTTCATTTTTTTCAGTCATGGCAGGCAGAGATTTTTGTGAAATTAATTTCTTACGTTTAGCACAATCGCCATCATTTGTAAGATTTGATGAATCTGGACTTAAATCTGCTCCTAAAGGCTTATAAGGTATTTGATCTTCTTCATCTGAATAAGCATTGTTATAATACACTTCTTCTGGAGAATTATTTAAACTGATTTCAGTCCATTCATCACCATTTTGTATACCATTACTATCTTTTTCTTTTTTAGGCGATTTAATTTTGACTTTCTTTTCAATAGGCGACATTACTTTCATAATATCAGGTAAATTGGACGTAGAAGCACTAGTTTGATTTTGAACAGTTGTGATATGTTTGGCATCAGTGGTGGCGATACTGCGAGGCCTGTCTCGTTTTATATATCGCCTAGGCTCTGTAGATGACATATTTATAGAATTTGTACCAATATAATCCAAAGATGAATTTTTTTCCATCTTAAATCAGAAAAGCAAATAAAGATTATAATATATATTGAAGTGTTAATAAATATATTTTCTATTATTTCCTGATGTATTTTGTAAGTTTTAAAATAAAAATGATATTTTACCTTTGGTGGAACTAAACCAGTATCTGAACTCATTTTTTCAGGAAGGCGTAAGTATTCATCACTTGTATAATCAGTACTATCTGGTGATTCAGTGGTACTAGACTCTGTTGAAGTTTTAGATGGATTGGAAGAATGATTTCTTGCATCTCCTACTTGCTTATTAAAATTATTTGTACCATCGTATTGTCTAGTCTGTATTCAATAGTACATTAATATTATAATGATTTAAATAATTTAATAGTATTAAATTTACTTACTCTATGAATTTCATCACTTATCCTTTCTAAATTTCTCAATGCTTCTGCATATGTCATTTTAGCATCTGCAACTGATTTTTCTAGTGCACTTACTCTTAATTTCTGTTCTTCCAAAACTTGATTAAAATGCGCTTTCATTTCATAGTATGGCCTAAGTATTAAAATTAATTATGAACTCATTTTGTTTTTCATTCATAAAAATTTTTCACTATTTATACAATACACTGAAATTGCTATCAACTTCTGCTATACAAAATCTATGAATCTTTTACTTATATTTACTACAAGAAAAAATTACACTCGTGCAAAAATTGGGAAAAAGTATAAGTATAATTAGAAGGTTAGAAAAAATTGTGCTAGATGTAAATGTAAAAATAAAAATCCTATTCTACTTACAACATCAGCAAGTTGTGTCTGTAGGCGATACTGTTTATCAGAAGCAAACTGCGACGTGCACCCATACTGCCAACATGAACACAATCAAAAAACATAAATATTCTCGCTTTATACGAGAATAAAAAAATCAATGTTCAAAATAAAAAAAAAATCGTCAAAAATTAACATTGAAAAGTGTAATAAGTACATGTGATATTGATTGAAATGGGCATAGGCAAAATTTGTTTCATAGAAAAAAAAATATTTTCTTGCAAACTTCTAAATACACATAAATCAAATATGCAAGAAAAGCACACAAGAATATCATGCAAAAATAGAAGCATAAAATTTAAAAATTAATTCGCTCATGCTTTGAAAGGATACCTGGACTTAGCAATTGCACTTTTAAGTTCTCGCTGCAACCTTTGAACATCATATTCAGATTTATGATACAAAGCAGTGGTACGTCGATGTTCTACTTCACAAATTGCTCTTTCATGCTCTGACTCATTCACTCTAGAAGTAGCATGGTTAAGCATTTCCTATATAATGAAATATAAATTATTATATTGATTATTTTAATTTGAAAACAATATTCAATTTTAAATTTACCTGCCAAGCGTGATCAAAACATCTTCCTTCAGCTCTTAAGCCTTCTTCTGCTAAATAGACCATTTCCTTAGCAGCAGCATGTTGACTATTTGCTCTTTCAAATCTTATAGCAGCTTTTTGAGTTTCTGTTAAAGCCTGCAATTAATTAATTGACTTATATGAAGTATTTATTTACAATTTTAATTGCTAATAGTTGAACAATAAATTTATTCACACCTCTTTTGCCTTAAACCTAGCATCATAATAAGGACGAGCTTTTTCTATACAAGCACCTAGTTTTTTTGCCAATGTATCAATTTTAAATGTTGATTCACACAGCAGCTCTCTAAATGTAGCTCTTGCTTCCTAAAGCATAATAATTTATATAAAATATTAAAAAAGTATTTTGTAATTGAACGACTAATATTAATTTTTGCAATATACGTTCTAAACTACTAATGTTATTATACATTAGCTTAATTATTATCAAAATAATTCTTATAATAAATCATAACCTGAGGAATCACAAAACTTAATGATTCTTGTTTCATTTTCAAATTTAAAAAAAATATAAAATGTTTTATACTTATATTAACACTTACATCTAAGTCCACTTCAAGTTTGTTGATATCATCAGTTGCTGTATTAAGACGCTCAAGCTCAATCTAAAAATAAATTCTACCTTTTTGTAACTGAATTTGGTATAAATAATATTATTATTAATTTTTAATAATAAATAAATAAAAATAATCTAACTGAAAGTAGTTTAAAACTGACATTTGATAAATTTTGTATACTGCTATAGCAATTACTGATTAATACAAATAGAAAAATATGGTAAACCAAAATTAAAATAACAAATAATTTTAAAAATAAAAAAAATATAATTTACTGTTTGATATTCTTACTATATTATTTAATTTATACAGATTAGTTTTTGTTGATTATCAATGTTACAAATATGACAGTAGGTCTATATTATCTATTTATCAAATGTAGGCCAAATAGGCCATAAACAAGAGTAACTCCATTGGCAACCCTTAAACTTTCCTGAATGACATAAACGCGTTTATTCTTTTTAAAACTGTCTATTTATTTACAAGAATTATCATTAGGAAATAAAATATAAAAAAAAAAGCTTAATTATAAAAAAAGAATAATAAAAATTCAACTAAACGTAAATAATAGAGAGAATATAAACCTTTTAGCGCAAACTGTAGTTGGGTAAAATAAAATAAATGATGAAGCTAACGGAGTTAATTGGTGTAAGAGATATATATGGTAGGTGTGCAGTAGGTGCACGTACAGTCTAGGATGTAAAAAAGACAAGAGAGAAAAAGTAAAAAGATTAAAATAGTGATAATAATAAGCGGCAATAGGTTACCTGAACTCTAGGATCAACAGCATCGTCCAGTCGGTCGGCCTCTTCGTCGACTGCGGCGACCTTGGTTTGCGGGCGACCGTTCATCGTGTTCCGGTAACAGCACGAGCTGGTTCCCGATGCGACGACGGCCTGGACTCTCTCTCTCTCTCTCTCTCTTTCTCTCTATCTCGCTCTTAACACCTGATTCTCCTATTTACAAGCGACCCTTTCATCTCCCACACATACCACCTGTGTATCGCGCATCGTCTGCTACGACTTACGTCAGGTGGCCATATTGCCAATTCCAACTTGCGCGCTGTATTTGTGTGTGTGTGTACAGCTCACTCTTTAGTCAAAAGAGATTCGTAAATTGACGCACAGTGACGATTTTATTTGCGGTCAATAATAATTTTAATGACGAGTCCTATTTACAATTACACGGATTTTATGTGTATATATATAATGTTTATATTTATAATACGTATTATTTTATAACTTTTAATTCTAAATCATTCATTCAAAAATTTGTTTGTCTAATTATATTTTTATAATCAAATAAATATTAAATTTATAATATATTTTATAAGTAGAATTTTTAAGCACTAGTTTATTGTTTTTAATCATAATTTATCTCTTGTCTTCAACATTTTTAATTTTTTATACATTTTTGTATCATCACGTAAGATTTCTTGTTTATATCGTCGCGTGACAAAGTTGGTCTTACCGAGCTTGACTGTATTTCACTGCGGACGTTTTCAAATGGACGGTATTATACTTGCACGGGGAAAAATATGTTAAGAAAACGAAGTAAGTCACTTAAATTTCAATCTAATCAACAGATAATTTGAAAGATTGTTTAATTAATTAGGTATTTCAACAAATTGACACATTTTTCGATTTATTAATAAAAGAAAAGATAAAATCAAAAAGAACAAAAATTTATTTTAAAATAAATTCAAATTTTCCATCTAAATTTTTTTATTCACAAAATAATGACAAGAACAGGACCATTTGAGTATTTAAAATAGTTAATTATGTGCCAAAAAAATTTTAGAATCCTTATTGTATTTTGAATTAATTTTGTTTTAATCTTCTATTTCCATGATTTGTATACACAATAAATAATATAAAATAATTGTTAAAGTCGCTATTTTTTCAAAGGTGGTCAACATGAAATTATAAAAGGTGTTAACAACAAAAGCAAATAAATTTTTAATCGCATTTGTTCAACAACGTTAGGAATGAATTTTAAAATTCTTTTTTTTTATTTAAATCATAATATTATATTTTTAAAAACATTAGTTTTTCGAGAAAATTAACAGTGCTTTTCTAATCCTATAAAATTTACATTTTTTTTTTTGGCCTACGCCTGTCTACCGTATGTTATAAAGCCTGTAACTTCAAAATAGAGTTTCATGAAAAACTCACGGTTAAAAATTGCAGATTTTAAAAGGTGGTGACGGGCTGGTTCCTTGATTGACAAAGGAATCCTAAAAATGGTTGCAATCTTTTTGATAATTGCTATTCTATTTTACATGTTTACTTTATTTTTATGAAAATGTAATCTTAATCTCAGTTTTAATACTTGCAAGTAGTATTAAACATTATTTAATGTAATTTTTAAAACTTTAAGAATATAGTTTTTAACAAGTTTTTTAGTTAATTTATTTTTTTGTACGCATGTGCTATTTCATAAAATTTACTTTCAAATATTTTAATATTATTCATGCATTAAATTTATTTGCTTATGTTTTATTATTAGAAACTGAAACTAGTTTTAATTTAACTTTAAAAAAATATAAACTAGTTCACAAGTTTTATTACTTAACAAAGTTAATCTAAAAAAATTAATTTTATTATTTTATTTGGGAAATTTATAAAGAAGCTTTTATGAAAGTTTTATTAATTGACGAAGAATTTAAATTTTTGATAGTTTATTGACAATTTATAACAATTTTTAACTTAACATCTTCGTAAAATAAAATTTTTTTAACTTCTTTAATAGAATATTATTACTAATTTATTGATATATTACAAAAAATTTTGATTCCACATTATGCAGTAATCAAGCTTAAAAAAATTTTGTTTCTGTATAAAATCAAATTTATTTAATAGATATAATAATAATAAGTACAATGATTTTATAATAAATATTTATAAGGTGACGTTAAAATTTATCATTCTAATGAAATCTCTATTATAAATATTCATTAATGAGGATAAGTGATAGGTTTTATTTTCAATTTTATTTCAATTTTATTTAAATGAAATTTTCAAATTTTACGTAAAAGGAAAAAAATTATTGAATCATACGATTCGCGTAAAAGAGAATCATGCAGAATAGAGAAAAAGTGTGATTTTTATTATTACATTTATGTGGTACAAACTAATCGACACGGAGATGAATTTATAATTACAATTGAGCGATAAAGGTCAAACCAAGTAAAAAAGAACTTAATTGTTTAACAAATCTATCGATTCTTTTATTGTTCATTTTATAAAATTAAATTTTCCGCTGAAATTAATCCAAACGCGATTCGAATTCTACATATCAGTAAACCCTATGTGCGGTACCTACGAGTACATCTAAAATTTCAATCCGCGCGGTGCCGATTTTCTTTAACTCGGATAACACAGACAGCGCAGAGAGAGAGAGAGAGAGAGAGAAAGAGAAAGAGAGGGAGCGATAAAGCGACGGTAGCGAGAGCAAATCGTATATAGAATAAACTCGCTCTCTCGCGGTTCACCTCTCGCTCGCTCGACGACGAGGAGGAGGCGCAGTTACCGCCCGTCGCCGTGCGCGAAGTCTCTGCTCGACGGTACTCCGGCCTCGGTAACGTTTTTGTATATAAATATATCTATATATATATACATATATGTATATGTACATATATATATATATATACCGTATGTACGCGTGTGTGTATATGTGTGTGCACGATCGTCTCTACTCTCTCGTCTTCGTTGAGCGATCGCGCGGATAATGGTGTCGCACTCGGTCTCTGATATTCCTTTGTATTTTCATTTTTAATGCTCTTCCTTACTCTCGATTGATATATCTATAAATCTATATATCTATATATATATATATCTATATATATCCGATTGATAATTTACTTTCTTTTATTTCGCGCTCGAATCGAAGCTAAGGTATTATTTAAAGATCCATGCGATCGCGTGAAATTACGCGATATAGGTATCGCACACGCGTGAACTTTGGGATCTTGAAATTGCTATTTGGGAGCGCCAGTGAAGGAAACCCATAGAGTGCGTCATTGGTCATACGCAGGTGACGGGGTGAGTCGAGTTGCTGCTTTTCGATATTAAATGACATTTGTCGAGTTTTATTATTATCAAAATATTATCGAACTTTTATCAATTTATTGTAGATTTGTTTAACGATAAACTGTTAATTTAATAATTACGAAAGATATATTTTAAATAATTTACTAAAATTTTAATTTTATAGAAAAGTGAACCTATCCGACAATAAGATTATCTTATAAAAGTTTGTTTTATTCAGATTTTAATTCTAATTGTTTACACATTGATAAGTAATATCATACATCTATTATTTTTATAATAATTTTGAATACGTGTGAATTCAAGCCAAGTGACTTACAGAAAAAAGTATACAACAATAAAAGGAAAAACATTTTAAAAATAATTAAATTTTTTTACCTCGATAGATTATACGCAGCTCTTTTAATCTAGAAACAATACAAAGTAATTTTTTGCTACAAAGAGAAAGGTAAAGGGAAAGGAATCAATTTATATACACATGCATTATGCTATCACAATGATAGAATAATGCATCGATAGAAATGTGTTTACATTTAATATATACTTATACGCGATTCATATTAACAATCGAAGAGTTTTAAGATGCAAAAATCTTTTTACAATAATTATTGTATACACCACACCTGTTGTATAATATATATATATATATATATATATTGATAAGATATTCGATTGTAGCGATATTAGGTTACCTTTTAAATTTACAAAAGTTATTTATAACTACTATTGCAAAATTTAAATCGAGCAAAAATTTTAATCTACGCGATCGATCTGCCGTTTATCAACTCACTGTTTCCTATATTTTCAAGGAACAATAAAATCACATAGTTACATAGTATATACTATAAAAGAATAGTACAATGGGTTAAAAGTTATAAATAGTTATCGAAAAAATGGGATTCAAATGTCACGAATATTATTGATATATCTTTGCGAAATATATATATATATATATTTAACGGTAGACATATTATCCGGTCGATTGGGTATGCAAAAGCGACCCCGACCCTCTTGTTCGATTGGTGAATATATACTTTCTATTTCAAACTTTTTCGTTTTCCTATAGCACGCGTATTGAGCTAATGCTATCATTTATTGATTTGCGCTCCTTTCTTCTTTCTTCTTTCTTCTTTCTTCTTTCTTCTTTCTTGATATTGTTTAAATATTGAACAATTGAATTAAATTTTGAGTTTATTTTTCATGTTTTTTTTTCAGACCGTTTCATTGCGCGTGGAAGATTCTCAATTTTTTTTTTTTTTTTTATATAATGCTTATTGATATTGAGAATTGAATAATCGATTAACGAAAAAAAATGAAAAAAAAAATAAATATATATATTGCTAAAATAAAAAATATCTGTTTTAGTAATTCAGATATTCTCTTTCGTTCCTCTTGAATTCCAGAAATTGATACAAAAATTACCTTTTAAATCACAAAATATTGACTGTCAATTAAATGTATATAGCTTATCAAAATTATTCATATTTGAATATTTAGTCCCAAGTTACTTCGCCCATTATTTTATTGCATTTGAAATTTATTACACTTCAAAAATTACGTAAAAAGAAAAAGATTTTGCTCTAATTTTTAATTTCAGATTTATTTTTATGATTATAATAATTTTTGTATTTTAATTATTGTAATTAAATTGATTAGAAGTAAATTATAAATAAAGAGCTAAAATTAAAATATTTTTTAGAAAAGACCTAGTTTTACTAAAAGGACTCATTTTCCTTCTACTTTCAAAGAGAAAGTTAACCATTGTAACTATTCTTCCATTTTCTTTTTTAAGTTGCGATTAATCGTAATTTCGAATGAAAAATGAAGTCTTTTGTGCATTAAAAGTGAATTGTAAACATATACGTGTTTAATAAGATATATTTTTTTAATAGAAAAAGAAATGACGTTTATTAATTGTATAAATATAAACAAAATGTAATATAAAAAATAATAATTTGCGATACGTAATAAAATTAACTAAAACAATAATAATTTATTACAAATTCACTATCTTAAAATTCAACTTGATTCAATTAAAATATTATTATTTTACATACAATACAAACCAGTTATTGTTAATTAATAATAAATAATTCATTAAAAATCGAACGCTAAAAAATTAATAATAATATCGAGTAAATAAACAGCAATACAATGCTGTAATATTACAATGCATTATACATAATAATGCTACAATCACACGCACTACTTCTAACGGTAAAAATATAATACAAGAGTTGAACTCTAGCCAGAACAAACGAGCTCGTGTACTTACAGGAACAAAAGACACACGTCTATCTCCGTTTCACTCTCTCTCTCTCTCGTTTCTCCAAAGCCGAACGACATTTACCACACGCGTCGAATTCGCGTGAAAATAACGACGAGAAGACCCTTTTCGTAAGAACAAAGACAAAGGTTTTTTTCTTTCTCGCGCTTTTTTCTTTATTATTGCGGACTCGAAAATCCGCGCGTCGTTTGAAAGTCATATTTTCTCACCGACGCGGTTTCACGTATCCCGTAAGTACTTTCTTTCATTATGTACACGCTTGCGCGGCCAAAAGCTCGCGCACAGAATTGTCCGTGTAATGCGTTTGTTTAGTACATATGTAAAATCGTCAACGTCGACGCCTTATTCATAAGCGTAAAAAATTGTTATTGACGTTTAACGCTGATAATGCGAGAGAGGAATGTACTTGTATTATGTACTTCGACTTTTGTGCCCGCAATGACGTAAATTGTGCGAATGTAAATTTTGATAAAATTCGTTTTGCTTCAGAAATCTTATTTAAACATGCGATTATGAAAGAATATGTTAAAACAGAAAGAAGAGAAAATCTCGTTTTTAATTTTACAAATAAATTTATGACATACATATGCGATATTTATGTTTTACGATTATTGGCGAACAAAAATCGTCGTTTCTTAAAAAAAAAATTACTTCCACATTTTTTATGAAATAAATTCAAACATTTATCGGTATACTTTGAAAAAATTTTCATCGATGATCTTAAAATATTAAAAATTAAAAATACCGGTAAAAATTTGATAAAATGCGTGAATATTATTCTGCTTTTCTAAATAATCATTTGAATAATTATTATTTTTTTTTTTAAATTATAAATACGTTACAATTCTTAAAATTATTATTAAACTCAAATTTCATTAAAATAAAACAATAAATAATTATTTTCAATATTATATTTTCATCGCATTCATTTAAAACTATTTTAAAACGAATTCTCAAAGCTACGCTTACTTTATATAATTAAAAAGGTAACGCGTCAACTTTTAATTTTATATAAAATTGAATTATTTAATTTTCACTCGAAATTCTCGCATAATTTTTCGTCTAGACATATAATAATAATAGTAAAATTAACTAAATATAGGAGATATACTTTATGATATGCCGACATTTTTTAATTATTTCCGCAACATGTTAGAATTAAATTACACAGTGCGCTATTATACTACTATATATCGCTACCTCGAAAATTACAAGTTATTGTTAAATAATCCATTGCGTATCATTACTTTACAAAAAAAAATTGCAAGTTTCTTCGTTACACGCGAAACATCCCGTGTATCGATAAAAGTCGCTGAAAAAGAATCTCTAATTTTATTATGTCACACGTTTTACGTACAAAAATTTTCAATTAAACATTCTTTTGTTCAACCTCAATCCTAATTAACGACTTTCCCAATGCACCGATAAAAATTATTCAATTCGTATTGTATGACGAAATTAATTGAATTCTATTAAAAAATGGTCGCTTTTACTTTATTTTCTTTCTTTTTTTTTTTCCTACGTACATACGTTAAAAACATTATTCGAATTTGCAATTATATTCCGTACGTTTGATAACGCATTGAAAGGAGAAAAATAAACCGCTGGGCGATACGCACGATTTAAATGCAATGAGTTTTGTACGCGTACGAACGAGTGTCGATTGCTATGTACGTATACAGATATAACTACGTGACGTCGCTAAGGAAAAATAAAATACACTTAAGCGCACGTTGGCGAACCGGATAAGTTTTCGTATCGCGAAAAAGGCAACCGCTCGCTTTTCTTTTAATTCGCGATGAACGAATCGAAACGTTGAATTTATTGCGTCGCGGCACTTGTCGTTACGCGTATTCTCGTATACGTGCAATGGATTATTATTTTATTATACACGCGGTGATATAATACCGTATGTTAGATATTAATAGCGTAAAATGATTTAAAAACGAAGCATCTGGTTTTGTTTATTTTTTTTTTTTTTTTTTTTTTTTTTTTTTTTTTTTTTTTTTTTTTTTTTTTTAAATTTTTAAACGATATTAATAAATATTATTGAATTAATAAAACTTGTTTTATTTTACGTCACATTTCACGTTTATGTGGTAAAAATAAAATCAGCGGAATATATCATAATTTAATTAAAAACAAAAATCAAAAATGGATTTATAACAATATAATGTTAGAGTTAAAGATTTTTAGATACAGTGAGAAAGATGAAAGTAAAACTATACGACAATGTTTATATAGACGAATGCTAATGAGATTTACAGTAGTTTAATGTAAACGTACAATCACGATAAAAAAATTTATAAGGCATGCAGGATCGATATCAATTTTTTTAAACGAAAAACAAAACAAAATTACTAAGCAATGACGTAATGAAATCGACGATATTTAAAAAAAAAATAATATGTTTAATTCTCTTAATCGCGCGCTCTGCATATTATTGCAGTTTGGAAAAAAAAAAAAAAAAAAAAAAAAAAAAAAAAAAAAATGTATCCGAGCATGTGAAATTTTATTTCCAAGTATATATTCTCGTGGATGAATTTTATTTTACGATAATGAATTCGAGACACGTATAGGAACGCCCGTTACATCGAAAAAGCCAGCCGAATGTTGTCGCGCATGATTATCTCGCGTCCACGTGTCAATGGTCATTCGAATTATAGATAATTTTCATACGGGATTTTTAAATTCTACGGGCGATGTTTGTTTTATCGTCATTTTACATGCGTTTTTTTCCATCCTTTTTTTTTTTTTTTTTTTTTTTTTTTCTATTTTAGAGATTTGAAAATTACTATATAAGCTCACATAATGCAGTTGTAGTATAGTTAATGTTTCGATATATATATTTTAGACGGTTATCATTAATTAACGGTTATATAACATAATTAAGATAAACGAACAAAATAAATATACATTATTAGAAAATTTACTTACTTACTTTACTTTTGCTGATAAATGTAAAAAAAAAAAATTCACAAGACAATAAAGGCGATTGGGATTTTAATTAATAAGCGTATAATTAAAATTGACGAACCTACACATATATGCGTATGTTGAACTTTTATAGTTCAACTAACACGTACGCCCAACAAAATAAAAATGTTAGATCTTGCATCATCGTGTCTAAATACGTATACATAAACATGTTAACGAGTAACGGTAATCGTTCTCCCTTAAACGTCTGAATCATGTATAAAAGCGTTCGGCTTGAAGAAGACAGCCGGCAAGCGATGGGAAAACGCTTTACGTTTTTGTGATTGTGACCATACGGTTTACACACCTGCACACGTTTTATTATGTATGTATAGGGGTTTAACATAACGCGTAGGCACGTGTATACAGCAGGTTGTCGTCCATAGGTATACAATATGTACGATAACGCGCTATATGTATACCCGTAGTTTCACCATTCGGTGTACGCATAAGCGTATATGTACGCAATAGCGCATGCGTACGTAAAATCGTGAAAATTTTGATCGCTCGCGAGCTTTTTTATACGTATTTTAAGTACACACGGCGTTATCCACGTTGGATTCACGACTTTTCAGTAACTTTTGCGATCAAAAGAAAATAAGGCCGCGAAAATGTTGAAAAGGTTAGCTTAATTATTCCCACTCTTATTCGTTTTATAAATTTTGAAAATTTTAAAGCACGCCGTAAAAAAGTATCCTTTAATCGTAGATATGAAAAATCGAATCTTATACCAAGACAAGCAGACATTTATCCAAATAACTTTGATGCCTCGCGGGAGGCGTAACGCGAGGTAAAAATCTTCATAAGAAGTTCTTTAATTGTTCTTCGTTGAATTCCGCAAAACTCAAGCTCAAACGAGAAAACATAAATAAAAAAAAAAAAACTCGCCATCTCGTTTATTCTTATTATACGCGAGCATCGAGCAGAACGAACCTCGCGCGAACTCTCCGTACACATATAGGCACGCGTCAACGCAGTGTCATATCACCGCGCGCGCGCGATCGCATGTACGTTGAATTTAAGATTGCGGTAACAATCAAGAATTCTCATACGAGAAAAAAATGGCTTGAACGATTATTTTTTTCTTTTCTTTTCTTTTCTTTTTTTTTTTTTTTCAGTTATTACGCCGTGGATGTATGTTTTAAAAGGAATCGACTTTTAAAATGGTTTGTCATTTACAATTGTCGATGGGGTATACATTAAGTGTACGTGTACAATTGATTGAAAAATGTTATTATTTTCTAAAGTAGATAAAAATATGAAAATATTTTCGTAGCAAACAAAATTACAATAAATTTTCAATTTAAAACAGTTTGGTAATTTTTTTTTTTTTTTTTTCTACAAATTTCAGTTTCAATAATAATTTTACGAGGTGATTTACAATTATAAATATTGAATAATTCTATATTATTTGTTAAATTTTTCAATCAAGTAATTTTCAGTAAATTGTAAAGAGAGTATCGCATTATTCAAGTAACTCGCGCGTACTTGAAACTTTGACACCTTTACATAATTCAAACGATTATTGTCATTGCACACATCGCGATAAAAGATCGCCCATTACCAATAATCGCGCGCTCGTAAGGAGCCTGAAAATAATGTTCAACTCGGTGTAATCAGCACTTTGCGTAATGTGGTGCATTATACCCACGCACACACACACATATATATATATATATATATATATATATATATATATATATATATATATATATATATATATATACATACATATGCATATCTATATGTACGTACGAGTGTGTAAATCGCAAATGCAGTCTGCACAAAGTCGACGCTCGAAGCTAAATGGCAGCGCGCGTAGGATGTACTTAGAAAGGCCGCAAGTTCTTTCTTCTAGCATGTAATGGCAATGATAGACTTTTGAGAGGAAGAAAGTTTACAGCACAAATAATTTTATAAACGCGTGGACGAGTCTAGGCGCTCTATATTTGCTTAAAAAGATTAAATGCTTAAAAAAAAAAAAAAAAAAAAAAAAAATTTGCCTCTTTTTTACGTAGATTTTTAAGTAGGAAGTAAGTTTACTACCGTTCAATTTTAGACGATTAACTAATTTTGAATTGGAGTAAGATGTAATTGTCACAATGTTCATTTAATTTTATATCGGTATTTATTTTTATTTTATTTATTTTTTCAAGAATTAAGAAAAATAACGAAAATTTTAAAGGAATTATTAAAATTTGAATAGTTGAAAAAACCATTGCCGTTATTGACAATGCTGTTAAAACGAATGCATACATTTAATTAAAAAGATTGATAATTAAATGGAAAATTAATCGTTAAAATTAAATGTATTTACTTGTATTCGACGATTCTCAAAAGATCGTTTAATAGAAATAACGCGGTAAACTTAATATCGATTTTTCTAATTTAAATTTTTTCATTAAAACTATCGTTAAACCATTAATTAACAGTTGGATACATAAAATCACATGTTTATGTGGACATTACCAGACGATATATCGATATTTTTCTCGAGCCAAGCTCCAATATAAAAAATCAACTAGCTACGTAACAATTTATCGTTCGTTTTTAAAATCTGCTTTGCTGCAACGATACGTCAAAGTTTAGCGTGAATTCGTATAAATTAACGAAAGGCCGATGCGTGCGTCATAAAATGCCACGTAAAATTCGATTACGGCGATGTGAATTTTACTTATTCTTCGGTCGAGCGCGATTTATGAAATAGTAGCGAGCTTTAACCTTATGATAGAGCGAGCGATTCTTCATTTTTTTCTTTTTAGGGATTTTCGATTTTTAATAACGCATTCGAAAATTAATATTAAATCTTAAGGAAAAAAAATTTGTTTAACGAGCGTGTACTTTTGATATCTTGTTGTTTTACATTCCATATTGTTTAAAAAAAAAAAACAAAAATTACATTGCAACTTGTGTAAAAAAAATATTCAAGGTGATAACAAAATTGTTATAGTTATGATATTGACAATTAAAAAAACTATCGGTTATTCGGTTTTAATATTTACGATAATAATGTCTAAAAAGCATAATAAAATTAAACAAATTTTTGTAAGTTTTGTATTTTATTTAAACACACACATTCATGTATATACAGTGGAAATCGCTTATAACGTCTTCCAACGGACCAGACCTTTTTCGCCTTTGTAACCGATAGACTTTCTATCCGATATCTCGAAATCATTGAACAAAAATGAAATATTAAATAAACAAGTACAGAATATATGTATATATACAACATAAAATGTATTGAAAATATAGATATAGTTATGTATTGGCTAAAATACATAATGTTTTATGAACACATTTTTCATATTTTTTTGAAATAATCATTAATGGTTTTCTGTGCTTTCCTTGAGTGCTTTATTAGTTGTAATTTTTTTCCAATATAAAAATATTGGATTTTGTGATATAATCTGTGATATCGTTTAAAGTAATAAAAGTCAACTCCGTCTCTAAGGCAGCACAAGCATCGCTCAAGGTGGGTACAACATGAGCTTCGGAGTTTTCTTCTGCCTCATCTAGATCAGATTCGACCGTTGAATTCTCTGAAAGAGTAAAAGTATAAAATTTATGCAATCAAAATAAAACTTTGACATCCGTACCTGTTGCCATCGCGTTAGCTACGATTTCTTCATCAGTTACATTGGTCGATGTGTAGACTTCATTATCGAAGCTTTTAAATTCATTGAATGTAATCTCTGGAATTCCCAGATCGAGCTTCTCAGCCCATTCGGCTAGGGTTTCACTTTGTTCTATGTCGTTCAATAGTGATGTGTTCCTTTGCCATCTTGCATGTTTGAAACAGTTAGCAATCGCTTGAGATGAAACTTCAGTCCATGCCTTGTCCAACATTAAAATCGCGTCTAATATGTTAAGTTTTGTTTCTGTAGTATTATTTTCAAGATCATGAAGTAATTTTAAAACAATCTGTTTCTTGTAATTGGTCTTGAGTAGCTTTATCATCCCTTGGTCCATCGGCTGTGGGATTGCTGTAGTATTTGGAGGTAAAAATACTAACTTGATGGCTTTCAAAGAGATTTTATCATGCACTGGGCAGTTATCAATAGAGGAGAATTTTTTTCTTTTTCAATTTTAATTCATTGTCCCAATCCGTTAACCAATCTGCAAATAATTCTCGCGTCATCCATGCATTTTTGTTATTCTTGTACACCACCGGTAAAGCTTTCACATTTTTGAAGCACCTTGGCTTTGCGTATTTAGCGACCACTAAAAGTTTCCTTTTTACTGTACCGCTCATATTGGCTGCAACCATAACTGTAATCCTTTCTTTGGATAGTTTTCCACCACTGCACTTTTCCCCTTTAAATTTCATCGTTCGATCTGGAGTTAGTTTAAAAAACAATCCAGTCTCATCTGCATTAAAGATTTCGTCGTCTTCGTACCCTTTAATGACTTCCGGGAATACAGTTTCTATCCATGTGTCTGTCACATCCTTGGGAATGGCTTCAGATTCACCACAAATTTTTTGGAACACGATGCTATGTCTTTTCCTAAATCTTTGTATCCATGCCGTCGAAATCTTAACATCTTTCCCCATCATATGAGCAAACGCATTCGCTTTGTTCTGTAGAATTGACCCGTTTATTGGGATATTATTTGACTTTTGTTGTTTAAACCACACTAAAAGTGCTTCTTCGATATCGACATGTGTACTGCATCTAACCCTTTTATTGCTCGAACATCCCTCATTAAACGAATTTTCTATAGCCTCTCGATTTTTCTTGATTGAGGTTATAGTGGAGTGGCTTATCCTTAGGTCTTTGGTGATTTCAGCGTTTGAGTCTTCAGCCTCCAAACGCCATAGGATGTGAGCTTTTTCCTCCATTGAGAACACTTTACGACACGTCATACTTCACAACACTTTAACTTAAAAATTTCACAAACGACGGAAAAACACGCAGGTCATATGCACGACCAGGGCCTAAAGAAAAGACTGGAGCAATACGCAAAACAGAAGATAATTTGTAGTGGGAACATCAAAACATTCGCTAATTCGAAGAAAATTGTAATAATGGCACGTGGCTGCCTTTGTATCCGATAAAATTCAATCTGGGAGCCAGAAAATGTGGACGTTGTAGGCGATATTTCGTTCTAAACGATACTGTTGTAACCGATACATATTAACATTATTAGGATAGCAGGCTCAAACAACCATCTAGAAGGAGACTTTATAAGCGATATGCCTTTGTATCCGATGCCTTACTAAACGATTTCCACTGTATATATATATATATATATATATATATATATATATATATATATATATCGAATGAAAAAAAAAACCGTTCACAAAAATTTAAAGAAACAACTTGTTGACTTATTTATCGAGCGAGAGCCGTGAATATTTTGTTTCGACGCGCGAATTTTTGGAATCGAGGCCGAGAAAAATTCTGAGAATTGTTTAAAGACCGCCGAGGATAGCTCTTTAAATCTTTGAATGTATGAATGAACTTTTAAAGGAAATAGGATAATATAAATTAATATACTAAATCGTGCATTTATAGTATTTTTAAATAATTTTTACAATTTTATATTGAATTAGAGTATTATATTTATTAAGATAAACTCAAAATAATTGTAAAGAGGAGAAGAAAGCTAAACTTATAAACAGTTACAAGCGATTACAACTTAAGGTGAAGATTAGCAGGCTTTGAAAGCTATAAAACTTGTAAATTTAAATATTTATTTTTTATTCATAGGGCGATCGATAATTAATCTTAAATAATTTATAAAAAATTACAAGAATTATTTTATAAACATAAGTTATAATATTTATGACAATTTATATTTTATATAATAACTGCATATTTTATAATCTTAAAAAAAAAAAAAAAAAATTGTAAATTTAACATTAAAATAAAATTTATTATTATATAATAATTGCTTTCATTCATAAAGCAAAATCACTGTGACGTCCGTAACGCAAAATCATGAGAACTAGATATTAAGTGCTATAACGGTCTCGATTTAAAAAACATATTGGCCGAGGTAATTCGCGAAAAATCCAACGAAATTTATAGATATTTCGATGAGGCATCGCAACGTATTGTTTCAGTGCGCCGCTTTCGCGAGCTGATCAAAAATCCGTGCGGAAATTTTGAGGAATTAACATTTTATCGCGTCATGAGATATCTCGGTATAAGCGAGCTCATCAAAGACGAAATCGAAAAATTTTGTTTCTTCGCGCGGATGTTTATATTTCGTCTCGCGTAATTAAAAAAAAAACAACAACAATTTTAAAGTGCAATCCGCTACAAAATTTTACGTTTAACAAAGTTTTGTATGTTACAAATTTTATAGACTATTTAATTTTAAGCAATGAATAACTAGATAGGATTTGACTATATATATATAATACGAATTTAATAATAAAGTAGTTTTAGTATATATAAGTAATAATAGAAATAATAATACAAATAATAATCACTTAGCTATATTAAAAACTATTAATAAAAATTCAAATTAATCAAATTAATAAAATGCATCCGATCCTCGTTAATTTTCATAAACTGTATGGAAGTTAAATATTTTTAAATCATTTTTATTCGCATAATAAAGTTCCCAATGTGCATAATATTTGCAGTTTTGGTTATACTTTCATTTACACGTTTCTCTATTTCAAAGTATTATCATTTAAGTGAGTAAGGAGTGATTACGAGGCGTAAAATAAAATAGATAATTATCCGCGGGAATTTGATGATTATATTCGTAAATAATAATAAAACGTTTTAAATAATTCTTTTAAATCAATTTTTACCAAATGAAACTTCAGACATGTAGTTATGAATAATCCGTTGATGTTTATAATTTCCTGTGAAATATTGTATTTCCATTTCAGGTCAACATTGCGCGTTAAATACATGAAAATTCATTGTATATAATTGTAAGTGTTGTTGACATTTTTTGATACATATAATAATCATTCGGATTTTAAAATCTATAAATGCATCTACTTTAACGCTGCTTACATAAATAGACTTTAAAGTTATATCCGCTCAAACGGATTCAGTTTTCCATGTATAAATATCTTCTACTTACTCTCTCTCTCTCTCTCTCTCTCAAAAATAATTAAAACTGCAAAATCTAAACATAATAAATAATCATTATTCTGCATCCGTCTCCGCATCATATCGCTAATATCGCACGTTCGTGCGCCGCAACGACCAGTCAACGAACTGCGCTTATGTGTTTCCTTTTCCGCGCGAGCTGTCACCGGACTTTATGAAATCTTTCGCTATCAGATAATTTAATTTTCATCCTCTGCTCTCTCTTTCTCTCTTTCTTTAATATTCCTTTCTTTCTTTCTCTTTATATATATTTATATGTGTGTGTGTGTGTGTGTGTATGTGTGTAATCGAGTCTCGGCTCTAGCTCGCACATATTGCGCATCCGAACGCACGCGCATCTGCACGTGTGCGGTGCCTTTTTTCTCTCTTTCTCTCTTTAGCAGACGCTTGTCGTCACCGGATGCGCAAACGAGTTGTATATATATATATATATATATATATATATATATATATATATATATATATATATATATATATATATATATATCTACATATACATGTCTGCGAACGTACATTTACGTTTACAAACACATCGATGTCGTCGACGTTATACACATATATGTATACGTATAAATACAATCGTCGGGTAGACGCGACGACTCGATACGCGTTTATCGCGGAAATATGACGATTCGATGTGCAAGTGCTGCTGCTCGATGTTATACGGGACCTTTTTCGCGTTCATTAAATTTTTCAAGCGTCATTGATTGTTTTGGATAAAGGAGGATCTAAAACACATGCGCAGATAGGAGCGTTTTATTATATTTTATTAAATGACTTACGTTGAAAAAATTGAATTTTTTTTTTTTTTTTTCTTTTTTCTTAAAGTTTAAGAGCATTTTGATAACAAATCAATCAATTTTATCGGTATTTTCAATTCTTTATTTAACGTTAATTTAAGCAATCAAGCATCATCAAGCAATATCATTGTTATACATTAAAATTAAATTTTAATTATTAAATTCGTTTCTTTTTAAACGGTTTGATTATTTATCGATCAATTAACGTTCAATCGTTTGAAAATTTTAAATATTATTTTCAAGTTTTAAAAAATATTTTCAAAATTTTACTTTAATATTAATGTTTATGAAACTTAAAGTCCTTAATTTATCAGTTCTTTAATACACTCATTAGCATTTACAGTATATTTATCATAAATTTTACATTTACATTTTTATGATTATTTTTAATTAAAAATAAAAAAAAAAAAAATTAATAATATAATAAATAAAATTTATTCATTTTACATGAACCTATGCTTACCATTATTTTTCTTTTTATCCCACATTCAAAGTTTTCATTTGCATTTATAATTTAAAAATACATGCGTCATCGTTGTAGACCTTGATTATCTTAAATCTGACATTACAACTTCAATACTGAAAAATTTTTCAAAAAATTTATTCATGAATTCAAACGTTTCGAGAAAAACAATGAATCTTTACATCATTAAAAAAAAAAAAAAAAAAAAAAAACAAAAAAACAAAAAAATTAAGTTAATAAATCTTATAATCGAACTCTTTGTTAGAATTTTCATTCTTTAAAAAATTAAGACAATAATTCATCAAGGTTTATATTCGACTGCGAATTAAGTAAATTTTGTTAAATCGTCTATAATAGATTTTTTTTTTTTTTTGCATTTTAATAGCGCGAAATTACCGTAATTCGATGCAACTATCTCGCATATACGAGCCTTTCATTATTCGTATAATGTTGCATTGTTTTGGAGGGCGTGTAAACACAAAGTTTACTCGCATTTAATGAAAAAATCACGATACTCATATTTGTAGACACGTAATATCGAGAATATGATATTGTTACATTACGTAAATTGAAAATTTTATAAAATGTTGGTTAACCGATAGAAGTTTTACGGCTTAATGTAAACATTTATTCATTAGATCGATATAATGATAGTTAAAACGAGGCGATCACTATAGAGGGTCGAAGATATATATTTAAAATTTGTTGAAAAAAGGGGCTATGGCATAAGTATATGACACGCAATTGTTCTTTAATATGTTATTATATTTTTATCGTATCGAGTATTATATGAATTTTTAAAAAATAAATTCTTAAATTTACTAATAATTATATCATAAATATAACAAATATATTTTATAAAAATTTACATTCTATTTTATATTTTTATATCAACAATTGAACTAACGCTAATCAAATGTAAATTAAAAATTTTCATCAACGAATAATATTTATACAATTTTACCAAAGTATGAACGCATTCACATAGTAAATGGCAAATATTATTAATGTCAATCTTTACCCGAAAGCCCTGGCCTGCTGTTAAAATTATTGCACATCTGCAGCAGGTGATCGCGTGGATTTGCGGGCAAAACTTAACGTATTTCGCCGATACATAAAAGCGTACATTAAATTTTACAGAATAACGACTGGCAGTTGTATCCTTTGTGAAATTAGGAGAATCGTTATTAAATGTTATTCGAAGAACCGGTCGATTATTCAAAATTTTAGCATTTCAAAAGAGAATCTACTCTATGATAAAAAAATTACGTAAAAAAAGATTCGCGTTGTATTAAAATTATTAAAACGGTAAAGATTTTTTATTTTTTTTATTTTTTTACTTTTTTATTCGAGATACCTAATGTGTTACATTTATTACTTCGTAGCAAAAAAAAAAGAAAAAAAAAAAACTAATCATTTTTAACGGATAAAATTTATATTTTCTAATCAACATTTAAAATGCTTAAATACAAGTTTTCTATTTTGCAATATCTACATCAGCAACGAAAACTGTGAAAAAAAAAAAAAACCTTTTCAACCTGAAATTAAAATGGAAATAATAAGTAAAACTTAAGAAAGTAAGTTCTATTAATAGCTAACAAAAAAAAAGTACTCCAAGTAAATCAAACAACTTGAGATACGCAAAAAACAAACAAACCAAAAAAAAAAAAATAAATAAATAAAAATAAACAAATAAATAAAAAGAAAAAAGAAAAATTTGATGCTCGCTCTCGTGGCACTTATTCCAATATTTCATAGCACGCGAATTCACTAGACCTTGTCTAATCGTTGTACAAGTGGCCGGTGTACTAAGTAAAGTAATATACCGTATATACATACACACATACACATATGCATATATAAGTCGAGTACTTTCCTTACTTTCGCGCGTGCGATCTCTTTCTCTCGTTTCATGCGGCCAAGAGTCTTTCTCTCACGAGAGACGTTTCATGGAATAAGACTTCGACTATCTGTATGTATTTTTAATCTGTGCATATACATATATATAACTTTTGAAACGCTAAAATTTCACAGTGACAAATCAATCCGTCACCCGATGCAAGCGAGATGTCGTCTGTATAAATTTGATTTTACATTCGTCGTAAAGAGAGGCTTCTGAGAAGTTTTCGTGAGAAATTTTTAAACAAAGAAAGTTTGTTCGTTATTTGTATAGACGGTTTGTAACTTAAGCTCATCGATGATATACATACACGACGAATGCGCGCTATCAATCGACAAAATAAAAAAAGTTACGTAACCTTTTCAGAATTTACTCGATTTAAAAAATTAATGTATATTAATTTATTCGCATTACTTATACCTTAATAAAACTGATTTTTTTTTTATTAATAAAGAGAAAAGAAACCGAAAATGTTATACGTTTTCTAATCCATCTATTATTCGATTTTCTAAAAATAAAAGGAGAAAGAAAGAAAATAAACGATAAGAAATCGTCGATTAATTTATAGTTAAAAGGGAATACAATGATTTCCGAGCGATCTGTATCTCGAGCGCGCGTCGAGCTTTATAAAGATTTGCAATGCACCGGTATAGGTGAAGAAAAAGTTAGCGTAAGCGCGAATCCACTTGCCAAGTAGTTAAGAGTTGATAATACAGTAGCGCTAAAACGGCTGTACGCGTAAGTTGATGGAAAGTAGATCTCGTGCATGTGAGCTCGCGAAATGCGTCATTGCGCAGCTGTACGATTTAAACGTATATGTGTATAAGCGTATTGCACTTTGTTATAAATGGAAATGAAATTCCCGTTTTTTTTTTTGTTTTTTTTTGTTTTTTTTTTCATTGTTACGCGTCACGTTGTTGAAAAAAAAAAAAAAAAAAAAAAATCGGGGTTTTATAATCTTGAATACAAGGAATATTTTATAACGGTAAACTTTCGTAGACTTTAAAAAATAAT
Source organism: Chalcis sispes (assembly GCA_949987625.1). Lineage (NCBI taxonomy): Eukaryota > Metazoa > Arthropoda > Insecta > Hymenoptera > Chalcididae > Chalcis > Chalcis sispes. Next base: position 67,671,945 of record OX465095.1, read on the forward strand.
AAGTTTTACTACAAGTACGGCGAAGTTTTCTTTAATTTAGCCCGAAAATATATCGATTGGCGTCCATTGCAAAATCTGTAATAATAGATTTTGGAATCAAAAAAAATAATTAATTCGTTTGAGAAGACGTTTTAAGTGATCAATTTGACACACGACTCCGGCAACTTACGAACGCAATAACGCGTTTTTAATATTGTAAGATTCAATTCGTACGCATTACATTGAACTTTAATATTCTACTTAATTTAAGTCGCTGTCATTGCGATACTACATAGTTAGAAAAAAATGTAAATTATACGTGTATAAGTGTAGAAATAATATAAATTTTTGTAAAAATTCTATGATATAACCAACGGATACCGCGGAGTAAAAGCTACTTTTCATAATATAGTACAAACGCAATAAAAAAAAATTTAAGCTACATAAAAGCCTATAACCTGCAACATAGTCGTAAATCGTTGCAATAACGTTATTTTTCAACAAACATCCGGTTCCAAAATAATCGTCCAATGCCACACGTTATATCATTCAGCCGAGACGTCGACACGTGATATTCGATCGCTTCTAAGTCTCACCGATCGTCGCTTCTAAAACCTCAAAGGCAACGCTCATCGACGATAATTAACTCCCCAGACAAAACAATCAATCTCTCTTTCGCGTAAATATACGTATGTATACATATATATTTCCATTACAGTGCGAAAGAAAGGTGGATAGCTAAAGGCACGCTAACGAAAAAAAAAAAAAAAAAAAAAAAAAACAAACAGTTTCTCGAGATTCTAACGCAAGTCAATTTGCCGAATCCGTGTACAGTTTGCCGAAAACACATTTATCCAAGCATGATGACTGATGTACTTAAAAGTTAAATTATAGATATTTACGCATTACAATTAACGCTTTGTAAAAAAATTAAAAAAAAAAAAAAAAAAAAAAGGCGTTCGATCGTTATAGGCCTACTCAATTGCGTATTTTCCGCAGTTATATCGCGTAAGCGCGGCGCATCATCTAGCGCTCATATCGACGCTTTTCATTTCATTCAGTTTTCATTATCGCAAATATGAGATTTGCGTGTTTGTTTTTTTTTTTTTAATTAAATGGATTTATTGACACAAAGATTCATAAGTATTCGAAAGTTTAAACATTTAATATACATATGTATATTACTTGTTTTGTAAATTGCTATTCGATTAATCATTGGATGACAAAAGCTTTTTAGTGAAAAACGAAAATTAGGCAACAGTTAGGGTTCAATTTTCAACTACAGTGAGATTGAAAAATTACATGTAGTAGAGAAACTTTACTCGCGGATAAAGAAAATTTATCATGCAAACGATATTTATTTTGTAAAAAAATAAATGTGAACTTGATTTCTCGCTTGACATTAGCCAAGACAAGTAAAACTAGTTTTCAGGCCAATGTACTTTTCAATTTGTTTAATAAAACTGTTTCAATACTTACTAGGAATCTTAAAATAACTAGTGTTTCATTTTTTTTTAACAACAGGTCACGAGTATGTATATTGCGCACCTTTTTTTTTTTTTTTACCTGTATTGAAAAATATCGTTTTTTTTTTTTTTTTTTTTTTTTTTTTTTTCAACGGAAAAGGCTTGTCTTTTTTTTTTTCTTTGTTGTGCTTCGATTCAATTACGTTTTACAAATTTTTACGAAGTACAAATGAAGTATATGAATAAGGTGTAGATAAAATAATGGCCGTCGTTTCGAGGAAACGAGAAAACGAGTTGCTTTCTATTTTTAATGTAAAATAAAATTCAGAGAAAACGTTTTACAGTTCATCAAGTTGCAAGAATAGATCTTTTATGTAACGAAGTTTTTTTTTTTTTTTTACGGCGCGGAATAACGAGAAATATAAATAATAAAACTTTTTGTAATTTGCAGTGTTTACAGCTATTGTTAAAATGTAAATCAGACTTTATTTTATTTTATGCTTTATTTTTAAATATCAATTATTGTAAATTATGATAAGTTTTTAAATATTATAAATTTATTGTCAAAGATAAACAAAGAAAAACATTTTTTTGTATGAATATTGTCAAAACTCATAAATAAAAAAAAAAAAAAAAAGAACGATAATATTTTTAACGTTTAATATATTTTGAAAAACTATTAAATTGAAAAATCATTAGCATTTTTTTACAAATATTTTATATAAAAGATTTTTTAAATTCAATATCTGCATACTGAAAAAGTCAAAGCTGACGACAATCATGAATATGATTTTTATAATCAGAGGTACATAGCTACTTCTATGTTATTTCAATAATAGTAGATATCTGTAAAACATCGTTAATAAACGTGAAATTTTGTCATTTTCAATCCATTTAACGATAAATCGAACCAAAAACGTATATTTACATTTATATACAGATGCATGCAGCCTTCCATAAACTTGTGCTTGTGCGTTGAATCTGAAAGTTTCCTAAGTAATAAATGCAATTGGGCGTGCAAGTTAACTACGGGAGATTCCCGAGATCTTTTCTCCCTTGACGTCACTTTCGCTATCCTTTTGTGTATATATATATATATATATATACGAGTGCGCGAGCTCGCGAAAATAAACAAATCGCTGCACGCTGCGCGTTCGGGAAAGTTTGCAACGCCGCCGGAGAAACTTCGAGCTTTGTATATATAAATATATTTATCGGAGATTAAACTCTAATCGAAAATAACGATAATATTAATACCGATGGAAACTAAAACGATGGTATAACAGCCGATATTGTTAAATAGCCGATCGGTGAGTTATAAAAAAAGTTATTTGCGTTCTGGTTATTTTCAATAGAATTTATAACGTTTTTAGTCAATATGGATTTTATAGAAAGGAAATTTTAAGCGAATGATAAAAAAATTATTGTAGAACTTTAATATTTGTGTTGTAAATATCGATTACCCAAACGGTATTGTAGAATTGAATTGAATTGAAAAAAGAAAATAAATAAAAATCAACTTATAAATAAAAATGTTTCGAGTTAAAAAAAACCTTTGCTAACTAATTTGCAATTTAACGTGTCGTTAATTTAAAAAGAAAGTGTAACGATTGGTAAATTTATACACAGTGTAAATGTTAATTTAAAGCAAAGTCTGTCATATACTCGGCATTTGCGCTTTAACTATACAAGCGATTTAAATGATGAAAGTTTTCGCAAAAATTATAATCAAATGATAATTTTAATTATTTTGGATGAATAAAAAAATCGTTGTAAAAACTTATTAAGCACTTGCATAAATAAAGAGGATTGACATTCGATAATAAACGACATTACAATTTCTACGTAAAAATTAATTTCCTTATTCAATCAAGGATAATAAATTGAGATTTTCAAAGAAACAGTTTCCTTATACGACAAACAAATTAACCGCTTTGATTCAAATGAGAGATGAAAGATTTTAATAACCTATAATGGAAAAATAGTTTACTAAAAAATAATTAATAAGATAAAAATGTCAATTAAAATAGATAGAAAAATCTACAGTTTATTTCAGAAAAGATAATTACATAGTAGCACAAAGAAATTTTACAATTTATTAATGCATACATATATTTTTAAGTTACTTAAGTAACGTTTTATTTATTTATATTGAAAAAAAAAAAGAAAAAAAATCGTTCCAAATTAGTCCTTTTGCATAAATGTAAAAATTAATCGTTCTGTATGTTACTAAATAATAATATTTTTTTTTTTTTTTTTTTTAATAAACGAATGCCAAATTTTTTATCAATTTATAATTTTTTTTTTTTGACACTATGTCACTATGTTCATTATTTAAATCTTATTTAGTATTTTGCGAGAACTTTAGATTAGAAAAATTTTCCGTCGCACGAAACGAGGTACAACGCAATCAACTATTTAGATTTTAAAAATCCATTGATAGTGGAAAATGAAATATTTTTTAAAAAGTAAATTATGTCAAGGTAAATTTAAGATAATATAGTTTTAGGAAATTCAAGTATAACTATTATTTTATCAGCTATTTATTTTACACTAATGATTTTTTAATCATCCTATATCAAATGGAAAAATAAAAATTATTATTTTTGTATGCGAATTTTGTAAATTTTTATAAAAAATGTATCTACGTAAAATCTAAAAAATGTAAAAATGGATAGATAATCATGAAAATAAAAAATTTTTCAATAATAACTTGGAATATTTTGCAAGTCAATTTCAATGTTTTAAAACTTTTGTCGTTCAGAGTAAAAATTATTTTATTACGATCTTGTAATACATTAGTGTCTCATGAAAAATTTCAGTCGATGTAAAATTCGATGTAAGAGATTATTAACCAAATGTTTATCTTATACAAAAAATATCCAAATAAGTTGCAATAAATAAATAATATGATCGCTTCTTACATTTTCAATAACGATGTCATTTTCGTACGCGAAAATATATTTACAGCGTTAGGCGTTAGGATTTTACGTTATGAAAAATATGTCCATATTTACGTGACATATAAAGAATATTTATTGAACGGTACAAATGTGGCAATCAAATTTTATTTAACTATCGAATATTAAAGTAACCGAGAAAAATGAAGGGCTATACGTGCACGCGCACAGCTTTACATTGATTTACGATACGCATTGCTCATCAATACGCCTTGCGAATTTTACAACTCAGGGTTTTACCCAGTAAAACCAGTTAAAGTTAGTTTCGTTTTTTTTTTTTTTTTTTTTTTTTTGTTTTCGTTAAACGTTTTCCCACGACTCGATGTGCGTTTTTCCTTAATTTTTTTAACGATCAAAATAGTTAAACAATATTTTAAATAACCTTTATCCTAAATTTCTTAGAAACGATTGTCGAAGATAAGAAGAAGAATAAGAAGTAAAATACAAAGTATTTTTGTTATTCTTTAAAATGAAGTCGTTGTTCGCGCGCAAAAAACAGTAATTTATTACGTGATGCGTTACATTTTCGTGATAATGTACACGCTTTTAAAAAAAATTTTTTTTTTTTCTTTTTTCTTCTTTTCAGGTAATAAAAAAATTGGGCAAACAAGACGTTAAGAATTTAAGGATAAAATAATTATATTGACATTGAACTTTTACCCGTTCGAAGTTAAATACGTTTGCATGCGCTCACGAGCCAATTATATTATTTTTACGTTTTAACGTTATGTGCGCCCACATTAAATTCATAACCTCGTCCTTGTACAGTTATTACGCAAGCATTGCCGGAACTATGTAATGTTATTTTGTTTAAAGAAAAGCAATCGTTGTAGATTCACTTGCGTAATCGTTAATAAAAATTTATCCTCGTCGATATTTAGAAGAATCTATTTTATTTTTTATATAAAATAAAATCCTTACGTATCAATGATAAATATTATCTTATATTTTTATAACGATAATTTATGCATTTTCCTGGCAAATAAAGTTTATTTATTTATTTATTTATTTATTTATTTATGTATTTATTTATTTTTTGTTTCAAGTTCTAATTTTACATCGTTTCAAATCAATTTTTAACGATTGTACTTTTTTTTTTTTTTTTTTTTAAATAATAATATTTGAAATAATTTAAATACGCGTGGCTTTGGCGTTACGTAAAATATATTTTTTTTTGAATTTTTTAAGGCACACAATAATAATTACCGAATGATGATTTTAAAATTTACATTATTTTTTAGCTTTTATAGTGAAAACCGCAATAATTTATTAGATAAAAAAGAATAGTCTCAAAAATAAAAGATAGTAAAAATAACTTACATTAAAGTATATCGATACAAAAACTTATTTCTTCGTAAAAATTTGCAGAAATTGTTGTCGGAAAAGTTGAAATCGTTAACGGATAATTTTTAATTGTTCACTGTGGTTATTTAATTGTATAGAAATTTATAGAGGTGTATTGGGTTTAAGATAAATCTAAGAAAGCGCTTTCGAAAATGTTTTCTACAATGTTTAATTTTATAACGGCTGCGTAAACTTTATTATTTAATCCAAAAAAAAAAAAAAATAAAAAAAAAATAAAAAAAAAAATTTATATTTTTAACAGAAAATAAATGTTTAAAATTCATCAACAAATGAATAAGATTATAAAGTACGTTTTCACAATCTATAACAAAAATTTTATAGGCAAAACATTGAAAGCTCAATTAATAATGTATGTCCTTGTTTATCTTTTATTTTTACATATAAAAAGATAGTTTAACATTAACTTTATAGACGTGAAAGTTTAATAATAAATCGTTCTTAAAATTCATCGGCTATATTTTCGTACGATTCGAGCTGAAAAGATAACGATCGAATTGGCAAATAATAAGAATAGATGCAATCGAGGTGAAAAAAAAAAAAAAAAAATTGTCGAATCGTGAAAGAAATGCGTCGTAAAATTATGCATAAAAAAAGCATAAAGAAACTCAAAAGGAAAAGACGCAAAGGTGCCGTGGATTCGAGAGGTCGTTCGCGCCGAGTTCTTTCGCCGGTGGCTTTGTTAACACTTCGGTATACGGTTTTTCACAGCTATATATATATACACATACATATATAAAACCGCCGAGGCACTCTTACTTTAACCGTGAGCGCGTTCTCCGGCGAAAGTATCTATATAGTCGCTCTGTACATTTAAATGCATTTCAATTCTCTCTCTCTCTCTCTTTCTCTCTCTCTCCCTCTCTCTGTCTTTTTCTTTGTCAGGGCGTCGGCAGAGTTGAAAGCTATGTATAAAGAGGTATAGCGCCTCCCTCCGGTTTCGCGGACAAAGTTATACGTACGTACCACCGTTGCTAAAATAAGCTTCTGAGAATAAAGTATATATATATATATATAAGCGAATGGAGAATGGGCTACGAACTATATACGTATACTATATATAACTACGAACTATATATACGTAAATATACTCGACGTGTACACTCTCTCTCTCTCTCTCTCTCTCTTTCTCGCTCTTTCTCATCGAACGTTACAACGGCCGTGTACGCGCAGGTACGCGTGCACGCGATGCACGCATATATAGGCACACGTGTGGGGAGAGTAGCAACAGCAGGTAACCGATCTCCACGACGTCGTGTATGTATATATATATACATGTATACGCGTACGTGTATAGATCGTAGCTACGGAGACACCGGCCGCATGGCAACCTGTAAGATTGCCCCGATGCGACGAACTCGATGGATGTTGCGTATATATGTACGTCGGACTCTTTTCTTGTTTCACTTATTTTTCCTTTTTTTATCGGCTTCTTCTTCTTCTTCTTCTTATTCTTAGCGAAAACCGGTAAACGTTTTTTAATCGGCTTCTTTTTTTTCTTCTCGTTTTGAACGAGCAAGAGCGTGGGGATCTATGATGCCTCGTTTGGCAAAATTGTTGTTTTTTTTTCTTTTTCTTTTTTTTTTTTTTTTTTAAAGCAAGTACTGCAATATATTGATTTAAAAAATTGAGAATTAAATTATATTCATTCAATTTAAATTATTTTTAATAATTCTTTATTTTTACAAAGTTATTCTTTTTCCATTTGTTTGTCAGTCTTGTAATATTTACATACAAAAGTTGTATAATTTTTTAAAATATAAAATTTATAATTTTATTGAAGCAACTGCGTTTTACTGAAAATAATTTAAGTAATACTCGCCGTGTATAACAGAAAAAGATTTCATGAAATTATGAAACTTCTTTTTATGTAAATTCTAATTACTCTTATAAATATCTTTGTGGATTGTCAAGACATTTTACTTTCGACGATAAATTTAATATAGTTCTCATAATGAACATTGTGAAATTTTCTTGTTATTTCAACTTACTTTCATTACATAGTTGCGAGTTTCATATACGCTTTTAATATAGATAAACATATAAAATTAATTAAAAATAATTAAAATTTTAAGAGATAAAAATTGTGCGGCGTTTAAATTTTATTTTGAATTTTTATATACATAACTCTAACAATTTTTAAAATTCAATAATGATTTACATGAACACCGAATAAGATAAATTTTGATTTATGTTACATATTAGATACTTAAAGGAAAATATCGTACACGACAAAATTAATAATAATTTTGAAATTTTCAATCAAATAAATAATTATATTTAAGCGATTAATTAAGAATTTTTTTTGTTTAGTTTATATGATATTGATAATATCGATGTTGGAATAGTCATTGTTATTCGATATAATTGTCTTTACAAATTGATTATTTTCTATAATAAAAATGAATCCATACAGTTCAATAATACACGATAAACCCTGAAAATTTTAAAAATTAAATAAATAAAAAAAAAAAAAAAAAAAAAAAAAAAAAAAAAAAAAAAAAAAAAAAAAAAAAAAAAAAAAACTGCAAGGAAGAAAATATTGTTGAGAAAATGAAAAAAGCATGAAATATCAATGAAAATAAAAGTAGCAAAAGAAAACCGAGGAAAAACTTTACAGAGAACCGACGAGTATGTTTATTACCACAGCGCACAATTCGAAAGCATGAAATAAACGATATTAAACACGTGTGCGGTACATTTTGTGCGTACCGTACCACCTGACGCAACGTTAACCCGAGTGCAACATTTACTTAAAAAAAAAAAAAAAAAAAAAAAAAATTACCGTGAAAATTCTCAGCGAACCATGAAAAGTGTTATCGATGAACTAGCCGAGTAAAAATTTATGGTGAAGGTGTCAGAGTTATAATTATTATTATTATTATTATTATTATTATTATTATTATTATTATTATTTTTGAATAAATATATCGGCGATAAGGATTTGGATTTTCCGTTATGATTTTATGCTGATTTTTATATACAATATTTTTTGAAGTCTTAATTAATAGTTTTGAGATTAAATTAATCGAAAAAATTTCACGGTGCGAACTTACTGCAAAGGTAAACTAATTCCGCGTATTATCTCGTTATATTTTTTAACGACGCTGTCGTTAATAGACGGTCGATTATTTTAGCGATCGATGTGAAAAAGTAATTTAAAACGTAAATTTTAATGTTATCGAGTAATAATTGTACGAATTTATATATATATATATTTTTTTTTTTTTAATTAATTGTTTAAATTTGTTTATAATACGAAAAAAAAAAAAAATTTTTAAAGTATATAACCATCTAAAATCGACAGATTAAAAAATAAAAAATAAAGTAAATATATTATCAGGCGGCTTATTTTGATCGGAATTTCCAAAACGCACATCCGTATCATCCAACGCGTCATTTTTTCCGAAACGTTTTCTCTGATAAACCAACTGAAAGTTGGTACTTAGGCACGCGTACACACATTTGCACACCTGCGAGCGAGAGCAAAATAAAGAAAGAAAGCCCGAGGAGATAGCAACAGGACGAAATACAGAGTCACGAGCGAAGCGCGATAAGTGGACGAGATGAGGAGAAGGAGAGGGAGGTGGAAAAGCGAGTGTATAAAAAGAGACAAAAAAGGGAGAAAAGAATCGAGCGTCGATATAAGTATTAGACACACGCGCGTACACACACCTATATGTGTATGTACGCACGCGGATGTAAAACGCGCAGGGCGTTGATGTATACGAAGAGCCGACTGTAAGCCGCGAGCGAGGCGACGAGACGGAAAGAGAAGGAGAGAGAACGAAGGAGTCAAAGGCACTGCGTGCACACGCGCTTACATATATACACATGTATTATATACGTGTATAGAGAGACGAATGGAAGCGAACGATGGTATAGGTATAGTAGGAGTCGGTCTCGACCGTGGCTGGTACCGCTGGTACCACCAGCATTCTCTTCTTCCTGTTCCCCTTCCTCCTCCTTCACCGAGTCCGACGGGTCGACGTCACTCCTCTATATTCCCCCAAATCTCTCTCTCTCTCTCTCTCTCTCTTTGTCTCCTTTGCTCTCGGCTTCCCCTTCTCCAGGGACACTCGCCAACGCTACTCCCACGAATCCGGTCGCTCGTTGCTCGCCGGTTTTGCTCGCTGCCGCGCGCACAAACTCCTCTCGTCTCGAAAAGCGAACGGGTCTCTCGTATTCTTTCTCTCTCTCTCTCTCTCTCTCTTTCTCTCTTTTTCTCTTTTGCCTGGGTGAGCGAGCGAGCGAGATAGCTAGCGCACGCAAACACGCACACACACACACACACACACACACACACACACACAAGCATCGGGCTGACACCGTATAAACTTGGCTTCGAGAGGCAACGCGGAGCAGAGAGAGAGACAGTACGTGAGCTTACCGTAGACCGAGCGCTTCGCGACAAAGTATAATACGATAGAGGAGTATATATTACAACTGGGTGCGCGCGTCCGAAGAAGTATGCAGCACGCTTGACACGCGCATATATATGTATGTATGTATATATATATATATATGTATGTATATGTATATACATATATATATGTATATACCTAAGTGTGAATTTTTCCGCCTCGTCCGCGAAGACGATTGAAATAAAAGGAACGAGGAGATAGAGAGTGTGAGAGAGAGAGAGAGAAAGAGGAGTGTGAATACTCGTTCCTCGGCGTCGTCTTCGTCGTGGTTGGATTTAACTGTGGAAAGCCTCGCTCGAGATAGTGAGAGCGCGCGTTTTCATTTATCTCGGCTCATTTTTCTCCGCCGATTCGAGAGTCGATATCTTTTGAACTTTCTCCGAGAGCGGATTTTCGTCACCACGTGTGTCTGTGTTAGTGAGAAAATCGAGAAGCGAGCACTGTAGAGCAAGATTATTTTAGTGCGTAACCGAGCGAGACACACCGACACTCTTCGAATCGAATAACACGAGAACGATTTGATCCTTGGATTATTTGGTGAGTCTCTTTCTCTTTTTAACGAACCGCTCTTTTGTTTGTATATATACATCTAGACTCCCTTGTACCGAGCACGAGTCTGTCCGTATCCGTGTGTCGGGAATTTATATACCTGCCTCGGTATAGAAAGTATAGTGGTATACACGCCGAGCGATTATTTTGCGCCATCGGCGAACGAACAGATTTGTATATCGTTTGATGAAAAATCGGCAAGTAAACTTTGCCGATTCGGCGTTTACGTGTGAACTATTTCGAGGAAAAATTACCGGTTGCCAATGCTTTGATCGATAGTGAAGGATATATATATTTATATATCGAAGCGAAAAGTTAATTTCAACGCGAGTGCCGCGCTACAGGTGTTTTTCCTGCCTAAGCGATAGAGCGTAGATATACATTCGAGTTGGTATTACAGGCTCCGAGTTTTACGATCCGTCACGTTGCTACGTCACTTTTATTTATTGTGCTCGCGTACCTATATTGTTTCCTGCGAGAATCGAAATTTTTTTTTTTCATATTGTCAAACTGTTAAAAGTTAATTTTTCCTTTACGAAACTTTAAATCGCGTTTTTATTGTTTTTGAAATTATTAAAGTTCGCGCATAATTTGATAATGATAATTTTGAAATACGTTCGCTTCGTTTGATTTTACAATATATATATTTTTTTTTAAACGAAAGAAAAATTCAACCGTACGCTAAATCTGACGGAATGACTCATGCAAAATTATAACAAAATTTTATGCAAATGACTTTCTCAATAATTATATTGCTTAATTTAAGATAAATGCAAAGCAATTTACCATATGCGTTATCGCGAAAAAAAGCAAAGTTTACAATGAGTCAAGTTATTAAAAATTATGCGCCGATAAAAACTATTTTATATCATTATTTAATTTTGGAAAAAAAAAAAAAAAAAAAAATTCTTTTTATATTACGAACACTATTTCGTTAATTTTGAAGCATTGAGAATTTTATATAACAATTGCAATTAATCAATTTAGGATTTTAAAAGAAAAATTATAAAAATATCAAATCATAAACTATTTTGTTTATAAAATAATGTTTTTTTCAGGTTTAAAATTACTGTTTGTAATTACAATTTTTAATTGTATTTATACATTAAAATTATTTATTACTGAATAAATATTGAAAATAAAAAAGTGTATTATAGAATAAATTGTAATTCGTCGATACAACTAAAAAAAAAAAAAAAAAAAACACTATTTATTCATTAATTTTGAAAAGATATATCAACAAGAGCAACGGTATTGACCTCCTTCCTTCATTAACAATTTATTTAAAGTATCTCAAAATCAGGGCAAAACTCAATCGTCAATAGTGACTCGGCGCTCGACATAAAAATATCGAGAATTAGTTCGTCACGCGGCGTGAAAATATTTTCTGTTCCAATTAACAAGACGAAGAAACATTACGAACAAAATTTCGATAGTTTCGTCGTGAATCATGTAAATATGTACACGCACGATTTCCATGTTTATTTTGCACCGCGTTTATTGTAATTGTCTCAAACGTCGCATTAACTTGTAGCAACGAAAGTAAGTTAGATAAATGTATATCTGTATTAAAGTATTAAAGATTCGCTTTATTGGTATATTTGCCTTCGACGCGTTAAACTATTGTTTTATGCGTTGGGAGAAAGGTTTTCGCGTTCGCTTTGTGCATATACACGTGCACGCGGATGTACTTTGTGCCCGTGAACTGTTGCGTTGCACTTTCTTAATAATAAATTGTCTTTGAATTTTTCGAAAATTATCCGTGTGAGTATTGATGTTTTGAAATTTTTGATAAAGCTGAATATATATATTTATGTATATGCATATATATATATATATATATATACTTTATTTAAAAAATTAATAACGAAATTTTCGTGCACAAGAGATGTTAATAATAGTAATTTATTGTCTGTTTTAATAGTAAAAAAAAAAAAAAAAAAAAATAGTCGATATATGTACATTCATCCATACGTTAGATTACTTTTGCATTGTTTTATAGAAAATAATTGCTTTAAAAATTATTGCCAAATTATTTTATTTTTTATACTTAATATACATTTTTCCAAGCTCAACGTCAATAAATTCGTCGATTACTTTTTACAAACTCGATAAAATTATCATAAAAAATTGTCTAATTTTTAATTAATTGAAAATTAATTTTATAAAATTTTTACACGAGAATAAAAAAAAAAAAAAAAAAAAAAAAAAAACTAATCGCGCATTCAGGCGAGTAACGTTTTCATTAACATTTATTGATATTACACAGCGGGTATGAAGTACATGGAAAACTTTCGTTATCGTCAAGGCAGATTAGGACCAAATAATAAAACGCTCGAGTAAATCGAGAACGGTAACGGAACTTGGGTTATTTTCAAGCGCGACTAGATATCCTCGCTTCGTGATACGATGAATCAACGTTAATTATTAAATTTAACGAGATCTTTAATGTACGAATATGGAAAATAGTTTTTATACATACACGTCAATTGTTGGAAACGATCTTTGTCGATTTTCTTTGCATGAAAAAAAAAAATGCAAAAAAAACAAAAAAAAAACAAAAGAAGAAGAAACGTTTAACACGAATATATATACATAAGTAAAACGAATATAATAATCCGTCGTCGTTAAACGTTAAATTTCCAAGCCGAACACTACCACTCGACGCAATACGCAATCCTGATTCACCGAACGACCAGACGATGTAATTACTATCATCCTTTCTTTCGAGTACCCGTAGCTTATACTTTGAGAGCTACATATATATATCGACAACTTGCTCGCACACTTAAACCCGATCCCGAACGCAAAGACGCACATCTCGCGAGGGTCGCGCTCGTGTGTAACCTAGAAGCAACGACGAAGCTAAACGTTTTGTGCACCGAGAGAAGCTTTGAGTTCAAAGTGTCTCTTTCTCTTTTTCTGGGCCGGCGATGCAGGTATAACTGTAGATCGTCGAGCCGTCGCGATGTTGTGTATACGACAACAAGGTCGCACAACCCGACTGATTTACGGTTTAATTTTTTTTCTCGTGCAGCATTTTTTTTTTTACTTTTTTTTTTACTTTTTTTTTTACTTTTTTTTTTTTTTTTCTTATTCTGCTCTTTCGGTGTGACGTTAACTATAGAGCCGAGCTCGGTGCGCTCACCTTTGTTACTTTTCTTGTCCGTGCAGTTTGAACGCATCCATGAATATATTTCGTGACGTAGTAATGTATTCTATTTTAAACTCGATGGGGAATAATTTATTTGTTGATTAAAGTCTTTTTTACAATTCTTTGATAAGTTTAACTTCAAAGCAATGTCGAGTCTCTCGTTTTTTCATTGTTTCGTTCATTACACTTTATCAAATGAAAATTTCAATTTTTCATGCTTTCTAAATAATGAATTTGCTTTTTTTTTATCGGATTATATTTCGCCACTTATAAATTATGTTATTTTTTTAAAATTAACCACAAATTTTTTACAAACATTTAATTTTACGATTACATTAAAATTATAATTTTTTAATTAGCAAATTCCTTCGATGTACAATATGTATCATTTGTTATAAAATAGCCAATTAAAAAAAAAAAAAATTTTTTTTACAATACACGCGTTACATAATAAAAATTTCTCGTACAAAAGGCATTCGCGTATGTGAAACAAAAAAAAAAAAAAAAAAAAAAAAAGAAAAATAAAAATTCCGCTGTGATATTTTCCTTGCTTTGTGTCTATTGACCTTTCAGTCTGGGGAAAGTTGCGTAAAAAGTGCAAGTCAGAATTTCTTAACGCTTTCGAGTGTTGTCTCGTTAGCAAGTGTTTTATAAATCTGCGTCGTGTCGCATTTCATATTTATTTATTTTTTTGATAAAAATAATTTACGCTTTTTTTTTTAAGAAATTTACATTTTAAATTTCTTCAATGTACAGTGTATTAATTACTAATTAATATTTATCGATAAATTAGCACCAAAATATTCGTAAGTTACAAAGGCTCGATGTTGACTGAAAAAATTATTTTAAAACTTAATTTATCATACTTATTTTTTCAATTATCATTCATTAATTGCGCAAAAAGTTTTAGTACAAAATATTACAACGAGCGTTCGGTGAATATTTAAGCGCGTTACGTGAAGATGAATTATATAATAATCGAGATTTTTCCATTAAAATTTTTTCCGTGCATTTTTGTTTAATTTAGTAAATGAACGTTATGATCTACTATAAATTTTTTTTTTTTTTTTTTTTTTTTTTGTTTCGAGCATGATAATGTTACGCGTTACGGTGTAGGCTGTTTAATTATATTCGTTAAAAATACAAATCCATATAATAAAAAATTTTAAACATTCATATTTCATTAATTTGATCATATTCGTTTTAAATTATATTTTATCGAAAAAAAATGCTGTAGTTTACGTTACCAAACTTTTTTTTTTTTTTTTCTCTTTTTGCCATTATCACAACATATACTTACACAACATGTATCATCATAATTTCCTATGAATTAAATGAAGACAATCGTTCACGAATTCGCTAGTACAAGAGAATATCGATCAACGGCAACACACACACACACACACACACACACACACACATACACAACAGTTGCACCAAGAGAAATTTCACGATATACTTGCGTTCACAATCTTCGCACGCACGCGTACGTACAAAAAAATCTAGCGATTCGCTCGAAGCGTATCGAAAAATCGCGAGGAATCGTCGAGTTGGCGCCATCGCGGATGTAATTCTCGATTGTCGATCTTAAGGTTATCGCTGTTTTACGCCGCAACTTTCGTAAAAAAAAAAAAGAGAAAAAAAAAAAAAAAGAAACACAAACAGTTCGATTTTCATACGCACACAAACATACGTGTCTATGCATGCAAATGCATCGCGATGCTTTTACATTCGCTTTCGCTCTCGTTTGGTCGCGTAAAATTTCGCAATTTTAACGTTCGATGCATTTATTGCAGTTAGTAGTAACCATCGTCGTTGTCGTCGTCGACGTCGTCGTCGTTAACGGTCGTTGCGTCATCTCACGGGCGACGCTTAGTATACGAGCACAAAAATATACGTCGAATTTATGAATAATAATAACCAACAGCGTATCCAAGGAGTTTTTTTGCGAATTTTTTTCTTTTTATTTTTTAATCTCGATCGTATATTCATATCGTGAGAAGTAATTTTAAGAGATTTTCGTCCGTCTCGATATATATATAAATATATACATATGTAGGCTTGCCCGACTCGTCAAACTGCATGCGAATTTTACTTTTCTTTTTAGTGTATAACTCGATCGTTTAATCTTTTCGTTAATATTCATTTAAACTTTTATTAAACTCTGCGAACTTTTATGTCCGAATATTGCTAGAATTTGAAAGAGCGACTGCACCGTCGAATTTTGAAAATTTCGTTTTAATCGAGCAATGCTTGACAGCCTGAAAATTTTTAAGTTTTATTCTATCATTTATCTTTATTTTTACACAGATAATTTATATCAATTTAAACAAAAAAAAATTTCTTCATTTAAGGAAATAAAGTAAAGTTTAATTGATAACTTTAATGAAAAGGCCTTTTTTAAAATCAATAAAATTCATTTTAAACGACAATAAATTCCATGCAACATTAAACCATCTATCAACCCTCGAAAGAAAGAAAAAAAAAAAAAAAAAAAATACAAAACTTTCTCCGATAATCAAGTAACTCGTGCCGGCGCGTATACACGGATCTATAGAAAGTGAAAAATAGTCCTCTAGAGGCCCGGCTACGGCGATTGATATTATTATTTGTTTTCGTTGTTTTTCCGCTTTTCAACTCGTATATTACACAGCGTGACTCAGTAATCCACGAATAGTTTCGTCGATCCTCGCGTCCAAGGTGACGTCGAAGCGCTGAATCTCGTCGGAGAAAGTATCCGCGATCGGAGGCAACATTTTCTAATTGGCCGCATCCGTTGAAGAAAAATAAAAAAAACAAAAAAACAAAACAAAAAGAAAGATCTAACGGCAACGCGAATGTATATGTTTAAACGCGGCTTCTCTTCGTCATTTTTAATTTTTTTATTTGTTGTTGCGAATGAAATTCCATTTCGCTTTAATTTTTTTATGTGTAGTTTCATCGAGTGGTCGTTTAGTAACGTTTAATCGAATTTTTCGTATTATTAATTAATTAATTTATCAGCTATTTTAATTTTTCCGTTGTCATGTTATACAAATTACTATGCTTTTAATGTATTTCAAGCCGTTATCGCAATAATTTAATCTCATTAAAATGTTTACATTACTATAAGTACGTAACGGTATTAAAATAGATAATAACGCAAATAAATACAGGGCCATTTTGACAATTAATTTATAACAACGGTGTTAAAATAAGTTTTCAATTATCGAAAAAATCAAATTACATTGCGACCATACAAGATTACACTAATGATATTTAATCGACGACAAATAGTTTTCTGAATAACGGTAATTATATTAAAATTATGCTCCAATCGTTGATTAAAATTTGTTTGTTTTTTTTTTTTTTTTTTTTATTATTATTATTATTATTATACCGATATACGACATTTAAATGGTTTTCAGAATTATTCCGTGAAAAATTCAGTTTAAAAAGAAAAGTTTGGTGACTGGACAAGTCGTGATTAAAATAGCGAGAAAATCTCAATGTCACAAACCGAATCATCCGATGTGTATAATTTAAATATAATCGACTTTCAAGAATGATCATCCCGGATATCTTATCGTACGCAATATATTTTCGGGCTCGAATTACAACATCTCTCGTGTTTAACGAGAAAATTTAAGCGACCTCGAGTTTGTTTAAAAAAAAAGAAAAAAAAAAAAGGAAGTCGAGTCGATTAAGAACTCGAACTCGACGAATGACAAAATGTACAAAATATGTATACTTTTGTGAAAAAAAAAAAAAAAAAAAAACAAACAAACAAACAAACAAAAAACAAAAAAGCAAATAAATTAAATCGACGAGTGCGTAGCATACGGACACAAGGAAGAAGAAAAACGAGAACGAAGCTTATGTTTATCTCCGCGGAGTTGTCGAGTCGATGAAAGGTCAATGCTGTGCGAAGTGGCAACTCGGTCAGCCGATTCATGGCTTTTTCATCGTTTTTCATCGTTCGCCCGCACGCGTATACCACAATGAAAAACAAAAACAAAAAAACGAAAAAAAAATAGACAAACATCCCGATTTTTTTTTCTTCGTTAGCTTTTTCGAACTTTCAAGTTCTCAATTATTTATCGTTTTCTTTATTTCTTTCTTTGTCTTTTTTTTTTTTTTTTTTTTTTTTTTTTTTTTTTTTTTAATAACGTCGTTACACACGACTTAAAAAAGTTGTTGATGCGCGCGTGTGTGTTAGATTAGATTAAAAGACGGTTTCGTTATAATATCGTTTATTAATTTTCTTATGAGTCATTACGATTAATAATGTATAGATGTCTTTAGCGTGTTTATAATTATTTTTAATAAGTATTTGTAAAATTTTTTATTACATCAATGGGAGCTTAAGACTTGTTAAAATGACAGAAAAAAATATTTCTTAAATTTTTTTTATCATATCTATATTATTTTAATTAATTAGTTCTCATACATTAAACGATATAGTTTATTTAAAATAAATGATAGTGTTTCAATCGTTTGATGTTTACCATTTATAAAGCAAAGATAATATTTATAATAAATTAACAAAATTTTTATAAATCGAAAATTTCATTCAAAATTTTAAAATAAATTTTTTTTCAAAACGAATGCAAACTTTACAACAGTATGGATAAAAGGATGTGTCGGAACATTACTAATGATTCAATAGATTAACAAACGCGAATGAAAAAATACAAATAAAAAAGAAAATAACCTACATTGTTTAAAAATACAGTTATTCGCTCCGTATATACATATATCATATGTAAAAAAAAGAGGCGAATATGTTTCTCATAACAAGTAAAAGTTGACCTACTTATTATAAGAACGGAGCCTTAAATCTAGCCGCGATTTTATATGACGCTCGAAAAGCGGCGAAATATAAAACGGAAGTTAAAAAAAAGGAAGAAAGAGAAGAGAAGAGAAGAGAGAGCGTGTTTTGACTCGTAATTAAATCGCGGAAACAGTCGACGATCGATGTTTGAAAATTTTACTTTAAATATACAAACAAATCAATCAAGAATTTTATTTTTATTTTTTATGTATACAAACGTTCGAGCTTTTTTTTTTTTTTTTTTTTTGCTTTCTCGGCAAAGTATTATCGAAAAAATTACTCTTTTTATGATGAATTGTAATATTTGACATCGATAATGATAACATGATGCGATAAAAACTTGTACTAACATTAAAATTCTAATTGTAAAATTGTGCATTTTTTTTTTTTTTTTTTTTTTTTTTTTTTTTTTTTTTTTTTTTTTTTTTTTTTTTTTGCATGACATTCGAACCAATAATAATTCATTGATTATACGTATTATACCTAAATCAAGAAATGCTATTGACTCGAATAGATTTATTACGATTTGAAAATATTTTTATTTTACACATTTTATTTCATAATAAATATTTTTGCTTGTAAATAGCCGTTAATTACAACTATTGCTTCACTAAGAAAATTTTATTAAATTTCATAAAATTTAAAATACTTTTTTAAAAATTGATCCTTTTGTAAAATGATCGCATATCTTAGTACTAAAACAATATATACATATATATTTGATTTTCAACATAAGTATAATACTCGTCATTTTCTTCTTTAAAAATGTACAATAAAATCTCAAAAAAATAGAAAAAACAAGAAAAAAAAAAAAAGCATAAACCGCAAACACCTACCATTACTAATCTCTTAACAAAACTTTAGTTCTTTGGTCCGATTCTCGCCGGCATCTAGAGCAGAACACTAGGGAAAAAAATTATTAAAAAAAAAAAAAAAAAAAAAAAAAAAAAAAAAAAAATATGAACAAGCGATTGAAAATCGAAAAAAGTCTAAAAAATTTTCGACTCTCGGCGTATGTCTCGCGCCGAAGCTGCGAGCTGCTTTTCACCTTGAACGAATATATGTACATATATATACATGTACACTTTTGCAATGTATGCGGTGTACTTTATACGCAAACGAACACACACATATACACGCGTAAATGTATGCATAAATTTAGGTATATGCAACGCGATTGCGCTTATAACATATACAAGCGTTACGTGCACCTAGCGTCCATCGCTCGGAGAGCCGACGTTACAATGCTAATGGACAGTTACGAATACGCGCGGACGATTCGCGCTAGATATTCCGTTTGAAAATTTTTTCGCCTACATTATGCAGCGCGCGAAGATAAAAAAAAATTTTAAAAATACAGCGTTGATTGTATAATATCTTGTTTTCGTCATCAAGGAAAAGAAAAAAAACAGTGTACGATGTGATAAATATATACATATATATTCAATAATTTTTTTCTTTTCGCTCTTAAAATGTCGTCATATTGTACGTAAAGAAATTTATTAATTTTTATGAGATTGCGAAATTTCTTTAAACATAAGTTTCAATGTAATTTTTATCCTCGTGCAATTGGAAAAAGTCATTCTATTTAATTACCTACGAAAAATTAAGTTAAATTGTGTTTAAATTTTTTATTTTTGTAATGTTTATAATATTTTTACAGACTTTATTTTAAATCTTTCACAATTTCACACAGACGGAGGGTTTAAAAAGGTCGTTATAGATTATTTTATCTCGAGCAAAGAATGACATGGATTTATATTTAAAGAAAAGAAATGAAAAGAATGAAAGAAAAGAAGAAAAAGGTAATAACATATACTACCGGTATTTTATCATTAAAGTACCGGTCCATAACTGGTACATCACCAATAATGGCGGCGTTTATCTCATATTTGTTCTCATACACATAAATCATTCTTATTGCTTGCGTGCACTTGAAACGTCGTTACAGGATGACTCTATTGTGGTTTTATATTGTCGCGAGGCGAAACGACGGATTGCGCGTCCGAGCACCGACGAACAAGTGCCATTATGTATATATATATACACACACACACACACGTGCATATACAGAAATATGTATATGTATTCATGTATAAATATATTTATACACATACATAACGGCCCGATCTTTTTTAAGCCGCATAGTTCGACTTTTCTCCAGTTGAACGACAACGAGGGACGCGTCGATTAAATTGCTCCCTTTAAATTAAATTTAATCCCATCTATACGATTCTATTTTGAATCGTTGTATCGTGACCGAGACGAGATATACGCACGTCTCGTCGTCTTGGAAATTGCTCTGCTCTTTTATCGTCGCATGTATGTACGTGTATTGTGTATTTGTTACTCGATATAACGTTATTGTAACGAATAAAACTGTGTATATATATATATATATTTATATTGTTTAAACATGCGCATATTGGTCAGCAAACTTTAAATAAAATATATTATCGAGCGCATTTTAATTTTTTTGTTATTTTTTTGTAATTGAAATATCGCGTGTACATCTCCGTTGTTGATAAAGTATACGTTACATTTAAAAAGCGCTTCGTTAAAAGTGTACCAATAGGGGATATATATCGTTTTACTTATTAAACTCGGTCAATTTAAGATCATAGAGCTAAATTTAGTAATAGACGGTACGTTACAAACGATATTGTGATGATACGCAGTCGGATATATTAACGATGTAAATGTTTGTTTTTAATTTGAAAATTGCAGCTTTTGCTAAAAGTAAAAGTAAATGAGCGTTATTTATAAACTTTATAGATCGCCATGTTGATTTTAAATTTATCAGTGTAAAATTTGAATTTATGTAAACGTATTGTATTTAATTTTTTAGTGCATATTAAAATTATTGACTTTAAAATAAGAAGCAATATTTGATTTAACATGAATTAACAAGTTAGATATTAAATATTTATGTATGACATTAATAAAAATGACAAAATCGATTAAAATAAATTCATTTTTATTTATCGTATAAAACTAAATAAGTGATATCGTTTAAAAAAATAATCGACGACAAATTACACCATTATTTTTGTATTAATAAAAAAAAAAAAAAAAAAAAAAAAAAAAAACTTTTCATAAAGAAAACCAGCGACTTTCCCTTTTTCTAAAATAAATTTTATATTTTAGAATTTTCTATATGAAAAAAAAAAAAAAAAAAAAAAAATTCACACGCATGTATTAAAATTTTTAATTTTTCCAAGTCCCCTTAGCAACGAAACATTTTCTACAGCGATTAAGTCAAAGTACAAAGTCGAACTCTTCGCCACCTTTGTCGCGGAATGCCGTCTCACGGGAACTAACAAGAACGCTATATACGTATGTATATATATATATAGACAAGTTCCCAGACAGGAGGCAGGAGGAACATCTCGTTCTTTGACAAGTAAAGCCGGTGACCGAGGACTCGGTGCGAAGCTCGGCCGGCTCTCGATAATCGCTCGTATTCGAACGCACGGAGTATATCCACGTTGCGCTAGAGCTCGTCTCAGGAATACGGTATGTCTCGCGAGCTATCGTCGTATATAGCGCGAGTGCGCGTTACTTTTCTTAGCCGCGTATTTTTTGATTCTTTTACTTTGTACATCGTTATTTTTTTTCTACTTTACGTGAGCTTTTAAGCCCGAAAATTTAACTTATCTATATTAATATTGAAAATTTTCCGTTTATAGATATCCTTTTATATCGGCTTGAATATTTTCAATTATTTTTTGTTGACGTTTTGACGCTATTTTAATTTTTACGTTTCAATACGTTGTAGAATAAATTTTTTATGGGTTATATTTTTAATTTTCATAAACGCGCGTGAAAATAATTTTTACATTTTCTCACTACCTCTCTCATTTTTGTGATAGCTTACGAGAAACGCTTGGTTTTTCCAAGCATTACCCGATCGAACGAACTGAGCTCTGAATTAATTGCGCAGCGCGATGAGTTTGCGAGGCGCTCCTTGCATAATCCACAGCCGCACCGACGGCTCGCTAAATACCCGTGATTTCTTTTTTTTTTTTTTTTTTTTTTTTTTTTTTTAACGCATACACACACACACACGCACACACGTGCGTCGATTTTCCTCGATGATCGATCCGTCGTCGCTTTGTTAACTTTCTGCCGCATCAGCATTTTTTCAAATCTAACGTCTCTTCTTTTTCTCATACTTAATTTACACACACGCGCGCCAAAACAAACAAGGAGACGCTTATACGATGACGTTGGTTTTTAGACTTTTTTTTTTTTTTTTTTTTTTCATCGATTTCGGGGCGAATTATTTTTGCGATTGAAATTTAGATGAGTTTTGTGTAAATGGATCTTTGTTCGAATGTACCAGCAATTAAATTTACGATTCAATGTGATAAATACCCTTATGTACGATGAAACGTCACGTATTAATACGTACATCTGTACAATAATTCATCAAAATCTTAAAAAAAAACAAAACAAAAAAAAATACAACTCGATAAAATTGAGTCGATATTACCATGGTTTTTAAATTTTAGAAATTAAATTGTTAAATTTTTTGTTATCATGCTATAATATTCGTCTTGACAAACTCGACATGTATCTACTGTCGTGAATAATTTTATACCATATAAATATTTACATCGTCGTTTGTAATTAATAGAATGTTGTTAGTGCTATTTTATTAAGATTAAATTAATAATTTAAAATAAATAAAATCGTTTATAAACTTGAAAAAAAAAAAAAAAAAAATGAATAAATATTGTACTCTAATATGTAAAAAAATTTATTCGCGCGTTATGCGAATATTTTAACCTAAATCGAACTAAAGAAATTGTCCGTACGGTATGATTTATATATATATATACGTACGTATATTAAATTAATATTGTCTTTGTATCATCATAATCGATTCTTTTATTAATCATTCACGTCGCAATCGACGCTCGCTTCGTCGCATTTTAACGAATACAAGACCGAGTATCCTACTTGGAAATAAAGGCCGTCTCTTTAAACCGAATCAGAACAATCAACTCTTCGATTAAAAGTATTTTGCTATAGTCTCCCTACTTTTATACGTACTTACACAACATATCATTGTTGATGCATTATATCGGCGCACAGTACAAATGTTAATCGTTTCTCGGAAAGAAGATCAATGCTAAGTGATTCTTATGAATGTCTTTGCTTTGCTCATAATTGTTTCGACTTGTTTTTTTTTTTTTATTTATTTTTTTTTTTTTTTGTATAAAAAACAGCGTGATAAAATTATTTTAAAAAAACGATTTTGATTGTAGGATTTTAAAACGCGGTTTTCTTTTTTTTTACAATTATGCGAACAAAAAAAATTATTCATGTATATTAGTGTTTATTGAACATTTCTAAAAAATGCATGTAACATCAAAGCGAGATTTTTTATTTTAAAGCAACTAAATTATTTCAGTTTTAAAACGTCTGACCGACATTCAAGACGTTAATGATCATAATTTTTTTTTTTTTTTTTTTTTTTTTTTTTTTTAATCTTTAAACCATGCAATACTACTTATTCTTATTTTAAAAATATGTTTTAGACACAGCCCACAATTTTTTAATTTAACTTTTAATAATCCAGCAGCTTTAAGCGTAACCTATTATAATTACCAAACTTCATGAATAATAGCAAAAAAAAAAAAAAAAAAAAAAACGTCCAAAAAAAATTTTTTTTCCTCCAGACGATTGTACATTGGCATAGTTAATGATAATGAAATTATAGTATAAAATAAAAATCAAAATATAACGGTTATATTATAATGATATTACACACAAGCATTCTACTTATTAGCATAAAAGGAACGAAAACGCATTTCTTAAAAACAATAAAAGTTTATCGTCGCATGTTTATGGTGTGGCAAATAACATTGCTGTTATATAAGAATCGTTAAAAGTGTGTGTCACAGCATAAATTAACATATACAAAAAATAAAATTCGATAACAATGGCATCTGTCGACTGTGAAAATGAATTAATATGCAAATACTTTTAAAATTCAAACTATAATGTTAAGCAATAAATATTTATTCGTTGGGTAAAATAATGGAACTTTGCAATAAAAGCGCATACAACGCTACTTTAACGATGAATTTTTCATTAAAATAAAGTAAGTTTTGATAAAGCAATATAAAAAAAAAACTAAAAAAAAAAAAAAAAAAAAAAAAAGCCAAAGTTAAGATGATACGGCAGACGCGTGCGCGCGCACAACAATCGACAATGGGAAAGTTTCACGTGACAATTGAGAATACGAGATTTCTCAGGCTGCTGCGCGCGTTAATCCTTGAGAACCGTCCGCGAATACAAATATATATATGTATATAAGTATACACACACACGCACGTATGTGGGCGAGCAACGAAAACGCGGCGTATAACATCGAGAATACAAAGGCACGCGCTCTCGCTCGTCTTCTCATCCCACCTAGCTGCGATTATTCTCGCGAGTTACGCGCGCGCATCGGTACGAGCTAAGTTGTTGAGATAAGTCGCTCACTGCGAAAGAGAGAGAGGTATGGAAGAATAATAAGGATCGCAACGATGATTTTTTTTTTTTTTTTTTTTTATCAAAAGGTACTTCGTTGTTTTTTTTTTTTTTCGTAATTGCGTTTTACTCGGCGACGCAAAGATCGTCATTGAGGAATAAAGAAGCGACGTTGAATCTTCGAATGTCTTTATGAGCAATGACAAAAGAGTCATGAGACTTGTAACGAGAAGGTCTTTTTTGCGAGTGTCACGAGGCTCGTTTGCGTTTTATTTTTTTAAATAAATGAGTGCAGAAAGTTTGTGAGTGTGAATAAATTTATTGCAGTTTTTTTTTTTTTTTTTTTTTTTTTCGTGAATAATTATACGACTGTTATAGTTTTTATATTATATTTTGATATTATATTTTTATCAGCATTATTTATTAAAAAATTATTACTTATAAAATATAATTTTATGATTAAATTCCTTAAAATCGTTATATCGTTAAGTTTCAATAATTGAAATTGTTAATAATTAAAATTGAATTTTTAAAAATGAACCGACACCGCGGCGATATTTTCTCGTTACAAGAAAATCAAGAGAAAAAGTTAAACTTTTTGTCCCTTCTTAATTACGGAGTTGTCTAAACTGTTTCTTCAGCGCGATAACGCGTTATTTAAATCGCAACGAGGCAATATTTCACCTTTACGCGCGTTACGTTACATCGGGGACGTTCACCTCGGCATTTTTTTTTTTTTTTTTATTTTTCATTCCACCGCGAAAATCACGGTTTCCATTTTGCGCGACTGGTTATTCCGCGGTCGCTTACGCTCTATAATATAAAGAAATCGAACGCGCTTTATCTCATCGTCGTGGATTTTATTATGCATGCGAATAAACGTCAGACGTTGATCGACTGCTAGTCAAAGCTACGTTTTTGAGATGATCTCGAATGACTATCGCAATTATTTTATTGACAGCGCGAAGACGTTGCGCGAATGACAAAGATTGTTCTTAAAGCCTTTTAGCGATCTACGATGAAATAATGCATTCTTTATTGTTTTTCGATGTGGAAAATTACTGTTTTCAATCAATGTAATATCGCTTTAAAAATGCAATAAAAATTTGAAGGTTAAATTTAATGTTGGATAAATCATTGGGAGATATTTTCAAATGAAAATAATCGATAAGTGAGCCACATAATGTTTCTACATTTTTTAAAAGACTGATTTTTTAATTACTCGAGTCAATATGTATATAATTATATTCATGTAGTATTTATTATTTTTATTAATATAAAACGAAGAATGTAAGTAAATAATGGATTAAATATACTATAGTTTGAAATTTATTTAATATTTTGTGAAATTTTTCTGAGCTATAAGTATATATATTTATTATATTATATAATAAATGTTATTCGATTGGAAATTAAATAATTTAACTATCGAGCTTATCAAAAAATATCAATAGAAGATACATTTTAATTATATATTCACTTTGTTGAAAGATTATCAAAATAATTGAAAAATGACCAAGTGATAAAAGATTGTATTAACATCGGAATATAAAATTTAATTTCGGCTAGTTTAAAATCAATTCAAACAATCTACCGTGAAACGCAGCTGTAAATAGTAAACTCGAAGCAAAAATCACCGAATGAAAATTAAAATCATCCATGCGCGTCCACCTGCGTGTCCAATGTAGCGCTCGTTATACCTTAGAAGATTGACTCGCACACAAAGACACAAAATCAACCGACGACGTCGACGAGGCGCTTGGCTCGAAGACGATTGACGGGCCGCGTTAAAGCTTGCTCGAGCTAATAAAAAAAAAATAACCCGCTCACCGATTTTTTTTTTTGTATATATATATCTATACAATAGAATGTGAATAGCTCGGATGCGATAAATATAAGGGAGCAATTCAGCGTTATCTTACACACAAAGCGCAACGTCGATGCATAATATACGCCGAGGGACACACGTGTATGTTCATTCAAATGTATAAATATACCTGTACCTATTGCCCTCTATCTCTCTCTCTCTCTCTCTCACACTCACTCTCTCTCTCTCTTTATGTCTCTTTATCCTTCCCTTCTTATCGCTGCGTGACGACATTACGTGTAAGCGTACGTATGTACGTACGTAGAAGCGCGAGTTGCTTAATGCCTTACTTAGTTGCGCGATGTAATGGACTTCTTCAAAGCGATCTTTTATTTATATTAATCTGCTTCGTTTATAAATACGCTTTGGATATTATGTGATTGAGATATGAATTGAACAAATATATATTTAATGGGAGTTTGGTTTTATTCAATGCGAAATTTTAACGATTAAATTATTGTATATTCGACTTGAACTTTGTGATAATTTTATTATTCGGCGTGTAACCTTTGTATTTATGTGTATGCAATTTAGAAAAATTGAAAATGTAACCTTTTTTTTTATTACAATCGGATAATTTTAATACTTTTTTTAATCATTTATTTACATATATACAAATAAGATATGAATATTCTGATATTAATAATTGTTGATAATAATAATATCTAATATTGAAGCTTTTTACTGCAAAAAAATGTAGAATTTTTTAAAAATTATTATAATCAAACGCTTTTAATTTTTTTTTTTCTCTTGTTTTCTACTCGATCATTTTATTAAACTTAAATATTTGATATTTTTTTTAGCGTACTAGTATAAAGCCTTATTATAATACGAACATAACTTTAATAATAAAAATAATTTCATCGACAGTGAATAAAATAGCTATGAAATCTATGAATATTCATGTATAAACGTTATTAAGGTCTTCAAGAGTGAATATTTTATTATAAATGTTTGTAATTTTAATAAGTACAGCATTCCATTATAATTGAAGAATTATAGCCATTTGATACAATGATATTTTTTTTCCTTTTTCTTTTTTTTTTTATTTTGAAAACGGATAATAAATAAAATATTAATATTGATTAATTCAAAATTCATGAAATGCAGCTAATATGCAATAAAATTATTGAATTTTGAAAGAAATATTTATGCATTATTATACTTAGATTATACATCTTCCGTAATAATTTATTATTTTTTATTTTTTTTTTTATTAAATGAAATTGTTTGCTTTTTTATAGCGTTTCATTTGTAGCGTAGGAAATTTTTATTTTTCAAACAAGTGACAAGTAAGTTAATAATGCATAATTATGCAAAAGTAATATTTTAAAATTAAGTAAAAGAAATTTTTTTTTTAAAAACTTGTTTATACATTTAATTTTAATTTAAAAAATGAAAGATAATGTTCCTAAATACAAAATCTTAAAACGCAAAAATATTCGTTGATTTCACTTACTTTCAAAAAGTTTTGACTATTATTTTTTCGCCGAGAAATTATTTTTATTATATGCTTATATTTGAAAAAAATCGTAATTTATGCAACGGTGAACATGAGTTTTTTTATTTAGAAAAACAAAAGCAAAATGTATAAAAATTCGAGTTAATAATAAGTATTTATTATCATCTACTGAATTTATTGTAATGATCTTAATTGTCATATATAATTTCATTATCGATAACAAATATTAACAAACAATTTATGTAAAATCATTTATAACAAAATTACATTTAAAATATATTTTTATTATTTAGGATGACAGAAAAAAAAAAAAACTATAAATTCATCCTTCTAATGCGCAATATTAAACCAATACTTAATAAATATATATATTAAGAATAGGCCATTAAAAAATATCCCCAACGCAATAAGACTTACGCGACTCGAGACTGTAAAATTCTTAGCCGAGCAAAAGCGCCTAAAAACAATCTCCAACGTACTCGCGGCTCTTCACGGTCTACATGCGACGAATTAACGGCACCATCGTGAAAATTGTGTACGCACTCGCGTTTTCTTCGGTTGGACGCGTATCCGTACGAACGGCTATATATTCACGCACACGCATTTATATTTATACGATTTTCACTTTCGCTCGAAAAATTGATTAAAGCGGGAGATTATTCACGTATACATGTATACACGGATTCATGGATATTTTAATTTATTTTACGTCACGGTACGATGAAATTTCGTCTCGATTATTTGGCGGAGTTGCGATAATTTAGAGACTTCGTGTACGGAGAATTCACGCGAGTTATGTTGACTCGCGTGCGCGTCAAATCATTACAAGGTTGCGCGCGTGTCGGCAACCTTTTCGCAAATCATTTTATTTTTTTTTTCCTTTCCTTTCTTTTACGGTACGGTATTATACTTACACTCGTATATAGTTTTCACGTATATGGATACAAAGGACGCGTATCTCAGAATTTTTAAATTACAATGACTCCGGTGTTATTGTTCTTTCATTTTTTTTTTTTTTCTCTCTCTTTTTGTGTTTTTTCGTTCTTTCTCTTTTCCGGTGACGAAACGATCTGTCATACTTATTTCAAAAGCCCCGCAACGCTAGCTCGTCGCCGCCTTTAACGTTTTTCCCGTCTTTCTTTAAAATTCTGTCGTTGTCGCGCGCGAACCGACGTCGTTTTTTTTTTTTTTTTTTCTTTTTTTTTTTCGTTTTACGGTCAATTCATTGATTATTTGCACATTTGAGAAACTTACAACTTACATCATTAAATGCAATCTTGATTACAGTGTTATGTTAATATTAAAACATTATTCTTTTAAACGTTGCTCGTTATTTTTAATTTTTTTATAACCACGATAAATTTTGTAAATATTTTTTATATTCGACGCGAGTTTTTTTTTTTTTTTTTTTTTTTTTTTTTTAATAATAGTTTTGTGAATCATTTTAAATAAAAATAAAATGAATAATTTTAATTCTTTTGAATTACTCATTCCCGTTTATTCATTAAAAGTGCATATAATAAATAAATGTATATTCAATATTTCACATTGAATTTCAATGATAATTGAAATAATAATAATTAAATTCCTTTCACTTGAGAAATATTTTTAACGTGACATATTCTTCAAAATTTTTATCAAAGAAGTATTTGTAAGAATAAACATTTATTTTATTTTATAATTTCCCAAGATTTTACCACATTTATTAGCGTATAAAAAAAAAAAAAAAAAAAAAAAAAAAAACAAATTTGCAATATCCTTAAATAAATTTTTTCTACGTTATTATTACTTTGTAATAATCGATTTTATTATCGTCATTAATTTTAATTAAATAATTAAAAATCAATTAAAAAAAAAAAATTTAAGTAAAAAAAAAAAAAAAAAAAAAAAAAAATTGTAGACAAAATCAAACCATGCGGTTAGAACTGTAAACGAAACGTACGTTTTCTACGGAAGAGATTTCGTTGGTATACACAGGAGTGATAGGGACACGATAGCGCAGAGTAACTACTTATATACATATATATATATATATATATATATATATATATATATATATATATATATATATATATATATATATATATAAAACAAAGAGTATAAGCGTCGGCAAGTCTGCAGCGCTAATCGAGAATAGCGAGAAAGCCCCGACACAGAATAAATGACCGGGCGACCTCTTTGCCGGAGGGACTATACACGTGGGCGGAATGGGAAGTCAAGAATTAAAGTACTCGAGCCGAGTGCAGATTCTCTCTCTCTCTCTCTCTCTCTCATTTTTTTTTTTTTTTTTCAACTCGTTGTGACACCGACGCACGGAATTCGTTCCCAAGCGAGGACGAGTGTAACTATGTGATATACACGTTACGTTTCGTGATATTTTTTCGTCACTGATGCATGAGAATTGGGATGAAAGTTTGAGAAAAAAAGACAATAATGCTTCTTATTTTTTTTTTTTTTTTTTTTTTTTTTTTTTTAATAATTAATTGATTGATTGATCATGATGGAATAAGTAATAAAATAAAGTAAAATTTTAATCGTTACGCTTTACTCACGCTTATTAAATTTACACGTTTTTTAGCAAAATACACATAAAGATTTCGATTTTACAATTTTAATATAATAATATTATCAGGCAACCAAAGTTTTGTCAATAAATAATTATTGACAAACTCTTTGAAGAACTAACAAGGATTTAAAAAATTAAACGTTCCTTTCGTATATACATTTTTTTTGTATCGCATTAAAATTTAGTTTTTTATAGACTCATGCCAAAAAAACTCGTAAATACAAGTTTTTATGCTTAACGATCAAGGCTAATATAACTGTAATGTTTTAAAAAACGATTAACGTTACTTTTATTGGCATTATTGGCATCTATTTATAGTAGTTATGAAACAATAATATGCAATGATTTAGTGGTGAACGTTTGATTGAAAAAATTACAAACCAAACTAATATTTATAAAATTAAACATCTTTAATTAAATAAATTGAAAGTAGTCCAAGATAGAGCATTGTCAACGTCGTAATCGACGACTAAGCAAAAAAAAAACAAAAAACAAAAAACAAAAAACAAAAAAAAACAAAATAAAAACCAATATTGTAAATCACAGGAAGGAATCTTTGACGATACTCGATGAAAAATTAAAGACAAGTCAAATGGAACATTGGGTCCATTCCGCGTCGCTCGTTACCAATACGCCTTTGCTTGACGAATGACGAAACCGCGAAAGGATTTAGCCTTCGGCGTGTATACCTCCAAGGCTGACCGCTCGGCGTCTCAGCTGGCTTTTTCATCTCGTTCCGCGACCGGAGACGCGCGCGCAACGCGATCTCGATGTACATTTGTCTCGTTCTGCATACGAGTCGCGCTTATGCGTATGCCTGTGTGCTTGTGTAATACACGTCGTTTAGAATTTTACTCTATGAGAAATTCGACGGGCTTTTTGCCGAATATATTCACGTTATAATGGATCGTTGAAATTTTTCTTCGGAGACCGTTGCTTTAACTGCGGAAAAAATGTTCGTGGAAGATTTTAATCGTCTGGAAAATCGTTAAACGTTGCAAAATTTTGAAGATTAAAGAAAAAATCGTAATTGAAATTTATCCGTTGCGTCAAAAGTATCGATGCGCATAACGATCGTTAATTATTCTGTGTGCATATAAAAAAAATAATAAAATTGTAAATTATCTAATAGGTTATTTTATGAAATAGTAGTTTCTCCTTGCTTTATCATTTATTATCATCTCACGCGCGCGTACCACTCATCGATATTTCAAAATTATTATTATCCATCATAAAAAATAATAATAATAAAAATAATGAAATAATAATGCAAGATGCGATCGTAACGATAAACAAATTCGCAGTATATGAAAAGAAACTCGACGAGACTTAGTATCGTATGCGTATACTTGTATCAAGACTGAACGGCGCGATTCCATCAACGGATACGTGTCGAAGATAAAAAAAAAAAAAAAAAAAAAGGAAAAAAGGAAAAAAAAATGAAGAGAAGTGACGCGAGCGAGAGACGAAAGATGGAGACGAAGATGAATAAGTAGGTCGCAAAGGCGGCGAATGCACCCGACGACGGAGTAGCGTTCAAACACACACACACAGAGACTAATCAAAGAATGTGAGAGGAAAATAAAGAAATGGTAACGTTCCTAGGCGCTACACCGCTAACGCGTTGCATTCTCGAGGTGATTTCCCAAGAGCGCCGACGATGTCTCGATGGCCTTTACCGGTGGAGAAAAAAATCTTCGCCGACTTTTATACTTCATCGTCGTACCGCTTGCTCTTTTTTTTTTTTTTTATCTCCCGCGAGTGCGTTTGTAAGGAATAAGCGAGATGTTATTCGACCTGCGCTCAATGTCGCCTCAACGCGATGTTATTCTGGTCGATATGTGCGTTCTGTAAATACGTCAACGGATCTGGAAGCAAAAGCTGTATAAAACTTTGTGCAACGACGAAAATTTCGTTCGTTTTTTCGTATTTTTATACGTTTTGTATTTGTAAATAGTACAAAAGTCTTTTGATAAAAAAGTGGTTGTCATTATGAAATTGTCGCATCGTTTAAAATTCAGTCCGCGTCTCGAGTCATTTGCTCCGTTATTATACGCATTTCTTTCAAATATGCAAATTCACACCGACGTTTAAGTAAAGTAGCGCGCGTACAATGTTAAACTATAAAAAAAAAAAAAAAAAAATCTCGTAAGCGCGTTCACTTTGTTGTGGGATATAACCGTAGTAAGAAATAATACTTTTAAAATGTATTGTTTGAAAAAAAAAAAAAAAAAGAAAAAAAACAATTTATGAAATAGTAATAGATTGTATTGTAGGAAATTCAATAAATTGAATAAAAAAAATCTCAATTGCAATGAGTTGATGAATTTTTAAAAAGGCGTTGCAAAAAATACAATAATTGTTCATTTATAAATTATATCTAAAATTTTAATCAATTACTAAGAAAAATTAATATTAATCAGTCTACAATCGGTAACAATGTAAAAAGAAAATAATTCATTTTATGTTGCAATTATTTAAACATTCTTTCAAAATCTTTAATGCCAATATAAAAAAGATTTCTTTGAATAATCTTAGTGCCTCTTGAGCCTCGGAATGATTTAAAATAAATATTAATATATTAATAATTGCGTTTTGTAATTTAAAAAAAAAAAAAAATAATAATAATAATAATAATAATAGTCGAGAAAAATAATCGTCTAACATTATAATGTACAGTAGAAATTAATTACTCAAATATATTAAACATAGTTTTATTGCAAAATATTGAAAATATTCAAGATGAAAATGCAATGCAACATTTTTATCAAGAAAAGGATAGAATATATTATTTACTCATAATTAGCTTGATAAAGTAACGACGCAATATTACCGTAAGATAAATAAGTGCCAAAGTAAGACGCATAACGAATACAAAAATTCAAAGCAAAGAAAAAAATTTCTTTATAGTCGTATTATCACCATCGTATGGGTAAAAATTGAATCGAAAAATTATTCGAGTAACTTTTGCACGTAACAGAGTAATAACGTTATTGTCGTTGAATAAACATAAATAAAAAAAAAAAAAAAAAAAAGAAAAGAAAAACGTAACAAAGTTAACGTGCTTTGTTTTTTTTTTTTTTCTTTCTTTTTTTTTCCTTAAAACAAAAGAAAAATAAAAATATTCGCTGTGTAACGATTTATGGCGAAAGCGAATAATATTCGTTTGGGGAAACGTAAACGCGCGTGTATTGACACCGGATGTTAATTCGACCTATAAACTATAGGCACATTGAGGCGGATTCGCGCGTATACATATTGCCAGGTTAATTGGAGTGAATGACTCCGGATGATTCAAAAGCGATTGTGTCCTTGCGTAACAGATGCTACGCGAATACGCGATTCTCTCATTCTCCGTTTTTGGATAGATTGAAACGGAATCGTTTCTCGTTGATAATTTATTGGAGGTAATTATTTCCTTATTTTTGTAAAAATATCAGCATCGAAATCTCGATGAATTGTATAGCAAATATACGAAAAAAACAGAGATGTTTGAAATAACTCAATGGACACTTTTTTCTCGCAAAATTAAGAAATCATTATATTTATTTTACATTTATTTCGTACCTTTGATATTATGTTAAATGTGCGGTTTGAATTTTACCATCTAATAAAAATTAATAAAAAAATGTTTAACTAAAAAGTAATGACAAAAAAAGAAAAAAAAAAAAAAATGCTTTTTTTTCTTTTGTTGCAGAAATTACGATTCGGTAACGAACGAAAAGCTGCAAAATGAGGAACTCAACGTTGTTAAAGTGGGCACAAAACTCAGCCAACAATAAAAATCAGACAACTAAAAATGGAGGTAAGTTTTTTTATATTTTAATTGTACTTTATTTAATTTTTTTTTTTTTTTAATTAAATTTTAAAACGTTCGTCGATTTTACTTAGCAAAAAATTACACGAATTCGAAATAAATAAATTCTCTAAGTGCAGGGAAAGTTAAGTGAAATCTCGTTGAGAGTCTCTTCTGTGAAAATACGAAGATAATTACTGAAACCATTCGGATAGATAGTTTCTTAACGTTGAAGTAAATTTCAATTTGTCGCTAATAATTATATAAGACACTTTTTAAGTAAAACGAGAGTTATAAACGAAAGCTATCATTGCGAATTAAAAATTTATTGAATTTAAAATAAAAATTAAATCTATTAAACTTCAAACTACTTATGTTTTAATAAATTTAAAATTTCTTTAGAAGTTATATTCGAAATAAAATTTTATAAAAAATTTAAATATTTTCATTTTATTTAATCATAAATTATAAATTCAAAAATTCACATTAACATGTACCTATTTTAATAATTTAATTTACAATCTAAAGTTCAATTTAATTCATTTATGGAAGTTTAAGTGGTAATTCTATGCTATTAAGGTAAATATAAAATAGAGAAAAAAAAATGATTGATAATTTTTGAAAAATATAAATTTATCATCCAAGCGTCATTAATTACGGAAACACATTCAGATTTAATTCACAATCGTGCATTTTTCAAAACCTTTTATTGTGCACGTGTATACGCGTATACGTCAAACAACGTTTAAAATTTAACGATACATACGTAAAGATAATATATTCGCGCGTCTCTTAACGTCTCTCGGTTCCTTTTAACGCGAGCGTGACATAACAGTGCTAACACGCGAGATATAGAGAGAAGAGTGGCTCGATAGGTAATGATTTTTTTCCTCCTCCGTATCGTCCTCGTAATTAACGTGTTACGAGCGTCTCTTTCGAGTGTCAAAGTTTATACATCAACGCGCGCTCTTTCGTCCTTATCCGCATGGCTGTGTTCGTATACATGCGGCTAATGGTATAACGAGCCCGATTATGTGTACGTAACGTTTCATTCGTACTCGTTTAGTGTACATTTATGTATATATATATATATATATATATATATATAACGCATACGAGTTAAGTATAAAGAGATGCAATTTTCGTTGGTTCCAGGCACCGGCAGAAACTGGATACACCCACCGGATGCACTTCAAAAAGGCCACATTGCCTACCTAGTCAAGGTACGTATATACACGCCTATTTCATTTGTCTTATCTACCTTTAAAATAAAGATTAGTTTTTTCTTTTTTTTTTTTCTTTCTTTCTTTTTTTTTTTTCGAAAAGTTTGTTTAAATTTTATACATAAAATTACGTTAAAAAAAAAAAAAATTGATAGTTATTGCGTCAAAACGATAAATTGCTTTTTATAAATTTCAACCAATAGATATTTTTTTATAACGATTGTCGTTTTATCACAATTAAAAATTGCTTATCTTCGACTTTTCTTTGTTTATCAAACTGTCGTCGTTTACGCAAATAGAAACTTTTACCGATAGTTTGAATTTTTTTACGTCACATAAAACGCGAACATTTTTTTTATATTTATACGTTCGCTAATCGTTCGCTTAATATTATTTTCTTGCAACACGAAAAGCTGTTATTTCTCTAAGCTTTGGAGTTATATATCGAATATATGTTATAGATATATATATATATATATGCGCTTGATTAAGTAACGCTGCGTACCGACGTTTTCAATTCGTTTGGAGACGCGCACGTGCGCTTGTTGCGCTTCCCGATCAATGCTTAAACTTATACCATAAATACGCGTATAATTTCTTAATTTAAGCTTAAAATCGTTAATTTTTATTATAATTAATTTTGACATTATTACGTTAACGATTATGTTTTCACGGCCTGGGATTTTTTTAAGATTAATCGCCGGAAAGTAAAAGGGAAACGAAGTGGTTAATAAAAATCGATGCGCCGTGAAAAATAATTAAAGAAAATTTTCATTAGAAAATTATTTATAAGCTTGCCTTTGATCTTTGTAGCGAGTAATTGTTTTATAAATATTATTGCAGCTAGTATAATAAACTAGGGTAGTTAAATAATTTGATAATTGAAATTTATATATCTTCAATTATTTCGAATAGGAATAATATTTTGCAAATCAATTGTAATAATAGAACTGGTTGCGGTATTTTAAATTTAAACAGTAGCTCGTTGATCCAATTATATAACGAAACATTAAATTTTCATCCAAGGTAAACGTCGTATTTGGTAAAACGGCCAATGTAAAATGCTAACGTATAAAAATAAAATCTCCAATTTAATCGGTACTATAAAAAATTTTTTTGTAACGTTGAATAAAAAAAAAAAAAAATAAAAG
The DNA here is from genome assembly GCA_949987625.1 of Chalcis sispes. NCBI lineage: Eukaryota > Metazoa > Arthropoda > Insecta > Hymenoptera > Chalcididae > Chalcis > Chalcis sispes. The sequence continues at coordinate 67,709,203 of OX465095.1, forward strand.
ATGTTCATAATATGGGTCGAAAAAAAAGTATATATATACATATAAAAAAAAAAAAAAAAACAAGGAAAATTTATTCAAGACCAACAAAAGCGAAAGTTTAATTTAATCCGACAAGATAACTCGCTCGCTTTGATTGTTAAGATAAACGCGAACAATGGCTCATATGATGCGTAAGCCACGTGAAATCGTATAAATTGCCGGTATGTACCATCCATGAATCTCATGCGCTGACTATTTTAAAAAGGTTTATTTCTATCTATCTGTCGTTTACGATCGCTTCTCCCTGTCTTTTCTTCTTTTGTATCGCTGCTGTTTGTTTTTTTTTTTTTTTTTTTTTTTTTTTTTTTATTTATTTAATTTTATTTTTATGCGATACTCATTTTAGCTCGATCAACCAAGTGACGTAAATTTTTGAAAACTGTTTTAATAACGCTTATACTTTATGAGAATCGAAAAAAAATTTATAAAAAAATTATATTTTTTCAATGCCGTTATATTAAAAAATTATCCATGTAATCATTATTTTTCCAAATATTCAATAAATTAAGAATAATAAATAGATATAATTTTTTTTTCAACGTAATAATTGATCGCGGTTTGAAAAATTTATTACTTAGCAATGTAATTTTTTAACATTCAAAAATACATTAACCGTTCAAGATTTTCGATTTTACTGTAAATAGTTTTTTCAACTCAGAATATTTTAAAAGAAAACCGATAAATAGCTCCAGTGAAAGCACACATTATCGAGAATAAATTAATATTAGTAACTAGCATAAACGCTGAGAGTCAAAAGTTCGTTTAAGTTTTCAAAAATAACTGATATCTTTCAAAGAATTGCTGTTTAAAATAAAAAAAAAAAAAAAATAAAAATAAAAATAAAATAACGTTTTCTTAAATGTAAATTTTCCTCAACCAGTTAAAGTATATTAAAATTTTTTTTTTTTTTTATCCGCATCTATAACTTCTTACTTCTACGTAGAAATATGCGATGGATATCAAAGGTCAAGGATTTTCGCTTTCAGTTTACAAGCGACTGTATATAATTTTCTCTGCATTATGCGATTTATTATACGGACGATATTAATCGCCGCAACTGGCTAATTAATGCATATGTCGTTGAATCATAATCGTATTCGGCTAACATCCACGCGAATAATGCATCTCGCAAGGATTTATTTCGCTTGTTATTAACCGTGAATTCATGTGAGCGCATATGTTTATGTACATTTAGTATGCATATACGTAACTGATGGATATCCTTTTGTCGTTATTCTTGCTAGATTAATTGGTCGTTTAAATACAAAATGCATTTTAAATTTTAGCGTATTATCCTTAATAGTCATTGAATGTGTACAAATATGTATACAAATATATATATTTATATTCTAAATTTTACTAATAATGTTTTGTAATGAAAAATACTATTTTTATTGATTATACACAAAAAAATATTATTTCAAAGTATGTAAAAAAATTTAACGATAGAAAAATGTTGTTTGTCATTCAAGAATCTCGAAATAATTAAGCTTTATATTATTTCCGCACAAGAAATAAATAGATGTGAAAAAAAGTAATTGAAAATAATTGAATTTTTTTGCTTTAATCGTGAAGCCAATTATTTTATCCGTTTTTTATTATCCATACAAACAAAACAATTTTAAAAATTTTTGCTTTGATGTATGTATTATGTAAACAATTATTTTACAGCTAATTTAAAAAATATTTTTAAATAAAGATCTTGAAAAATATTAAATTATGAAAATATTAAAATATTAAGTTTGAATAGTAAAAGAATATTTTTCAATAAATTAGTATCAAGATGTTATAAAAATAGTGTAAAACAAAAAAAAAAAAAAAAAAAAAAAAAACAAAAGGATTAAAGAAATATTGAAAAATAATATTATCCGTATAATAAGTGGTGTGACTATGTATAATTGAAATTTTATTAATCGTAAGTAAAAACTAATAAAGTATACTTATTAATAAAGTACAATTACGATACGAAGAGAAAACATTTTATAATAAAAATATTTATTCATTTACAATTTTCAATGAAAGTTATTTGAAATTGAAATTTACGCCATCGATTTTTATAATGAAGTAAAATGAAAAAGCGATTCATAATTATTGTAAAAAATATATTTATATAATAATTTTACAGATTTAAGTAGAACAATATTGATTGGCAATTATAAAAAATTAACAATAATATTATTTTACATTTTCCAATTATTACGTTTATCCAAGTAAAAGAACAATAAATCATTTAAGAAGACACGTTCAACGAAAAAAAAAAAAAAAAAAGAAAAGAAAAACTAATAAAAATCATCCTCACGCTTCAACACTCAAACGTATTTCTAATTTAAGCAAGCGCAACGACGTACGAAGAGACTCGCGAGCAAACGTAATAGCGTACACGTCGCGCGCGGTGTGAAAAATGCCGGGCGAAAAGAGAAACCCGCCCGAGAAATCGGTGCACCAAAACACGTAGGTGTGTATATATACATATATATATATATATATATATCGCGTAAGCATTTGCATGCGATCGCAAGGGTATATAAATATATATATATATATATATATATATATATATATATGTGCGTGTGTATACACATGGACATTTCGCGATGACCGAGTAGAAAGTAAGAGCGCTGGTGTAGCCTCGTCGTACCTCTCCACTTGAACTACCACTTTGGGACTCTCTTTCGTCACTTTCGTATAATTGCCGCTCTCGTTGCTGTGCAGGATATGATTGTGTTTCTGTGTGTGTATCTTATGCTTACCTCGCTGTTTAGCGTTAAGGAGGCACCGTTTAACATTTTTCTTTTTTATATTTTCTTCCTTTTAAATGTTCGTTGAAAGGTGCATTGTTAATCGTTCACGGAAATTTTTGTTCTTCTTACTTATTTTTTAACCTTTCGTAAAATGGTATTTCTCAATAATAAATTAAAAGGATACTCGATAATAACGATTGTCATTTAAGTAGCAACACAGGATATTGGAAAATAGTGTCATTGTGTTCAACTTTTATTTAACGATCGATGTTTTACCGAAGTATAAATTTGTGGTTTTTTTTAGAAAAATAAAGATCGTTTTATTGTTAATGAGTTTTGCATTTTAAATATTAAAAAAAAAAAAAAAAAAAAGTTCATAGCTGGTATTATTTACTAAACCAACACAAGGATTATCCGATGATCAATTTTTCGTAAAAAAAATTCACAATTAACCTACTTAGCCAATCGATAAAACACTTTGTGTAAAATCTCTAGCAATAAAATTTTGAAATAAAAAAAGTCCGTAATGTATGCCATTGTTTACGAGGCAGAAAATTTATGCATCAAAAAAGTTTTGCGACTAGAGAAAGTGAAGAAAAATGAGGTTGATTAGTAACTTCAATGTGTGTCAGTCCGATCATGCCCGACTCTTTCTAGTAATAATATTTCGACCGTGTTACATATACCAACTGCGTGAACTTTTATAGATTCAGTAATAGAAAGAAACTTTTTAAGAACTTACTTTTTCAATCGCGCATTATTTGAAAATTATTTATTCGATGAAAACGAAATTAAACATAAAAATTAAATATCAAAATTTTTCCCAGTAAATTTATTTTTATGTAAAAAAAAAAATCCATTCGATTTCTCGATAAATGAAATGAAAATTTTTCATAATTCCAATCGAACGTACCAACGTCTCTACTACATCGAACCGTTCGTCTAAATGCAAATGGCGCAACTATCTCTTTAAAATTACCAAGAATCAATCCGTACCCCCTTGGAATAGACAGATGCAACGCATAGCTCTCGCGTATATACGTTGGAAAAAAGGAACCAAAAAAAAAAAAATAAAAAAAAAAAAAAAAAATAAAATAAAAAAAAATCAGGTCAAACGAGCACACGCAGAGTAGAGCGTTACACGAGATCGTGGATCCGTCTCTCGCGCGGTGTCGCAAAGACGCATATTCCATGGCGAGCCGCTGCAAACGACATTTCGCGATTCTGGATAATCGTTCCCTTAGAAACGAATAAAACAAAACCATACGACTGTGTTATACTGGCTACGAGCCTTTTATGATTTAAACCTACTGGCTTACTTCCCTTGAAACTATTTTTTTTTTTTTCTTCAGCGGCTGGAGATTTCACACTAGTTTGACTTATTTTTTTTTTTTTCTTTTTTTTATTTATTTCGTTTCCTTACCTACGATGTATCCGAGTACGGTTAATTTAATTGTAGACACTTTATTGCGTTTAATAATCGTATGTCAACGCGTCCAAACGTTTTAAAAGTAAGACGACATTTTTTCGTTTACGATTGATTAAGATTTTAAATGTAAAACATTTTTTATTTTTATTGTTACGATGAATATATTTCTGCACGATTAATTGTGCAATTAAAAAGTTGAATTGGATGAATACGGAAACATAAGCTGACTTGTCGACTGTACATTGCATAATATAGATATATTATAAACTTTTACTTATTTGAAATGCATTATATATAATTTCGTCGTTTATTAGGTGACTTAATTTGACTGTATTTTTATTGCAAGAAAAAATTTCCAACGTTTTTATCCTTGTAAAAGATAAGATGTACTTTTACTTTCATACATTCAAATGTCAGCGTATTAACGCGTCCTTAACGTTTTGTGATCTTTTCTCTAAAAAAATAAAACATTAAAACCCGCATCATAACAATAAATAAAATCGCAATCGGTAATCTCGTCTCGTTTTTATTCCGCAAAATATCATTAAACGCACATTCATAAAAAGGAAGCACGAAAAATAAAAATCCGCCCAATGCAACATTCAACAGCTCGAAAATCGTCAGAAGAAGCGTAAACGATCGCTAGTACCGTCGATAAAATATGTTTCCTAGAAAAAGAAATAAAAGTGACGTGTAATGGAGAAGAGAACGGATTCTTTTAAAAGCACAACAAAGAACGACGATAGCTCGTACGAGACGATTTCCAAGAAACAAATCCATTACACATATCGCCGCGGTTCGCACACACGCGCCTCGATATTTACGCGTCGTTCAACGCTAATTGCCCGTAACACTTTATATCGCGACGAGTGCACGAAGACGTTGACGATTAAAGTGTCGCGATTATCGTACGGTTATAATTAGCCGGTAGGGCGAATACGATGCTTGCGTGCTTTAGTAAGCGCTCGTTGTACGCGTGGGTAAGAATCGCGGCGGTAGTCCGTAATGACTTTGAGATTTAGTCTCAGCGCATTGTCGCGGCGGGTGGGAAAAGTGAAAGTTTGTTATTTTATTGGATAATCTCGTAATTATGAGAGCGGTTTCTGCTTTCAACGTTATTGCGACTTAGTTACGAATTAATAAAAATTTTCTTAGCTGCAAACGATACAATATTTTTATTAAGTTTCAAGTCCATAAATTGATGGATTCCAATTTTATCTTTGGAAAACAAAATAACGGCGATTTTTAATCGGCATAAAAATTAATTTTTATAAAAAAAAAAAAGAAAAGAAGTTCAATCGAATCAGTATGCCTCGTTATTTTTTTTAATTTACTTAAACGTACGAAGCGAGCGATTAATATAATTAAAGTCTTAATAATTACCGCATTTATGAACGTATGAAACAGTAGATGGAGCGAGGATTAATTAATTTCCATTGTTTTCCAGTATCTCGGCAGCACCGAAGTAGATCAGCCGAAGGGTATCGAAGTCGTTAAAGATGCGATCTGTAAGCTTAAGTTTAATCAACAAATCAAGAAAAGCGAAGGTACGAAGACGCCCAAGGTCGAGCTTACCATCAGCATCGATGGCGTTGCCATTCAGGAACCAAAAACTAAGACATCTCCAAAGGTATGAGTATTTTTGAAGTTTTTATTTCTTTTTAATCAATATTTTATTTAAAAAAAAAAAAAATATATATATATATATAAAATACATTTATACATTTATTATTTATCTCGTAATAAATAATAAAAAATAAAATAAAAATTCCAGCGAATCATGCATCAATATCCCCTGCACCGGATCTCGTATTGCGCGGACGACAAGGGCGAGAAAAAGTTCTTCAGTTTCATAGCCAAAGAGGAGGACGCCGAGCGACACACGTGCTTTGTATTCGTGAGCGACAAGCTCGCCGAGGAGATAACGCTTACTATCGGCCAAGCTTTCGATTTGGCTTACAGACGTTTCCTCGAGACATCCGGCAAGGATTTGGAGGCCCAGAGACGCGCCATGGTACTCCAGCAGAAGATCAAGCGACTCGAGCACGAGAACAACGTGTATCGGCAGCGCCTTCAGGACATTGCAGCTATCAAGGGAACGGTTGGTTTTTGATTTCCTTTGAGCGGCACCTTTTTTTTTTTTTTTTTTTTTTTTTTTTCAAGCGAATGATCAATACAACTGATTCACTTTTAATTTATTATCGATCTTGATGAAAATTGTTAATTATAATTTTTATTAAACGATTCGACGTTGAAATTTTCTATTGGACACGTTGTTTACTCGTTATTTAAAGATAGGAAATATCTCGTTTGTACGAATTTACGTGATTAAATAAATGGAATAAACTACGGCAGATGTTGCCGATCGTTGCAAATTATTCTTTATTGAATGATTAAATGCAACATTTTGAGTCTTGACTGCGCGTTCTTCATCATGGCTGATTAATTGTTGTATTATACATTACCGATCGATCACTGAATCAATTGCTGTCGTTCGATCGTTTCTTAAACTTTTTTTCTGTATAAATATTTCCTTATTTATCCTTTTATTTATTCTTACGAATAACAAAAGCATTAAATATTTTAATTATTTATAAAAAAGAAAGATAAAACTTAATCCTGCTAGAAGATTATAAATTAATTTTTTCATTAATTCATTATCTTTAAATGATCTGTTTTGGAATAAAATCTAATTTAATATAAATTTTATCAAACGAACTCGACAACATTAACAATGAAATGAAATGTCATATTCAAGCTGGATCAAAGCTCATTTCTCGTTTAAAATATAATAATGATATAATAATCCTAAGCAATAATACATCATATTATAAATCGTTTCAGGCCGACATAAGCTCGTACCTCGCGCAGCACGATTTGCCCGATATCCTGCACGTTTTCGACACTACGCCATCGAGTTCATCGTCGACGACAGCTGCGAAAGACAGCGGAATTCCTCGCGTTAACGGAAGCGCCGGTAAATTGTTCATAAACTCGAGCGCCGATACCAACGGTAATGCTTCAAATGGAGCGCAACAACCACCGCCCGTACCTCCGAGAAGCTTTGAAAAATCGTTTGACGATAATTTCATGGGGTTAGCTTTATTCTTTATAATTATTTTAATTTATTTATTTATTTATTTATTTATTTTTTTTTTTTTTTTTTTTTTTTTTATATCCAATATTTAGTAAAAGTAATGAATATTTAATTTATTTAATGGAGAATTTTTATTGCATTTTAGAAGCGAACCTTCATCGCCTCAGAATTCATCAAGTTCAAAGGTGGAAGGTTTATTGATAGACGAATTTGATGAGGAAGATTTCAATCCGAGAGCTTTTGAGACTTCTTCAAATGGAATAACAAATCACTTGGCGAACAATAACTCATCCAACGGACAAATAACCGCTGGAACTATTTTCACGCAAACGAACGGATTGAATTCTCCACCATTGTGTAAGAATTAAATCTACATAAATAAAATAATTAAATTTACTTAGCCAACTGAAATGTTTTTAATAAACTTTATTTATAAAATTAACTTTAAATTAAAATATTAAAAAATAACTTTGGACAATCGTTCGATGTAACGAAAGTTATATGCGCAACATAAATTAATTTACTTTTAACAGTGGCTCCGCCGCCTAAAGCTAAGGACTCGAGGAGGCAAAATGGAGTTAAGGAAGATTTGTTTGGTAGCGTACCTTTTAATCCAGCGCCGAATTTCGTTAAAAACGACTTTAAGGATCCATTCGAAATGGGTGAATTTGGAGCGTCTACCGTTCATTCGTCCCCCACGCACCAAGAGCTCGAAAATGCTATTGGCCTATTGGATAAACGATTGTTAGAAATGAAGGTTAATTTTTTTCGATTTTATTTATATATTCTAAGATAAGATTAATCGAAAATTCAAATTTGTAAATACGAAAGTTTCAATAATTTAAATATTTCAAACTTCGTGTACTCGCGCGTATACATTGATCTCAGACTGACAAATCGATAATTCGCATTTTCTCAAATTATATCGTCATTGGAACTTTGCGATTTTAAATAGCTTTTTTAATTTGGCGTCGAGCATCGTTTAAAAATGCACGAGTATACAAATAGATATAATAAAAAAATTAAATTAATAAACAATAACTATTTTTACATAAAATATCAAACCTTTTTATTTTTACTCAATAATTTATCAATCGTGCAAATAATTTGTATGCTTGTATATACGAAAATCGAGGAAAAATTTAATTTCTTTGTTTCTTGCAGGATGGCTTCAGTCGAGGTCTGTCGATTGGAACCGATGATTTCTCTCTCGAAAGCCTAGATCCATTAAGAAATTAAATAAACTAGAACAATGAAGCAGTGGATCGCAAGGAAGGCTAAACGTAATGTGATAAGCGAAAGAAAGATTAGAGGAGCTTGGCTTTTCAGACCACTGCAGTGCGGATCGGGAAGGATGCGAGCGTCGAATGGACCAATTGGATGATGAGTCTAATGCGCGTGTGAAACCAAAATTAGTCAATTTATCTTTAACTTTAAACGTATATATTTATGATTGTGAAAGTCCGATATTTATGATTATTAATGTTTGTCACGTGTTTTATCGGGTTTTTTTATTTTTTTTATTTTATTTTATTTTATTTTATTTTATTTTATTTTATTTTTTTATTAAGGTGAAAAAAAAAAAACGAAACAAAAACAAAATTTGCTTTCGTTTGATCGATCAAACCATTTTCGAATTTCCATAAATTTGTGATTACGATTGAACTATTTTTAAATATAGTATCTTTCTAAACAAGAATAATTTAATTCTTTGTAATAAAAGCAAGTTTTTTTTTTTTTTTTTTTTTTTTTTTTTCAAACAAATGCAAAAAAATATCGAATTTTTAAGATTTCCACTAAACGCGTGTATAAAAAAAAAAAAAAAAAAAAAACAAAAAAAACAAAAAAAAAAAAAACGAATCGGAGCTAAATGTTTAATTTGAATGAATTTTTTTAAGCGATGGCAGGCAAACGCTTTTGTACAATCGACTCCTTTGAAAGCTTGCCATCAACGCAGTCAGCCAGTTATTTTATTAGATTAGTTGTTTCCTTAAGCAAAGTCAACAGCGCCCGTGTCTTGTTCGACTATAAATAACGATAATGATCTAGGTTTATATTTTCCTCTTTAATATCTTTCACGTTACGCATCTTCTTGGGCCGACATTGCATCTGGAAGCGTTATTAGAATTTTAAGTTTAATATATAAGAAGAGAGAGATTTATAATATATTATATATACATATACATATATACTATACATATTAAATTAAAGTAGTTAAACTCGAAGGAGGCAAATTGTCGTCTGTGCGCGAGAGAGAGAGAGAGAGAGAGAGAGAGAGAGAGAGAGAAACTACGCGACCGCAGGCTGTGCGCGTTTCCCATGAGAGAGAGAGAGAGAGAGAGAGAGAGAGAGAAAACGATGATAATTTTACATTGTTCGTCGGTTTGTTAAAATTTTTAAACTGCTTAGTGCCTCTTTTACAAGAATAAACGATGTCGACTACATTACAATAATTAAGATAAAATAAAAAACAAAAAAAAAAATAAAAAAAAAAATAAATAAAAGAAAAAAACAAACGCGTTTCCTAATTATCTATATCATATATAATTTTATTCAATAGCAATTTTTAAATAATTTTATCGTGAAAAATTTTGTTACACAGCACGTACACAGTCGTTTTTAATTCACAATAATTTTTTTCCCTTTTTTTTTTTTTTTTTTTTTTTTTTTTTTTTTTTTTTTTTTTTTTTTTTTTTTTTTTTAAATATTCGATTACAATTAATAGAAAAAAGATTCACTTTAATCATTTGATGCACAAACATAATTATAAATATTTAATTTCGATTTGAAATTTATGCATGATTTCGAATGGTAATTTAACTAAGATTTAGAATGTTTCAATTATCTAGATAAATCATTATTGTGAATTTCTAGAAAACTTGTAAATATGATATAAATAATAGAAAATAAATTTTATAAAAAAATTTCGTTATACCAATTGAAAAACAAACTATATAGAAATTAAACATATAGAGTTTTATGTATTTCCCTAGTAATTTTAAGGGAGTGATTTAATGAAAAAGTTTATCGCTTAAACTAGATCGCCTTTCTTACTTTTTCAGTAATTATCGTAGCAATAGAAAAGTCGAATAATGTTTTTGATAAAATTTTTAAATGGTCCATTCTCATACAGCTCGTGGATTTATAAGAATCGCAAATTATCTTTGGTTTTATGAGAATAATTTTTAAATGAATAACGCATTAAGTTATAAAATTTATAATTATACTTTGTGTATAATATAAGTGTATATGTATATGAGTATGCGAGTTAATAAGATTAACTTTTACATGGATTTCACGAAGTAAATAATATTGCGTCTATACAATACGCTGCTCAAATGCTAGAAAGTAATTATGTACATATAAAATTTCCATGTTTGTTGCTATATTATTTAAGTATTATGTATTCGTAATGAAATATACAGTATAATTATTTAATAATGTTTTTTTTTTTTTTTTTTTCATTTCGCCTTAGCAACCAATGTTTCATTTGTAAACACAACATTTTTAATACGTTTTTAAATTTACGAATGAATAGACTTTTGTTTTAATTAATATATCGATTTTGCGCTATATTTGACATTCATCAACCAATAATTTTTATTCTAATTGTACTTTACGTTAGCGACCACGTAATTAAGAGGTAAAAATTAAAAATAATATTTGATACCAAAATCATAAATGGCAACATTTAAATATCCGTACAAATTTACGGAGAAAGTCCGGGCAAAGAGAGAGTTTTAAGGAATAATTAATGAAAAATAGGCTGAATAACCAAAAAAAATTGTCAAATTTTAATAACAATGGAAATTTTAGTGTCCAACTACTTATAATAAAAATTAAATACAGATAAAAAAGTTAAAATCTAGGATCACGTTTTTACCTTGCTTTAAAATCTTAAGAAAAACTTCTGAAATTATTCTGAGGAAATTTTATTGATACTGGAGCTTCAAGCATCGAGCAAATACTGACATATCTGTAAAGTGGGATAATTTTCGGTACGGTCTGTATGCGAAATACACATAGCACACGTTCACTTTATCTGCCGCGTCCGCTTTGCCGGACTTCCCCCACTTAGAATTTTTTAAGTCATTAAAGTTTAATCTGCAAATATAATATAGTAATTGAAAATAATACAATCACAAAATTACAAAAATATAATAAGTTTTTACGTACAATTCTGCTTGCATGCAATAGACAATATTTCAATTTACCGTAAATCGGAAGTGTAGATTATACGATCGGGGAGGTGGAAATGAAATTAACGACCATAACTGGAAAATGAATTTTAAAAATGCAGCTAGACAATGGTATCCTTAGCAAATGATTATCAATTGAAAAAAATCGTATTTTCAAGAAATTTAATGATAAAGTGTAAGAGCTATTTTGATTTGATAACTTTACCACACGCGAACGTTTCTTAATAACACCGCATAAAGCTGCGTCTTCCATCTAAAACTAGCCATTATCTCAAGCTAAATAGTCATCTTTTTGCGCCAAAGATTTGCTTGAAAATTCTTCTATATTCCGAAATAGCGCCAGTTTACAAAAGTTTAGAATTAGAAGCGGGTATCGATAAAAACGAAGTTATAGATATTTTTCCAAAATACTTTGGACATCGATATTCAATATCCAACGACAATACAGAAGTTGACAAAAATTCAATATTAATCTTAGAAAATTTGAATCTTCGCGGTTTCTACATTGATGATAAGAAAAAAGGTATGATAATATTTTACATTTTTGTATTAGATGTATTGATATGTGAATGCTATAAATATTCTTTCCATTATAATTTAAATTTCATGACGTGTTATTATTCAATAATATTTTATTAATATTTAATGTAATAATGTATATTTATGAAAGATTTTCGATCATAAAATGAGATATGTTTATTTCGCCATACCATTATTTGATTAATTTTAAAATATTACAAATTCTGTTATTGAAATATCGTATATCTGATTTTAGTTTTAATTTTTCATTATCTTTGAATCAAGAGTAATTTTTTACCGATGTACGCTGCAACCCAGATATATTGGTACTTATATGACCTTTTTATGAATAGTATATGACCTGAGTAGAATTGAGTAAGTTCATTATTAGCGAAATTATTTTTTAAATTAAAATGTTGAAAATACGGAGATAAACTTTTTACTACATTGAAATTTTTTATCAAATATGTATAGACATCATCTCTTATTTGAAAATTTTGCATCAAATGGTATAAAAAAATTTTTAATGTAATTTTAGCAATAAAATCTCATCGGTATTCATTATTCCATAGGTCTGGATTTACCTCATGCCAAAAAGGCGTTATCAGCTTTAGCTAGATTTCACGTCGCAGGCATAGCTTTAAAGCACAAACGACCGGATTATTTCAAGCAAGTCGTCGATCGAATTACAAATTTAGGCATCGATTTTGTCCAACTGGACACAGGTTATGATTCAATATTGATGTACTTGCAAATGGATCCACAGCTCTCAAAACATCTACCAAAGATCGAAACATTATTTGCTGCCGCGAAGAACGGAAATCATTTTTTCACAGTGCCACAAGAGCCGTGGGCTACGATAACTCACGGCGATTTTTGGGTCAACAACATGATATTTCATAAAGATGAACAAGACAACGTCGACGACGTGAAATTCATTGATTTTCAGCTCTATGTATATCATAGTTCTTTAAAAGACGTTACTTATTTCTTATTCGGTAGTGTAAATGAGGATGTATTAGCGAAGCACTTAAAGGGACTAATAGACTCATATTTCGAGTCGTTGTTAACGAGTTTAAAGCGTTTGCATTGCGATACAACGCCTTTTACAAGAAACAGTTTTGATCAAGAATTTAAGAAACAAGCGCTCAATGAATTTCCCAATTGTTGTTTGGCACTTAAACTTTTTGCCTTCGACATTAGTAAAGTAAAAAAAAGAGAAGGAAAATTATTAATAATGCTTTAGAAAGTAAAAATAATGATGCATTTTTTAAGAATATTTTGAAAATTGTTACGATTTACGAAAATAATGGATGGTTTAATAATCACTTATTTTATTTTGGGCACATTTGTATATAAAAAAAGTGTATAACTGAAATTTCAAAATAATAATACCTGTACTAGAGGTGAGAATATTTTAAAATAATTTTTTTAATTTGTTCAGTATTTATACTTGTTAATTTGAGTGCATTTTAAATTATTTTTAATTTGAAAACTAAACTTCATTAAATTCAATGAAAAGTAGATTAATAATGTAGATATGGAGTTATTAAAAAAAATATATATTTTTGAAATGAAAAATGAATTTTTGAATGAATAATATTCATTTATTGTATCTGTATATATAAGTTGTAATAAATTTTAATTAATGTCTTTATATAATAAAAATTAAGAAGAAAAATATTAAAACATAAAATTGTTAGCTTAATTTATTCTTAATGCTTAAAATATATGATAAAATTAATAAATTGTATTTTTTTTTTTTTTTTTTTTTTATAAATACAAAAACTTTACTTTGATAGTAAATATTTTTTCAACATAAATATAAATAAGTTTTGACGTATCAATGACATACATTTTGATTTGACGTTTTATTTTATATCGCTTTACTTTTGCATTCCTGACAGAAGTGTAACTCTGTGCTGATCAGATTTTAATCCGATATCCCATTTTGAATTTATTCAAGATTCTGACTGAATCCCAATTAGATCCCAATATTTTATAATTTTATCCTCTTCGATAAATATTTTGTCAAAATAATAACGATAAATTGGCTTGCAATATTCTGTTGAAAAAAAAAAACCTGTGTAAATTTTAACAAAAATTTTGAAAAAATTAATAAACAATATTATAATATATTTCTTAACATTATTTTGTGAAAGATTTTATCATTATTAAATAATTAAATTTTTTATAAATGTTTATACACTCAAATTACATCGATAAAATATTCGCACAATTTTTGCATATTTTATTGTACATATTCATTCATCTTACAGAAAAAACGTAGAACAAAATTTTTTTGAGCTACGATGGGAATCGAATTCGCGATATTTGTATTATGATGCATATGATTTAAAGGCTATACGTTATGCAACGCTTGTTATAACTAAAATTTTAATCTTAGTAATTAGTTGCACGGCGATTCATACACAATGGTATCCATTCTACATTCGAAATGAAAAAGTAACTAATAAATTATTGTAGTATAATTTTTTATTAATTTAAAATAATAATTTTACTCTTAATGTTTTGATTACTCATGTGTTTGAAAAATATATTATAGTTAGAGTTAGAATTAAATTGTTATTATTATTAAAATTAATATACATGGGCATTAAATTTGAATTAATTGACGATATATATTAAAATTGAAAATACGTTAGAATTCACTTTTTTAATAACGTACGATGAAGATTTTTGTTAGTTACACGGCACGTGCACGTTCGTGGCGTCGCACGCGGAGAAACTAAAAAAACGTATCGATTACGCTCGTAAGCTCTATATAAATATCTTTATGAAATGTTATTTATTAAAATCGAACAGCGCTGTATACTTTATCTTTTCGGCGAGTAAAAAGACATCAACGCGTGAAAAATATCATCTGAACTATTTCGTACAGTTAAATAACTTTTTTATCTGTGAAAAAAAGTTTTTCCTTTGGATACTAAGAAAGTGAGTTCCCAAAGTTCCTTTCGCATTTATTATAATAACGTGGATAGAAGGAAAATAATATATAAATTTTATATTGAAAATAATAAAAATTGAATATAATTTTTTGATATATAGTTATCCGAATAGAATCTAATAATAATACGACTTAGATTGCCAATTGGAATATAGTCAAAAGGATACTTGATTGGAATCTAGTCTCGGTACTCGAAATTGGGCCCGATTCGATCAGATTCGGATTGTAGCAACAATTGTATTTAAACAAGTAGAAGTACGAGGGTTCAAGGATAGAAGAGCAGTTTTCGTTGGCAGATTAAACTTAACCGAGACTTCGAATTGATTACTCCATTACAATTAATATTCCTTGTAAGGGTTTAGCTGCCGATTAAACACGTTCGTGTTGATTATTCGGTGTATTGATAGGAGCATGAAAAAAAAAAGTCACTTTTAAAATCTTACCAATTTTAGAGCACATACCTTACTTTGATGATCATCTGCATAGTAAATAGTTTGAGCCGAATCGGCGAACCTGAAAAACAATCGTTCGAGTACGCAATTTTTATAAAGGATTTACTTCACGTTTTATTTACTTTTAATGGTCACATCTATACATGCCAATAAATGAATATATATTTGAATAGACGAGCAACACATATTTCTTTAGTAAATGAAACAATCGATGTAACAAACTAATTTACTTTTACAAAATGTAAAGTACTTATTTAATACAAAAGTACAAAATAATATAATCAATATATTATTGCTTTAGTTGTAATTTTTATTTATTTTTGTTCAATAAATTTTAATAAATTTTAACAAATTGAATTTTGCAAATCAATTATTTTTTTATAGCTTTACTAAACACGAACTTTATTCGATTATACCGCTTTCGGAGCTAATTTATTTATTGAAGATATAAAATGGTCATTTTTTTGCGTCAAAGAAAATTTGCTTGCAATAATTAAAAATCATTTAATAACATAGCGAGAGTTGAGAAAAATAATTTTTTTTTTCAGTACAATTGTTTTTTAAAATGATACTGTAATTGCTAGTTCGCTATAATTACATATTAATAACATGGACTATATAAACAATTAATATGTTAATAATAAATTACTATCGTTACAGTAAGGTATAACTTTTTTGACGTCTTAATGATTACGTACGGTAAAGGCAATTTTAATAGTGCCGTAATGACTGCTTTTTTTAATAAGCAGACAAAAATGATGTCTTAAATCAATAAATAATAGTCAATATAATTAAAAATATTCTTAAAATATAATACTAACAGAAAGCTGTTCAGAAGTATGGCTTGTCGGTAAAGAATTTGCTTTAGGACATATCCTGATGAAAATGATATTGAAAGCGGACTCTTTCTCTCGAAAAATACAAAGGAAGAACGTTGGGGATGTAAGCGAAGAGAAAATTTTAGGATCAAAGATAGCTTTTTTTCTCTGCGAGCGCGAAATAACAATAACCAACTTCAAAGTCCGTGCAATCTTCCAAACTTTAAAATTTTTATAAATCAATACTCATCTCGACTTTTTCAATAATTGTAACTAAGGGACTGGATGATTAAAAATTTATTGGAGAACTTTTTAAAAATAAAGTTCCAAGCTTTAATTTAAAATTCAACGAAAGTTCTATACTTTCTAATGTTTTTAAGTAGTGTAATAATGTTCGAAAATTAAATTAAATTCTTTATAATTACATTTTATTAACCCGTTGTGGTCACTCGGGGTCCAGATGATCCCAGACAAAATTAGTAAATAAATGTTCTATAAAAAAATGTTTTTCAGTGTTATATTTTATGATAATGCTTACCCTATTCACATTTCTAAATTACGTCAAAACGGCCCACTTCACTTTTCAAAATAAATATACTTTTTCCGGCCGATCATTATAAGTTGTATTTTTCTTAAAAGTATATATTATCAAGAGTACAACCCCGAAACGTGTCCGCTGTATCTCAAAAATTGAATGTTTTATGACCTTTTTAGTAAAAAAACCCAAAATTTCAAAAAAAATTTTCATTCAACAATTTCATTATTAAAAAAATTATAAAGAGGTAAATAAACTATTTTCTCTCAAAGAGGTAGTTATAAACTATGTCCAAACCAATTTTCAAGTCAATCCAATAAATGGGAGGGAAATGGCGGAGGTTTTTCCGCGTGGGGTCACGCTGACCCCATATGACCACTACGCTATTATTCGGAGGTGTGACCACAACGGGTTAATGCTTTATAAAATTATATATTTGTAAAGATTTGTTTTTTTTTTTTTTTTTTTTTTTTATACTTCAACGTCCACATTTATTGTACCTTTTTCTATTGTTAATTGAGGCGGAGCCTTGCGATGTGGTGAGAACCAAAGCATATGAACACAAAGACCAGTGGTGTTTCTGTCAATCAGGAGAGGCAGGAATCGAACCTCGAGATCCTTTGGATTAAGAGTCCAGCGCTCTACCGACCGAGCCATTGCACGGCTCTGTAAAGTTTTTAAACATAAAAATGTGAAAGAAAGAAAAGAACAATAAATATAAACAAATATTAAATAAAATACTAAATTTGTTAGAGCAGTTCGACATTGGTATAATTCTTTACTGCCTCTTATCAAAATACGTATTTAACAGTTCCCCTGAGAAGTTCGTAGGCTAACATAGTAAAACTCATTTTTTTGGTAAAATTCGATTTTATTATTCAATATAGTAACCTACGAGGGCGATACAACGATTATATTGGTCATATAATTTTCCGATACCATTTTTTATAGTACGATTTCTCTTTAGCCTTAAAATAGGCCTCAGTTTCGGCGATTACCTCTTCATTAGTTTGCAGAAAAACAGAAAAAAGTCACTGGGGGCAAGATCTAGAGAATACGGTGGATGGGGAAACAATTCGTAGCCTAATCCATGCAATTTTGCCATCGTTTTCATTGATTTGTGACACGGTGCATTGTTTAGATGAAACAGCACTTTCTTCTTCTTCAAATGGGGTCGTTTTTTCATGATTTCATCCTTCAAACGCCCCAACAATGCTATGTAATAATCGCTGCTGATGGTTTGGCTCTTTTCGAGGTAATCGATGAATATTATACACCATGCGCATCCCAGAATACTGATGCCACAACCTTGCCAGCCGACTATTGCATCTTTCCACGCTTTGGATTCGGTTCATCGCGTGCAGTCTACTCGGCTGACTGTCGATTGGACTCTGGAGTGTAGTGAATTACGATCATTCAAAATTATTTTGTGAACTTGTTTGATGTTTTTGTCCGTAACAGACTCTTTCGGACGCCCATTGCATGCATCGCCTTCGACGCTCATTTCGCCTCGTTTAAATTTAGCAAAACACTTCTCAACGGTTGATTTCCCCGGTACAGAATCCGAATAATGTTTATCAAGCCAAGCCTTGGCTTCAACAGTATTTTTTTTTTCACCAAAAAAACAATGCTTCATTAGCACACGAAATTCTTTTTTATCCATTTTTTTCACAATAACAAAAGTTGCTTCGCTCACAATGCTATATCTCACGAACCAATTTTCGGAAAGCTGTCAAATTTACTTATACATGTATCGTTTGAAGGTTGATACTAATTAAAAATCATATGGATTTAATTCTAGTAACGCCATCTATGTGTCAGCCTATGAACTTTTCAGCCAATCTGTTAATAGGTCTTAAAAAAATAAGACTTTGATAAATAAATTATATTGGTTTGATTTAATTTTAACTTAATTTTAATATAAACATCGACTTATTTTATTTATCATTGATAAATCGATTACATGAATTATTTTTCGTCGTTTTCTGCCTTCAAGTTAAATCAACCATTCCCGCTTATACTTACATTATGCGTTGATTTAATAAGATTCAATCTAAAAGTGTGGTCAAATCAACGTTTACGCGCGATAATATATAACACATCGTTCAATAAGTCCCGAGACTAACCCAGAGATGGTGCTTGTAGTACCAAACTGGCCACGTTTCCATTGAGTGCGAACCTTTACATGAAACGTGTAAAAATTTCACGTCGATTGGATCACAGACAGCAGAGTTATCGAGGTTAGAGTAAAGTCACTTTGTAATTTGTTTGAAAAATGGAAAAAAGCGAGTTTCGCGTGTTGATAAAACATTGTTTTTTAATGGGTAAAAACACCGTAGAAGCCCAGCAATGGCTTGAAAAACATTACCCGGACTCCTCTCCATCCAAACCAACGATTTGTCGTTGGTATGCTGAGTTTAAACGTGCTCGTACGGACACAAACGATGCGGAACGTTCGGGTAGGCCATTGGAAGCCGTTACATAGGAAAATGTAAGTGAAGTGTTAAAAATTGTAATGAAAAATCGCAAAGTGAAGGTCCGTGAGATTGCAGAAATGACACAGATATCATCTGGAAGCGTATTTACAATCCTTCATGAAAAATTGAGCATAAAAAAGGTCTTTTCCAAGTGGGTGCCGCGATTGCTTTCAATGGAACAAAAACAGCAACGAGTCGACGATTCAGAGAGCTGTTTATCGCTATTTACTCGCAATAAAAAGGATTTCCTGCGTCGATACTCACGTATCCATAGTCACCTATGGATGAAACATGGATACATCATTTCACTCCGGAGTCGAATCGGCAATCATCTGAGTGGCGCATGGTTGGCGAAAGCCGCCCAAAGCGTCCAAAAACGCAGCAGTCTGCTGGCAAACTCATGGCGTCTGTTTTTTGGGATACACATGGCGTGATTTTCATTGACTACCTGGAAAAAGGTAAATCGATCAACAGTGATTATTACATTGACTTGTTGGTACGTTTGAAGGAGGAGATCGCAGCAAAACGACCGCACATGAAGAAGAAAAAAATCCTTTTTCATCAAGACAATGCACCATGCCACAAGTCCATGAAAACAATGGCAAAATTGAACGAATTGGGCTTTGATTTGCTTCCCCAACCCCCCCTTATTCGCGAGATTTAGCCCCCAGCGACTACTGGCTCTTTGCTGATCTCAAAAAAATGCTCCAGGGAAAAAAATTTGGCTCGAATGAGGAGGTCATTGCCGAAACTGAAGCTTATTTTGAAGCAAAGGATAAATCCTTCTATAAACATGGTATAGAAATGTTGGAAAGACGTTGGAAAGATTGTATCACTCTAAAAGGAGATTATATTGATGAATAAAAATGATTTTTGAAAAAAAATGTTGTTTTCGTTGTTAGTCTCGGGACTTATTGAACGATGTGTTATCTATAATATATATTTACAACGCTGCCGGTATAAAAAGAAATTTAAAGCAACAGCGACTTTCAGAGTTGCTTTTGCAACGTGTGATGTAATAAAATAAAAGAATTCACAAATTTGCTTAAATTGACTGAGTGATTAAAGTGTCTGATTTTTTCTGAATAAATATCAATGTAACTTTGCATTGTAAAGGTAGTTAATTCACTATTCAAATAATGTTGTAATTTTTATTTAATGACTATCTATTATTTGAATTTCAAACAGTTATACGAGCATTTTAATTTTTTTTTCTTGTAAGTTATAATAAAAATAATAAATATCTAATTAATACGTTAAAACTATTTGGTATGAAAAAAAAAAAAAAAAAAAAAAAAATCAATTATATGTTTATAAATTTAATATTAATATAACATTTTATTCAGAATGGCAACAAGTAGTGAAAAAATAGTGGTTATACTAGATTTTCAACCTTTTTTACAAAAGTGTCTCGGAAACGAGCAAATGCGAATCATTGACTACACAGCAACGACATTCTTACCTCTCGGAGAAAATTATAATAGTTCACTGGTGAAAATAGAAGTAACACTTCAAAAAAATGATAGTTCAGAAAATAAAACATTGCATTTAGTAGCAAAATTGATGACAGATTTTACTCAACCGATTTTAGATTGGCCGATAATTCTAAAGAAAGAAGTTCTTCTATATTCCGAAATAGCGCCAGTTTACAAAAGTTTAGAATTAGAAGCCGGTATCGATAAAAGCGAAGTTATAGATGTGTTTCCAAAATACTTTGGACATCGAAATTCAATATCCAACGACAGTGCAGAAGTTGACGAAAATTCAATATTAATCTTAGAAAATTTGAATGTACGCGGGTTCTACAATGGTGATAAGAAAAAAGGTATGATAATATTTTACATTTTTATATTAGCGATATTAATATGTAAATTTTATAAATATTTTTTACATGATAAAATAAATTTATGACATGTTATTATACAATAGTATTGATTAATATTTAATGTAATATAATGATTAATATTTAATTTACATTCATGAAAAACTTTTTATCATAAAATGAGATATCTTTATTTCGCCATACCATTATTTGATTAATTTTAAAATACTATAAATTCTGTTATCAAAATATTGTTTTATTATTAATTAGTCAAGAGTAATTTTTTACCGATGTACGCTGCAACCCAGATATATTGGTACTTATATGACCTTTTTATGAATAGTATATGACCTGAGTAGAATTGAGTAAGTTCATTATTAGCGAAATTATTTTTTAAATTAAAATGTTGAAAATACGGAGATAAACTTTTTACGACATTGAAATTTTTTATCAAATATGTATAGACATAATCTCTTATTTGAAAATTTTGCATCAAATGGTATAAAACAATTTTTAATGTAATTTTAGCAATAAAATCTCATCGGTATTCATTATTCCATAGGTCTGGATTTACCTCATGCCAAAAAGGCGTTATCAGCTTTAGCTAGATTTCACGTCGCAAGCATAGCTTTAAAGCGCAAACGATCGGATTATTTCAAGCGAGTCGTCGATCAAATTAGAAGTTTAGGCATCAACTTTGTCCAACTGGACAAAGGTTATGATTCAATATTGATGTCCTTGCAAATGGATCCACAGCTCTTGAAACATCTACCAAAGATCGAAACCTTATTTGCTGCCGCGAAGAACGGAAATCATTTTTCCACAGTGCCACAAGAGCCGTGGGCTATGATAACTCACGGCGATTTTTGGGTCAACAACATGATATTTCATAAAGATGAACAAGACAACGTCGACGACGTGAAATTCATTGATTTTCAGCTCTATGTATATCATAGTCCTTTAAGAGACATTCTTTATTTCTTATTTGGTAGTGTAAACGAAAATGTATTAGCAAAGCACTTGGATGAACTAATGGACTTCTATTACGAGTCGTTGTTAACGAGTTTAAAGCGTTTGCATTGCGATACAACGCTTGTTACAAGAAACAGTTTTAATCAAGAATTTAAGAAACAAGCGCTCAATGAATTTCCTATGTGTTGTACGGCACTCAAATTTTTTGCCTACAACATTAGTGAAGTAAAAAATGAGAAGGAAATCGTAACTAATATTTTTGAAAATCAAAATGTTGATGAATTTTTAAAAAAGGTATTGAAAATCATTTCGATTTTTAAAAATAAAGTGTGGTTTAATGATTATTGATTTAATTTTGTGCTTATTTGAATTGAATTGAATGGAAAATAGGTTTTTTTTAGCAATTATTTCTAGAATTGTTTCTTCGTGTAATGAAATAAATATAAAGAAAAAATTATTAAATAACGAAATTGTTAGTTTAATTTATTTTCATAAATGTTTAAAATTTACTTCAAAGATAAATATTTACACCATAAAGATATGAATCAGTTTTGACGTATGAATAACAGATTTTTATTTTTCATCTTTAATTTATATTACCTTATTCAATGAAAGAGCTTAGAGATAAATTCTCAAATATACTTCTTCAAAGTAATCTCAAAAAAACTGAAACTCTCCAAAGTCAAAACTCTAAAAAAACCAAATTCATAACTCTCTATGCAAAAAACATTTTGAAATTGAAAAAATGGATAAAAATTGAAAAACTGCCCATTCTGGTGAATTCATTTGAAGAAAATGATAATTTTAAAGCTTCGGGTCACTAAGAAATAAAAACTACAACGCCTTGAAACTTTCAGAATTTTTTCGGGATACTTCAAAGTTGAAAAATTACCTATGATATCCTTCGGTCATCCATTATATCCAAAGTTATCCTGATATCCTTAAATTGGCGAATTTTTACCTTTTTTCAGTTAACATTGACGATTAGAAAAAATTTTTTTATCAAAAGCCACCAATTATGTCTTTTAGAGAATATTCTGAAGTTTTTAAAATTTTTCTTTTATTTTCTGTGCAATTATTATTTTCCAACTAATTGATTGTCATAGTCAAAGAGAAGATTTTGCTTTAATTGACGGCAACTCCGCACCGAATCATCTTACAGAGCTCTTGAGTATGTCAAATTAAAGAGAATTAAATTTCCTAGAAGATTATCACAATAAAATAATAAAAAAAAATTTTGAAATCCATAGACCACTTTTAAGACGAACAAAAATTAAAAAAAAATTTTTTTTCGATAGTTTTTTCAGGATTTCTCCTCAACTGTGCTTGTTAAAAAATATTTAGATTTTAGGTCTGTCTACTGGACACTTAAAGCTATAATTTTCTTTTTTTTTAATTTTTGTACGATTTTTCTTCTAATTATAGTCTATATAGTTGAAAATTAACATAAAATTTGCTATTTTTTTTAATATCCTGTAATTTTTGTGATTAGCACATATGATTAGCGTATATATATGGATGTATTTTATAATCATAGGTAAGTCAATTCAATTACTTATTTTTCACCCTTTTTTTGCATTCAAGTTAAATCAATCCTTATTCCCGCTTATACTTACATTGTGCGTTGATTTAATAAGCTTTATCTTACAAGTGTGATCAAATAAACGTCATTGCACATGAATATATAGTGACATTGTCACTATAAAAAGAAAATTGAAGTGTAAGCAACTTTCAGAGTTGCTTTTGCAACGTGTGATGTTACGGCATAACAGATTCTACAAATTTGCTTGGTTGCGAAAAAATAGTTGGATGTGAATAAACTGTCTGCTTTTTTTCTAAATAAATATCAGTGTAACGTTTTCATTATAGAGGTAAATAATTCGCTATAAACGAATGTTATAATTTTCATTTGATTATTATCTATTTTTTGAATTTCAAACAATAATACGAGCATTTTAATTTTCTTTTTCTTGCAAGTTATGATAAAAATAATAAATATCCAATATCCAATAATTTATCAATATATTTATAAATTAAATTTAAACTTAAATATTGCTTTGCATTCAAGATGACATCACATAGTAAAAAAACGGTAGTTATACTAAATTTTCAACCTTTTTTACAAAAGTGTCTCGGAAACGAGCAAATGCGAATCATTGACTACACAGCAACGACATTCTTACCTCTCGGAGAAAATTATAATAGTTCACTGGTGAAAATAGAAGTAACACTTCAAAAAAATGATAGTTCAGAAAATAAAACATTGCATTTAGTAGCAAAATTGATGAAAGATATTACTCAACCGATTTTACATTGGCCGATAATTCTAAAGAAAGAAATTCTTCTATATTCCGAAATAGCGCCAGTTTACAAAAGTTTAGAATTAGAAGCGGGTATCGATAAAAACGAAGTTATAGATATTTTTGCAAAATACTTTGGACATCGATATTCAATATCCAACGACAGTGCAGAAGTTGACGAAAATTCAATATTAATCTTAGAGAATTTGAATGTACGCGGGTTCTACAATGGTGATAAGAAAAAAGGTATGATAATATTTTACATTTTTGTTTTAGCTGTATTGATATGTGAATGCTATAAATATTCTTTCCATTATAAATTAAATTTCATGACGTGTTATTGTTCAATAATATTTTATTAATATTTAATGTAATAATTTATATTTATGAAAGATTTTTGATCATAAAATGAGATATGTTTATTTTGCCATACCATTATTTGATTAATTTTAAAATATTACAAATGCTGTTATTGAAATATCGTATATCTGATTTGTTTTAATTTTTCACTATCTTTGAATCAAGGGTAATTTTTTATTGATGTACGCTGCAACCCAGATATATTGGTACTTATATGACCTTTTTATGAATAGTATATGACTTGAGTAGAATTGAGTAAGTTCATTATTAGCGAAATTATTTTTTAAATTAAAATGTTGAAAATACGAAGATGAACTTCTTACGACATTGAAATTTTTTATCAAAATGTATAGACATAATCTTTTATTTGAAAATATTGCATCAAATGGTATAAAACAATTTTTAATGTAATTTTAGCAATAAAATCTCATCGGTATTTATTATTCTATAGGTTTGGATTTACCTCATGCCAAAAAGGCGTTATCAGCTTTAGCTAGATTTCACGCCGCAGGCATAGCTTTAAAGCGCAAACGACCGGATTATTTCAAGCAAGTCGTCGATCGAATTACAAATTTAGGCATCGATTTTGTCCAACTGGACACAGTTTATGATTCAATATTGATGTACTTGCAAATGGATCCACAGCTCTCAAAACATCTACCAAAGATCGAAACATTATTTGCTGCCGCGAAGAACGGAAATCATTTTTCCATAGTGCCACATGAGCCGTGGGCTACGATAACTCACGGCGATTTTTGGATCAACAACATGATGTTCCATAAAGATGAACAAGACAACGTCGACGACGTGAAATTCATTGATTTTCAGCTCTATGTATATCATAGTCCTTTAAGAGACATTCTTTATTTCTTATTTGGTAGTGTAAACGAAAATGTATTAGCAAAGCACTTGGATGAACTAATGGACTTCTATTACGAGTCGTTGTTAACGAGTTTAAAGCGTTTGCATTGCGATACAACGCTTGTTACAAGAAACAGTTTTGATCAAGAATTTAAGAAACAAGCGCTCAATCAATTTCCCAATTGTTGTTTGATAAATAAACTTATTTTCTTCGACTATTGTGAAGTAAATAATGAGAAGGAAGTCCTTACTAATGTTTTAGAAAGTGAAAATAATGATGCATTTCTTAAAAAGATATTGAAAACTATTACAATTTACGAAAATAAAGGATTATTTAATGATCATTGATTTTATATTTGGGCATATTTGTATATACAAAAAGAGTATAACTGAAATTTTAAAATAATATTAGCGGTACTAGAGGTGAGAGTATTAAAAAAAAAATGTTTGGAATATGTTTAATATTTAGTAATGAAATTTTAAGCGCATTAGTAATGATTACAAATTTAAAAATAAACGATGTTATATTTTTAATTATCTCTGCATAAATATAAGTAAGTCTATATAATATAAGTGATACTATACTCAATAATCTTCTTATAAGATTTAATGTTGATAGAAGCATTGAAACTTTTACGTTTTTCTCTAACGCTTTGAATTTATTTTTTTCGATAGGTACGAGGTGTGTCCAATAAATAAAGCGAATTTTGATATGTTTAAAAAAATTTTTATTTATTCATCAATATTTCTTTTGTCTTCTTCAAAGTAATACCCATCAGATATTATAAACTTGTTCCAGAGCTTTTTCCAATCCTTGAAGCACTTTTCATTGGCGGTTTTTGGTAGATAAACTTAAATTTATTTAGCGATTCGATTTTTATTTGCTCAATTGTGGAAAACCTCGGCTCTTTGAGCGTGCTTTTCAGTTTTGGTAATAAAAAGTCGCATGGGGCTAGATCTGGTGAATATGGAGGCTGAGGCATGATTGTAGTGTTGTTTTTAGCCAAAAAATTACGAATCAGCAACAACATGTGAGCTTTGCACTATTTTTTTAAACGACGAGAAATCGCCACGCACGTGTAAAGACAGTTACTCTTTGTGTCAGCTGTAAACAACAGGAATATGCGAGATGGCTGATATTGTCAACATACGAGTATGTTAGGGCCACGTGTAACAACATATTAAAAAAAAAAAAAAAAATCGAAACTCGAATGTATGTAGTCCGCGTTATTTAAAAATTGGCTTTATTTATTGAACACACCTCGTATATCTTTTGTGAAATTCTAACTACATATGCAACTTTTTGATAGCAAAATTTTTAAGTATACATATATAATGATGCAAAACTATGAACAGTTCTCCTTCTAAATAATGTCTCACGAAATAACGCCATTTTCCCAACATGTCACTCTAAGGCTATCCCTTACAGTACACATTTCCGTTCCGAGTCCGATTAAGAATTATTCCTTCAAATGTTCGAAATTATGAATATATAAAAGCGAAAGATCGGTAATACATTGGCTTGATTCGTGGTTAGCTTCATATTTGGCGGTCCCACCAAATACCTAGCATAACCTTCGCAGCGTGAATATTGGGCCGAGACGACGACGCAGAAGCATGACCGAGCAGTCCCCACAACTTCCGTCTCTTTGGGTTGCCGTTATGAATCCATTTTTCATCACCTGTCACGATACGATGAAGAAAACCCTGTGGCTTCAAATCATAACATAAGGAACCCAAGTTCCCTACTTTTGAATCATTCCCAACGCATGCAATCGCTTGAAAATGGCTTGCCGGGTAACTCCTAATACTGAAGCAAGCTTATTTTCCGTTTGGCATGGATCCTCGTCGAGCAATGCCTCTCCGAAAGTTTTTGGGCTTCTTTCACGCGGACGGTCGTCATCATCGAAATCATCGTCTTTGAAGCGACGGAACCAATCATAGCACGTTGTTTCACTTAGTGCACCATCTTCGTAAACGTTTTGGAGCTCCCAATGTGCTTCAGCCACCGTTTTCTACGAATGAAAGAAGAAAAGCAACATTTCCTACAAATGACGATTATTTGGCACAAAATGAGACATTTTCACACAACTAAAAGTATATGACACTAATGTGTCAAAGCGATTTGTTTACCGTATGTCTAAGCTTGCTTCATAACGATTTGGTTGACGAAATCGACAAGCACTTACTGCTGGAGCCATATGTTGACAAACAGCGGGAACTTAGTGGCGCACCTAATATAACAAAAACAGCAAATAAAATAAATATTTATTGCCGTAGTTAATTCTAATTTACAGTTTTGAAATATGTTTCATTTCATACGTTTATACATATATTCTCAAAAAAATATATCTAAATGAAAATAATGTATGATAATAAGTCATAACTATTCATATAAACGTATGTTAATTGTTTTAAAAATCTATTATGTTTATATCTTTTATGAAAATCAATAGAATTTTAACAAAAATTTTGTAGCGTGAGTATAATACTGCAATCAAATTATCGCATTGAACCGATAACCGTGACGTATGATATTGATCTTTTGAATACATGAAAATAATTTCAATATTATGTGATAAAATAATATCGTATAAGGTTTCTTGTTTTAATTTTATGTAAAAAAAAATCATACGAAAGCAAAACTTTCCAGATCCAAAACAAGTAATTTATTAGCAGTAAATGTACATGGGACCATACTGCGCAGCATTATGATTCTTAAAAGTTGTTTTGTTCTTGCCGAAACATTGAACCAATCACAATGAAAGCTGAAAATTAAACGATGCAAAATGTCACAATGTTTTCTTTTTTTTTGCACACAAACCAATCTTTTAACAACAAGCTTATGATGGTTTATGTTTTGTAGAATCTCAATAAATCAAGTCATTTAATAAAAGCATAATCTGTTTAATAAGAGTACACGGGTTTGTTGCTAATTTTTTAAACGTATAATAAGGTAAAAAAAACTCAATACCGCGATGGCGTAAGGCATACAACTACGATGTTATAATTTTAAATGTATTTAAATAGTTTATTATAAAAAAAAAATATTTGTCATATAATCGTATAAAATATACATATATTTTCCTGTTTGAAAATCATCGAATTGATTAGTTTCGCTAAAATTAAATGAATATATTTAAAAAATTTTTTTCTAAAATGCACGAAATATTCAATACTAAAACGCTTAAAAAGCCTAATTTTCCAATACCAGTATATAGTTGGATCAATATCGGAATAATAAACTAAATCAATAATTATAATTAATGAGATTATGATTTACATTTTAATCTAAAGATATTACTGACTTTAAAATTAATGAAAACTTTTCTTTCATATAATTTACGTTATTCTTTTTTTTTTTTTTTTTTTTTTTTAATCTACTTTATATTCTATTTTGTAGAAAAAAAATTAAGCTTGTGAATAAAATAAGTTTAATTTTATTTTACTGCATACAAAATCGAATATAAAATAATGATGACCAAATCGTTCCGCTATTGGGTCTTTATTTTATTTCTTATAAAACAATAATATTTCAATAAAAGTTTTAAATTTATTTTTATTTATTGTGACTTTTTAAGTAAATCATATATTTTTTAATAACTTTATATTATTAACAGGTTCAAAATAATTGAAAAAAAAAAAAAAAAAATGACGGAATATAATAAAAAAATAAATAAATAAATAAAAAAAAATAATGCGTATGCTTACGCTGCTTCTCGTATGTGAGTACTGCTATCTATGACTTTTTGTCCGGGATTCATATTATATAAAAGGTGGAATGAAAAATCAATGTAAAGCATACCGATCCTTATCATCTGTTTAGTGTTGCCATTTTCAAAATTAAGCATCGTCTGTAAAAGATTATTTTATCTTTCATATTTATAAATTCACATTTATAAATCAAAATAGCTATAAAGTAAGCTTTTCAATGAAAATTCCACTGTCTAAAGTAATAACGTTCATCTATCGGATCGGACTAACAGTGACAAAGATTTTATTGCAGAAACATTGATAAAAAATGCAGAAAATGTTTCTTTTTCTCTCTGTTTTAGCACAAAGGTTAAATAGAATTTAAAAAACGGAGGATTGTCTTCCAAATTAATATCAAGAATAATCTGCCTCGTTGATTAAAAAAGTCTCTAAACTATATTATATATAAACCAATTAAAATTATGTTAAATTCTTGCATAAAATTCGCGATTTAATTTTCGTTTTAACTTTTATTCTTGTTATCTGTTCCACGTATTTTATGACTTTTATTTACAATAAAAATCAGTTGGTTTTAGATAATTGTGAAAACAATATTTAATCCAATAAAGTACGTTAAATATAAAAAATATATAATAAAAATATATTTTAATAAAATAGCTTTTATATATAGATATATATAATATTCGAAAGAGATTTCGATTAAAATTGGTCATTATACCAATATTTTAATTTAACGTGCAAACATTGATAACCACAATTTTTTCTTACCTTAAATTCGACTCGTAAAAAACTAAGATATTTTATCTGACAACCAACAAAATAAATTAGAGAACCAATAACTTGTAAAACAATGTCTACGATATGTTTCTTCCCCATTCTTCGACAAGTCTTATAACCTGAAAGAAAAAAATTTTTTATAGATAAAATTAGACTAACATTATATTTTACAATAATATTGTATTCGCAATAAAACACAAAAACAAAAATTATTGAATTTTTATGTAGTGAACATTTATTTTGATGATAATTAAAATTATTTTCAACCAAAAAAAAGTTTTCGAATAAGGATTTCCTTATATAAATTATGTTAATCGTATGCCGTTAATTAGTATGTTGATAAGATTTAAATTTAATTTCAACTTTAAAAAAAATTTTTTTTTTAACCTCATCAATTTATTATACTTTAAATATTTCGAAATTATAACAAAATTTTAAAATAATTTTACTGTTTTCAATAATAGAATTATTTATAAATTATTAAAAATTTTAGTCTGGAAATCTATCGAAATACCGGCTTTGTTTGAAATGGAATAGAAATCAAAATTCTACCGTATTTTAATCTTTAGGACTATTCTCTATCTTCTTTTTATAAAATTCGTATTTAATAATGTGTTTACTTGTGGTATAATTAGAAATACTACTAAAAATATGATAATGAGCGTTCGTCTAATTTTTTTTTTTTCAATACATCGTCGTGAGGCCATAGCCCCAATAGTCTTAAATAAAATTTGTAATTTGTTTTGAAATAACGACTATCGAAAATTTCCATTTTATTACACTAAATTCACGTATCGAGCCGATGTTTATTTTTGAAAATATATCTTACGATTGTCATAGTCGACTGTTTAATAAAAATTGACGGATGCGCCGTACGGCATATGCGAGCTCCTCAAACAGTTTAAATATTTTATTGAAACGAAACCTTTATTAATAATTGATGAGCGCAATGTCACAGTCGCATGATTTTTTCTTTTTTTTCTTTTTTTTTCTTTTTTTTTCTTTTTTTTTCTAAATTCATAAAAATTTCTTTTTATTTCGCGTTATTTACGGAGTTTCCTGTGATCGTAAGTCCACGAAAAAACAAATCTTTATAAATTAGTTTATAATATAAATAAAAGCAAAATTTTTATTCGAAATAAATACTTGTGTATTATATCGAATTTTAAAGATTTAACTTTTTACGTTAGGATATAGTATGATTACCATTTTAGTATACATAGATAATAGTTACCATTTTTATAAAAGAAACAATAGTTTAATCAACATCGTATAAAGGAAGGCTATAAAAAAATCTGCACTGAAAAAGGTAATAATCATATTGAACAAACATTTCAAAGATCAAATTTCAAGTGTAAATATGAATAATATTTGAAAAACATTATATTCATTGTTTGGGCTAAATCTAAAATCCAAATTATAATTGTCTATGTATAATAAGTAAGTTTAATTTTCAATTTTAACGCGGTTAAGGATGCGTGATCGTTTTCGGCGCTGTGCGAATTGACCTTAATGGAGAGTAATGGGGCTTAAATGACGCGCATCGCGATCGAATACAAAAAAATTTTCGACGGATTTTTGCTAATGAGATACCGGATCTTTTTGATAATATACCAGATTGCGTTGATGCAGATTTTTTTTTATATGTGCAAACGATAAAAATTAAAAATACCATTATTTACAAATAAATGGTAATAATTTATTTAAACATAACTTATAACATTGAAAGATTGAAAGATTGAAGAAAAAAAATGGATAATTGTTAAAAATATTTTTTTTTAACATATCACGGTATACTTACTTCTACTTTACACTCTATATATATACGTTAAAAAAAAATCATGTAGCAAAAGACATTGTGTGTAGGCTCACTTAAAAAGAATTTTTTGTAAACCTTATCTTTTTATTAATTAAAAACATGTATTTGTTGTATAATAATTAATACTGAAAGAAATGACTAACTAAATTACAGTTTATATTTTATTGCAAATAAAATATTTTTCATCTTTATGAAGTTCATTTTTAATTATTAATAATTGAGCGAAAGCTTTAAAATTTAATGTTTGATCTTCATTCTTTTATTGTATTTGAGAAAAATGAAGAAAAAATTATAAAAAAAATTTTAATTATACGTCATGAAAAAAATGATTGCATGGAAATATAAATAAAAATATATAGTAGTTAAAACGAAATCATCTGTAAAATATCTTACGATGCCCAAAAATAAAAATCAAATTTTTATATGACTATATGGTAAGCAAACTCATCAAATTTGTAAAAAAAATTCCGTAAAAATTTATTCTATACCATAGCAATGTATGATATTGATTTTCTTTACAAGAATGATAACAATTTCAACGAGTATTTGTATTTTAATTCTTAAAAACAAAAAAAAAAAAAATTAATTACATTACTTTTACATTTTTTAATCGTAAAATCGTTTAATAAATAATCGTATTATTTTAAAAAATAAAAGATTATTTTCTGATAATAAACAATTATTTACATCACTATCGTGTTATTCATTTTTAACATTAAAACATTTTTTTAAATAAACGATTAATTTATATTTCTATTGTGACATATTATCAATATTACCGATGCGCGTACATAAACGAAGGGAATGAAAATAAAAATTTCTAGAGACGGAAAATAAAAAAAAAAAAATTGATCCGATAATTTATACTAAGAAACTACCCTAAGGTATCGTTTATTTATTTTTTTCCAACAACTGCACCGGGATGGTCAATAATAAAAACATTAAAATATCTATTTATATACTACGAGGTTATGAACTACAACTTTTCATATGAATATTATAAAATTGATTTTGTTTTAAAAATATTAATTTTGTAATGGAAAATTTAGTTGCTATCATATTATTCTTTGTCAAATTAACATACTTAGAATAGCAGGGCTGATTTGGAGTTTTCCGAGGAAAAACTCGTTTGAGCGAAAAATCTTTAGGAAGAAGATAAAAACTGACGCCATATTTCGATTCAACGAGTGAAAATATACGAGCTTCGTATATTTTCTATCGTTCAATATCACTTGGTAATTTCAGGCGCGAGGCAATATCTGAGTTGTAATTTTCCGATGAAAGCTATCTCCTAGCAGAAAACGTATACCGATAGATGAATTAATTTGATTCAATAAAAATAATTTTGCACCAAGAAAATCTAAGAAAGATATTTTCTTGACACAAGAGTTTTTGCTTTTGATTTTATATTAACCTATAGGAGAAATTCTTAATTCAAAAAAATATTTTTCTTTAAAATGATTAAAATTATTTTTCGCGAATCAAGCTAATTCTTCTATCAGTGTAGGAGTACAGGGAAAAATAAATACACAAGAGTTCGTTTGTCAAAAGTATACAGATTATGGTCTTGGCACTTTTTTTGCCAATGCAATCCGAGTTTATTAAATATTTTTATTTTATTTTCTTTTATTTTTTTTCACACCTTTAATGATATGAGAACATAAAGGCTTTACCACGGATATAAAAATTTATTATAATACATCGCAAATTTTACTTTATAACTTAAATTATTATTGCTGTATAAATTATAAATTATAACTTGATTACGATCACTTAAAATCTTCATTTCATTTTCCATCTGCTTTTGATTAAAGCATAAAATTAATTTTTTAGTTATCCGCCAATCTTACAATATTTTAGTCACGATTTCGTACAACTGGACGAAGATTTCGATTCCACATTCGTGCGTTTGAAAAAAAAAAAAATTAGCAGTTATTATTAGCAAAGCATCTACCGAAGAACGAAACCACTTTCACTGCATTTTAAATTCGAAGATACTTATTACGCAATGTCGTAAGAGCCTTGAACAACGATAACTCGCGGCACTTCATGTGTCAACAACGGTTACTTTCACATAAGGACAAACAGGGCAGAATTGACGATATTAAATTTATCGGTTTTCATTGTTGGAAAAAAAAAAATTCTTTTATTAAGTTTTCACAATAAAGTGATTGAAAAATATTATTTTACCTTTTTAAATCTAGAAGTCTATAATAAAACTATTTTTTTTGCTAGAAACCTTGAATCTATTATGAGGCAAAAACGGGCCATTTTTCTAAATTCTGCAGCACCGACAAAAATAACTAAAATTAGGCATAAAAATTATTTTGTTTAAGGAGTAGGTGTTAACTTTAAATTTTTTATTCGTTAGAATAGCTAATTGTAAGTATCTGACCTTGAACAACTTCCAATTTTATAACGATGATTCAAAATTTTAATATTTTAAACTTTAACAATACGACAAAGGATATTTTAACAAAGCGATAATTAAGTCAATGACTCTTAAAAATTTATCTCGATGGCACGATAAAACTTAACTGGTTGAGTGGCAATTACACTGATAAAATTTATATCGTGTAACACAAAATTTTTAGTTATAAATTATTTTTTTCTTTATTTTTCTCAAATACAATAAAATAATGAAGATTAAACGTTAAATTTTAAAGCTTTCGCCCAATTATTAATAATTAAAAATGAACTTTAATTATAGCATGAAAAATTTATTTACAATTAATCAATTTTTGATAAAATAAAAATTAAATCATGATTAAAAAATGTCCCAAATTATTTCGCAAAAGCAAGAAGAGTTTGCATTTATTTTCGTTAAAAATTTTATTCAAAACAATGTATATTGATTAAATAATTATTTAATATATATCTTATAAATATAAATTTATTGCTGCTCGGTGGAATTATATAATTTTAAAGATTTTAGGCATAAACATGTGAAATATATAAACAATATATGCAAACGATATAAACAAATATTAAATGAAATAATAAATTCGGTAAAGAAGTTCGAAATTCTTATAGTTCTTTACTGCATCTTACGAAAATATGTAATTCATATGTTTCGAGAAAATAAGGCTTTGAGGCAATAAGTAAATTATAAAACATCTGGCGAAGATATATATATATATATATATATATATATACACATACATCTACATTATCGTCAGTATAAAAAGGAATTTAAAGATTAAGCGATTGTCAGAGTTACTTTGGCAACGTTTGGTGTAACTTCATAAAAGAATCTACAAATTCGCTTAAGTTGACTGTGAACAAAGTGTCTGTTTATTTTTGAATAATTGTTAGTGTAACGTATTGTATTGCAAGGTGAATAATTTATTGTCAAAAAGAAGCTTTGATTTTTATTCAAATACTATGTATTATTTGAATTTTAATACGAGTATTTTAATCATTTTGTTGCAAGTACATTTTTTATATTCTACGTTATAACATAAATAAATACATGATTGGTAATTAAAAACTATTTATCGGTGTGTGAAAATAAATAAAAAATTTGTCGGTATATTTGTTAATAAAATATAAAAATTTCAATTGCTTGAAAAACTCTAATTAAAGTTAAATTTCAAATTTGAAACACTCTTTATGCATACGAAGCCAATCAAGATGCAAACACAGAGTGAAAATACCGTTAACATTCAAGATTTTCAATCTTTGCTACAAAAGAACCTCGTAAATGAACAATTACAAATCATTGACTACACGGCAACGAAATTCTTACCTATTGGAGAAAATTTTGGTAGTTCATTGGTGAAAATAGAAGTGACACTTCAAAAAAACAATAGTTCAGAAAAGAAAACATTGCATTTAGTAGCAAAATTGATGACAGATATTAATCAACCGATTTTACAATGGCCGATAATTCTAAAGAAAGAAGTTCTTCTATATTCCGAAATAGCGCCAGTTTACAAAAGTTTAGAATTAGAAGCCGGTATCGATAAAAACGAAGTTATAGATGTGTTTCCAAAATACTTTGGACATCGATATTCAATATCCAACGACAGTGCAGAAGTTGACGAAAATTCAATATTAATCTTAGAAAATTTGAATGCACGCGGGTTCTACAATGGTGATAAGAAAAAAGGTATGATAATATTTTTAATTTATTTTGAATAAGAAGTATTGATGAATTAATTTATATGTATTTATGACTTAAATCTTATAAATATTTATATAAAAATTTTATTTTTCTGTATTAGCGATATCGATGTTTAAATGCCATAAATGTTGCTCACATTATGTAAATTGAATTTTATAATGTTTTATTAAATAAAATTATTTTAGCGACACTCGACCTCGATTTAATAATTTATATTTATGAAAGTCTTTATCATCAAATTAGATACGTTTACTATAAAACTTTATTATCTTATCAAATTTAAAATACTTCAACCATATATTATTTTATCTTTGTAAAGAATAATATGCAAGCCAGAAACACACTAAAATTATTTAATTAATAGAGAAAATAAAAATGAGAAATTGAGTAAGATTTTTACAATATGGATAATTTTTATCTAATGTTACAATTTTCACACATAACGTTTTTTGGAATTTATTTAATTTTGAATTTTTATCAGGGCAAATAACACAGCCAACAAAAAAAATTAAAAGTCCGAAAGACTTGGCCATTGTATCCATATGTTTTTGGGGCCGATTTGACCCCATCTAGTCATGATCAAGCTCAAATCTATAGAACGTTGTATACTAACTATATAATTAATATCCTGAAAAAAATAGTATGGATCGTTGCATCAGCCAGGGGACGTTGCATGAGAATTATTGCTGATCATTGGGACTTTAAAAGTTGACGAATTCGATAAGAGCTAATAAGTTTCGTAAACACTTAAGTATTGACAAAATACTTGTTAAATAGAGAGGGTGATCACTTATTACTGTATAGAGATATGACATGACAAGGAATTTACATTCAAAAGAGTACGCATTTATTTTTGAAAAAAAATATTATATATTTTTTACGTACTTCTTTTTCCGCGTAAATATTCATATTTATTTATTAGAAGTCACTTAAATAAGTAACATCTCACAGGATGAGCTAGATTTTAAAGATGTTAAAAGTCTTAGTTTGAACTTAATTTTGCAAGCAGTTAATTTGTAAAAAAAAAAAAAAATTAAGCATAACTGTAATATCGTAGAAATGACTAAAAAAGTAAACTAAATTTATAATCTTACTTAATTACATATAGTGCACGAAGCAAAAATAATCGAAGGTTACGTAAATTATAATATTAGATAAAAATTACCCATATATTGACATTTATACCTACATACCCATGATTGACATTTATTATCAAATATAAATATGATAAGTTGTTATTAGAAAACTTCGCATCAAAACGTATAAAGCAATTTTTGAATGTGACTTTTGAAAACAAAAACTCATTGGTATTTATTATTCCATAGGTCTGGATTTACCTCATGCCAAAAAGGCGTTGTCAGCTTTGGCAAGATTTCACGCCGCAGGCGTAGCTTTAAAGCGCAAACGACCGGATTATTTCAAGCAAGTCGTCGATAGAATTCGTAATCCAGGCATCAATTATGACAAACTGTATGAAAATTATGATTCTACCTTGATGCTTATGCAAAAGGATGCACAATTCTCGAAACATCTACCAAAGATCGAAACATTATTTGCTGCCGCGAAGGATAAAAATTATTTTCACCCAGTGCCACAAGAGCCATGGGCTACGATAGCTCACGGCGATTTCTGGGTCAACAACATGATGTTTCATAAAGATGAACAAGACAACGTCGACGACGTGAAATTCATTGATTTTCAGCTCTCTCTATATCATAGTTCCTTAAAAGACGTTACTTATTTCTTATTCACTGCTGTAAACGAAAATGTATTAGCAAAGCACTTGGACGAACTAATGGTCTTTTATTACGAGTCGTTGTTAACGAGCTTAAAGCGTTTGCATTGCGATACAACGTCTTTTACAAGAAACAATTTCGATCAAGAATTTAAAAAATTAGCGCTCAACGAATTTCCCTTTATTTGTATAGCGCTTAGTTTTTTTCTCTTCGACATTAGTAAAGTAAAAGATGAGAAGGAAATCTTCGCTGATATTCTAGAAAGTAAAAATAATGATGTATTTTTAGAAAGATTATCGAATATTGTTACGATTTATGAAAATAAAGGATGGCTTGATGATCATTAATTTAATTTTTTGCACATTTGTATATTCAATTTCATAACTAAAATCAAAATAATAATAAAATTTAAGAATATTTTAAAATAATTTTTGGAATATGTACAACTTCATTTTAACCGTTTTCCAATAAACGGCTTTTGAGATAAATGGTAGTCTAAATATACAGATGTAGACGCAACACAATAAGCTCAGATATTTTGTGAACATAATCCCATCGAAACATAAGTCAATTTGTGTCCGCATCGTAAAGTTATTCTCAATTGAAAATGTTAATTTACATGCCAAATTTTCATCACTCACAGAAGGTTTTAATTTTCTGTTTCAATATAAAGAAATCTGTGCTTGAAGCTTATCGAATGTTCTCAAATACTTATATACAGTTTGTCAAGTAAGAGCGTGGTCAACTTCACCGACAGGTAATGAAAGATTTTGCTCTAATTCTTTCGCAAGCCAATAGAAAAAAGCTTTGTCTTTGATGCATTATTAACAAAAATTCAGTTGTCGTTGATCTTTTGAAAAAGAATCACGTTAAACGCCATGAGTGCTAAGTACGCGTCGCGCTACGAGGCTGTGTTCCTTTGCATCCACCCGAAAGGTCCCAAAATGTCGCAATCAGCGGCTGCTAAATATATGAGAAAGTCGAAGGCATTTGTACAGAAGTGGATACAGCGATATAAAGTGGCTAAAAATGTCGATGATTTACCAGAACGTGGCTCGATAGGAAAAGTGAACAAAAAAGATGAAAAAAGAATAGTGAATCTGTTTTCGCGGAATCCTGCTTTAACACTGCGGCAAGGACAAGCAAAATTAATGGCAAAAGGTTTAGATATATCCTACGAAACTATCCGAACCCATCTTCGTACTCATCATCTGAAATGGCGCAAGACAATGAAGAAGCCTCTGTTGACTGAAAAACATGTGACAAAGCGACTCGCTTGGGCGCATGAGAATATTGATAGAGATTTTGAAAATGTCATTTTTACTGATGAATGTTCTATATGGGCACGTTCTGTCCTCACGCGAACCTGGTCAACTTCCACCAATAGGCTTGTTCAGCGGACCGTAAAACATGGAATAAAGGTGCATCTTTGGGGCTGCTTCTCAAAGCAGGGATTCGGCACTTTGCACCTTTTTACTGACAACCTAAATGCCGAGAAAATGATAAAAATCTACAAAAAGGCTTTACTGCCATCTTCCAAACGATGGTTCATCACAAAAAATGAAGATTGGATTCTGCAGGAGGACAACGATCCTAAACACCGCAGCAAGCTCTGTACTCAGTGGAAGACTCAATCTGACATCGTTACATCGGATTGGCCGTTGCAGTCACCCGATGCAAACCCTATTGAAAATGTGTGGGCATATATTAAACGGAAGCTTCGTGGAAGACGCACATACACTTTGAAGCAGTTGTCTTACGAAATTCGTCGGATCTGGAGATCCTTGCCACTAGAATACGCCGTCAAATTAGTAGAAAGCATGCCTCGGAGATGCCAGGCAATTATCGACGCCGGTGGTGACTGGACACATTATTGACCGAATGGCATCATTGTTTGTAATGTGTACAATGTATATATAAATATAAAAGTTTCATCAAATAAATTTTTTTATAAATTAACACGACCATGCTCTTACTTGACAGACTGTACTATATTATTACTTATATACTTATGCTACTATGTACAATAATGTATAGTGATATTGTCATCAAAGCCCGGCATGACGGTGAAAGAGAGAAGGTTTACAAAGATGCAAAATTACAGGTATTACTTCCGGAAAACTCGAATTAAACGCAAGCAAAAATTTGTAAGATCATTGGGAGTGACTAAACAAACCATTTCAGAACGCTTGAAAGCAATAGGAATGATTGAAAAACAATTTCTGCATCGCTTTGAAACCGAGGACGACAAATGTATTCATTACGACAAGTCCGAGCGCGGAAAATCGTGGAGACTCTTTCGTCATGCTTCCACGTCGGCGATCAAACCGAATATTCACAATGCCAAGGTCATATTCTGAATTCGGCGGAATCAGTTTGACGCGGTATATTACGAGCTGTTAAAACGGTTTGAAACAATCACAGGTAATCTGTGTAAAAAGCAATTAATTCGTTTAAGCCGAGCATTGAAAGATAAACGGCTGCAATACAACGAGAGACATGATAAACTGATCTTACAGCATAACAATACTAGACTCCATGTCGCAAAGTTGGTCAAAATATACTTGAAAACATCGAAATGGAAAGTCCCGTTTCACCCGCTGTATTTTTATTACTCTCTTTTTGTCATGCTCTCTTTATTCTTTGCAAGCTTTACCTATCGTATTCATTCATTCCTCGTATTTCCCTTGCCTCTCGTTCTTTCCCAGGCCGACACTCCTTCAATTTTCTTTCTCTTTTTATTCCTAATTTATTTTAAATACGAGGTGTGGCAGAAAAGTAATGAGACTAGCAACTCATGCAGTACCCTCCCATGGCTCAGTGCAAGTTTCAATTCCTTCCGTTAACTACGTGATTTTCGTGACTGCTATTAGTGAAGTTGTGTTTTGGATGTGCGTCACGCAAAATGAAACAGCGGATGCTCCATCATGACAACGCCCCATATGTCACACTGCCCTCTCCGTCACAGAACTTTTGACCTCAAGAGGCATTCCTGTGGTTTCCCAGCCCCCCTATTCAGTCCCTGAGACTTTTTTCTTTTTTCTAAACTGAAAAATGTCCTCAAAGGACGTCATTTCGGGACTTTAGAAAACATCCAAAAGAGTGTAACGGACATACTGAAGAGCATACCGGTTGAAGACTTCCAGCGCTGCTACCAAAAGTGGGAATAACGTCTCCATCGGTGTGTAGCTGCCCAAGGAAACTACTTTTAAGGGGATAACATCGATGTTTGAAAATAATAAAAACTTTGGTAAATAAAAAATCAGTCTCATTACTTTTCTGCCACACCTCGCACTCTCGGGCTATCTTTGCTACTTTCGATAATTCTTAGTTTCTTTTCAAAATCCCCGGGT
This sequence comes from Chalcis sispes, assembly GCA_949987625.1. Taxonomy (NCBI): domain Eukaryota; kingdom Metazoa; phylum Arthropoda; class Insecta; order Hymenoptera; family Chalcididae; genus Chalcis; species Chalcis sispes. The sequence goes on from OX465095.1 coordinate 67,750,317, forward strand.
TTCTTTTTTCTCCCTCTATCGCCAAATTTCCATTCCGTAACTCATTAACAACATTTCTTAATAATTATTAGTGATGATTCGGTAATTATTATAATCTTATTCGACTACCGTAAAGTAAAGACTACTTATTCGAGTCAAACAAAACAATAATCATCCGATAATATTCGAGTATGCTAATAAAAACTAAAAAAAAAAAAGCAATATCCAAATGGAAGAATGTGAGATTTCAATTAAAGCTGAACGTTTGATCTTTTTGAACACACTGGGCGAGGCCTTGACAGAAAGCTCTCTTGCCACTTGAAGAGTCGTGCTTTGGAGTCAATTGCCATATGCTTCAACAACTCAATAGGTCAAATTCAGGTCAAATTGAAAGTGAAATTGCTTAAGGTCTGTTGAGTTTTGAATTGACGATATGAATACTTTTTCAGGATCTTTTTTAAAAGAATATCGTAAGATTTATTCATTTATTTATTTCTACTATATATTGTTCATAGACTTATTACGAATGATTTACGAATGAACTTATTTCTAATGATTTCCTATAATGATAGAAAGTATATATCTTCGTAATACTCATTGTTACTCGTACCGACGTAGAGACTGAAAATCTCCCGAAAAAAGTTATGCTCAAATATAAAGATATAAGCTTTCTTAAATTTTAAGATCCACATAAAACACGAAAAATTTCAAGTTTTTCCAGTGTCGATAAAACTTAATTTTTTGACTATATGCAGTTTGAATAAAGATAATTTAAAACATGATAATTTAATGAAATCACAGGAATAATAAATTTAATAATTATTAAAAGTATAAGATGCGTATTACAAGTGAGGATATAATTTATTATTAAAATATAGATTAGTAAGTATAAAACTAATGGAACTTTTTATTTTTTTATTTAATAATAGTTATTAATTAAAATAGAAATTATAAAATAAATAAATATTTATTCATATTATTATTAGCTAATAAATCTTGCAATTTCCTTATAACGATGTTCTTTATGAAAAATGTGTCGTGTTGCATCACGCGAATTATCATTACTCTTCTCTCGTTTTCTATACGGATAATCGAAGACGGATAATAATGAGCAGTTTTCTGTTATCCTTGGCAGTAATTATTCCATTGTTGATTATCACCATTTCTATCCAGCTTAATCCTCATTTCTTCTTCGGCATCATAACTCAAACGCTTATAATTTTTTTCTCGATCTCTTTTTATCAACGTCCAAGTTTTACTCCCATAAAAGGCAATACTCCGTATATAGCGTTTTAGAAAAATTCTTTTTTTTCCTAATAAAAGCCTTTTTCATCATTGAAATTCGTGTTATTGTATCTCGAGAGCATAAAGATTCACTATTAATAATACTTCCCAAAAACTTGAATTTCTTTACGTGTTTTACATTCTCTAAATTCAGTATGATCGGATTTTTTTATATATTCGGTTTATTAAAGCTTTAAGTGTTTTAATTTTATTTATGCGTTTAAGTGATTGTAAAAATTTCAATCAACGGAAGCGAGGGCAAAATGGAATACTTAACTTTGAGAGCTTGTAAAACGAAAGTTGTATAAATTAAACCAATTTATTTCAATCAATCTTTAAGCATAGTTAAAGTGATTATTAAAAATTATAATAAGTTTATAAAAATCAATACAACATTGAACAAAAATAGCATTTTATAAAATTCTAAAATTTTCCATTTTGCCCTTGCGTTGAAAAAAGGCACTGCGGGAAAAATGGAAGAAAAAAAAAATGGAAAGTTCACTCAGGTTATAGAGCTTAATCATAATTTTTGCAATTTATATATTTGCAATAGAAACTATCGAGCATTTTCTGTATCTTCATGATAAATATCGTAAAATTTAATAAATAAATAACTTTTTTTTACATTTTTAGCATATACAATAAAGTACGCTAAATAAGCAGAATTTAATACTTTTATTAATGACCATTATTAACAAAGGCAAATTTAATTTGTAAACGGTATTATTATTAAATAAACTTAAATTTTGCGCTTCGATTAAACAAATAAAATAATACTTAAACTTTTTCATGCTCATTTATACATAATAGATATTTTTTTCATTTTCTGGGACTACGTTTGAATATAAAAAAAAAAAAAAAAAAAAAAAAATTCAATAATAAAAAGAAAAAAATCGTGCGTTTAAGTGTTAAATAATTGCGAGAGCTTCTTACTTATATCTCCCGTAATAAATTAATTTGTCAAAATGTACCTTATTAAAAATAATAAATAGAATTTAAAACAAGTTCTTACATTGTACTAAATGATAAATTCACGCTTTATTATATATGAAATACATCAATTTAAAAATTATTCCTTTAATTAGTATGAATTTAGTCATTTTAAGTAAAATTGAAGTGAAATTTTACGTAGAAAATGTAAATGAAAATTTGTTTAGATGACACTTTTTTAACATCGAATAAACTTATAAGAAAAACAAACTCGCAAAATTTTTATAAAAATTTATTAATCGTTTGTTGAAAATTACTAGGATAACTTAAATATTGCAAGGTAAAAGTTTTCAAAACTGTATTTTCACATTGTATAATTTTTTAAATTATTTTTCAAATTATCGGATGGAACTTATCACAGCAACGTATGATATTGATTTTCTAAAAACCTGCAAAATATATAACAATCTTAATAAATCGATTTATTATTGTAAAATATTAATTGCTCAAAATTTATTTGTACAAATCCAAAAGTTTCCAAATTTAAAACAACCATCGTCCAAGCCGTTAATGTGCATGGCACCAAACTTCGTAACATTACGATATGTATGAGTTGCTTTGTTTTCCGTGATGTATTAAACCAATCGGAGTGAAATCTGAAAAATCGAAATAAGGTATAAGTAAAATTGATAAATGCAACCCAATAAACGATTAAATTAAATACCGAGCAATTTTCCGATTGCAAATTTAATATCAAGAAATATTTACTTTGAGAAAAAAAAAAAAAAAAAAAAAAAAAAAAAAAAAAAAAAAAACACTCAACTCGTATGCGCGACTAAATATTACAAGAAAGTAGTTTGAGACAGAATAGAGATAGACTTTGAACAATTGTTAAAATTTATCGAGCAAGTGAAAGAGGTTCATTGTTGAGCGATTGAAATTTGAATTAAATTGAAGTATTTATTAATTTAATTTAATATTCATTACACTCTATTTACATATCGAATATCATATTTGCATAATTACAATTCACAAGCGAAATTTCAAAATTAAAGTAAACTCTGAATGCTTTAGTTATGTCATTCAGCATATTTTCTATTAAACTCAGGTGAGAAAATTATTAGCTAACGTCATTGTAGAGTATAAATAATAAAAATTAAAATTTTAACTTTACTCACGCTGCTTCTTGTATACGGCTGCTGCTATCAATTACTTTTTGGCCAGGATATACATTGAATAAAAGATGAAGTGAGAAAGTAAAGTATACCGCACTAAATCTTATGGCTTGTTTATAATTTTCGTTCTCATAATGTAACATAATCTAGAATTGTTAATTAATATTTATTAAACATAAAATTTTATTATGATTACCATTATTTTTCTTTATTATTATTGTAAAATTAAAATGTTATTATTTTTATTTACCCCGGATATTATTGCACTAACAATTAATGAATTGAATATTATAATTATAAAAAACACTATGTTGTAGCATTCTTCAATAAAATTTACAAATCTGAAAAAAAATAAATCGAATGAATATGTAAAAAATATAAGAATTTCACCTTGGCTCTATTAATCAATAACTGTTTTTTATTTTTATTTATTGTTACACACATATTCATTTGGTCTATTAATAAAATAATAATATGCAAATTACAATAGGTACCCTATATGAAAATTAGAAATAAATGTAACAGGTAAAACACAAGGACTTTTTATTTTCCATGATCGAATATTTTTCATACATAAAAGTTATTGTTTTTATAATATTAAAGTTAAAAAATATATTGAATAAGTATGATAAATTTTTATTTTTGTAAAAATTATTTTTTATTTATATTAACAATTTTTATACTGAACTTCATTGCTAGTTTATGTACAACGATAGCATTGACTATTTTCTTATAAATAACTTCTTCTTCTTCTTTAATGCTTGAAAATTCGTTTTTCATTCCTAATTTAGTTGTTTCAGTTATGCGATATCTGAAAATGTTTAAAAGTTTTAAATTTTATAATCATAGTTAAAATAATAATAAGGCAGGTTTGCTAATTTACTTTATAAATTATAGTATAATGAAATTAAAAACAATAAACTAAATTTATAAAATAAGTTTCATCGAGATGCTTAATTCAAAAGATATTTTTAGATGTTTATTTTTCTATTAAATTCCTACAATTATCAATTTGTTTAATTTAAATTTTACTTCATTTTATTACTCAATCTCTGATAGTTCAAACAATTCTCTTTTATATTTATATATTTATCAATAATTACTTTTAATAACATATTTTATGAATATAAATGTAAATATATATATATATTAATATATTCAATAATCATACTGAATATTGAGATACTAGAACTTACTCAACAACTTTAAAAAGTGTGCATGCTTGTTGGACGCACATCCCATATGTCGTATCAAATGTGCAAAATATTTGTACCGACAAAGTACACATAATCCACGAGAGAATGCTAAGTTGAAAAAAGTATTTTTGATCATCGACAAAGTATTCTGCATAATAAGGAAGCATTGTGGGTCTTGATTCATTTAGTGGATCGATTATATCAAGAATTATCGGAGCAAGGGGTAGAGTGCAAAAAAATACTGAACCTAAGTTTAAGACAGCTGAAACAAATTAAATAATTTGAAATTCTATTTTTTCTTTTATTTCATAACAATATATATATATATATATATATATATATATATATATATATATATATATATATATATATATATATATATATATATATTTATATATACACATATATTTTTTTTATTTATTATTTAATAAATTTCAAATAACTAAGTATCAATGCGTCGATTAAAACTATTTTATCATCATCTTGAAATAAATAAATGCTTTTTAATGAAAATCAATTTATTTTACACGTGAAATAAGTACTAAATTAGGTTTTCAATTTTTTTTTTTTTTTTTTTTTCTATTAATGAAATATTTAATTATTTTTCTTTATACTATTTTTCTTAATTAAGTTATTATAAACTATAATGTCATATACTTATATATCCTATAGTCGTTAATCGCTGTTTACTGGCTTGATCCTGCAAAATTCGTTGTTCCATTTCATCATTCAATGTATTCCAATATTCTGCAATTTTTTCATACATAAATTTCATCTGAAATAAAAACATTTAACAACAGCAAAATTTATTCTCTGATTAGTCCCTTAAAAAGTTTAAACCTAAAAACGTCAGTAATGTTATTTTGAAATCCGAGTTTATAATCGCGTGTAAATAATAATAAAATATAAATACGTCATTAATTTTTTTATTTTAACGTTTATATATATATATATGTATATATAAACATTTAAAAGAAAAATTACTCCTGATGTTGGTAGAAATAAACAGATGTAGACATAGTCCAATATTCTCGGATATTTTGTCAATATAATCCAATCTAATAAACATTAGTCAATTTGCGTCCACATCGTAAAGTTATTCTCAATTAAAAATGTCTATTCACGAATCAAATTCTCGTCATTTGCGTGAGATTTTAATTTTCTGTTTCAATATAAATAAATCTGCGATTAAAGCTTATCGTATCCTCTCAAACACTTATAGTGAGACTACTACTAGTGAAAGAACGTCGTAAGTAGTTTCAGCCCTTCAAGAAAAGTAATTTTAACATCGAAGACGACCGAGACTGCAGTAGAAGAGAGAAGGTTTACAAAGATGAAAAATTGCAGGTATTACTTCATGAAGATTCGAATCAAACGCAAGCAAAAATTTGTAAGATCATTGCGAATGACTCAACAAACAATTTCAAAACGCCTTGAAAGACATGAGATACAAGAAAATTAGATGTCAGTCGAGTTGAAACCGAGAAATGTTGAACGGCGTTAGAAATAAAAATTATCAAAACATTTCGAAAGCCTATTTATAATACGTAACTAAAATTAAAATGTAAAAAATTGTTTTAAAACCAACTTTAAGAATATTTCATAGAAAGAAAAAATATAGATAATCTACAAAACCTATTGCTTTTTTTTTTTTTAATATTTCTGAAAGTGCTTGAAAGCTTTTATATTTATTCTATTCATAATCTATCGAAACCATTAAAATTAAACGAAATATTCAAGCATAAGGCACCTTGGGTAAGTGAAACGCTCCACGAATAAAGGTGAAAGAAAGAAAAAAAATATTTAAAAAATTGTGTTTATACATTAAGAGATTACTGTTAAATAATAAAAATACTTGATGAAAGTATATTGAAAAATTTTAACTACATATTAATTTATATAAATATTAATTTTGTACTTCTTGAACGTTAATCAGATAACAGAAATATTTGTTAAAGGAGACCATTTCGGCCATCTTAAATTGCGATTACGTTTTATTATTGCAGCAATATTTCTGAAATCCTTAAGACACGTAACACCAAAATATTAGGAAACATTTCTATTTTATAGAAATATTTTAGAAATAATTTTATTAATAATATCGAAATTTAATGATGAAATATTTCTGTAAGATTTTGGAAAGATTATGATTAAAGTAATTCAACATTTTATGATCATCATTAAATTTAAAAGCAATAATTAGTATTAATTTTAATGTTCTTAAGTAAATCGTTCTTTCAAAAAAAAAAAAAAAAAAATATATCATCAATTCGTAGCTCATTATTTTATTAATAATTTGAAATAATCATAATAATTACTAAATTGGATATTAAAAAAAACTAAACCTCCTAATCATCAAATTCATGTAAATGAATTCAAATTTTTAAATAAAAATCATTTTCATTAAAGAAGCATTATTAATTAGGCATATTTATATGTTTAAACTAGACTCAATGATTATTAATTATATATATTATTTTAACTTACTTTAACTTCGGATTTGAGAAGAGTTAAATATTTTAAATTAGCAGCAGAAAAATATATTATTCCGCAAATTGTTTCTATAACAATGTCTATATCATGGCCCCATTCCTCATAAACTTTTATATACTGCAAAAATTTAATATAAATTACATTAGTTATGAGGCAATTATTTATGCACAGCTACGCAAAAATTGTAAATAAGATAAAAAAAAAAAAAAAAAAAAAAAAAAAAGGAACGCTTTATTGAAAAGCGTGAAGAAATCGTTTTAAAAGTCTAGAAGCATGTTACAAGAGAGGAGTAATAAACTATAAGTTTATTGTGAGAGAAGAATGAAAAAGTACGAGGTGCAATATAAATTAGTAGATAAATACGTGTGTAAATAAAATTACGATATATCGTCGTACGGTGAGGGATTGATATGTTAGCGAGAAATTATAAAAATGTACAAAATAAAACACATTTGGTAAGTAAATAACACCACACGCAATTATAAAATAATTAATGAAAATTATAATATAGTAAACAATAAAAACTTTTTTTTATAAAACGAATTATAATGCGGACCCTTTATAAAATTTGATTGTCAGTTTAGCTTATTTTAATTCTGAAATTGAAAATAAAATAATTATTTATATATAATGATTTACTTGTAAAACGGTTATAGAAAAAATTGCAGACACAACAGTCACTTGTTTAATTCTGTTAGTTACAGCATTGTTATATGGCCATAATCCTAATGTGCTCAAAAAATAATGATTAACTTTATAATTATGACTTTTAAATATATCCATTTATTTGTTTTTATTTATTTTATTATTATTATTATTTATTTATTTATTTTCTCTTTTTTTTATAATATTATCGAGCCAAGAATAAGATCCCGTTAACTTTTTTCAGAGTAACTTAAGCAGTATAAGTCACAATAAACTGCTCAATAAAAAGTTTGCGGATGCGCTACGGCAAATGATAAGCCCCACTCGTTCAATTTAAATATTTTATTAAAATGGAATCCCTCTTTAATAATCGATGAACAAAAATCGTATAGCTGTTGGTTTCTTCTTAAAAAATTACGATTCCATTCTAGTGTTCGCTAAACATCGTGAGGGAATGCACAACAAATAATACTACCTAACAAAGTGATTTACAAAAATAGTAAAAATTTCAAGTACGTGCATTTTAATTTTTATTTCAAATTAATTATATTAATTGCGATTTCTTTTTAAAACATTTAATTAACAATTTTAAACGTTATTTTTTTTTTTTTATTTATTTATTTTTTTTTATTTTTATATTTATGAATTATGGTTTTACATTTTTATTATGACGTGTTGTCAATATTATTGATGCGCGCACATAAACGAAGGAAATAAAAATAAAAATTCTTAGAAAAAAAATCGTTTAATATTGAGGTACTGGTAAACTATAATTTATACCAAGCTGCTGTACCAAGGTATCGTATACTTATTTATTTTCAACTGCGCTAAGGTTTTTGATCAATAATAAAAATATATAAATATATCTATTTTATATTAAGAGGTCAATATCTTTATACACGAATATTGTAAAATTAATTTTATTTTAAAAATATCAACCTTCATCGTTTAAAAAATCAAGTAACTGTAAAATGATAATTTTGATGATTCTCTTAACTTACGTTTATATTTTTTTCCAATTTTAACCATAAATTTTGCATTATCGCGTATTTCTTTTTAACTTATTATAAAGTATAACATTTCCATTATCTAAAATACGTTATTTTTAAAAAATAATAAATAAAATAAATATAAGTTGTCCTAATACATAATAAAATATAGTTTTCAGTTAAATATTCATTGTTGCATCGTCGTTGTTCGAACTCAACTCTTTTTCCTGCTTTGTATAAATTTTTATCAGTCTTCGATCTCCATAATGTAAAGATCATTCGGACACGACGAACCGTTCGAGTCTCTTTCTTTTACTATCTTAAAAATTAATTTCGTAATGATAATGTTCGTAGTCAACGCCTAAGGAATCCAATCCTCGCAACAGTATTTAATATCAGAAGTTGATTTTTTTTTTTCTTTTTACGGTTTGTAACTATTGAAAAGAAAAATATATTTAAACCTAAATTGTAAATCATCGCGATGAGATCAATGCGACGAGTACCTTATCAACTATGGCAGTAAGAAAATAATTGTTTTAATCAATTTCGTCCTCATCATTTTTAACAAGGATTTTTAAAGTAAGTGATATTAATTTTTGTACCAATTTACTATTATTTATTGACCTCTCAAAAATTTTATCTGGAAGGTATATTCCATAATTTTTAATATACATTCCACATATTTTTATAAATTAATTATTATATTTTTTTCTCTTTGCTATCATTATTTTTCTCGAATAATATTTGAACCACAAGCGAGCGGCTAGGAATCCATTACTCATGTTGCTTGGTTAGGACTTTAGCCAAAGCAACATTCCAGCCTAAGCTTGGATCACTACGCTGATTCTACTTTCAATTGATCTGTTTTGATTATCGTAAATGTCTTTAACGAGTAGATATACTTAAGCCTGAAAAATTTAATAAGGAGACAACGTCACTGTGTGATTTTATAAAAAAAAAAAAAAAAAAAAATGCTTATACTACGACAAAAGAAGAGTTTTGTCAAGAATATTTTTGTGTTCCTTAAATTTTACTAATTTAATAAGATCGAAACTCATTTCTGCTAAGTCGAAATGGGATGGAAGCAATGATTCTCATTTCGCATCAAGGACTACCATATTTGTAATGGCGACAAAACATCATACACTCATTTAATCGAAATAAAAAATTCACTCTTAACACCAACGGCAAAATTTCATTACTAACTGTTGCCAAAAGCTAAAACAAGAAAACCTTAGCAATACTAAACTTTGTATAACATCAAATACTTTTTGACTCTAGATAAACTGAAATTCATTTCTTTATAATTTTAATATAATAAAATAAACAATATATTAAAACAATAAAAAAACATCATTAGTATAACGTAAAAAAATAAGTATAAAAATAGTTTCTCAAAATTTAGTGAAGAAATTTAAAGTTCTTTTATATTTTTAAAAGACTACTTGAGCAGATACAATCCAAGCGATCGTTAGGAAGCCCAGCGAGCTGGAAGAAGCTACAAATAAACAAAATTAATTAAAACATCCTCTAGCTCTTAATGACGATTTTCGAGAATTTTTAAAGACTGTAAAAATATTTTTGTAGAAAAGTTGTAGTAGAATTAGTGGAAGGAGTTCAATGAGAATGGCGGTGCAGCTTTGCAATACGTCAAGCAAAACGAGTGATTTTCAACGCTTCTAAAGAAGCTTGATCTGCTGGAACCATGATGATAAATGCCCAAAATGAGTTTTTCGAGACAATTTAAAAAATATCGTACATTTTTCATTGAACGTGTTATTCTCGAAATAGCGTTTTTATACTTGGCATTGACTTTTTTTTTTTTTTTTTTTTTTTTTTGCAAAAGAAATATTTTTTAAATGAAGACCCGCAAATTTAATATTTTTTAAAAAATTAAATAGCTTCTTTTGCTTTAGATCATTTGAGGAATGAAGTGAAGATATGAATTACGCCGGCATTTTAGACTCTTTTGCTTGTAAAATAAAACTAAGTAAATAAAACAAATTTATTGAAAAAAAATATATATATTTTTGGAAACTTTAAAAACTGTATCAATAAAGGATAAAAATATTAAGTCAATCATACATAATAATTGAGAAAAAAATTCTTCAAAATCATTATAAGGGTTTTTGGTATAACGTGAGACTTTTTTAAAAATTAATTTATATTATAAGTTTTTTAACAAAATTGCATTTTTGCAAAGATTATATATAAGGTTAGAATTTTACAGAACATTTATTTTATATTCTAATCATTTTATAATATTTGTGAAAAATTTTTTCAATACACATAAATGCATATTTACAAAATTCAATATTTAATAATTAAAATTTTTCTCATTTAGAATTGCTTATTGCTTTTTTAAACTTCACTACATATTTATACAGTTTTAACTGTTTACTGAAGTACTCAAATTCTCCCGAGTTGTTATGGTCAGCAATCGCACACTGTGCGCATGCGCTTTGCTTCTAAGTTTATGATACAATTGGTATATGATACTTTTTAATAGAATAGCAATTCCCTAATACAGCAATGTTATCTGCTGTCGTGTATAAGTTATCTGATTGCCAATATTTTGAGTATTTAGTATCTGTTAGATATCTATCTATTTATCAAGAATAGATATTGTTTAAACGTAAATTACGCTTTGAATTCCAACAACCCTGCCAACGTCGCGACGACCGACGTTGCCGATCTGCTAGCGCGTGCATACGTGCCAACGACGTGTACAAACGCAAATACACTGCAAGTTGCAATTTAAGTGTTACCTGTTTATGAGCTACTGTGCTGCCCAAGATTAGTGGCTGCTGTTCATTAGAATAGAGAATAAGAGGGTAGAAACACGCGCGTCAGAAGTCAACGAATTCCCACGAGGAAACGCTTTCGCGACAATCGCCGCATACCAAAGCAAACGAGTTAATCAAATCTATTAAACATTTGGTAAATCCAAAAGGAAAACAACAATACAAGCTTTAGGATGGCGAGGCTTGTGAATATATGGCTGGGTTATCATCCGGCCGCGTTAGAAGAAAAACAAATGCCGTTGATCGTAGATGAAAATCTGGCGGTGAGTATGATTATGATATAAATAATGAATTTACATGTCGATTGAAAAAAGTTTGAATACTCAACGATTGTTCATGCCCTTACTCCCCCACCTTACGTAAGATTTCTTTTGGTGTTTTCCGCGTTCGTGGCGAACTTAACCTTAAATTATAGCTTTATGACCGTTTATGAAAAAGGGGGAGAGAGTTGAGAAGAGAGAAAGATAGAACGTCTCATTGACACACCTTTTTTCTCTTTCTTTCTCTCTCTTCCAAATCAAACTGTTTTTTTCCTTTTCATATGATGTATCTACGTTACGTGGTACACTATATGCATACCAAAAAATGAAGTAAATTATTTTTTAATACTTGAATTACAACTATATGAATTTTAGCTTATCTATTGTTTGTTTGTAAAAAGCTATGTTTATTTTTCTCCTATTACACTGAAGTATTTTAATTTTTATGCTTAAATAATTTAAATTTGATTTTAATTACTTAAATATATTTAAAATATTTTATGATAAACCTTTACAAATTTTATAATTATATAAATTTTAATATGATTATTTAATTATTTTATAATCATTCAATGAAAAGAATTATATATTTTGTTATTTTACTGTTTACTAAAACCGATTGTATTATTTACTTTAAATTATAGATGGTTATGGATATTAGTGGCTTAAAAGCTTTGCGAGAAAGTCCACTAGTGCAAGGAAAACAAGTTGATGAGTTTTCAAAGAAATTAAATCTTCTTACTATGGAAGAAAAAAGAGCATCTTTTGAAGTAGCTTGTAAAGACATGTTAGGTATACTAGATCAAACTGTACCATGTATAGGATGCAGACGAAGGTTTGTTTTCTTTTAATAATTTATTTAATATTTAATATATTCAATTGTAGTAAATTTTAAACTTATAATTATAATATAGTGTGGAAAGGTTATTTTATGTCTTAAGCAACCTTAATAGTCATCCAACATTAGATCCAATAATTATAACATCAGATGGTATGTTAACAATAAAAGATGAAGTTTTACAGTCACCTCAGCGATTGTGCACATTACTTCAGGGACATAGGTAAAATAATTTAATTTCTTATAAAATAATTAAATAAATAAATAAAATAATTTGTTTCATTCTTATTAAATTAATAGTATAGATAATTATTTTTAAAAAATTATTATTTATTATTAAGCTTTAATATATTTATATCAAAAATATTTAATTGAAATATATTGATATTTAATTATTCTAATTTTTTTTTGCTTAAATAATTATTTTAAATAATTTTAATTTAATTTATATATTATTTATGTACAACTAATTTGTGAAAAATTATGTTTTTCATGCTTAATGTTAATTCATATATATTTATTTCATTAATAAAATCAATTAATAAAATTGACAATATATTTAAATTAATTTTTTCAAAATAAGGAATTTAATATTTTTGATCTTCAAATATATTTTGATTCAAATAATTCAAATAATTTCTCCTAATCTACTTCTAATGTATTTTGATTTTCAAAATTAAAAAATTTATTAATATTTGCTTATTTCATATTTTATTTTTATTAGAAGAAAACTATATGAACTATTTATCTTATAAGCCATATAAACTATTTAAACATTATTTTTCTAATATTTCTGTTTATTTATTTTAAAAAAATATTGGAATATATATAGTGTTTTATTTGTTAATTTAAAGAAAAAAAAAATTAAAATCTTTTAATTTTTAGAGGTGCTTATAAAATTAATATGATTATACATAGACATTATAATTTAATTAATACTCTGATAAATAAATACATGAATTTTATTTAAAGATTATTTATGCAAATGAATTTATTTAAATGAAAAATTTTTATTATTCATAATTTAATTAGATGATTTAATATGATTTAAAATATATATAATTTATCCAAACACATTTTTTTTTAGTACAAGATTAAATGATTTAGTAGAGCAACAACCTCGTAATAAAAAATCACATAGATGCACATTACACTCGTTAGAAGTTCAACGCATGAGGCCTCCACCAAATGCATGGAAAGAAGTTTGGGATTGTATGGAACATGAGTGTTTAAAAGACATTACTCTTATAGATTTTGATACATTAGATGCTGCTTTAGATACATACCTACGCAAACACAAGTTTGTATTTTTATTATTAATTTTCATAAGTATTAAAATCATATTATTACAACTATTATAAATTTTCGGTAGATTTTGTTCCGAGTGCCGTACTAAAGTACTCTTAGCATCGTCACTGTTAACAAATGAAGCTGATGCAACAAAAGAAAAAGGTTATGTGAGTTCTTTATATGCAGATATTAAGCGTTGTACAACTGGTCATGTTCATCTTCCAATTAATACTGAATACATTAGTTCAATTATTGGAAGAGCACAACCAGAACTTATGGGAAGGTAACTTTTTAACTTAATTATTTATCAAATATAACTATTCATTAATGTCTTGAATTATATTAAAAAACAATATAATTTTTTACTTATAATTCATGTATGTTATATTTTTAGAGAACGGCATGCGAAGACTTTGGAAATTGCTCAGGAGGAGGTTCTTACGTGCCTTGGTATTTGTGTAGCCGAGCGTTTGAATCGAGTTTATCGACGTCTCAAAGAAGAAGAAATAATAGTTAAAGTATTAGCTGCAGTGGCTGTGGATACGCTTTCTAGAAAATTTCAAGTATGTTTAAAACTAAGTCCATAGTAGTTACTATTTTATGCATAAATAATTTTTAATAATAATAATTATCAATGTAGATGGCTGTTGAATTTAAACAAGGAATAACGCAATTAGAAGTTTTGTATAAAGAATTTAAAAGGGAAGAAGTAGCTAAACAACAGCGAAGTGAAAAATTAAGACTCAAGAGAAAAAAGAAGAAAGAACGTCGTATGGAAATAGAAGAAAAAGAAAATGAATGCGAAGAAAAAGAAGATAAATGTGAAGTAAGATTCTTAATGAGAACATTAATTTTATTTATATTAAGAATAAAAAAAAATTAATATATAATACATTTTTTATTTTTTAGTGCTTACAAGAAAATAAAGAAATAAAACAAAATTCTGAAATACCACTTTCACAGCCTGAATCTACTATTCAGCATGTAAACCGACATAAGGTTCATTAATTTTTAATTTTCATTTTAGCGCATAAAATATTTAAAACAGTCGCAATAAAATTTTTTTAGTTGCAGGTATTAGATCCAAAAAATAAGGGACCACCTTCTTGCAATTGTCCAGATTGCACAAAAAAAATGAAAAATTCTATTCAAACACAAAATAAACCTCAATCCTCTTCTGTTCCACCAAATAAAAAAGAAAAGAAAAGTAAAAAGAAAAACAATGATGTAAAAGTAACAAATAATAATACGATGAAGACTAGTAAACATGAAAAAATTGATAAACCTGTACACAAAATCTTAAATGAATCATTAAAAACTTCTAATGTGTGTAAAGGTAACAATAATAATAGCGATAATGCATGGCACGACGATGATGAATGTAAGGAACCTCCTTCATCTGAACATTTAATGGATGCATTAATTGATACAAATAAGAGATATACAATGTGGATAGAAGTAAAAAAACGCTTTAATACCAAAGCTGTAAATAGAAACTGCCGATCTTCTAGTGAGCATTCTTCACAAGATTATGGTTATTCGTCAGAACATAATGTTAGTAGTGCATCTTTGCCAAGTACACCAGAAGGCTCAGAAGTTGCATGTAGTGATGGTTGTTGTAACCATGAAGGAGATTGTCCAGACACAAAAACTGCAGATAAACTTATGCAAGCAGATTCGAGTCTTTGTATATTAAGAGAACATGGTGGAGGTTTAACGTTAACGCAAATGTTAGAGGTGAGTTTTTTTAACAACTAATATTGGTTTTAAAATGATTTTTAATTCAAAAAATCATTTTTTAAGTTAAAAAAAATATTTTATAAATACTCATTAAACTCATTTTTAGATAAAAATATTTTCTTACAGATAAAATTATGTAATAAATTAGATTTATGAACAGTTTTTTTTATTAATTATTTTACTTTTTATTATTATTTTTATTTTACTAAATACAGATTAAGTAAAATAAAATAACTTAATAAAGATTTTAAGTTGCCTTCGATAAAAATATTTTAAATTATTTTTTTCTTTTAAAATTTCACATGAAACTTTTTTTATTTAAATTTCTTAACCATTATAGATATATTTTTATTTTAAAAAATGATGTTTTATTTTAATAATTTTATTAAATATATTGCTAATTAATAAATGAAAATGTTATATAGAATAAAGATATATAACTATGCCATTGAAAACAAACAAATTTAATAATTAAGCAATTACGAGGCACAAAATTTATAATACAAAACCATTACAAACCATACAGTCCATAATTACTGGACAATATAACTTGAAATTGTAATGTACACATTTAAATTTTAAAATAACTATTTTACTATACACTATTATTTTATTAAAACTTCGAGATTATTCCATAATTTTATCAAAAATAATAAAATAATTGTTTTGAATAAAAATGATGTATTTTAATAATTTTTAGGATTCTTGTTTATCTGAAGATGAAGGTAACTGTAGTTATATTCCCGTAGAAGAAGTATTAGAATTTAAATCACGTATGTGCCAAGTTACTGAAAAACGTCAGGAACTTCGTCAAACACTCAAAAAACGTTTTGCAATGCTGTGCAGCCATCATAAGCCCTTCATCATTCCTCATTGATTATTTCCATTAGGTATTGTTAAAAGTGTTCTTTTTTTCTATGTCGATTTTACTACGAACAAAGAAACTAAAAATCATGTATAATAATTTTTTCTTTTGGATGTAATTGTTAATTCTCACAGTCCACAAATCATATAAATGCGATAAAAATTATTTATATAATTTTAAATTTATTCATATCTGATACTCCAAAAAATGTTTGATAAATACCATATTTTTATAAATAGTCAAAAAATAATTAAATAAAAAATTAGTTTTAGCAAAATAAAAGTAACATATTGTTTCAGTCAAAAAGTCAACTTAAGTCTTCCAGTATTAATGTTTGTAGATTAAATTATAACTTTCACAAAATATATTCACGCATAAACTGTAAAATGATATTACATAAAAATTTAATAAAAAATAAATTTTTAAAATTGGAACAATTTATTACTTTTGTATGGCAAACAAACATTAAAAGATTTCTTTTACTATTTATTAGTTTGATTCCAAGGAGCTATTTTTATAAAGTTTACTGTTGTAAAGTTTCTTGGAATAAATACTAATATTATTATAATAAAAAATAACTTGGTTGGAAAAAAAAAACTTTATAATATATCTCTTGTTAAATGTTTGTACCTATTGTATAAAATATACGTGGACTGTGAGGATAATCCGTTAAAGAATTAAGATTTATATTTTTAAAATATCATTGGCGTTTTATCGGACAGTATTTTGCCCGTGATGTAATTAAAATATAAGCACATATAAAGATACGTTGCAATTGTAATAAATAATACAATTTATCTTTATCAAAGATTTAATATAAAATAAACGTTGCATTCCAATATAAATTTTATTTTTACATCTCCTGTACTTTTACTATACTTTATACATATATATATATATAAATGTATGCTTATCTAAAATATATTGATTTATATCTTACACGTTATTTACAAACAGAAATTTGTCAAAAAAATATGATATTTACAAAATAAATTTATAATAAATTTGATGGTTTAATGTTGAGCTTATTCAAATAATGTATTAGAACAAAATTTTTAATCTATATATTGTCCTAAGCAAAGGGATGCGTTTGTGCCACCAAATCCAAATGCATTTTTTAATGCCACTCTTTTTGAATCAGCAGTCCATTTTTTTGACTTGTTAGGTGCAAATATTAAGTTAGTTTCTCCATCAATATTATGCAAATTAATAGTTGGAGGAATTATGCCTTCTTGTAATGCAAGTGCAGTAAAAGCAGCTTCGAGATTTCCTGCTGCACCAAGTAGATGCCCATGTGCTCCTTTTGTACTTGAGACAGTTACATTTTTACTGTGTTCACCAAATAGCGACTCTATAGCCTTTAATTCAATGGCATCACCCAAAGGTGTTGAAGTAGCATGAGCATTAACATAAGTAATTTCACTTGTGTATGTACCAGCATCTTTTAATGCTCTATCCATGGCAAGCAAAGCACCAGTTCCATCTTCACTAGGTGCAGTTAAATGGACTGCATCACCAGATTGTCCATACCCTAAAACTTCTGCATATATATGTGCTTTTCTGTTTAAAGCATGGTTGAGTTCCTCTAATACTAAAATAGCTGCTCCTTCACCCATTACAAAGCCGTCTCTATCTTTATCAAAAGGCCTAGATGCTTCTTGTGGAGATTCATTTTTTGATGTACTTAGAGCTCGTAACCTACAAAATGCAGCAATAGCTAATGGACTAACACATGCTTCAGCTCCACCGCATACCATAACACTAGTTTCTCCACCACGAACAAAACGGAAAGCATCACCTTAAAAAAATTTTAAATGATTTTTATTTTAATTAAAAATAAATTAAATTAGTAAATTTACCAATGGCATGTGCTCCTGTTGCACATGCAGTTGATACAGAATGATTAGGACCTCGAAATCCATATTTTATACTAATTTGACCAGCAGCCATATTTGGCAAAATTCTTGGAACAAAATAAGGACTAACTTTGGTATATCCCTTTTTTAATTGTTCATATGTTGTACACACATCAACTAAATCAATCATTCCCATTCCAACAGCAACACCAGTATCTCGTTTGTCTTCTTCATCTTTTGGCATCCAATTAGCATCAGTAAGCGCTTCTTCGGCAGCTATCAATGCATATGCAGTTGCTGGGCACATTGTTCGCAATTCACTTGTAGTAAATTTTATCTTTAAATCTAATTCATGTGGAAGATCTCCTTTAGGAATTAAAGCAGCTACAAGACAGATATAAAAAAAATATTAAAGTTTTTTACAAACAAAATTTCAAATTTCTAATTTTTCTAATTTTATATTATTGTTGAAATAATGAAAAATAGTTTCAAAAAATAAATTTTTATGTAAAATAATATACAATAAAGAATATTTTAAAATATATTAAAAATTTTTGAATAAATTAAACTACAATATATTTAATAAAAAAACAACATATAATTCAAAATTATTAAATTGTTAAACAAATTTTAATTCATTAAAAAATCTTTAATATAAAAATTAATTTAAAATTTTTTCAAACTTGCTTTTTTGCTACTTTTGGTATAAATTAATAATTATTAATATATCAATGCAATTTTTAAGCAAGCTCATTTTTAAAAACCACAATTATGATAATTATATAATACAAATATATATTAAATCTTCATAGGAAAAACAAAATTTTTAATTATTATTAAAAATTTTTAATTTTACAGAAAAATAAAATTATCTTCATATTAAAAACGTAATATGCTGTTAAATAAAAATACTTCCATAATTGTCACAAAATATTGTGATTGGTCTCTAATTCTCAAGTAATTAGATTTATCTTTGTTTATTTTAAGTAATTATAACATTAATTGGATAATAATTTTGGCTATGATTATTAAAAATTATTTCATACCATACACATAATTACAAAGTTAGAATAAAAAATTTTTTTAAAAAACTAACAAACACTTTTCTTCAAACAAAATATTTAAATAAAAAATAATAAGGCATAAAGAACGAATAAATAAAGTATAATATATCAGAACATGTTTACTAACCGACTCTACAAGGAAGTTTCTCATAATCAGGACCATTGTATTTTACAATGCCGCATTTGCCATTCAGAAGAGATTTCCAAGCATACTGAGTGCCGACTCCTAGAGGAGATACAATTCCAATGCCTGTGATAACAACACGTCTGCGACATGCTCGCGATGAGCCGTTAGTTATTGTTGAACTTGTCAAATTTCGTCCAAATCGCAAAGAGTTCAAAAAGCTGCGGTGCGACATTGGTATTGTGCGTGATGACCATAAAGTACTACCGCATGCAAGTTTCAATTTTTATCCATTCGCAAGTTTATCATGCATAGATACACGAGCGCGCACTCGATATAAAGTTACTGCAGTACTAAGATACAGATGGGAAGAGTAAAAAAATAAAAGTAGTTTTGTTTGAGGTTAAGGGCAAGGTTTTTTAATCTATCATATCTTTATCGTTCTCCTTGAAAGATAGCCGAGCATTTGAAAAGAAATTTTTAATTTTGGCACATTTAATTTAATTAATGTAGTTTCTATATCTAGATTTTATCAACAGATTTTTTTTATTATTTTAGAACATACCGGCACCTTTATTTTTATGAAACAATGGTGCATTCTCAGTAGTGCCAATTTAAAAACATTGAATAAGTGTAGCAGCCAGTTGAATAAAAATGTATTACATTTATATTAAAATAAAAATGTATTACATTTATATTAAAATAAAAATTGTGAATTTATTCTATTAAATTATTATTTAGTTATTAAACACACATTAATGTATATTGTATACTTTATGTAATTGTCTAGAATGACATTAATATTTTTTATTATATTTGAAAGTATTATTATAATTACACATAATAATTTAATTATTTATGAATATTAAGTATCTTTATAATTACAATTTTCAATTTCATTCTTTAAAATAAAAGATTTTTTAACTATTCTTGATACATAAAGCAATTGTATAAAATACAATTAATCAACTATTAAATTAAAATGACAATGCACAATGTGTGAAAAATATTTTTAAATTCTAATTCTTTATTTGAATGAATTGTATATTTTTTAATTGTTATAATCACTACAAGATACGTCAAAGATTTTCTTTTAATAAAAAAATTATATTTTACCTACATTGCGTGCTGTTAATTTTGAAAGAAAGTGAGCTTTGACATTGGCGCTAGTTCTTGATTTAGTTTTCATTGTGCCCCGATCATCTCTCGATCTTTCCTTCAGCGCTAGCCAATCACATTCAAGCCTTAATTTTGAGTCTGCGTTGGTGAAGCAGGGCGCGAGAAAGATAGAGAGAGATAGCGAGCGCGAAAACCAAAATGGCGACGCGTATATGGTGTGTCCAGCAGCAGCACCGCGTTTGAACGTCGACTGAGAGAGGAGACGACGACACACACAAACGAGAAGAACGATTAAATCAACGGGCTTGAAGTGTATTAGTGCCTTGAGTATTCAGATAATACGTCATTTCGAGCTCTTTAATAAAGCGCAAAGAAGTCACCAGTGTACACTTGATGAACGTGCGATAAACGAAAAACGGTTAGGAGTGCAGTGGCGAAAAGGATCGAAGGGCGCTATAGCCTGTGACACATACACCTACATATATACTTGCACACACTCACAAATACATACATCTACACTTTGATTTGCTCTCGTTGTCGTGTTTCTGTTCGTTCTGCGGTCGCTGCAACGGGAAGTCGAAGTTTCCGGGTTTTCGGATATCGGGATATAGTGAAAGAAGAGCAAAAAGAAAGAGAGCGCAAGGTTGAGTGGCAACGACGATGAGACTAGGCAACGGTTGAGGCGGGATCATCGGGTGCTGTGTATTTCGTGTATATAATTTGTGTAGGTGAGACGACTAAAGCGAAGACGAAGAGTGTGCATCACTGATCCCTATCCGGTTTTCATGCATCGGCTTGAAGCCGGAGGAAAGAGTCTTGAAAATGGCAGTGAATCCGAGGGACATGGACGGCTTTATGTCGCTCCTCTCGACTTCCGACATAAGGATGAAACTCCAGGTCGGTGTGCAGCTGCTGAATTTCCTGGCTGATCCCTTCAAGAGTATTGAATGCCAGGACATTGGTCACTTTATTGATAATATAATACCCTGGCTCAATAGTAGCAATCCTAAGGTAAGCATTTTCAATTTAATGGTCCAATTTTTTCTTCATAAATAAATAAGATTAATAATTTATCTATTATTGCACTTAAATGATTTATACTTTTATTTAATTCCCTTGTTTAAAGCAGTAAAGTGTAACAAATAATGTAATCAATTTTTCAAAAGTCAATCGAATCAGTTTATTAAATTATTAAAGAATCTTGAAAGGTATGAATCGATAAACAATCTAGTTCATCGAGAAATTCCAAATATAGTCAGATAATATTTAACTATAGAAAGTTATTTACAAGCTATATTTCAATACATATTAGTTGATGTTCCAAATTTTAATAACATCATTTTAACTTTACTCTGGAAAATTTAATCTGTAAAAGTGAAAGTGATAAAAAATACCATAAACTTGCCTTGGACATTTAAAATTTGTCTTCCTGCAAGAACCAGTTAGTGTGCGTAATGATCAAATAAGGATGAAAAAAACTTTCACACCATGTATGTCGATGTGGTATGTAGAACATGGGGTAATTCAACTAAATTTAGAATTATTTTTTAATAATTATTAAATTTGCAACTAAATATTTTTGATAGAATAAATAATATTAAAAAGATAAATATTTATTTATCAAACATTTAACTTATAATTTTTAACTTTATAGTCATTGTAAATTACAATTATAATCATCATAATTTGAAAACGATAAATTTTTTAAATGATTTTGCCATAATATAAGTTATCAGAATTTTGAATATTTAGCATTATTTATGAGATTTGAACTCTCATATTTGTTTCATACATTGGCATACATGTAAGTATACAGAGAAAGACATATGCAATGCTGTTACGCTTGACCGTTCACTGCTATATTTAGCAAAACTGTTTTTTTATCATTCTTATTACCTTTCTGCTTCTTCTGCCTTCTTGTGTCATGATTCTTGATTTCTAGTCTCGGCTATCGTGTCTATTCTCAAGTTAAATTTTAAAGGTGATTGTACTTTGAATAAATACTCTTATTTTTTATAATAAAAATAACTAATAATTTTGATTATATTTTTATTTTAAAATTAAATCAATCTCATATTTATTTTGAGATATATGTGTTGCATTTATATATTATGTACATATGTGTATAAATAAATTAAATTCTATTTATTGATTAAAATTTAATGCGTTAATTTTATCAGGTATTCGATATTATTATTGAATTCAATGCACTCATACTCAGAGGTCATTTGCTTTAAACCCTTTTATTTACATGTTTTCATTTTATACAATCCATTTAAACTATTTTGTAATGAAGTTTTTTATAATATTTTATCACAATTTTTATTAAGTCCAACAATAATTTAATGTGAGCATTAACTTAATATGTTAAGACTAAAAAATAATAAACTGATAATAATACAAAAATTAAAATAGTTTATTAATTTTGTGCTTAATTTTAAGTTAAGAAATGTTGCATTACAAATTTCGATTACTAAAAATTTAAATGTTTCTAACTAGCAACTAAAGCAAAATATAAGTAGTCGGGAAAATAATTATAATTTGTACAACTTTACTCGTCTAAATGAATTTATTTTAAAGAATGCAACAACGAGACAAGACATCGATAAGTGCCTTTTACGTAGTAAAACCATGATTTTCTACAATAAAAAAGTCCTTACATTTCTTCAAACTGTACTTTCTAGTTTTAAAAAGAAGACATAATAAATCTAGTTTGCGGTCGCTATACTAGACCTCATTTTGGAGAGACAGACAGAGAGAGAGAGAGAGAGAGAGAATACAGACGCATCGAGTCGATTCGAGCTGGTGAGCTCGCACGCGAAATAATGGGGAGAGCCGCGCTGCTAAAAAAGGTGAAAGTACATGCATAAACAGGAGGTTTCGACCCACGTTTTTTCCCAAATGGTCCCTTCGTTCATTTTCGTTGGCGTTGACTATGAATTCGTGACTCCGTCGCTCGTGCAGCTGACGCATGGCCAGTTATTGGCTCTTCTCTTCCTTCTCTTTCTCCATCTTTTGTTTCTCTTTAAAATTCTTTGTCTTTTTAAATTCAATCAGCGTATACGAAGAAAAAGATAGAGATAAATAAAACAACACAAAAAGCAATGCACTGATGCGCAAGTACGTTCGAGATATGACGTCTACAAGGTGCGAGAGATGGAATTGTCTTTTGGTTTTTTAATATTTTTATTTTGATTATAGCTATCTTTAATAAAATCTATTTATATTTAAATAAAATTAAAAATTTTGTAAATTGCATTTTTAAGCAAACTTGAGTCATGATTGTTTAACATTTTTTCATCAATATTAAAATTAAAATTTTACTTATTTTTTTAATTCTTATCATTCTCTATTTTAAGTATTCATTTAATAACAATATAATAAAACTCTATTTATAAAAATTGTTTTTAGATTTTCAAACAATTATTTCTTTATACTTAAGCATTGCTGCATATTTGTGTAATCTGTAGGCCCCGATAGCATTATAAAATGGCTTATCAGTCAATTTTAAAATATTTCATTTTTATTTGAATGATTTATCAAATTGGACATTTCAAATACACTTTCCTTGTGAAAATTGTTAATTAGCTTATTAAATAGAACAATAAATATTTTCAAGAAACATTATTTTCGCTATTATTAACAATTATAGAAATAACTATTTATTAAAATAAAATTTAAAATATTATTTTTTCATATTTTGTTTCGATTTAAAATTTGTATATTTTATTCTTGCTTTTGTGATATTCTTATTTTTCCAATCAGGTACTTAACTCCAAAATAAAAATTTATATGCGCTTTTGTGTTTTTTAAAATAAAAGATAAATAAAGTTTAACTTTTTTATACTTTTAATGTAAAATAAGTAAAATATCGACAAAACAATATTAATTTTAAAAGATGTAAATTTAAATCAGCTAATAAAGCAACAGTACATAAAAAAAAAAAAAAAAAAAAAAAAATATATTCAAATTAATTCTTTGAAAAACTGATAATCATCTCGATTTGGTATCTTTTCAGTTGTTTTTTAATCTTTTATAAATAAACTTAATATAATATAATTTAATTTAATTTAATCTTAATAAAATTAAATATGTTTTCATTTAAAATAGTGAATCTTTAATAATAGTTTAACGTTCAGACAATTCAATTATTAAGTATCACTAATTAATCTCGGAGAGAAGGGATGCAATTGCTTCAGAAGAGAGACAAAGACAGAGTAGTTGTAATAGTAGCAGCAACAGCATGCGAATTGCGAATGATATAACAGCGGGAGAGCCGGTCAGCTGTGCACCGGTTTACTCACCGTAACCAGCAGCATCGAGCACTCCGTCTCTCTTACTCTCTTTTTTTTTTTTTTTTTTTTTTTTTTTTGTCGCGCGCAAGCAGTGCCAGAGAGAGAGAGAGAGAGAGAGACCGAGTGAAAGATCCATCCACGTCGCAATGTGTGCGCATAAATATATATAAAACGTTACACAGCCTTACTTCAGGTTTGACATGTAAGGCAAGATATCGCGAGACGCGCACCCACGCCTCTATACGTACGTGTACACGCTTACGCGAGAGCTTACAAAAGCGCGTCATATAGACGACCAACTAACTAACTATCTATCTTTCTTTCTCTCTCCATGAGCATTAGTTGAACTACTTAAGTTTCGAGTTTATGTGTGTTAGTCTGTTTAAGCGCTATATCGGCTTTGTCGGCTCGAAAAAATATACACATTTTTTTCAATTTTTCTCTCGCATGTGTGTACGATACATATTATACGACGAGCGATGCGCAACCGCTACGTTAACAAGCGTTACTATAAAACGCTGCTTTTGCGAGAAAATACAACAATAACGCGATCCAAATTGCGAATGAGAAAAAGAAAAATAAGATAATGATTTCTTTATTGATTATCGATCGGCTTATGTCACAGTTATAAATACAATACGTAATTGGATTCATTGTTGCTTTAGTATTAAAGTTTATACGTATGCAATGATGGTTTATTTTAAGATGAAGCGTCCGCGATTTCTTAATGAATTTTCAATGATATATATATATATATTGAAATTATTATTCGCAAAATATGCGAATATACTTTTGTGTTAACCTTATAAAAAATTCATTTATTAATAGATTTCACTACATATTTTTAAAAATTGATGAATATTTATTTTGTTACAATTAATTTATAAGTAATCGAAAGAACGTTATAATATTATTTTTTTATTTATTTATTTTTTTTTTTAATTTATAAACTTAAAATAATATTGAAGAATAATATTATGCTTATGAAAATATTAAAGTTATCATTTTTTTCGTAATATTTCTTAGGGTAAAAATTACTTAATCAACGTTTACTCTCTACATTTTTTCCTTGAATAAGTAAGTGTAAAGCCATTATACTTGCGGTATTAAAAAACTCTTGTGAACTTTGTTTTCTTTTTTATCATAAACTTAAGAGTTTAATGATAACTTGTATGTAAAAAACATCAAGGAAAGTTGAATCAAAAGTAAAAGCTACATTGTGTATAATGAGATAAGATCTGTAAGAGTTGGGTAAGGAAAAGAATAAAATAAATAAAGAAAACTATTACTCTTTGTAAAGTGTAAATTAACGTCACGTGTTTAAATCGCTGAATGACAGTGTATTTTTCAAAATCAGAAATTATCTCATTGTTTTTTTTTTTTTTTTTTTTCTCATTTGTAAACTAATTTATTTCTGTAATATCGTGTACGTTTTAAATTATCACGCATTACGACGGCTACGATTTTTCTCCCGTCGTCGATGCATCGTCCGTCTATAATTTTTAAAGAAATGATACTCGATTCAAACTCACACAGTATTTGCGTAATAAATTGCGTTGCTGGTATTAACTATTTATATCATGGTGCTTACGACGTATTTTCGAGTATATGTACAAAAATATTAATAAAGAAATATTGCTAATATCTTAATGATCGCTTTCAAGTTTATTTGATGGTAGTAGAAATGCTTGATTGTATCGTAAATAAACTATATACCAAAAATTTACCGCTGAAAAATATTGAATTTACGAGTTCGATGATTATGAAATTTATTTGGCATTGAATTTACATTATATTTAAAGGCGGTAAAAATAGAATAAAATCAAGCATAAAAATTCGATTATTCTAACAAATATTTTTTTTTTTTTTTAATCACTAAATGTATTCATAAATTTAAAACACGCACGTAATACGCTATTTTTAAAATCTCGAGAATAAATTAAACTCTTTTTTCAAATGCCTATAAATATACTTATAAGTATGATTAAAAGTTTACACGTAATTGAAATAAGTCGCATACTTATGTAATAATATTACTTGGTTTTAAATAAGGTATTTTTTAAATATCGTTATTTATAAAGAAAAAAATGTTTACAATAAAAATTTAACAAATAAGGTCTCTTCCAGACATATTTACAAAAATATACAATTATTATATTGCTCATCGCAAAACATAAGACGTGGTTTTTCTTTCTTACGCTTTACAGCGTCGTCGCGTACTTTACGGCGATGTTACGCCGCGACAAAGCGCGAAACAAAGTCCAGACGACGTCTAAATACTATAATGTATAGTCTCAACCAATAAAACAAGAAGGAATGACAACGAATGGGGAAAAAAATCGAAAAAAAAAAAGATGAAAAATAATCAAGAAAAAACAAAAAGAAAAAAACATCAACGAGGTTTTCTTTTTATATTTTCTTTTTTATTAACGCGCCGTTGAAACTCTCGCATAAATCATCACCTTGCTCGGCACGCCGGGAGCTTATTTCTCGGAAAGTCACAAGTACATCGCACATATATATTTGTATATACGCGAGTGCACTCGCGCACCGACATACCGAAGAGAGCCATGAGCGTTAAGGCGCACAGGAGAACAGAGAGAGAGAGAGAGAGAGAGAGAGATCTTTTCCTCTTCATTTTTTCTTTCCCTCTTTTCCTCACCTTTTTTTTTTTTTTTTTTTTTTTTTTTTGTTTTACTCTTCTTCGCCCTTGTGTAGTCGTCTTCGCCATGAGCGAAAATTCGATTATATACGCGCGCGAGATGTGCATCTCGTGAACGCTCGCTCGCTCGCTCGTCCGTCGTCCGTTGCTGTGTCTCCACACCGGCCCGAGTAAATTAGACGCGGGGTATTTCTAATTTGAACCACCGGGGTTGCTTTGCTTTGATTTGAGTGACGCGAGCAAGCGCGCGCGCACGCGCGGGGGTCAGCGGCTGGTAAAGAAGCGCTGGTAAAAAGGGAGAAAAAGGGGAAAAAAAGAACAGGAAGAGAATAAAAGAAAGGATGAAACGACAACGACGACTAAGACGACGACGAAGACTTTTACAAACGCGTATATAGACCTCGCTAAAATAGGCATTTGCGCGCGCGCGCGCGCACACGTGTGCACGAGCTCGGCCGCACCTCGGAAGAATTCGTGTACATATCCGTGTGTATGCGTGTGCGCACGGATATATATATATATATATATATATATATATATATTTCGACCGGTGTGTATATATACATACATACGTAAGCCAGTTCTCATGCGAGCTTGCGTTTCTTGAGCGGATAAATTGCACTTTTGCCCTTCTCGACCAAGACTCGCGCTCGAGGGCATATTTAGTTTAGAATGTCTTTTCCCCTCTCTTAGTTGGATTTTATCTACGGATGCGCGCACGCGCCCTGCAGTTACGAATTTCATTTTTATCGTAGCAACGCGTTGGAGTTATTCAAAGTTTCCTACCTCTTTTTCCCGGCTGCTTTAAATTATTTTTTATAACGACGTAAAATTTACCGCGGTATTTATCTTATATCATTTGAAGTTTTAGTACCGATACTCTTTTTTTTTTTTTTTTTTTGGTGATTAACGAAAGTTTATCAGAAATCAAATTGAAATTTTATAGTACATATATTTTAATATTAATGTTGATTGTGAATCATTTTTTTATGAAATTCAATTTATAAGCAATAATGCTTGAATTTAAATTTTACGTAAATTAAGCAGATCATACAATTTTTTACTTAAGAGTAATGCTCCGTATTTTTTTTCCTTTTTACTAACTACTTCTTGATAAATTATTTCTTATTACCGACTTAATTAAAACTTAAAAGTAAAGTTCAAAATATATTGATTTAAATGGTCGACGTTCATGGACTAACCCAGAATAAAAGCATAATTTACAAGAGTCAAGTTTATTAAGAAAAAAAAAAAAAAAAAAATTATCGTTTATTCATTACGATAGTAAATTTTGAATGAATAAATGAAAAAGGAATATTGTCTATTTAAGTAATAGAAAAAATACTACTGACGTCAACGGTACATTCTATACGTACAAAAAAAAAAGAAACAAAACAAATTATGTTTATAGATTTATAATAGAGTGGTAATAGTAATATTTCTCTAAGAAATACAAAATTAAAATTCTAATGATGATATTTTAATTTTATTTTTAAAATATAGTTACAAGTAAAACTTGGATTTCTATACAAAACTAAACAATTGTGTTTCTGGAACCGTAATTTTTATTCTTAATTTCTCAACGTAATATATTACAACAATTAAACTAGAAAATAGAATATTTTAATTTTTTATATTTTTGCAATGTATGATGTTTTATATTGACATAACTTCATATTAATTTTTATTATTTACATATTTTGTTTTATTAGTATATTACCAAATATAATTTTAAATGTTTTGAAATTCATGTAATACAATGATTAATCAATAACAGTAACAATAAAATAATTCTTAACACTTGTTAATAAATTGTGTAAGCTCTAGGGGGTGCTTTGAAATATCAAATTTTTTGAAAATTGATAAAAAATATTTAATTTAATGCAATTATAATTTTTAAATTTTTAAGAGTAAATATTATTGTTTCCTTTTTCTATACTTAAGTTCGGATAAGTTTGAATAATTAATTATTCTTATTTTCAGCTTAATTATGTTCCAACAGTAATTTCTAGTGTAAATTGTGTTAGTTGTTTGCATTTTATCAGCCAATAGAGAAACAGAAAATTATAACAATTAAAAGTTTGTAGTAAGTTAGCATTAATTAGGAAATTTAGAACGAAAATCAACTAAAAACATTCAGTTTAATATTTAGTATTGATTTGACCCAGAAATTCACTCAAGTTGAAATTATTTGAGGTTTAATACGTATCATAGCAGCATCGAGCTTTTCCTTGCAATCAAAATGAAACACGTTTGAGCGAAACATAAATTCTATTATAGTCGTGGATTCAATAATAGAATTATGAAATTGTACTTGTAAAACGTGATTTGTTTTAAAATATTTATTTAAATATTTTCTTTTAGAAAATTAATATCTAATAATTATTTTTAATATATTGTTTCTTTTTGAACGCTCTTTTTTTTTATTCAGAATCGTAAAATATAAAAAATTTTAAATTAAAATAAAATTATTTAAATTTAAAAAAAAAGTATCAAATATATGTACATATATATGTTTAGTTTATCAAAAGTTGCTCGCGAGATTAAATACGATTACGCGCGATTACAGTGTCGTAAGAGAGATTGTATTAGGAAAAGAGGGTAAAAGCGATTACTGTTGATGTTAAATGCGTTTGTCTGGAAAGGTCGAATATTCGCGAATAAACGAGAACGTATAAGAGATAGAGAAGAGTAAGAGAGAGAGAGAGAGAGAGAGAGAGACAGAAAAAGAAAAAGAGAGAGTAGTGACCGGTCGGCTAATATACGCAACTGAAGCAGACAAAGGAGAGCAAAGAGGAGACGTCTAAAACGTACACACTTTCTCTCTCTCTCTCTCTCTCTCTCTTTCTCTCTCTTAACTTTATACACTGCAATTATAACGAGTATACTTAGTCTGGACTACCGTTGCCGTCGTAATTTTTGACTCGCGTGAGCTCAGATGAATTATAATTGCGTCTGAAAAAAGGGAAAGAAAAACAGACGCGCGTAAGAGTGAAAATTCTCGGCTTTGAAAGTACCGTTTCCTCACCCCTCGCCCTGTCTCGCTCTTTAACATTAAGCGATATATCAACGTCGTAAAGGGCACGAAGAACCGCAAACGATGTTGCATACGTATTTATGATGTATTGACAATCGGCGGTTTGATAAGATTTTTCATTGTCCGATTTTTCGTTCGCCAATGGGACGATGATTGCGATCGTTTCTTTGATTGTTCGTCGGGTATTTCGTATTAACTTCGTAATTTGAGATGTACGTTGATATATTAAGAATAAGAAATCTACGTAAAGAGTAATTAGGATAACATTTTTCTTTTTATTTTTTGATTGTGGAACATTACGTTACAAGTAAAATTTTTTTTTTGTATTTATTGTCATTACTTTAAATTTATACGATTTTTTTTTTTATATTATGTTAAGGTTTTATTATTCTTAAATTTTAAATATTGTATATATTTTATTTTCTCAATGTCTATATTTATCTTTTATAATTTAAATATTTGTAATCTTTTTTACTTACGTGAAAAAAATTTCTTTATTTTTTTACATAAAATATCCTTGTATAATAATTATGGAATGTTTTAAACTTTACAGTTTTTGAATAAAATTCCCATCATAAAAACTTACTCGCGTGGGTCAGTTAAAGTAAATATAAACGTAAAAAATATTAGTGTTATATAGAAATAGATAATAAATGTACGTACATCGGCAAGCGAAAATTAATTTTTGTAACTTGCATGTAAAATATACATACATAATGTAAATAATATTGTATGGTTTATGTGCACATTTGTGTAACAAAACAATATCGTTGTTACACGTGTTGTAATCATAATATCTCATTTGTCACGTTTCAAAGTAGGTGTACAGTATATCAGATGAAAGCGTGAAATTTATTTATACTTAAAGTTTATTAATATGCACGGACATTCAAGTATATTCAGTGAGCTTTTCAAGTTGATAGATGGGATTGATAGATGATAAAAGAATTATTGAATTGAAACGATATAACTAATTCTGCCTACTCGCGGTAGATTGATAAACTGTCATGTGTAATTTTTGCATATCGAATGATGAATTTTCATATAAATTTTGTGTTGATGACGATATCATTATTTTGATTTGTTGTAATACTATATTATCGCGAAAAAAAAGTGTAAATTAATAAACTTACGTAAAACGTTTGTTTACTTTATTTAAACGGAGAAAAATACAAATTGAAAGGGAAAAAAAATAGTAAAACAAATTTTAGTATATGAAACTTGTAAATAAACATTACAAAATAGCGATTAAAAATAAAGCACACAAAAGAAGGAGTTTGTACAGTGCGAGAAAGTAAAATATGAAGTTTATAAATGTAACCTGATTAATTGTGTCAACGCTATCGATAAATGAGAAGCAACAAAGTTAATAGGCACTCCCGCGAATGAGTCAAGTTCGTTGGTGGTAATTAAAAATAAACAGTTTTAAACAGTCGCTCT
The DNA here is from genome assembly GCA_949987625.1 of Chalcis sispes. Lineage (NCBI taxonomy): Eukaryota > Metazoa > Arthropoda > Insecta > Hymenoptera > Chalcididae > Chalcis > Chalcis sispes. Next base: position 67,782,402 of record OX465095.1, read on the forward strand.
AGTCTTCGGTCTAGTATATATTTTTATTATTTTATTTTAACGGGGGGCAATGTACGAGGTATTTATTTCGCGCTTACGCGCCATTAACCCCTTGACATACGAATAAAATGCGCGTTGACGCGTCCGTAGAATACCATTTAAATTATTGAGAGGGGGAAAGCACCTTCGAATGTCTAAAAAAAGAAGAAAAAAAAACAGCATTGATGCACGGTCGAAACAGATAATCCAATAATATACTGTCCGGTATTTGCCGAAGAGATTTTTTGACGTCTCGGAAACGTCTAAGTCTACCATGGTACATGAAATGCATGACGTGTCAGAGACGTCATTGTACGTCAAGGGGTTAAACAAATCGAGCAAGCGGTATCTCGATTTAAAGCGTACGTTTTATTAAAATTATTCCTCCGTTAAAAGTTCCGATTCCACATATACAGCTATTTCGCTGCTTGACCGAGCGAAATCATGAGCGTTGTATACGTGTGTGTGTGCATATATATATATATATATATATATATATATATATGCCGCTTTTTTTTTTTTTTCTCTCCTTCTTTCATGTTGTATATATACGCAAGCTAATTCGTCCGTTAATTGATCTTGTTTCAGGTCGTACAGAATGGCCTGGATGCGCTCACGTACTTGGCGGATCGAATGGGTAACGATTTCAGACCTTACATTTCTACGATTATCCAACCGACGATAGACAGGTTAGGTGAGTATCGCTTTTACTTGGCGCCCTCGACACTCAATATGCTCAATATGTATATATACAAATGCACGCGCTGATGCAAAGAAATGAAAAAGCAGCATATTTGTGCTTATGTGTGTACATATAACCTTTACGAGGAAATTCTCTTCCTTGTAATTTTTTACCTTTTTTTTTTCATCGTGTCACAAACCAGGAAACAATTCGCTCTCTTATTGACGCGTGTCGTGTGCGTGTGCGTTGTCGTAATAAAAAAAGCAAAAAGTATAACAATTTTTTAAATTTATCTTATAAATTTTTGTACGTAGAATGTTGTTGACTAAGACCGATGCATACATAATTCAAAATTTGTTATATATCTGTTTTGATTAAATTTAGCTAACGGCTTACATGAATTTTCGATAGTCCACTGAAATAAATAATAATATTTGCATTTTCTTATTTTTGAATACAAATAATTTAAATTTAATTTTCGCATAATCATGAAATTACTAAAATAGTTTATTAAACGCACGTACTTTGGTAGAATAATTGTAAAAGTATCTTTTCTACTTTTTATTACGAACTATTAACGATCACTACCGTTTTTTTTTTTTTTTTTTTTTTTTTTTTCTTCCTCAGGTGATAATAAAGATGCGACGAGGGAAAAGGCGCAGCTATTGATTTTGAAGATTATGGAAAAAGGTAGCATGTCGCCTCAGCATTTATTGGATAAACTGCAGCCAGCGTTTAGTCATAAAAATGCAAAATTAAGAGAGGAGGCGTTGATACTTCTCACAACAACATTGAACGAGTAAGTAAAAAGTATTAATTTAACCTTCGCTTGTTTCGTTAATAAAAAATTAGTAATTCATTACAGATTCATGCATTATTTAAAGTATTTAATAAATTTTGATTGATCTAATAAAACCATTGCTTGTATTTAATATTTTAAACTAAATTTAAGAAATTTTAGTTATTTAAAAAAAGAGAAAGATATGTCAGATTACTTATATCGATATTATATCGCAAGCATGAACTTTAAAGTCACGTATATTTTTGTACACAAAAGTTGCGAAAATTTTTGTAACCCCAGATAAATTTTTTTATTTATGCTTTTTAATTAACATGTCTTTAATTAAAAATTCTTCTAAAATATTAATAATTAAATTATCAATCAGTTTATAATAAAAAATTGAAATATTTTATTTGTAATTTTGTTTAAATGTACTTTTTACATCTATACTTATTAATTAACGATGGCTTCTAACGGTATACATTTAATTTATATTGTAACAAACATAAATTCACGAATATAAATAAATATAATAATGCTTGTGCTTTTTGAAATTAGGCACGGAGCGGACGATATGGCTCTGTCCGGCGTGACACCGAGTATCGTTAAGCTCTTATCGGATCCGACGGAAAAAGTGCGAGAAACTGCAATGAATACATTAATGGATATCTACAGGCATGTGGGCGAAAGATTGCGGGTTGATTTGCAAAGGAAGCATAACGTACCTCAAGCAAAGTGAGTAGAAGATTAATGAACTTGCAAGGCTTACCGAGATTCCATATTAATGTTATTCAAAATTTATTTCCATTCATTTACATAAGACGTTTAAAATTTTGGTCAACTTTTTCGTTTCAATGATACTATCGGATCCTAATGCATAAATGCATTATTATAACCGTGAGGTATGCATCGTGTTTAGATTATTCGCGTTTTGCATGAGGAATAATAATAAACTTTTTGCTACAACATAATTAAAGTATTATTTTAGAAAAGTATAATTTTTCTTGTAAATTTTATTTATTAAACCTACGCTCCATTAAAATATGATTCAATTTTAGTCTAAATTGATTTTGATAATAAAATATTTTATAGCATTTAGCAAATATTTAATAAAATTATACTTTTTATTATTTTTACTAATATTAAATAAATATTTGTAACGTATTGGTGAAACGGAATGTCAGGTAGAGCGATAAAAATAGAAATTATATTCCGTCTTATTTTCATTGCAAATTTATTTTAATTCATGCAATAAAAAGATTTCAAGTTTGACGTAAAATATAAATTTAAAAAATGTAAATAAGATTAAAATGAAAAAAAAAAAAAAAATATATGTAACTCATTATTGTAGGTCATACGCGCGCATAATTGAAGTTACGCAATTAAAATGTAATTTGTAAATAAAAGAAGTCGATAAAAACGTAAACAATGCGTTCTTATCACTTACGAATAATACCAATAGATAAATATCTAATATAATCTAATTAATCATTGATTAATTACAGATTAACGCAACTAATCGAAAAGTTCGATCAGCTGAGAGCTGCCGGGGACATGTTACCTCAAGCGAGGTCTGCTGACGGTGAGTTTACATACAAAAGTCCTTAAGCTACTTATTATTATTCAAGTCGTAGTTCCCGGTTTCTCTGCGACTGTTTTATCGATATTTATCCTTGATTCGTGGCTCGTGCTGCCATCGTTTAGCGAAAGTCTAAACTATCCCTGTCCCTGTATTTACATCGCATGCATTCAGTTCCACCCAAAGAGAACGAATAATTTTATTAAATTTTCCTGTTTTATGTTCAATTCGATCTCCTAAAATTATAATAAGCATCAAACTTATTCAGAAATGAATATTTTAATAATTTTTTTTTATGTATTAAGTAATTTACAATAACATATATAAACTTTGCTTGTGTGAAGTAATCATTTTATAGCGATAAGTTGTTAAAAATTTTCGTTAAAAAAAATAATTTTATTGTTTAACAGCGATAAAATAAATTAGTATATTGAGTTCTCTTAATGTCTCGCGGTAAATGCGGTAAAAATCTTTTGATGAGTTTAACTCGTAATGAGTTTTTCGAGCTACCTTTATTATATGACTTTGAACCAACAAATAAATTTTATTCTTATAAACATTATAAACTTTGTTCAGTTCCAATTTAAAATTAATCAACATTATTATTATATTGATGATACGACATAGTATTTTGCTAAATTAAATATGAACATTGACCAATTATAAACCAGCAATTACTTACCTTCATTAAAAGCGCTAAAATTTTTCGGAACGAATTAAAAATTATTAGCTATATTTTATTTGAGTTTTATTTTGAATATTTTTTATTTTAGCCATATTCGTCTTAATTTGTTTAAAAAAAAAAAAAAAAAAAAAAACGTTTTTTCGTTTAAATATATGTTGAGTTTATTATTGCAAAGGTAATTTTTTAAATAATTAACGTTTAAATTATATTTTTAACAAATACAATGTACATTTCAAACCAAATAGCGTTCGATGTTCTTTAAATTGATTGCTTATAATCAAACTGTTAATGCGTTTGACTTTTGACAAACTAACGTAAAATTAAAATTTTACGATTGCCAGTCATATTCACACAATAATTTGATCGATCGACCATTCACTCACCGTACACGGAATCCTTTACGTAAGAGAAAAACAAGGCTCGCACGAATATGAAGAAGAAGAAAAAAGGAAAAGTAAAGAAAGAAAGAAAAAGAAAAAAAAAAAAAACAACTCATAGCTAAGGTCATAGTGTCAGATGTTGTAGGTGTGTGCACGAAGGCTTCGGCGATGCGAATAGCCGATATAGCAACGACATACCCGGTGTAAACTTGCGAGTCGATTTACGTAATGCTGGATAGATAGGGTGATGTGTGTATACTCGAGACGATATATCCCCGGCGAGCACGAGGCGTTGAGTTTCAGAAGCCGCTTTTGCAGACACGCGCTAACGGTCCTCGTGCTTACGTCTCGCGGAGAAACTTACGCGTCTTTCGCGCTCCGTTGAACTTGGCCGGGTTCGTATTGGATGACTGGGAAAGTCGAGTGCGAGGTTCGAAAACGCGAACGTAAAGTAACGAGTTCGCGGTGCTTTAATCTTCTTGTAAAGAGTATTATTGTATGTATGAAGGATTAATTTTATTATTTCAGCTACTTATTTTCTAAAATTATTACATTTATTCGATGCAGAATATTTAATGGATTAAATTTATTAATCTTTGTAATATGAAAGGCTATTTTATACTAGAAATTATAAATATTACGTTTATTTTTTGCTAATAAATAATATTTAAATACTGTTAAAATTTGTACGAGATTACATAGTTATAGCGAAAATCAGTGATCCGTGTTCATTTTTAGGATTTCGTACCTCAAAAAGAAAAATGGAAGCCTTATAAAATTAGCATCGCGTCCATCCGTCCGTTAATTCGTCACAAACATTTTCCTTGATAACTAAGTATTGTTTAGGAATTGAAAATTTGGCAAAACGTTAGGTCTTCATAATATCTCATATATATTGATAGTCAAAGATTATGAAATATTATTTTTTTTTATAAGAGTTAAATTAGGTCCCAGAAGTAAGTATTTAATCTTCAACATGTAAATTATCCCTTAAAAAGATCACTTTTAACCATTTTAAAAATATTTGTTTAAAAAATTTTGACGAATTGGTTACAAAAATAAAACTAAAAATACTCGAAAAAAAAAAAAAAAAAAAAAATAAAAAACATCGTTGCCTTGAGCCCGATTTTCTAAAACTAAAATTTCGACATTATCATGACTAGAAGATATAGATAGCATTAGTCATAGATAAGAGGAAAACTGCCTATTTTTATTATCAGCCTTATAAGTACCAAAGAAAAAAATATTTTTTGTGGTATCTAAAATCTTGATTAATTGAACCCAACCGCTGACTGTTTTTTTTTTTTTTTTTTTTTTTTTGTTTTATTATTATTATTATTATTATTATTATTATTATTATTATTATTTAATAATCATGACTCTCGAAAATATAATTTTTTACGTGCAAATCACTTTTTCATTTGAATATACGTCGTACTTTGTTTAAAAACTAAAAGTAAAAGATTTTCATCATAATAAAATTAATATCTTCAAGAAAAACGTTTCCAACAGTTGTAAACTACTTTTAAAATATTTCATTAAAATTATCTTAGTAATACTTGATTTATTACTTTAGTAAACTATCCCTTTTTTTTTTTTTTTTTTTAAGAAAGGATTACATTTTAAAAAAAGCTTAGCCGCGCTTTTTACTTTTAACGTAACTTATTGCGTATTAACACTTCACACTTTAATAAATATCAGATGAACATTTTTCATGCAATGCTGGCGCTGCCATTCTTTATTACGGTCATTAAGGTAATTGCTGTTATTGGTAATAAGAAGCATTTAAATAAAGATTTGCAATTATCAACGCGATTGTATTTGATGTATATTATATTGAATTGTTAAAGCATAACGATTAAATGCAGTTAGTAATGTAGTTAAATAACATACTGTCGCATATATGAATTGCGCATTGAAATCTTATGGCTTCCATTATTACGATACTTATCTTTATTACGATAGCAACTTAAATATTTTCTAGTTATGATTTGTGAATCGTGAATCGTGTTACATTAATTATATTATTAATCTAAATAATTAATAACTATGAAAAAAATTACTATCGTTGCTGTTTATTTTGTCACATTAAAAAAAAAAAAAAAAAAATTGTCAAATTATTTTGAAAAAAAAAATTTCGAATTAAAATAAAAAATGTATAAGAAAAATTTTAGAAGTTATTTAGAAAAAACTTTTTTTAAATCAATACTTATAAATCTCTTTATTTAGAAAGAGAATAATAAATTCAATTAATAATATCGAATGAATGACGTTCTATTTATTTCTTAATGCATAAAGAGATTGAAATGATCAAATAACGCAAAATATTTAATATACGTACTCGGTGGAATGAGTTCATCGTATGCAATCGTCTTACATATACGTAAACACATATCTTTTAATTTTTTTTTAATGCCACTTTCGCCATGTTTTTCTTTGGCTGTACACGCGACAATCAATATTTGCGTCGCGATTCTTATTAAAATCTAATTCAACTAGAACATTCTTAGAAGACAATTTATCTTCAATTATAGAGTAGGTTGCACCAAGCGCGTTTCATCTAGAACGAGCAAAGTTTTACTAAACTTATCCATGTGGATCAAGGTGTAACCTCGCGGGTGTAATTTTTCAGTTAGAATTGCGAGAATAAGAAAACAAAATAGACAAAGCTGTGTTTTTTTATTTATTCTAATCTTATCTTTACAAACAAGATAAAATTTGAGAAAATTGCGCAATATTTGCATAATATAGACGTTTTAAGAATTTACTACATCTGTTACTGTTTTGAAATTATAATTTAATGTGTTTTATTAAAACATTACCGTTTAAAAATATTTAACAATTATTTTCAAATTTTTTATTTAATAGCATTGCATACGTAGAATATGATAATGTTAATTCCAAATTTAATAATTTATCGCGAAATAAGGTAATGATATAAAAATTGGCAAAAATATTACAGATGACGTTACCAATACTTTTATCACTGTCCTTTAAAACAATAATATAGCATTTCTATTAGGAACAAAAAAGAAAGAAAAAAAAAAAAAAAAAAAAAAAAAGGAGAAAATGACTCAAGAAATCAATTTCAGACGAAACAGAAAAAGAAGAAAGGAAAGAAAAAATATAGATCACTAGCGCACGCGATGACTCAGTCCACAATGATCGATGGAAGCTTGGGAGGGAGGAGGGAGGGGGAGGGAGAGGGAATAAGACAGAAGGACTATAGAACTCGTCTAACGTTCGCGTGCGATAACGCGATTATTATTGGCTCTTGCTATAACTCTTACAAGAGTCTACTTATACGTATATATTTATATATGTATGCGAGATCGATCGAATCGCGCGGAAAAATTTCGAATTCTCCCCGCGAAATTAAAAGTAAGACGATGTACTCGAGTATCGCGCGAGATCGGGGAAAGTTAAAAAATGTTGGATGCACACGCGACACGTCGTCGCATTGTTCTTCACGTCGAATAATGACATTCTCCAAGTAGTTGTTGAACAAAAAAAAAAAAAAAAAAAAAAGAAAAAAAAAGAAAAGAAAAAGAAAAAGAAAAAAGAACGACAACGACGACGACGACGACGAATCCTTTCGTGATATACACGCGGATTAACTACGCCAGTTATTTTTTCATTATCGAGCGAGCCTCGAAAGCAAGAGAAGATTTATCGTCGGCACGATGTAAGAACGAATCGTGCAAAGCTGCGTCGCGCTGCCTACTTATTGCGACAAGCAGATTATGAGTATACACATCTACACGGCGTTTGTGCTCCATTGATTTTAGAAACGACCAAGTCGTAACCGAGTCTAGGGAATGTTGTCTCTTGAAATTTTAACGTACGTCGTACCTTACCTTAATGTCTCTTGTAATACTTATCGAATAAATTACTTATTACCTGTAAACATTCAAATGACTCCATTGTTTGGATCTTTTATTGAGTATGCATTGAATTTTTACAAGCCGTATAAATGCGATATTACCATTATTGTTTAAATTTTGTTGAAAGGGCAAATTGTTGTTCGACGTAGTACGTTAAAATTTTTTGCGTGAAATAGTTTTTCGCCTTTTAAAAGAGAAAGAAATCCAAATGAAATTAATTGGAAATATTATCGTATTAATACTTGCAATTTTTTATATTTATATCAATGCATTAATATATGCATAATCATATATAAGTATTCACACGCATATCAAAGTCGTTTGTTACAATCAGTTTAAATTTACATACATATATATATATATATATATGTATATATATATATATATTAAAATGAGGCTAACAATGTCTCATTAAAGGCTATTTGATTTATTTTTATGAATGCACGCGAAGATGTTTCTAAAAATATAAGCAATAATTTAAATATAGATACTAGATTGCAGATACGTACTATATCAATAAGTTGCCATTACGTCGTTTATATAACGAAACAATGGAGATATCATATTCACATCAAAACACTGTAGAATTATCAAGTCACGTATCGGTATATATGCTGACATGAATTCTATTGTATGTCGGATCTTTGTTATGGAAAAACAATGACCATAAATAGCGTTAGATAAAAAAATAAAATAAAATAAAAAATAAAAAAAAAAAAAAAATAAAAGTCTTACGGGAGAAACTAATCTGATTTCTCTCTCGTGGTGGTATTTACGAGTGAAATAGCGCGTCTAAATATAAGCATAATAGACATTTAAATCTTTGTATTGCTCTTTATGCTTTCTTTATAATTATCCATTGATTGATTATTATTATTGCAACCCAATTGAAAATAATTATTCAGCTTGATACTTGATTGCAGATACTTTGCAGCAATATTTGAAATTTAAAATTTAAAACTATAATTTTCAGGTTATAATAATTTTTAATGTTGAATATATATATGTGTATTTAAAATATATTAGCGTTTAACGTCACGAATTTTTCGATTGATTTATTAATAGTAAATGTATAACTAATAGTAAGTGTTTCTATTAAAATTTTAATATTAATTTTCTCCATTCTAATTAAAAGATAAAAATAACTTACGAATTTCAATTAAACTTACACCGCCTCTTAATATCACCCGTACTTTTCTTTCTCGGGATACTTTTCCTTGTTATTTCGAAATACTCGGGAGGTAATTAGAACGTGAGTCTATACTTTTTTCAAAGGTCTAATTTCTCTTAACAATTGGCAATATGCCTTGTACTCGTACTAGCTTAAGGTTTCCAAGGTCGATTATGATGAAGCTTTCTGGAAATGTGTACTCCCGCTTCTTTTTATTTTTTTATTTTTTTTTTTTTGTTCGTCCTTAGTACAAAAGAATGTACTAAAGATTTAGGTGAGATCTACTTTTCGTGTTTAGCGAAGATAAAAAAATTCGAGGTCCAAATGTAAGATGTACTCATTCTTACATTGATGTAAAGACTATTTCAAATAACTCAAATTGAAAATGTGTATTATGACTTTGACAATGTTACAAAATGATTCGAGAAAAAAAAATAAATAAATAAAATAAAAGAAAAAATCTATTTATTAAATTTTTGAAGAAAAAATATCAAAAAACAAAAACAACGAAGTACATCAATAAAAATAACAATTATTCTCAATTATCGTCATACGTTAAAAATAAAAGCAAATCCACCCACGGCGTGGTTAAATTTTTGGTCACCCGTGAACGAGCGCGTCGAGGAAGTTATCGCGACAATTAGACTATAATATACCTTATAGAACGAGCACCATTCATGCGTGACATCTGGGGCCGAGTTAGCCGTTGTATATGTACACGGGGGGTCCGTTTACACACATATCGAAAGCACGCAAAGATACACGCTCGACTATAGGGTGTATCACGTTTTGGCGAACAATGGCCGATAAATTTTATCGCGCGGCGGGTTCCTTTGGTGACCGCGAGTGAAAGAGGAAAAAAAGAGTCGTGACACGTGCTCCTTAACGCGCGGAGACAGAGAGAGACAGATAGAGACAGAGAGAGAGAGAAGTGAGGGAGGAGGAGAGGGGAGAAAGAGCAAAGAAAACTTTACAATAAATTCGAAACGGCCGCGATTTTTGCGCAACCGCGTATACACATTTGTTATGTATACGCGTACATGCTACGCATGCATGTATAAAAGATGTGCGCGCATGGGCGCGCGCGTGCGTGTGTGTGTGTGTGTAAATGCACGTCCTAAAGGCAGACGTATTCAGCGTTAACCGTCAATCCGTGTCCATTTGTCTTCGGATGTGTACTTTCCGCGTGCCTCGTTAAAAATGCCCGCACTTATTCGCGTGTATACACGCTGCAAAAGTAAGACAAAGAGAAAGATAGAGAGAGAGAGAGAGAGAGAGAGAGAGAGAGAGAGAGAGAGAGAGAGAGAGAGAGTAAGAGAATGAGAATGAGAAAGAGAAAGAAAGGCCTTTTACCATTGTGTTTGTCGTTACGTGTACATTTATTATACGCGGAATAGCCATTATACATATACAAGAGCGCGCGCGATCGGGGGGTCACGGATAATAAATCACCTCGCGGGATCGCGAGCCACGGCGCCCGCGCCTTTTCTCTTTCCCGCGCGGCCGTTCGCATTTTTAAAAGCGCCCGGGATTAATGGCTCGCAATTTTATTGAGATAGAAACGATAGATTGGAAGCATTGTGTATACGTTTACCTAGACGTTCATGAGACGGCGTAGCTCGGGATTAACCGCGCTTAACGCATCTCTAAGCCGCATTCGCTAAGCCGTTTATCATCATCGCGAACGATTGTTACCTACCGTAGACTCGCGTTAATTGATGTTATCGAGTGGCTCATAATTTAATTATTATACCGATGCGAGAAATTTTCGTCGATTCGGCGAACTAATTCATGAATAATAAATTTTCTCCCGTACGATATCTTCGCTCTCAAATAAATAAACTTCAAATTTTAATTTTAAAGATAAGTCACTTCTATTTTTATTGGTGATTTTTTTTTTTAATTTACTTTACAGCATTTAATATGCTGCTACGGAAGCTCGCCGACCCTGAAACGATAAATTTGTTTACTAATTCGTTGACGTATCCAATTTTCGAAAATGGCTGCTTGCCAAACTGCAATCTATTGGCAAGATCTAATGTTAATTAAAAGAAACAATGTATCGTAAGTAAGCCAAAGTTGGAATGGCATCTTGACTTATTTCTGGAATTTGGATTGACCTGTGCTACAAAAAAAAAAAAAAAAAAAAAATTTATTTATTTATTAATTTTAAAATATTCAATTATTTGTATCATTAGTTATCTATAATGTATATTGTTATTTAAATTTTATAGTTTCATTATTTTTCATCATATCTGATATGTTTTACAACATTTTTCTTTTCATAATTTATTAATATAAACAAATTATGTTTGATTAAAAAATTATAGAATCAGTATTGCTTAAAATTAGAAAGTTACAATATTTCAAAATATTTATATTTTAAAAATTATAATAAATATGTAAAAAATTACCGTCAAACACGTTAATGCAAAGTATTTACATAAATAAGGATATGATTTAAAAACATACAAGATATACTATTTTCGGTATTAAAGTCCACACGAAAATGTCGATATTACATACTGTCGATGAAAATTCATTAATCGTCAATTGAAAGAATATAAATTACGATTCGAATAAAATTTTAACATCGAAAACATTTCTCTTAAACACGAATCGTTTTACATCCATACAATCATATATTATACGTATACACGTAATGTCGAACTTGCCTCATCTCGCGTTGGACTCGCGCTAAACTGTCGTTTATTAACGGGAGTGTCTCGTCTCGCGAAATCGCTCGTGTCGTACCTCACTCGGTATAGGAGTGCAATAACGACGATAATAATAACAATAATAATAGTAATAATAACGGCAATAATCGGCGCGTCGGTAACGGCGACGAGGCTCGTGACTAGTTAAGATCCAGGGCGGGAGGAGGTAAAGCACAGCAAAAGCGTGACATACTCTCCGATAGCGATCGGAGCAATTATATACGTCGCGCCGAGAGGTTCTCGAGAGTCGCGAGAGAGAGAGAGAGAGAGTGAGAGAGGGGGGGGGGGGGTATCCTCGAAGATATTTTTTCTTCTTCTTTACCGTCGTCGCCTTTGCCTTTCTCCGCATTTTTATGCTGACGGGATTTAAAAAATCCGACCCGAGGATTTTCCCTTGAGTGTATATACCGGAAGAAGCGAAGTATATGTCGTCCGATTGGACATCCGAGTGGAGGGAGAGAGGAGGAAGGTGTAGGTTAAAGAAAGCGGTAGGTCGCCTGGGAAATTTATTTATCGAGGTGTGTTTTATGAGAGGATCGATGTGTTTTACAGCTGATCTTTCTCACCGGAAGAGTCTCGCGCTCTTCTGTTGTGCCGTTCCTCGATTTTGTGAAAATTGTAGAACGAGATAAGAGAAGAGTCCTAGCGATTACACGCTAGGAAACAATTTTTTTTTCCCGGAATGTTTTTTATGTAGCGACCTGCAATTTCCGAATTTTTTTTTTTTTTTTTTAGTTTTATGTTCATTTTATTTATTAGAACTTTTTTTTAACTATGTTTAATTAGTACATTGAAAAATATAAAATGTATACGAGATTATAATTTTATATTATAATACAATTACTCAAACAGGTTGAATTACAAACTAAAATACTTGCGAAGACTAATAATAGAAGATAATTAAATATAACTTTCATTAAATTATTATTAGCTTTAACAAAAAATAAACTTTATGAGATAATCAGTTTAAATAAATGTCTAAAATACAAAATATTATAAATGATTAATCTTTTTTATTTGAATTTACATATATAATGAGCTAAATAATTGAATGGGCGCCTAAACACGACAAAAATATAATAAAACACAACGAGTTTTTAAAACTTTATTTTTACTTTTAAGAAAATGAAAGACACACCGACTATTATATAGTTAGAGCCAGAAGCAAACTTCACAATTCACGCACAATTGATACGAATAACAAAGTGCTTATCTCAAAAGTAATTCAATAGACATTATTTTTATCCGGGAGGTAAAATAATTCCGTGCTAGGCGAGATCGTTTAAAAAGATGTCATCGTCGACTTGAATATTTCTCCCGAACGTATTCTTCGATTCGCGCGACACGCGGAATGTGAAAATAAAAAAAAAATAACTAATCCATCGTGATCGATGCGAGCGCAGAGGACCATTAAACTCGCGTGGATCGAATTATCTCGAGCGCCGCGTGCAACAATGTCTCGAGACGCGTGATGTTAACTTATATACATATATCGACGGTTATTGTCGCGGCAACGGTTATTTCATTCATTGTCGACGTCGGATACGTTGTTCTCTCCTATATATATATATATATTTTTTTTTTTTTTCTTTCTTTCGTTCCCTTTGCTCGCCTTTTTTTTTTTTCCTTTCCGTCTTTTCGTGCGCGTAGTTTTGACGCGCGGGTACATTTATGACGCGTATGTACTCGTATATTCGCGCCTCGTAAATTATAATCAGCGTTTATCATAACCGAGCCAATGACGTGTATATAGAAAACAACTGCTTACCGATTACGAAATGTAGTAATTTATCTCTTAAAGTTTTCTTTAAAACGCGCGGAATTGACGGAGTTTATTTTTCGCGTCGTCAATCGTGATTAATATATGTATATGCGAATTTATTTTTGCCTAAACGCTGAAATCTCTGTCTTTCGAAGACTTGCGATAAATTCGACGAAATTTAATTCTCATTCTCATACATAAATTTATATTTTTTGATATCCTAAACATGTAAATGAATTTAAACGGCGAATTGAACGGGCATTTTTTCTCAGATTTAAAAAAAAAAAAATTTTCAAAATCGCGTCGCGAGTTCACGAGTTCGCGAAATTATTTTTGTACTCGTTAACATTGAAATAAGAAAGGAAAGAAAAAATAAAAAAAAGAAATGTTTTTTATCTTCCACGTGCGCGTCTCTCACGCTTATCGCCCGCGGCAGAAAGTTTAAGTCGTAATATATATATATATACACATGTGCATATTTATAATTGCCGGTTAATTTATGCGCGCACGGCTCGTTTGTCTTTCTCGCCCGATCTTTAATCTCTCATTCTCCCGTTCTCAGTCTCTTTCTCTTTATCTCTCTATCTCTCTATCTCTCTTTCGTCTTCTCCCCTTATTCTCTTTCCGCGTCGTTTTCCTCGGGCGCGTTTAAGCCTCGTCGAGGATGAATGAAAGGAGCGAGAAATTCCCGCGAGCTTGTTATTATGTCACGTTGATTATCATGTGTACGCATGCGAGCGAGTACACGTGGGAGAAGGAGGAAAATAAGGTGAACCGCGGAGGAGAGAAATTAGTATATTTGCACGCGCGCGCGCGCACACACACGCACACATTTATACGGGCGTGTGCATGTATATAGAAACGCGTGCCTCGAATCTTTTTAAATCAAAGGCGCAAAGAGACGTATGCGGTAGGTCGATTATGTTTACGTTATTCGCGAGGCCTTCAAGAGGACGTACGATCTTGCGTACGTATACGCACAGCTGTACATCGAGATTGTTGCTGCTGCGTTTTTGTAACGCTTAGCTCATACGAAAAATTTATTCGGGTTCGTTGTAGGATCTTAGAAGCGCTTAGAATTTTTTATTGCTTCGAGAGCATATAAGGAAGTACTAACAGTTTGTTTGTGTAATGTACTAATTCTATTAATTTATTGGGTTTTTTTTTTTTTTTTTACGATCAATAGTAATTTTAAATAGTAAAATATATTGTTATTTTCATTTTTTATCAACGAGATTATTGATAGACGATAAGGCCTGAAACGGTATAACTATTTTAAATTAAATTATATTTTTTTTTACATGAAATAATATACAAGCTCTTAAAATTTCAACCGCGACGCGTATCGCTTCTATCACGAATTGTACGATCAAGACAAAACGCGTACACTTACGCACACGGTATACAATATTCTTCCGGGATTCGCGTCGGACAGACGTCAAGCTGCTCCCACGATTCGCCCCAGGCGGTGGAAAAGGCGGAATGAAATTTTCTTTTTCTTTTTCTTTTTTTTTTTGTTCTTTTTATTTTATTTTTTTTTTCTTCTTCTTCATGAACTCACCTGTACTAGTTACGTGAAAGTGAAAATACACTTGGATTTTACTTATACCTCCTTCTCGTCGTGCTGTGTTTTCGCGGGAAAGAGGAAGTTATTTTTCTCACCCAGACGCGTATCCTGCAACTGTATGCGATCGCACGTCACGGAGATTTTCTTATCGAGCGTTTCTTTGCTTTTTTTTTTTTTTTTTTTTTTTTTTTTTTTTTTTTTTTCTTTATATATCGTTTAATGCGTTGGTCTACTTTTTCTTTTCCTTTTTCGTTTAAGTTATAACAAAGGAAAAAACGGTAAATGTATGCTTTTTGAGGAGCGACGTTTTCAGCGGTACATTGTGTACCAGTTAATTATTGCCGTCGCTTTGCCGCTGGCCTTTTTTTTTTTTTTTTTTTATTTCTCTCTTAATGTGTACGAAGCTTTGCCGTAATTATGCACGCCTCTTTTGGATCTTAGCGTTTCTACGATTTGTTTGGCATAGACTGCTATTAACCTATTCATATGGCGTTCGTGTATATATTAGGCGAATCTGATTAAAAATTATTTTTCCTACGAGCAATTATTCTTTTTATTGTACGGTCATCGTTATTTTAAAATCTTTTTACATCTTGAAAAAGAATGTTATCTTTAATATACAACGAGTAATAAACGTGTGAAGATATAAAATTAAATGTAATGTTTAAAATCGATATTAATATCGATAAACTATGAAATAAGTTAAATCAACATTTCTCACTGTGATATAATCTACTTAATCCGCTGCATTAATTATCAGCCTGAAATTATAAATATTGATAAATAAATAGGTATAGTCAATGTTGCAGTTTAATTTTAATTAAGATAAATTAATTAACTTGTAAAATATATATGTATAAGCGTAAAAACCAGTTTTATTAAATAACTTGCAGAATTAGAGTTTTTATTTTAATCAAGTAAATGTCAGATATAAAAAAGATAATCAGTTAAGGCTTTTTGTTTTTAAATTAATTAAGTTTATAATAATATCTTATTGAGATATAATATATTTTTAAAAAACCCAATTTTTCTTTTAATATATTTGTTGTAAATATTTTTTAATGTTATTCAATATTAAGCTTATAATAAATCAACACGGAAAATTAAGTAATAAATTCATAAAAAATAAAATTATTGTAAAATACTAAACATAAACACATTAAATAATTTATATCTAATTTACAGTTAGCAATTAATTTATTTTAAGACTCATTCGGCAAAATTAAAACACAAACAACTAAACGATTAAGAGAAAGTGTCGGTAAAAGAAAGAAATAAAATAAATCGAGCTGTAATTTTAGATTTCACAAATTTTAATCGGCGTCGTTAAAAATATATTGAAATATAATTTATTTAAAAGCGGTTAATCATTTTCTTATCTTAAAATTAAGGCTTCACTTTCGTTAAATGTTGTGAAAATATTGAGCAAACAGAATATTTTAAAACATTAGTAACAAGGAATGGCTTTTAAATCGTAAAAAAAAAAAAAAAAAACAAAAAAAAACAAAAAAAATCCAAAATCCACGCAAAGCTCCTATTTGCAAAGCAAAAGTAAATTTTTTACTTAATAAACATAAAAAAAATCAAACAGTAATAAAGGTGTACCAGCAGTTTGCGAAGTAAAATAAACGAACAATTCGTCAATGCCCGTTTTAAAACGGCAAAGCATTGATTACAACGACAAATCGAATTAAGCGCTCGATGTTGCTTCCTCGAGAGTACGAGAGCCAAGCCTCCTCGCCTCCTCGAGGCGCATATAATCGTCATGGTGGTGACTGGACCTCCTTGAACGTGATGTTGTCTCGATTATTATTATTATTATTTTTTTTTTTTCTTTTTGCAACCTTTTTCATTTTATTTCTCTCTCGCTCTCTCCGCTCGTCTTTATTTCTTCTCCTCCTCGTAATTACAATGGGATGGGTATAATATATATGTATACGTACACAATAAGCTTAGCGTATACGTAGAAGACGCGCGCAACGGTTATTCGCCGATTAAGTCATACGCGGGCTTGGCATTACGCGTACCAGTTTGCGTGTATATTTACAAGCGTCTATCCGTTCTCGGTGCATGTGTATACATACACGCATGCGTTCTCGTTGCCTTATTACCCGAGAAATTACTTTGTCCCGCTTTGATTTTTCTCGATGGCAGCGATCCGCTGTAGTTTATTAATAGAACTCAAAACCAAGTCGTATTTATATGCGTTTAATGTGCGCTATGTCCACGATGGAATATTTATTGTTCGACGATAAACGATACTCGATCGTTTCTTTACCGATATTTCGTTAGATTTCGCGCTTAAATAATTAATCGCTTTGCTTAAGGAAAAAAAAAAAAAAATTTATTTTCAATTTATAAGTTAATATCCAATTAACTGAACAAAAGAAATATAAACGTTAATGTGCACTGTTAATGAAAATATTCATAATATATTACTTTTTACGTTTATTTATGTACATTTGTAAAAAAAAAAAAAAAAAAAAAAAAAAAAAAAAAAAAAAAAAAAAAAAAAAAAAAAAAAAAAAAAAATATATTTAACACATTTCTACTTCCGATTCAAAAAAAAAAAATAGATAAAATTGAGTTTTAAATTAATTAAGCCGTAATGGTACGCATAAAAAATAACGACGAAATAAATGAAATTTTGATTAGATTGATTTTTTATTATAAGCAATAGACAAATTATTTTATAATCATTAGTACGCATATTTTTATTTTTTTGTTTTTCTCATTTTTTTTTTATGAGAAACTTGGAAAGTACACATAAGTTTAACTAACTACATCATTGTATCAACTGAATCATTCTTCAATTTAAATAATCATAAAATACGATGCATTGTGCATAATAAAACATTAAAAAATAAAAAACGGTATGATCAAAATGCCATTATACTTAACGTTATATAATGCATCGAGATTTATAGCATTTAATTTCTTAATCGCGTTCCACGGAACTCTTTAATATCGGTACTTTGTATATAAATACTTTAAACATTTTTCAATCATCTTTACGACATCGCAATTCTTATTATAAATATATATAAACGTAAATCCGCGCATTCAATTATTGTCGCTTTGGATTTTCTCACAAATAATACACGACGAGCCACAGCGACAAAGCCACCACGAAGTATACTCGTACAATACAATAGCCCCGCAGATATCAATGGAACGGTCTCTCATCCATATGTGTGTGTGTGTGTGTGTGTGTGTCCATCGTCCTCGATAAGTTCGCACAACCAAGTATACGTTTCTATCTCTCTCTCTCTCTCATCACGATAATGGAAAGCAGGGGCAATAAAGCCATTCCATAAAAGTGCATCACGAATTATCGTGACGTCCACGTTAGGGCGCTGCTCTCTTGCTCTTTCTTGCATGCTAGAGCGTAGGTGAAGGCTTGTATTTAAAAAAAAAACAAAAAAAAAAAAAAAAAAAAAAAAAAGGGGGAAAAAGGAAAAAGGAAAAAGAAAAATAAAGAAGGGAAACGGAAGAAGAAAAGGTAAATATGTGTATACGTGCGTCCGGTGGATTGAGGTAGAATATCTCTTGTCGTATACAATTTATATAATGTATTCTAAGCGTGAGATGATATGTATTTATGTGCGTGCGCTGTAGATAAGACGACGACGATCGGCGGAATATACTCGAATAATGTATACAGTTTCTTCGGCATTGTTGGCCAAGTATTAATATATTTTGTTGGTTTCGCGAGAATACTTTCGTCTACGTATGTAGATCGTAAGTACGATATATTTTTTCTTTTTTCGAAAAAATATCAACCTCTTTTTAATTTATATGAATAAATGAAAATTTTGTTTTCGTTTAATTACAATTTTGTGATGAAAAATTATCGTTAGATTTGTTTAAAATTATTTTATTAGCTATTCGCTTTTCAAATTTATGTTTCTAAACGGAAAAGATTTACAAAAAAATTATTTGAACAGACTCATACTTTATTATCTAAACATTTTCATCTTTAAAAAAAAAAAAACAAAAAAAAAAGAAAAGAAAAAAAAAGCTAAAATTAATAAAAAAATAAATTGTTTTTGTTTTTTTATTCTCAGCGATCGAGAACGATTTTCAATAAAGATAAAAATTTAGTTAAAATCACTTTTTAACGGAGATTAAAAATCCAGCCCATGAAAAGTACATTTACAAAATTAAAATATGAATAAAAAAATCCAAAATGATGGTTAAAAAGTAAGGAACGCCGTAGCGCCAAAGGGGGTTAAGAAACTCATCTATTGTCAAGGATAAACGTGCCTACATATATACGTATATATAATACTCTTTATCTATCCTGAATTCATAAACGCGATGTTCTCCCGCTATTTTAGCGAGATGGCATTATACCGGGTAAAGAAATCAACGCCAGCGTCACGATGCCGGTATTATACGGCCGACAATCTGCGCGGTTCATCTGTTCTCTTTCTCTCTCACTCTCTCGCTTTTCCGTTTCTCGTTCGTTTCTCCCGCGCGTATTAGATATTCGAGGCGCTCGCGGGCGCTCGCTCGAGTCCATGGGAAGTCGCTGCGAGTCTCTCGAGAGAATGTGTTTATAATGTTCGTTTGTATTTGTGTGCGCGCGAGAAAAGTGAAAGGTCGCACGATCGCTCGCTGGTGTGTATTGTGTGTGTGTGTGTGTGTGTGTGTGGCTCGCGGAGAGAGCGAGACGGAAATTGATTCGATCATCGACCGAGAAATATTAATTAATAATAGAAGGGATCGCAAGATGTTTATGGAAACAAAAAAAAAAAAAAATAATAATAAAATAGCGACGTGCTTGTTCTTTACGGTGAACTAAACTTTGTTTATTGAAGATAATAAACAAAAATTTTAATTTTACATAATTGTTTATAAAATAAAGTTTAATTGATAAACTTTTCATAAAAATTGTATCTGTATTTGAAAAAAATAATCAATTATATTTTAAATTTATAAAAAATATCTATAAGCTAAATAAAACTACATATATAGATACTTGTATGGATTGTACAAAGTAAGTAAGTATTGATAATTTGAAAAAGTTTAAATTTAACAAAACTACAAGAAAATCCCTTTGTCAAGCCATTTATCATTTAAAGCGACAAACCAGTAAGTGACTGGTAGTGATTTGCATAAGCCATAGAAATCCGTCGCGAAAAGAAAAGTCATTTACTGCTCCAGAGAGTATTTCAAAATTTGAATGTAGAGCTTAAAGCCATACAAGTCCAAATTTGTATAAGCGTCCATGTTTTTTTAATATGAAGCCGTAAAAGCAATAAAGAATTTTTTAGACTTCTTTTATAAACTGTTTAACGAAAGTTTGTCAAAAGCACAGAAGAGACGATTAAATATTTTAACACTAAATTACCAAAAGAAGTCTTTTTTACTACTCCTAAATTTTAATATACAATTTATTAAAATTTTTAGACTTTATCATACGAGTATATACGTTTCTTATATCTATGTTACTTAAAAGCAGTCTAATGCTAATTTATTTACGAGTAATAAAAAATTGAATGGAATTAAAAAAAAGTAATTATCAAGTTTCATTTAAAAAGTAGTACAAGGGTTAAAAATTTTGTTACGAAAAAAAGAATGTTTAAAAAAATATAATGCCACTCTTGAGAATTTAATTATCTATTACTCTAAAAGCTAATAACGTTTAAATTCATTTACCGCAATTGATAATTCTAACGGAAAAATTATTTGCTAATTTTGCAGTTTGTAAATACGATAAAAACGCAAGCAAAACGGATATAAAGTTACTCAATTGTAAAAAGCAATCGAGAAACTTTATCGGATTTTTTTTGTTGTTTTTTTTTTTTTGTTTTTGCAAGCGTTCATCGAAAATCAATGAAAGAGGAAAAAGAGAGAGAGAGAGAGAGAGAGAAAGAAAAAAGTTAATGCAGGATATATCGATAAAAGAAAAATATGTAAAATCCGTCGTTACGGGAGGTAAATTAACTCAAGAGAGATCGCTTACACGCACGAATGGATAAAAGCCCAGAGAGTCGGTCAATTAGCGCAACGATGCAATTATAATTCGAAACCGCAAGAGTCGCGGCCGCTGATCTCGTGAGCAACGCATTAAGAGCGCTCGCGTGTTTATGTACATGTGAGAGCGACAATTCGAAAACCCGCAACGCGCTCACACACAGACGTAAATCCACGAATGCCCTTGTATAGAAACGATTCGTGCGTACGCTTAAACTCATAACGCGTTCCGACGTCCCATCGGGCGCGAGGTCCATTGTTCCCTCGCGTCTTATCTACCGCTGCTGCGGCTGCTGTCGCTTGATTACACGTATACATATATATATATATATATATATATCCATAAGACCTCGCGCAATAACGCGCTCCGAATTGTAACTTACGGCAGCTCTTTGGTTTTGCAAAACGTGTAATTTTTCTCCCGTTTAAAGCAGTCGTGCAGTCACGGAGTATTAAACTTCTTTTTTTTTTTTTTTTTTCTTCTTTCATTTATTATTTTTTTTTTTTTCCATTTTTTATCTTTCTTTTTCACCGTGTGTTATCTTAATCAAGTTTCGTCCCGAGGGGGTAAAAACAAGCCACGCGTACCAAACCACAACGACGCTCCGCAACTGCGCTTTCACGCGGCAGTAGCTCTCTTATGTACACATATAAGACATACACAGTGTGAAAGTTCAGAGGATAAATACGCGTATGTGTGTGTGTGTGTGTGTGTGTGCTTTGCCCCTGCAAGTGAGAGCGAGAGGAGGTTATTGTCTCCGCGAGGCTTTACAGTCGCGCTTGAACGCGAGTGATTTATGCGAGAGCTCGCCCGCGCTTTTTCATACCCGGTAATTGGATTAACGGAACGAAGCGACCCGCGCCTTTTCTCTTTTATCTCTTTCTCTATCTTATGTTTATTTACATATCCTGGTTACTCGTTTGAATTTCGCTTTCGTTTGTTTTTCGCCGAATTAAAAAAGCTTTCCTTTTCATTTACTTTTTCCGCGCTTATCTCTTTATTTTTTTTTTTTATAATAAATAAAATAATCCAACTGTGGATAATGGTTATTAAAATACGTCGCGAACTACTCTTTTTTTTTTTTTTTGTCGTGCACTGCAACACCGTGGCGTTGCGCCAAGCTTAAAATACGACGATCTTTGTAATGAAATTCTTCGTTGCGATCGCGAGGAAAGATTTTATACACAGTCGCTTCATCTTTTAATGATAACGCTCACGTCGCTAAAGTTTATTTAACTGCGCCATGTGTTATCGTCACTTGGTATATCATTGACGCTTTGTTTTTTCTATACGAGGCGCAATTAATCTTTAGCGAATATATAGACGTACGCGTACACTCATTTATTAGCGGTAATTGACAGTTTCGTAGGTAGAAATCAATATGTTGAATATAAAAAAAAAAAAAAAAAAAAAAAAAAAGGCAGAGAGAGAGAGAGAAAATTGATTTTTTATCTCTCTGCTTCATAGTCTGCAATTATTTAGTTACTTTTGTAAAAAGCGGACGCGTATATATGTGTTATCATGCAACGGTGAGAGTAAAATAAGCAAAAGTGTAAGATTTCGGATTGTTATCGGTAAATATCATAATTAAAGGGTTGTAAATTAAAAGCAATATCGTAATTGCAAACGTTAAAAATACCCGTACGATTTCATTTAGATAACTTGACTGGTTTTAACTTAACAAGAAATGCTGTTTATTTGATGAAATCTTGTAGTTAATTTTATGTTTTATTTACATCATTAAAAGACTTTTCTAAATTAATAAATAATCTGAGATCTTCCGTATTAGGTAACTCTCGTTAGAAAAAAATTTTAATCTCTCAATATTACTATTTATGAATATTATATAGATGTAAAATAGTATTGATAAAAATAAATTAGCGATTTCATCAACGCGATCGTATCCGTTGGAACGATTTTGAAATGATTGAAAGGTAATATTAATTTAAAATGGTATTTGAGCACCGCGTATGTTAAACGCAAATAAATTGTTCACTCGGTTCAACGATCATCGATTTAATTTTGAAAACCGTAAAAAAATAGTTCAACGCTACGAAAAGAATTAGAAAATTAGACACAGTTTAATTTAATTTGTTCCGAATATCCGCAAATAAAGAATTTTATTGAATGATAAAAAAAATTTTTTAAACTTTCTTCCCTCATTTTTCTAATTTATGCGTGGATCTTTCAAATTACATGAAAAATGCCCAATTTTCACGTCAATATAAATTAATTTACGAACGTAACAAAAACATCAAACTATACGTAATCTACAACGCTCGTAAAAAAAAAAAAAAGAGAAACCCGTGCCGCCTATTATTATACACTAAATTACCTAATCGACAAACTGTTCATTGTAAAAGAATCCAGCGGCATTAAATTAATCGCCCGTCAAATCTTTTTTGAGGTAAATAAACAATCGAACGAGATGAGCTGTTATTGTACCTAAACAAAACGTTTTATCTTATTAACGAAACAAATTTAAGCTGCAATTGAAATATTATGCAATATAAAAAAAAAAAAAAAAAAAAAAAAAGAATAAGCTTAAGATGCAATAAAAAATTTTTGCGTCAAAGCCAAAGTTCTCCCTTTTACGGCGCCTCGTGACTTCACACCTCGTGTCTTTGCTTGACATCGCTTCGGCGACGAGAACACGGACGATGTTTCTCCTTCGGAAAACGTGAAAACCAAGAGCTTTTATCGCGCTGACGTTGAATTTTCCGTTAAAATGCCGTGGATGGGAAATATATAGCTTGAAAATGGGCGGCGAACGCAAGGTTATTGACTTATTTTTTAATTTCCTTATCGTGTTGGCACTTTTTCAAGATATATTGCAAGTTAGCGAGTTTACCGAAGAGGGAAAAAATAAAAAAAAAATAAAAAAAAAAATCAAACGGGGAAAAATTGATTCCGGGATTATTTTTGGATGACGAAAGTAAAAATTTAATGAGCAATTTTATTGTCAAAAGTTTTTCTTTATTCGCTCAGATGTTCGAATTTTTAAAAGTAAATTTTAATGTAAAATATATTTAAAACTACTTTAGTGCAAAAAAAAAGAGTAGCAATTTAAATTTTACTATTTCTACGCAATCGGATAAAAAAAGAACTTATTAATTTAACGTTGAAAATTTTAAATTGTATAAATTATATTATTCAAATTATAACTAACGCTTATTTTAAATTCAAATAAATGTTTTTTTTCTTTTTTTTTTTTTTTTTAAACTACATCAAGTATAAAATACATTCCTCGGAAGCATTCCGAAATTCAACAACTTATCGATCCTTGTTCATTGAATAGAAACAAACGTAAGCAATATTTAAAATTATTTACAGCACATGCCCGTCGTTAAATTTCTTATCGCGTAATTTAAAACTACTAAGAATATACGGTAAATCGTTGAGTTGACGTCGCTAACGCTCGAGATAGTTAAGTAATAGTTGCTGCAAATAAAAAAGCAACTGGAGCTTTTATACTTCAATTTAAATAATTTATCGATGAAAATTATAGCTTGCCTTAATTTATGGAAAATTCTATTAGAAAATAAAAGTGAATAATTTATCAATCAGTGTGAATTTCTACAATTAATACAAATGTTTAAAATAATAATTTTTTCAAACCATGCGCATAAAAAAAAAAAAAAAAAATACCAAAATAAATTCTAAATTCAAACAACACATTAAAATGTTTAAAAAAAAATTCATCGATGCGGCTAAAAGTAAAAAATGATGGATAACGCCATAGTACAAGCGACAGAACCACGAATGTAAATCGATGTGTGGTAAGATACTTGATTGGGAATATAGATAGGAAATCCATTAATACACATGTCACGACGACGACGAGTACAAATACCAGTCCTGTGCAATTATATTATACAAACTTTTATACAGCGCGGCTCTCGTATACGCATATACGTTTTTCTCGCGAGTTTTATACTTAACATCGGCGTAACACTGAGAGAGAGAGAGAGAGAGAGAGAGAGCGAGAGCGAGAGCGAGAGAGAGAGAGAGGGGGGGGATCCTTTGGATAATTTTCTTCGCGTGTATCGCATCGGAAAAGAAAAAATGTCCCGTGGAATTCCATTAAGCAGTTTGCTCATTCACCGGACGGAGAATTCTTTTAAGAAACATTCCATTTTTTTTTTTTTTTTTTTTTTTTGTGCGATTGCATTGTGCATACACACACATACACACACAGAGACACGCGCGCGCAAACGTGATTTTTCGCCGAGTTTGCGGCAGACGAACTAACGATGCGCGCAACTTGCCGTATATAACACATCGTTCAATAAGTCCCGAGACTAACCCAGAGATGGTGCTAGTAGTACCAAACTGGCCACGTTTCCATAGAGTGCGAACCTTTACATGAAACGTGCAAAAATTTCACGTCCATCGGATCATAGACAGCAGAGTTATCGAGGTTAGAGTAAAGTCACTTTGTAATTTGTTTGAAAAATGGAAAAAAGCGAGTTTCGCGTGTTGATAAAACATTGTTTTTAATGGGTAAAAACACCGTAGAAGCCCAGCAATGGCTTGAAAAACATTACCCGGACTCCTCTCCATCCAAACCAAGGATTTGTCGTTGGTATGCTGAGTTTAAACGTGCTCGTACGGACACAAACGATGCGGAACGTTTGGGTAGGCCATTGAAAGCCGTTACACAGGAAAATGTGAGTGAAGTGTTAAAAATTGTAATGAAAAATCGCAAAGTGAAGGTCCGTGAGATTACAGAAATGACACAGATATCATCTGGAAGCGTATTTACAATCCTTCATGAAAAATTGAGCATGAAAAAGGTTTTTTCCAAGTGGGTGCCGCGATTGCTTTCAGTGGAACAAAAACAGCAACGAGTCGACGATTCAGAGAGCTGTTTATCGCTATTTACTCGCAATAAAAAGGATTTCCTGCGTCGATACGTGACCATGGATGAAACATGGATGAAACATGGATACATCATTTCACTCCGGAGTCGAATCGGCAATCATCTGAGTGGCGCATGGCTGGCGAAAGCCGCCCAAAGCGTCCAAAAACGCAGCAGTCTGCTGGCAAAGTCATGGCGTCTGTTTTTTGGGATCCACACATGGCGTGATTTTCATTGACTACCTGGAAAAAGGTAAATCGATCAACAGTGATTATTATATTGACTTGTTGGTACGTTTGAAGGAGGAGATCGCAGCAAAACGACCGCACATGAAGAAGAAAAAAATCCTTTTTCATCAAGACCACAAGTGCAATGCACCACAAGTCCATGAAAACAATGGCAAAATTGAACGAATTGGGCTTTGATTTGCTTCCCCACCCCCCCCCTTATTCGCCAGATTTAGCCCCCAGCGACTACTGGCTCTTTGCTGATCTCAAAAAAATGCTCCAGGGAAAAAAATTTGGCTCGAATGAGGAGGTCATTGCCGAAACTGAAGCCTATTTTGGAGCAAAGGATAAATCCTTCTATAAACATGGTATAGAAATGTTGGAAAGGCGTTGGAAAGATTGTATCACTCTAAAAGGAGATTATATTGATGAATAAAAATGATTTTTGAAAAAAATTGTTGTTTTCGTTGTTAGTCTCGGGACTTATTGAACGATGTGTTATTACTAATCGACCCGTTTCTCTCCATGGATAATATCATCCGGTTACCGTCCTCGTGCGCGTGTACTAAAAACACTTCTATGTGTAACGATTCTCGAGGAAATTTTCGAGATGAATTAGAAAACTATAATCATAATTCTATACTACTACCCTGTTATAATGTATAATCGCGTCGCTTTGCGCGAATAAGAAGGATAAAAATTTACAATAATTTGCAAATGATTATCTTGGGCGTTTCGATCGCTTAAATTCAGGTGAATTGCTAGACCGTAAACAAAATTGTACGGTAATTTTTCGCCTTTTTATTAAATATAAAATTCCAATTACAGGATTTGATCCGTATTTTTTTCGTCATTTTTTCCCAATAATTACAGTTGGCTTCAATTCACGTTTAATTAGAGTTTAGGCGTCGCTTAAAGCGCGTATTAAAGTATCTTGATTATTCTTAGGTACACAGAATGATTTTTTTTTAAAAAAAAAGTTCATTATCCGGCCCAAGAAAATACTCTTATTCTTCTTCGAAATATAGAATTTGCCTTCTTTTTTAATAAAAAAAAATCGTTACTAGTTCGATTGCGACTCATTTTAAATGAAATTTCTTCATCGAGGTCATTCTTTTTTGTTTTGTTTTTTTTTTTTTTTTTTTTTCTTACTTTTCAAATAAAATGAATCTTTTAAATTGAACGTCAAGCCGTTGAAAAGTTATACCGACGAATTGGTCTGATTCGTCATTAAGTTTTTTATCTACAAATTATCGCTATCTTTAAATTCATAATTTTTAATGAACTTATGTAAAGAAACGTCTTATGTTTGTTTTATGTAAATCAACAATTTTTTTATCGTCGGGAAAAAAAAATTTTGTTACTTTATAATCTAAATATGCACTTGAATTAAAATAACATTTTTCAAAATATATATTGTACATTTATATGCGAACAGCACTTTACTATTATAACTTTTATCAGATATGAAAAAAAATATTAAAATATCTCAATGTCTTAATTTTATAATACATAATAAAAATTCAAATGTTTTGAAATTGATAGTCGTATCTATGACTGCTTGGTTTAAAAATTATTGCGCAATTATAGTTTATCATTTCTCGCATAAATTTATCTCTTAATACGTGAATGCATTAAATATACGTAATCGCAGCTGTAATTTAACAGCAATTAGAATCTGAGAAAATTTTACTTACAATCGTCGATAAATAATAGTCGATAAGTAATTCTCGGGTGTGTTTTGATTGCCGTTTTAAAAATACATAAAAATTTTTCAATATAAATAAATTAATACGACGTTAAACAAACGTTAAATATATACAGTTTTACGAAAGTCCTCGGCATATTAATTATTTACATTATAACGCGAAATTAAAAATAAACGATATATGAAAAATTAACCTCTAGTGGCTTTATTAACTGATAATATATTTTCACTTTCACGCTTGACTGCTCCCGTCGAATTACTCGTATGTTATTACATTTCGAGATTGTAAGCCACCTTTGAGATATGCAAAAATACTTTAAATCTTTTGTAATTGAAAAATGAATAATTAAACGATGAACTAAAAAACATTAAAAATAAGACGATGAATTAAGAAGTAAGCCTATAAGACGACTATTATTTGTTTGAGAAAATATTTTATTGTAATTATTATTGTTATGATAGGCTGAATATTTAATATTTTTAAAAATATGCAATATTTTATGTTTTATATATCCGAGGAGCGCGAATTTTTTTAATAAATACAAAAATAATGAATAATAAGTGTATAAATATTATTTTAAAGAATATCATCAGAGTCACGACTTTTAATAAACAAAAAACTAAAAATTAAACTTTATAAATATTTGTAAGGTACGTTAACTAAAATGTTGCTACAAGTACGCTTGGATAATTTTTTTTTTTTTTTTTTTTTTTTTTTAATTTAATAAGACGTTCGTCAAAGGATTAAGCGTACGCTCGACCGGTAAACGGACGTATCAAGATCGAAGAATTTACGTCGAAACTTCCATTAAACATTATCTTTGCGATACAATATAACCTCCGGTAACTTACGCTATATGATGGACATGTTGCGCTTACGCTTTGATATACTAACATTTAAAGTTTAAATTTACTCTTTTTTTTTTTTTTTTTTTTTTTTTTTTAAATCAAGAATATTCATAATTACAAAGTGGTTCGAATTAAACTTATAATTATTTTTTGAAATTTTAAACTAAACTATATTTTTATCATACCGACAGAAAATACAAAAAAAAAAAAAAGAAAAAAATTACAATTTTATCGATTTTGTAAACCAACTAGTTAGAGAGAGATTTCAAAATCCGGGATGAATTTACCATTTATTAATATTTGTTTACTACATATGTATACAAAAACTGAACTTTCTTAGCCAAGTTAAGACTTGGGCAAAAAGTTGAATATACGTAACTAAAAGTATATGCAACACCGACGTATACCGAAGTTATATCTTAAACTTTTTTCCTATCATAAATATCGTCCGTGACCAAAATATTAACGAAGATGCGATATATCTCATAAAATCGAATTTCTTATGAAAGAACATTTCGACGCTTCTCGCGATTTCTTTACAACGAGAATAATCTCTCGAATCTTGTATTGTAAAAGTTGGCGCACGATTTTTAAACGCGCGGTATTATTAACCGAGAGCAAAGGTAGTCGTGTCTCTCGATTACACGTACATGCGTATACAAGCGTATAGTCATTCGTACGCGTATGTATATATCTCAGTGTGTGCGTATACTCGCTAAACAAAGCAATTTTCCCTCGCTTATCCACGTGTGCACTTTTCATCTCTTACCCTCTCGTATAGAAACGGAAATAGTGAGAGAGAGAGAGAGAGAGAGATAGTAAGAGAAAAGAGGAAGACTCACGAGGTTCGAATGCATGGCAGTGATTGTATATATATACTTGTGCATTGTCATTTTACACCGACTGCCTAATAAGCGAGTCTTGCCCGCGATATTCTCGATCGATTTGATTTCTATGTCGACTTTTGGTCGGTAGCTGTAGTGCTAGTTTTGATATAATTTTTTTTTTTTTTTTTTTTTTATTTATGTTCTTTTTTGAACTAAATATCACTCGTATGATTAGGTTTGTTTTCTTTTTATTTTTAAGGTGAATGAAACTTGATTAGTTTTAAGATTGACGTTTAAAAAAAAAAAAAAAAATCAAATTATTAACAAGAAAGATTCCGACAATAATAAATCGAAGATTAGCATAAACACTTTTATTGAATGATAAAACTCCTTATTTTTGCATACACTTAATATCGTTTCCTTGTTAAACATCAGCCGCAGTAATAATAAATCAGAAAGAAAAACTCGTTGAATCGGAATGCATTATTGTATGATAATTACAATATTTTCAGCGAATTTTTTTCAAAGCATCGTTCGATGCTAAAATGAATTTCACTACAATGGAAAATTTTTCAATACAAGTGTCGCATATAACAAAAACGATATTCGAAACGTAATAATAAAATTGCAAACTGAAAAAGAATAAGTAACGTCTTTTGCTTACGTCGTCGTAATTTTCTTTTTTCTTTTTTTTTTCTTTTTTTTCTGCATCAACTTTGCGTACGGCATAAAATATTCTCATTTGCATTATTATACACTCAGCGGTAAGCTTTCGAACGCTTTGAAAATATATGTAAAGCCATTCGGTCTCGCGATTATTTGCAAATCATTCCTTATCCATCGACGTCGCTTAAGCTCGTGGACTCTTACACACAGTGTATACAAGAATACACGCAGCATAAGTCAACCGAACGATAAATTTTCTTTCCATTCTTTTAAGCGTCGATGGCTTTTCACTTCCGCGTCTCTTTGACTTTCCAGTCGCCCTAAGCGCTACTCGACGTACGAAGAGCGTCGCGTACTCACGTCGCGGAAAAAGAATCCGCGGCCTTTTTTTTCCTCTCCTTTCGAGCGAAGCGGATGCAACTCGCGCGGAATGCCTACGTTTTAGAGAGAGAGAGAGAGAGAGAGAGATGTAGAGAAAGATAGAGAGGGATACAAACGTACTAGATCATTGGAAATAACGAGGCGACGAAAAAGTTCCTCGGCGCACATAAATCACGGCCGCTTTTTTCGTTGAGGAGAGTTAAATCAAGCATCAAGCCCGTAATCGTCGATTTCATCTCGCCGCGAATTTTTCGCGCGCGCCCCGCTGTTGCTCTACTTTCGATTAAAGACCGCGACTCGTTTAACGCACTTTTCGCCCTTTTGTACGTCGTTTTTTACCTTTTGTTTTTTACTTATGAGACTGAGAGAGAGGGAGAGAGAGAGAGAGGAGAGAGAGAGAGAGAGAGAGAGAGAGAGAGAGAGAGATACGGAGACGCGCGTCAATGGGACTTTCTAAAAAGCGAATAAACGCGCATAGCTTTTTGTCGTTGCGAGTTACTCGCTTTCTCAGAATTCAAACTCTGGTAAATTGTGCGATTATTTCTTGTCTTTTTCTTTTTATTTGATAAATTATTCAATGTGTTATATGACAAAATAAGGTAAACGAAGGAAAATTAAAAATCGAGCGGCTCTTGTTAAAGAATCGATACAAGC
Source organism: Chalcis sispes (assembly GCA_949987625.1). Classification (NCBI taxonomy): domain Eukaryota; kingdom Metazoa; phylum Arthropoda; class Insecta; order Hymenoptera; family Chalcididae; genus Chalcis; species Chalcis sispes. Next base: position 67,813,784 of record OX465095.1, read on the forward strand.
GAAACGAAATTATGTAACGTGATTACGTGCTTTTGAAATTTTATCGTCGCATTAACTGGACAAAAAGAAGCAATTAAAATCAAAGTAAAATACACAATGCAACGTGATTACCTGTACATATGCCATCTATGACATCTCATGATCGGTATATAAAGTCAAGAAATCATTTCCTCCGAAGCGAACGATAAAAGATAAACGATGAAAATTTAACGGAGTCGTATAACATAAACGAAATGAAATTTTGGTACATCGCGAGGCAATAAAACTCATAAAAAAAAATAAAATAAAATAAAGTAAAAAAAAAAAAAAAAAATGAAGAATAAAATTGGAACGCGGCCCCGAGGTTCCTCTTTCTTATTGCCTTCAAAGTTTTTCTGGCAAAGCGAACGAAGGAAAGAAAAAAGAGCGCTGAGAAAGAGAGAAAGAGAGAGAGGGAGAGAGATAGTAGAGCAAGATAACGATTTATCAGGAACAGCCGACGGTAAAAGGGATGAGAGTCGTTGGATTTGAAACGCTCGACGATCGACCCTTTTTCGGCGCCGCACAGCATCCGATGAAACGATATATACTCGTACTTTACCCTTTTGTTTTGTCTTTTTAATTTTTTTTTTTTTTTTTTTTTCTTTTATTATTATTATTATTATTATTATTATTTTGCTTTCGTAACAAATCGTTAAATTGATCGCGATGTTTAAATTTTTTTTTGTTTCTTTATGTTGAACGATCACCTTGCGAGATGAGAAAATTGGAAAGAATATAGTATCGGTATGTACTAAAGTTTATGTAAGAATTTAATTTCTTTGGAACGGCAAGTCTCTGAAAGCCTTCGAGTTTTAAATACACTTAACTTTTCATTCATTGAAAATTTTTATTATCTTTGCTTAAAGCATTCAAATTAGAATCGCAACAAAGTGATAAAATTCGTACAAACATATAAAGACCTTGGTGATTTGCAATTTAGGTTGCAAAATAAAAAAGAAGACAAAAGAAAACATGCATAAAGTACTAGTCGCTCTCTCTCTCTCTCTCCCTTTCTCTCTCTTTTTCAAGCAAACAAACGAAGCGTACAAATATAAGATAAAGGGTAAAACGCGCATCGAAAAATTCATTCCGCAACGCTTACAACGTTAATTCGCATTCCTTATGTATGTATATATATTTTCTTATTCGCTCCTTTCCTTTTTTTTTTTTTTTTTTTTTTTTTCTGTTTACTTTGCGTACTTGTAGCAATTCTTCGCGCAACATCACTTAAGGCATAACTCGTATACACATTTATATTTGCGCGTTGAAAATCATCGCGGATAAGGTGTGCGCGCTTTGTAGCGCAACGCCGCGTAAGCCGACATACAGCGAGACCGCCTATAAACCGCAAATGTTTATATATATATATATATATATATATATGTATTGTGCCGATGATTTATGAATTTATGAGCAATTAATTAAGCGTTGTTTATCGTCCCGAAGGTGTTAATCGCAAACTATTTCGTTTTATTTTTGTTTTAAACGCGCCTGCGCCTACGAGAAAGCGTACACCCATGTGGAAGTATAAGGAATGAAATTTATGTTAATTTGCGTAATTAGTTGCTTAATTTATATAATGTCGCGCTTTTTTTTATGCGAATTTAAGCGGAAGAAAATTTTACCGTTCGATCGTTTGTTGCCGGTGATTATTTAAATAAAAAAATTGCTTAAACTCTGTGTAAAAATAATATTTTCTTGATGCAATATAAGTTATATATTATTTAAATTTAAAAAATTAGGGTGTAAATTATTAAAATATAATTTTTTAAAACTAAAAAAATTCCTTAGGAAGATTTTCATTTGTTAATATTTTTTGTTTTCATTGAGAAAATTTTCATTGGTTTTATGCTATATATTAACAATTTTGTAATTAGAAAATGTTTTTCAGAAATTAATATTCTTAGTAAGAAAATTGTTTTCATTTCGATAGTCAATTGTAAATAAGAAATAATAAAAGAAAAATAATACTTTAAAGATAAACTTTATAAATGAATGATTTCATAATTTCTTGGAAGTACTTATAGTACATTACTAGACACTTTAGAATACAGGTACGCTGATATTTCCAAACACTCTGTTAAATTGCTCGTAAAATTCGCAAAGCACGACGATAACCCAATAATCAGCCGTCAATCAAAGCTTACCCTGCACCCAACGACTCGAACTTGATTTTTCGTCAAGATCATCAAAATCATCACGCATACGCGGACGAACACGCAGACATGTATGGTAAACTCGCGTGCCGCGGATTACATCACGTGCGCACATAATGAACCGCCAATGGACTGTACGCAGGGTTTCTTCCCCTATCCCATTCGAACAAAACGTTATCGTGTATACATATTATATGCGCGCGTGTCCTATGTACCCACCCGCATTTACACGCGTACACGCGTGTCCGTGTTTACACGTATACATATACATTTATACACGTATGCATGTATATACGTGCGCGTGCGCTCGCGACCCCCTCCTCCGTCTCCTTTTCCTCCCGCGGCGATTTCTTGCCGCACGCGACGAGGAGCGATATGGAGAGACGCGCGCGCGCGGCTATATGTACGCGCGCGTACGCGCCTCCAGTACCGAGCGAGCGATTCTCGGAGCGGGAGAGTGCTTGCGCTTAATCTGCGCCGAAGACGATATCTTCCTCGCGCTCGTTACCTCAAGTATCTTCGTCGAAACCATTTCTTTCTTTTTTTTGTTTTTTTTTTCTTTTTTTATTAACTTTATGCATTTTTTTCGCTAGTTTTAACCGTACCGAGTTGTGCGTTTACGTTCGTCGAAGTGTGCAAGCGGCAAAGACGTACGGGTGAGACGTACGAGAAACGGAAACGGATATTGGAAATCCGGTGTGTTACGTGGGAGAAAGAAGAAACGTATTCCTTACTCGTTTCTTTCTTCCGTGTGTCTGTGTATTATTATATCGAGTGTATGTGTACACGCATCAATAATGATAAGGTTACGTGTTAGGTGTACGACATCCGCGTACTTTTTTCCGTGCCGGCTTCCTCGAAATATCAGCCGTTTTGACGATCACCGAGTGTGTTTGTGCTCGGTGTGTTCTTGCAATCTTCGATTTATCCTGTCTTGATTCTGTCTCTCTCTCTCTCTCTCTCTCTCTCTCTCTCTCTCTCTCTCTCCCCGTGTCTTTCATCCTTTTAAGCCTTACACACTCGCTTACTTGCGAGTGTGAAACTCGGCTGGACTCCGGAGGTATTAAGTGCAAAAGCCTCGGTGTACTTCATCGTTAGGCCGAATGCCAAATATAAATTGATCATTTTTTACTTTCGAAGCCCTCTCGACTTTACCCGGTTTAATTCACCGGTGGTAATTATTCGTGTTTACGGTATCGCGGCGATAACCTTCGACGGATGATAAGGCGTTGAAAAAATCTTACGGACATGCACGCGAAGAGGAGAATGACTCCTCCCGCACGGACGACGTCACGTGAATTATAGTTACACGCGCGCTCGCGCAGAGACGCTTCTCGATCGTCCGTTTATCCGCGTGATTATATACGCTTCACGTAACAAAAGCATCTTTCGAGCTACCCGCCGCAGTCTTTTGTTTTATTTTAAATCTTGCGAGAATATTTTCACTCCGGAGAATCGTTGCGTGTATTTTTCGCAAATGGTTTTAGCAAAAGTACCGTTTTGACTTCTCGTTAAATCGCCGATGGATTATGGAGACCGAAATTTTAAGATTCGTCGTGACCTTTGGTCTATTGTTTTTATTTTTCTCTGGCGCTAAGTGAGAAACGCGACGCGGTTAAATAATAAAAAGGGCAATGGTTCGTTTATTTCAAATAACCGTCACGCTTGCCACTGAGTCATTGTAAACTATGTATAAACGCTTTAATCGAATTTTCAACAGTTTACGTAACGTTCTGTGTTTACATGCGAGAATCAATTGTTAATTTATACTTACTCTAGTAAACACCGTTTGTCAAATTTTATTCGGAATGAGATTGTTGATGAATTTTAAATTCATTACGCTTCATTTTGCGCCTTTTTGCTTTATTTATTTATTTATTTATTTATTTATTTATTCGTTTATTTATTTATTTATTTATTTTTTTTTGTCTTTTATGCGATATGCAAAATAAACCTTACATTAACCATAATTTATTCGCATTTTTATACATCGGGAAGCGTGTAATTTGACCGATTACGATGTATGCGTACTATGAGATAGCCGTGCCGAAAGTAAATAACACGCCAGCGAAACTTTACTTTTTTTTTTTTTTTTTTTTTTTTTTAATAATTTCTGCCAATTTGAATTTACCGAGAAATCTAACGTAGAGAAGTAGCGTTTTCCTCGCGACTTACGCGGCATATGAATATCCTATACACCGTTTTTATTGATTTTGAAATTACACGTCTATAGAACTGCACAAGAAGCAGACAGTATATATGCCATCGGCTTTGTTCTACTACACTTTTACTTTAGCTTTGGCGCTCGTTAAGCGCCAATAAAATATCGTTTATTGTTTTTAATATAGTTTAAATAATAATAAAATTAAAATTATCCCGAAACCTTTCTGTTTAGGCATCGGCACAAAAAAAAAAAAAAAAACGGAGCTTTTTAATGGTTTTCGGTATGACTTTTTTTTTAAATGCAAGAAGGCGTACATCTAAACAAACTTCGTTCTTTGCATCTTTAATTATCAAGTTCTTACCTTTTTTTTTCCTCTCTTTCTCTCGACAAATAAAACTTCTGCTAAAAGTATTTAACGACAGCGCGTCTAACCTGGTGGAAATAAACGTTGTTCGACATTTGAAATGCAAATTCAACGCGAGCGTTTTGTTTTGTTTTGTTTGAAAAAAACTACTTTGCGATCGTTTGCTACCTCAAACTACTATCAATCCGCTTAAAGTCGAAGTTTTTAAAAAACGGTAATTTATACGGTTTTTGTTTTATTTAACAATCCCTCGTTGGATCTTTCATTTTAACGAAAATAAATAAAAATGCATCAGCTACATACATACAACCGGTAGGTAGACGTTAGTAGTAACGCAAAAACGAAATCCTTGATAAAAGCCAGCGACTGTACGCTTAGATTTCAAAATATATATGTCTAGGCGTAATATTTTGCGCAACTTTGCCCGCAACCTCAATTTTTCTTGCCCCTCCTCCCCCCCTCCTTTTTTTTTCTCTCATCCCCTCCATATCTCGTGCGATCCGCGCCACGTCGTATGCAAATCGGTAAAACGCGTTTTTGTATATTACTGTCGTTGCTGATGCATAATAACAATAGGAGGACAGAAAAAAAATTGTGTATATAAACATGTGCGGTAATCGATAATCTGCCGGTATTATAGTGATTCCGGGTATTTTCACCCTTGTGGCTATTCCTATTGATCGTGAAATAATCATTTATTTAGATAAATTCGTCGTGAATTATATTGACCGGTAATGTTAAGAAACATTAGAAATGTGAAGAGATATTTAAAATACTAATATTTTTATTTAAATGTACATATGATCGACTTTTTTTTTTTTTTTTTTTTTTTTTAATTAAACTATAATAATGATGATTAATTTTTTTTTTTTTCATAGCAACTCGCTGTTGAATTGTAAATTATAGTTTTTATTGGCATTTGCTAGATGAAAAAAATAGCTATACTTGTAATATAATTGAGTATATATATATATGTGTGTGTGGCGTTGCAAAGAATTTGCTTAAAAAATATAATCGTCGTGTACTTTGTTGAATAAATTTGTCTTGGTTTTTTTTTTATCGAAATAAGCTCTGGATTATAATATTCAAATGATTTGTCAGTCACATTAATGAGATTTTATATAATTTTATGTTCTAAAATTTTGCGTATTATAATATAACATACAAAGGATAAATTTTTTCATGAAAAAAAAAAAAAAGAAAAGAAAAAAATTTAAATATATCCGTGAACAAAATTTGAACTATTGTCATGAAGGAAAAAAATTTTAGTTTTACATCACTCGAAACTTTTTACTTAAAATATAAAAGTTTTATCCTTTTTATGGAACGATTTCGATTAATATTTATTTTATCATACGTTATATCGCGTATAATGCGTAACAAACGAAACGAAACGAAACCAGTTGTAAATAAAAAGCTATTCCGTTTAAGCTCGTAATTATAATTCGTTAAACGATATTTATTATACGCTTATACCGATAAATTATTCATACATAGTGATCGTTTTACCTTTTCTTTTTTTTTTTTTTTTTTTTTTCTCCCTGCGCGCGCTTGTATATTATATACACACGCGAGAAAAATCGCGTATTATCGAGCGCATAACGCGGCAATTACACTTCTTCAACCGCGAGTTTTTACAATGCGCGATGAAACGCATACGTAGTTTCACAATGCATATCGTATGGCGTATGTACTCGGTCACATACATCGGCGTGCGAAATACCAGTAGTAACCCGCGGCGCGCTTACAATCTCCGTATAAAATACGAGAGCTCGTTATTCTTACAGCGAAAAACGTAAATGTAACTTTTTCTCCGGGTAGGAAGGAGCGGAAAATAAGAGCAGCTTCCTCGAATGTACGTCGCTTGCCAAAAAGTTCCACGTTCTCCGGTGAAATTTGGAAAAGTGCGCTTTTGGCGAGAGCATCGCGAGAGATATTTGGGGGGAGGAAAGAGAAACGGTAATGGAAGAAGAAGGCGCCGGTGAAGCGCGAACGCGAGGCGCCCCGGCGACGTCTCGGTGCTCAAACCCGCGACGATGTGTGCCCGCATCTATATCGTCGATAAGATGGCGATGTCGCGTCTTTCATTTGTAATTTATGCGATATTATTTTTATTTCTGTATCGGGATTTATTTACGTGAGGATTTTATGCGCAAGGGAGCGGGGTAATTAATTCGAATAAGTATATATATATATATATGCTACTCATTTTTTTTTTTACAACGCCTTTCAGCGTTGACTTCTTTTACACGTCTTTTCCACTTTGCCTTGAAATGGAAAGTACTTGTTTTTTTTCTTTTTACGTTTTTTTACTTTCAAGCCTTTTGTTTCCGTTTTATTTTATACGACCTACTCAATTTTTTCCTCACATTTTTCATTTCTTATCTACCAAAGATACGATGGCGTTTTATAAACTTTACCAAAGGCGTTATTTTCCTTTTTTTTTTTTTCTTTTTTTTTCCTTTATTTTTAACCATTTGTACTTGATTGTCATTGCCTCGGTTATTGGAAAAAGCATAAATTTAAATGGAAAGAGACGAAAAAATGAGTCATACATGCGCTTTCAAGTAAACGTAACATACGGTAGTAATTGTTTATCACTAAAAGTATATATATATATATATATATATATATATATATATATGTGTGTGTGTGTATGTACGTGCCGTAATTACATTGATTTCGTCATGCACACAACTTTACGAGATACCAGCTGAGTTAGAAAAAAAAGAGGATAATCTTCGCTATAGAAGAAATACACGCGTCGGTCTTTTTGAAAAAAAAGAGAAAGACAGAGAGAGAGAGAGAGAGAGAGAGAGAGAGAGAGAGAGAGAGAGAGAGAGAGAGAGAGAGAGAGAGAGAGAGAGAGAGAGAGAGAGAAGTAAAATAATTGATTTTCGCTCGTTATTTATCGCAATCGTACTTAACGGTTTAAAAGGCGGGAAGCTTTTTTTCTGAAAAAGGCTCAGATTGAGGACGAGTTTTTTTCTCTTTCGAGGATGGATTATTATTCTCCTTTTTTTATCATGTAATTTAAGTGGATTTAAGCGCTGTAATTAACGACTTGAAAATCCTACTTCATTAATTTTCTATTTTTGGCGGTCAATAGCAACCGGAATTCTCAACTCTTTTCACACTTATTTTTTTCAATAAATTTGATTAGTTCTAAACGTGTTTTTAATATTTATAGTTAGCAGCAAACTAATAACGATTAGATAATGACTGTTTTTTATTTAAATTTTTTTTATATCGTCGTGATAATGACACAAAAAATTAATAAAAAATTTTTTTGAAAATTTATTCTATTACAAATAATTACAGCAAGTAAAATATTCTGGAATTTTTAAACAATTTAAAATTTTTATTTGCATTGAAATTGCAGCTGAAATCATTTTAAAAAAATTGTTGATGAATTAAAAATAAGAAAAGGAATTTATGATTCGATATTTTTTTCAATATTTTATCTAAGTTAATATTCTTATAAAAAAAAAAAAAAAAAAAAAAAAAATAACTAATTCATAATTGTAAAGTAAATCTAAAGAATTCTAATTAAATATTCTCGTATACAATGATTAATAAATTTAAACTACTTATTTTCCATTATTAAAAATTTTTAAATAGAAAATGTGGATACAATTCATTGCTTTTACACTGTTATAATTAAGAAATCTTAATAGACAAATTGATTGTTTTAGGCGCTAATAAAAATAATTATACCAATATGTCATCATAATTAATATCATAAAATCTCAAAGTGAATAGATTCTTTATCAATTGAGGTATTTTTAAATTTTTTCTTTCTTTCTCTTTTTTTTTTTTTTTTTTTTTATTTTTTATTTTGCATCGTTATCCATTTATATTCCTCAAGATTATGCAATTTAATAAGCAATTACGAATGTTTGCGCAGAGGCGAAAGTCTGTCATAATAACTTTGCCGTAAATTAAAATCGACATTAAAATGTAAGTAGAGCGTAAAAACGCGCGTTGCGTCTCTCTCTCTCTTTTTTTTTTTTACTTATTCTTTATCGATATTCGCGTATGATAAGCCGTCATTCTTCCACGAAAATGGCGATCACGGCAAATTTTTACAGCGGATAGGTGTAGCCAGTTTCACACTCGATACTTACTTCATTGTATGCGGTGCGCATTCAAACCGAGATTAACAAAAAAAAAAAAAAAAAAAAAAAAAAAAAGTAAGAAAGAAAGAAAAACAAGAAAAGAAAAGGGAGAATAAAAATAAAAGGCAATCTTGTTAGAGGTTCTGGTCTTTACGACAAATTTCTCGTCGCGCTGACCGAAATTTTACATCGAACTTTGCGAGTACTCGCGTTCTGAATTATTCATTAAACATCGCTTCGAAAGATCGAGAGATCGTTTTTATTCGTTCGCGATGCTACTTAATTAAACACCTCAGGTATACTTCGCCCCGCTGATCTCGAGAAAGAAGTGACAAACAACTGAAATATATATATATATTCTTTCAGGATAATTCAAAATTATTATCTGCCGCGGGATCATCTTCGTACTATTTCCTCTATGTGAACATTTTTTCAAAATAATATTTCGTGCATAATTAACAGTTGGTCTTACTTGAAATCTGATTTTTTTTTTTCTTGTTTTTTTAAGAATTCCTTCAGTTTATTTAAATACGTCTTCCTTGCATACTAATGTTTTTTTTTTCTTTCCAAAAGTTAACCGATGTTTTATTCGACGAATGATCGTTATTTATCATTCGATGGAAATTTTAGCGAAGCTCCCATCGACGTGAATTTAAATGCTAAAATCAAGAGAATAAACAGTTACTTCAACCTAATATTTTACTACTAACTTAACCTACTATTTCTTTTTTCTCTCTTCTCATTCGATTTTACGTTAAAAATAATAAAAGCGAGTTATGAATACGATGGTGCAAGTATTATTCATCCTTGAATTTGCATTGTTATATCGACTCGTACGATACAAAATTATTTAAAAATACAAAGCGCGTAAGATCATTTTTTTTTTTTTTTTTTTTTTTCAACAAAAGTCATTTTCGATGATAATTTTCTTTAACAATCGCTTCATTATGCGGTGAAATGTTCGTTTATGAAAAAAAAGACATCTAGAATGTGTGAGAATGTCGAGAGAATGAAAAAAAAAAAAAAAATGTTCCTTTCCATTATTCGTTTCCATCAAATCGTTTGAATAACTTAAAATATTTTCCCTCTAGGCCGATATCGGAGTGAATCTTATTCCGCATCGAAGAGAATGTTTCTATTAAAAAAAAATAATAAGAAAAAGAATAATGGCATGCAAATGAGATAGTTCAAAGCCGATAACGCGCCGTTATAGTGGTACATACGTATTGAAAACGGATTTCTGAGAAAATGAATGCATCAAAGACGTTGTTTAAAAAAAAAAACAAGTACATTCGTACTGTGATATAGATAATGATTTTAAGTTAATCGATGGGCCGGTAACGTTTTAAAAATAGCAGAGAACGATTTTTAATTGTGGGGAAGGAAAAATGTCCAAGCGCCGAGTGAATACTTAAATTGTGATAAGTAAAGTGATTACCCATTTTTCTACAATCAAGCTACACGTATATATATAAAAAAAATATATATATATATTTAAATATATCGTTGTTTAATTCAATCGTATTGTTTGAATATATGTATATAAAAAATATACGTCAAATTGAAAGCTGTTTAAAATAAAGTATGTTTACAACGAAAACGCTGTAAAAACAATAATAAAACAGCTCGGTAACAAAGATAAAAAAAAAAAAAAAAAACAAACGATATAAAATAAAAAGCCTACGCAAAAAGCAAAACTCATACCGGCGACGGCGAAATAAAAAGAAAACGAGGCTAATGAGGAAAGCCGCAAGTGCGAAGATAAGAAGCCGCAGCTCGTGCAAAACTTTCACGCCGTATCCTTAAACGAAAGAGGAAAAGAAGAATAAAAAGAAAAGCTAAAGAAGGAGAAGCAACGAGAGAAGCGAATAAAAATAAACGATCGAGGAAGAAAAATGGGCGACGGTAGCGGCTCGGACGTGATCGTCGCAAACGGGCATCGATGCGCGCATCGGGGCCTCGTCAAGTATCCGAGCATCGACAAAAAGCTCTGGGACGCGAGCAGCAGCTGGATCCTTCAGTGGGACAACATCGTTAAACATCCGGGCGCCAGGGCACGGGGCTGCCATTGCGATGTCCACAAGCCGCCTTGGCTTTATCCCAATTTAGGTAACGCTTTGTCTGAGCGATTTATCAAGATAAGCGGCGCAAAAAAAAAAAGTAAAAAAATAAAAAAAAAAAAAAAAAACAATATCAACAAAAAATCAAATGGAGAAATTTAACGCGGGGTGATATGTAAGTTGTTTATCGATGTTGAATCGTCGCTTTGAGTATCCTCTTAAAGTTTCTCTCTCTCTTTCTCTGCCTCTCGTTTTTTTTTTGTTTTTTTTTTTTTTTTTTTTTAAGGGAGAAAACCGCGCGTGGAGGGAATGCAAGAGAGACGATATGAAAGTTTGAATTACGTTATCGACGAGATATGATTAATGATATATTGTGAAATCGGCATATGTAAGAGTTGAGAGATGATGTTTTTATTTTATCATAATTAATTTTTTCTTTTCATCCAACTCGTTGAGGTGCTCTTGCCGCTTTGGTAATTTGTTAATTTACTATACATATGCGCTATTAAAAAGCGTTTTATTTACATATTTTTTTTTTTTTTTTTTTCAAACAATTAAAAATCTATTTGCGATAAATATTATTTATAAAAATAATGCTTTATCTGTAATAAGCATTTGAATGTTATACAAGTTATTTCTTTTATCAAGATTTTAGCATAAATAACTATTTATTGATACAAGTTTTTACTTTGTTTAATTGCATTTTACCTTTTATCAATGCACTTAATCGCAAGTAAGATAAGTTAGTTAAACGCAGTGTTTTTTTTTTACATATCTAAAGAAACTGAATATTGAAAATAAATATTCTTTGTGAAAAAAAATTCGTATTGCAGATAGCACTTGAAATATTATGCAATAACTCTTTGACGTTTTATTATATAAACAATAGTTAAAAAAATTTTAAAATAATTATTCGGTAATATCGATCAATCATTCAAGATTCTAAACATTGCAAAAAATACATTGATCTATCAAAAAAGTTCTTACTATTATTTATAATCTTAATGTTATTTACGATTATTTTTATTCTAATTCCCAAAAAAAAAAAAAAAAAAAAAATTTGTCTTTAAACATTTAGTTTTGAAATATTTTTCCATTTAGATTGAAATAATTTCGATAAAGTTGAATATAAATAATAAGAAATATCACATTTATCAATATTGCTTATGATGACAAAAATTATTCAAAATTACTCAATGCAACCTCTATTTTTTATGTTACAGTTGGAAAGGAGCTCGACGAACCCGATAGGGCGGTGAGTGTAAATCAAACGAAAACAATATAAATACATATATACATTCAAAAAAGTGAACAAAAAAAAAAAAATAAATAAATAAATAAAAATAAATATAATAATTGATAATAAGCAAAAGAAAAGAAAAAGAAAAAAAGAAAGAAATTATTAATAAAAGAGAAACTTGAATGCATAATGAGTTGACTCTGTAAATGGTAAACGTTTTCGTGTGAACAGATAAAATCGGCGCCGGTTAAAAGGACTCCGAGCCTCCAGCAGAAGAAGAGCCAGTTTGGTCCGGCAAAGGCGCCACCCGTACCGCAAGGTATACACACATACGTAATACTTGTAAACTCGCGAAATTTCTTTTTTTGGCGAACTTTTCGCACCTTAAACGTACCTCCTCGCTTCGCCTTTAATTTAACGGCGGCACTTTTTTTTTTTGAGAAAGAAGGAAACAAAAAAAAAAAAAAAAAAAAAGGAGAAAAGAAAAGAAAGGAGATACAAAGGAAAGGCTCGTTTACGGCCGAGCGCGTGACCAAAGTTTCTCCTTTTTTTTTTTTTTGTTTCCTTCTATAATTTTTTAAATGTCTTCGCTGTACACGAAATTATAAGCTTTCGGATTATTGTTGGGATGTTTATTTACGATACGCCATCTTTCGAAAACTGTTCAGTATTTTCGCTCGAAGGCTGCAATGAGTCTTTTTTTTTTATTATACGATGTTTAATACATAGATGCAGATGAATGATTTAGGATAGCGTAACTCTTTATCGGTAATAATCTTAGCTCGGTATGTTTCGACAGCTCCCTTAAATTATTACCATTATCATAGTTTGCATGAAATGTTTTTATTTTATATTTCGATGGAAACTAGTTAAAATCGTAATTTTAGTAAACCCTCAAAATTTTCACTGATAAACATCTTTTTAACGTACACGAAGCTTAAGGTATAAAATATATATATATATATATATATATATACGCATCATAAAATCATTAAGCTAAGTAACACTTTTATCAATGTTTATAACTCTGAATATTTTTGATAAGAAAAATAATTAGAACGGAAAATGCAGATTTTATAATTTTAATATATTTTTTGTAAAATACACGAAAAACGTAATTTTTATTTATAAATGCAAAAATTTTGTCTGTGTAATAATAATTTATATTTAAAAATATCGATAATTTTTACTACATAAAGAAAAAAATTAATTTTCAATTTTCAATGGTAAAAAAGAAATTAATTAAATTTCAGTCGTATATTAATGAAACGATTCCTCTTATTAAGTATGCTGAATTAATTAATATTCAAATATTTTACCTGCAAAAAAAAAATTATAATTTTAAAAACGGTTATTTAATTTTTCTACGTTTTGGTTCTTTCATTCATTTAAAATTTATCGATTGTTTTTGATCAATTTATTATATTAACCACATAATTATTCATGACATTAATTAACATGAATGTTGTAAAACGTTTACTTTATTTCAAAGTTTAATTAAGGTAATATTTTATTGTATAATTTATGTATTTCGATTTTTGCGTAAATACTGAACAGTTAAAAAATCAAATATCTTTAACGTTTATGCTTCTAGCGTAAGTAAAATTAAATAAAGAATATTAAAAGTTATTGCTCAAATACTCGTGATAATTCGTTGCACAATGAAACGTTGAAGCTCATAATTATAGATATTATTCTAATGTAACCAAAAACGTTTTCATTTTTATGAATTTTTATAAAATTTTGTTTTCAATTTTCTTTGATAAATACTTATTGTTTTTAAAACAATTTAAGAAAATAATAATTTCTTTCGTTACAATACAACAACGGTAACTTTTTAAAATCTTAATTTTATAACTTTTAATATTTATTTATTTTTTTTTTTTTTTTTTTTTTTTTAATTCTCATAAATATTAATCGTCATATAAATGTTTTATTATATTAAAAATATTTATCCAATGCTTAGCTATAATCACATCCTAATATAAAATTAAATTTTATTTTTTATTTGCATAAATGAAAAAATAAATAGAATTATCAATTGACACAGTGAGTAGAGAAACACACGTAATATCAGAAACTGCACATAATAAACCTTGGAAGTGCTGCATGTAAATAATACACAAGCAATAAGTATATCCACCAATTAAATCGACGGCTTATGCCACACGAACAAATTAGGAAGCTTTTAGGCGGTTTTTTTATTTTTTTTTTTTTTTTTTTTTATCTTTCATACTTATTCATTTATTTATTTGTTTATTTATTTATTTATTTATTTATTTATTTATTTATTTATTTAATTTTTTTTTGCTTTTAATAAATCGCGGCATTTATTACCCGCAAATTTATTACGCGATTCGCCAATAATCGGCAATCTAACGCAAACGCTCATCTATATAATGTACACGCACACGCTAAAACGTTTAAGCGGGGCTTTAAGGCACTTTTTAGCGCACGTCTAACAAAACCTTAACCGCGCAAAGACGATCCGCTTCTGCGAGACGGGCAACGTTAATCTATCGTACAATGAACAAAAGAGTAAGATAAAGAGAGAGATTGAGAAAAAGTGTTGGCGCGCGGCATCGCCGTTTAAAAGCTTGCTAACCGTTCACTTGCATGACAGCTCAATGTGGTAATCCAGCAGCGATTGTAAGGGCGCCCTCCATCAAACGAAACCCGTCCGTTAAATCTGCATCATCAGGTACCTAAACAATACTTTCTTAGACATTATCTCTCACTCTCACTCTCGCTCTCTCTCTCTCTCTAGTTGGCATAAACGACGAGTAAATTACGAGTCTTATTCTGTATCGCAATTTTTTTTTTTTTTTTTTTTTTTTTTTTTTTTTTGCCCGATCTTCTTATGTAATGGTGACCATTGTTGTTGAGCTGCTACTCGACACTTTTAACGATCAGCCATCGTAGCGGCATTGCCGTATCGCTTGTTTTTTTTTTTCACGTTTGCCTGTGACTTTTTTTTACTGTCTCTTTTTTATTTATTATTTTTTTTTTTTTTTTTTTTTTAATGGGTTGTAAAAACCGAGTCGCGCGCACTCGTGAGTTTGCGTTTAGAATGTTGAGTAGCATTTTATTGACGCTATTGGATAAAGAAATTTTTCTTGTAACTCACGAGGTAATGCATTAATATTTTAATGATATTTTGTTATTAATGTTCAAATTTTTATTAAACAAAAAGATACGTTTGTGTTAATGTGTCTATTTATAAAAAAAAATATATATATACATATTTTTTTTTTTATTTTAATCTAATTATTATTGTTCCTGTTTTGCTTTGATAAAGTTTATAATTAAATAAAATATTTTTTATGCATTTTATTAGCTTGAAATATTTTTAATTTATACGATGAATTTTAACAGTGCCATTGAAATAATTAAAATATAATATTTTAACGACGATATTGCTTCTTTTAATAATGATTATATTAAAAGCAGACGCAGGTTTTTACAACTTTTCATTTTTTTTTTTTTTTTTTTTTTTTTTTTTTTTTTTTTTTTCCATTATATTTTAATGTGCTTTGTTAGAGAGCGATGTTTTATCCGTAGATGGTGAAGGCTTATGAATGTTTCAACGCTTATTACGCGAAAGCTTGTGGTCACCGTAACATTAAGGATCGTTCGATTATATTTTAACTCGATAATTTTTTTTAACGTTTAATATTTGGTTTTGAATAACTCAAGTTCATTAGCACAACATTGTTCAGGTATTGCAATCTAAATGTCTGAATGGCTGCTTTATGGCGACATTGAATGTTTTTTTACGTTAATACTATGAATAAAAAAAAAAAAAACTTGACACGTCCATCAATTTTTTTAATTGTTTTTTTTTTTTTTTTTTTTCAAATCATGACGCGTTGACGCTGATGTTTTTATTAGGTCAAGCTGGCGCGGTCGACGAGGAAACTTTCCTTACGGCCTTCGAAGATGTTCCCCCGGTCAAGCTGTTCTCCGCCAAAGATCTCGAGGAGCAAATGAAAGTGATTAAGGAAACTATCGGCGACGACAAAAAAGACTGGAAACAGAGGACGGATAGTGTGAGTGTTTATTCAATATTCATACGTCCGTTCGTAATACGAGGAATCTTTGAATTAAACCGACACGGGATTCAATGAAAAATTGCTTTTTTTTTTTTTTTTTATTTAATGGAATCTTTAGAATCTATTTGGATTATAAATTTTTAATGGCGCAATGATTCGTTAAAAGCTGTTTACAGGTTTTTTCATTGAAAATTAACATTCATATTTATAAATGACATTCACGTATTTTATATAGAAGCGTCATTATTGTGCTATTTTTGTAGATTAAATTTATTCTTTACAAGTTATTTTAAATCATCTATTGTATATTAATGAAAACAAGCATTCACATCAAAATAAATACTTGAAAATTTCAAATAATTTTATTTGTATTTCTCATACATTTTTATATATGTTTATATTTTTTGTTTAGAATCGAATTGTTAAAATTAAATTTTTAATGTGTTTCAAAATATTGTTGGCTTTTAATGTTTTTTTTTTTTTTTTTTTTTTTTTTTTTTAACAAAATAAAATTATTTGATAACAAAATAATTTGACTATTTTCTTTTTTTTTTTTTCGTATAACTTTTCCACTTCACATAAAAATTTTGTTTATTTATACAATTTAAAAGAATGCAAATTTGCATATTAAAAAAAATTAAAACATATATATATATATATATATATATTCATTTTAATTTGACATTTGAAAGTGTATTCAAGTATGATAATTTAATATTATTACAAACATTTTTAAAATTTTATATAATTATTTAAAATTTTTTAATCCAATATTATTTTTTTTTTTTTCAACTTATAAAAATCGCGTTCATTCTAAATTAATATTTAAAAAAAAAAAATTTTAGTAATTAAAAATCATATGTCAAATCGTTTATTAATAAAAAAATTATTCGTTCGCTTCTTTTATCCAGATGAAGAAATTACGAGGTATCATTATTGCCGGGGGTATGAATTACGACGCATTTATTTTATGTCTAAAAGATCTTCAAAGGCCCTTCGAAACTGCCTGCATGGATCTTAGATCGCAGGTGGTTAGGGAGGTATGCATAACTCTCGCTTATCTGAGTCAACAGCTCAAGAGTAAATTCGCCAGTTTCGGCGAGACAGTTTTACCGACGTTAATGAACCTCATACAAAATAGTGCCAAGGTAAGTTCGCTTAACTAAACGAAAACGGCAAACGCATTGTCATGTGTTTGTTTATTCGTTTATTTTAGCCTCATACTAATTATCGCTATATCGCTTTTCGATAAATAAAAATTTCTTCGCGACAAGCCTTAAACTCTTTTTATCGTCTCATTTTGTTTTTCTTTGTTTAAATAAAGGTCGTGGCAACGGCTGGCGCAGTGGCGGTGCGCTTCATCCTGCAAAACACACACAGCAGTCGTTACGTGCCAATTATAGTATCGTCGCTGAGCAACAAAAGCAAAGACATACGCCGAGCGACGTGCGAGTATTTGCACTTGATTTTGCAGTCTTGGCAGACGTCTATATTGCAAAGGCATGTCAATATACTACAAGATGCTATCAAAAAGGGAATGGCTGATTCGGATTCCGAAGCAAGGGTTTTTGCAAGAAAGTAAGCCTTGCTTTTTTTTTTTTTTTTTTTCATTTATGAAAGATACTATTTGTGGCGATGGAATTTCATCTATGACATAAAATTTGAATTTAAAAATTATTTGTTCATCAAATTTTATTACATTACTTTTTATTTATTGAAATACAAACGTTATATTTTTAAGAATAAAATTATAACAGAATTAATCAATAATGAATTTGTATTCAATCAAAATACGATGGTTATGTAAACGAACTTTTTTTTTAAATTTCAAAATTAAGGAATATTCGAATATTTTTGTAAAATTAATAGAATTCTGTTTGAAAATAAATTAAAAATATGTGAAAAAATGTAGTACAATTTTGTAGTACTGTAATACAAATCTCATTGAAACTTCTCTTCTCTCAGGTCTTACTGGGCTTTCAAAGAACATTTTCCTGAAAATGCCGAAGCACTTCTCAATAGTCTCGATGCAACGTATAAACGAGCCCTTATGTCTCTGAGCAACAGTGGCAGTATAAACAGTCTAAATGCTGTGTCGAAAGGGGCGAATATTAGTCCACGAGCATCTAGACCTGCTATGAGCGCCACAGGTTAGTATAATTAAATATCTGTTTTTTTTTTTCTTTTTTTTTTTTTTTTTTTTTTAAGGTATGTCATCGTAATCATTATTATCGTTGCGGGAATATTAACAATTTATCTCAAATGCAAAACCTTTGATGAATATTAAGTTACGTTAGCTCAACAGTTAGTAACGGAAAGCGCATTAGATTATTTTGGTAAAAGAAAGGAATAAAAAATTTTGACAGACGGTAAATTTTTTTACTTTCTTTTCCATGCTGCTTTATGACATTGCATTACGTGTACGAAGGTAGCACGGAAAACTTGCATCATACTCAGGGCCAACCTCATGGCCCGCTCAGACGCACTCCGTCCTTGCCACGATCTTATCGTCAATCTGGGATACCAATTCTTCAAAGACCTACTGACAATCACTGTAATTTTCATAATTGCTTAGAATTTTTCCCATTTTAAAATTTTTTTTTTTTTCTTCTTTTTGTTTAATCCAAATCAATTCTAAGCACACGGAAGTAACGCAGATATTGCACGTTTAGTTATCTTATTTTTAAAATTAAATAATTTATTCCATGCACTTTTTTAAAGTATAATACATTTTAATTTTTATGTTATTACAGTATAATATATTTTTTAATACATTATTATATTTTTTAATATATTATATAATTTCGTGTACTTTTGCTGGACAATTATTTTTTGTCACTTCATAAACTGTTGTAATTCACATTTTTACCTTATCCGTGCTAAATAGATGAATTCATTTTTTATTTCATTTAGAAAAATGCAAATAAAAATGCAGTAATCGATTTTTATTCTTCTATTGTACATATTATACTAACAAGTTACTAATCTTAGTTAATTTAATAGTAAGAATTTTTTTAATAATGAAATAATATATTTAGAATGCATAATTCATCTAATTATGCTATGTGTAAATTAAAGCATTTTTCTTATTAAAAAAGAACTCATTAGTGAACTAAAACATAGTTAGTGTAATGTTGTTTATACGTATAATTTTTAAAGTTCTTAAGTACTTTTAGTATCACATATTACATGTTGTGATTAAATTAAATATTTGTAAAATTTTAAATTGTTTCGTGTTTTAACCATACATGACAAAAATAACAATAACTTTGCGTTATTTTAAGGTCGCGTATCTCCTGGTGTAAGATCTACAAGTGCCATAGATCTCCAAGCAGCTCAAAGAGCTAAAGCAAGAATGAAATATGCGTGTATGAATCGTCAAAAAGCCACACTTCGTAAGTAATTTTGAAACTTAATTTTGCGCATATTTTGTAAAAAAAAAAAAAAAAATAAATTATAAATTATTAAATATTATTTATTGCTGCAAGATAATGACCACGTTGGTCAACCAAGCAAACAAGGTATAGCTGTACTTTGATTTTTTTTTATATGTTTGCAAATGTTTAAACTCGCGCATGTAACTTTTCAAAGAATGAATTTTAAAGAAATCTTATAACTATTTTCTTGTATTTCAGCTCGGCCAAATAAATCACCAGAGTCTAGTTCAATGGCCAGTCCCGAACGAATTGCACGAACTAGAACACGAGTTTCCGGAGTTTCGCAATCTCAGCGTAAGTTTTTTTCTTATATTTACACAATTAGTTTCATTTTAATTTTATACAATTTTAATGTAAATAAATATTTTGATTGTTGAATTAAAGTAGCTTTTATTATTCTTAGCATTTCTACATTTATTTTAATAATAAAGACTTTATTTATATTGCACCAAGTGTTTCAAAAAGTCTACAAACTCATATAAATTTAAATTTATTATTTTTAAGATTGTATAACTATTTAGGAAAGTATTTTGAAAATATTTTAACAGAAATGAAAATTTAACGTAACATCCAATCATATTTAAGACAAGAATATTGTATAAAAATAATATACTTTAGAATTGCTACAAAATCACGATTTTATTATTGATTTTCTTTTAATATTTACAGCTAGCAGTAGATCTGGTTCACCGTCGTCAAGGTTAAGTTATGCTACTTACAATAGAGATGGAGAATCACTTGTACCAAGATCTAAAATATTATCAGAACATGGAATGAGAAGTACAGGAAATAGTCGTGAACCTAGTCCTCAAAGATTTGGATTTGATAGAGCTAGTTTTGGAAGTAAAGTAAGGTATGAAAGATAACAATAATTTAAATATTAATGTATTTATGTATTTTTAAAATAAATTTATACACATGGTATTTAATCAGGAATAGAAATTTGCACATGTCACCAACGGATAGACCTCCTTCTCGACCAGTTATGGCGCAAAAAATGCTTCAACAGTCACGTGAAGCAGAATCCGCGTTAGCTGATGCTCTTACTTTCGATAGTATCGACAGCTACACTAGAACACCAAAAGGCAAAGGAGATCATAGTGATGACAGTGAAACTAGTAGTATCTGTTCGGAACGCAGTCACGACAGTTTTCGCAGACCCAGTGATGTAAGTATTTTATCAGATCCATCTCTAAATTATTTATTCAAATAATCAAAAAACTCAACCATGGTTTTAATTCATTTTTATTATTTATTTAATTTACGCATATCATTAATAAAATGCATAATTTTTTAATTTTAACTTTTGTTATCATAAATTCCTTAAAAATTTAACAAAATTCAGCTACCGATTATTTGTGATATTAATTATCTTCTTATACATGTTACCTATACACTAAATTTTGTATGAAATTTATTAAATACGTGTAAACTAAATGTGTAAAATTTCGAATCGATTAAATACCTAAGTGACAGCGTTATTGTTTCCTTAAAAAGTGTCACTAACATATGTTTGGTTCCCTTTTGATTTTTGTTGCCGCCTGTTTATTTCATTTGGACTAATTGGACGTGCCTGTCCTTAATTGATCGTCGTATTCTGATCATGTTGAACCTGTTAGTCGTTCTCATGGAGCGGCTCCCAGCAAAGACTGTATCGAGATTTGTGGGATCAATCAATCCCAAAGGTTTGTTTGATTTATGCATAATTCATAATTTCTTTCTAATTTCCTTCTGTTGCTAATTATTTCTTATTTCTTAACAATTAAATTGATAATTTTTTAAATCCAATTTTATTCTTGTGAGATCATTTTTTATTTTTAACACACACGTACATGATATACTTTTAATTGTAAAATGTTTACATACAATGTTTCTTTTCTAAGATAATTTAATACTTTTCAATTTAACTCTTTAAATGCATAAGCATGTCATGAAATTGTTATCTAGTAATTTCTTACTATAGTATTTGATCGTTATTAAATTATGTATATATATATATATATATATATATATATATATATATATATATATATATATATATATATATATATATATATATATATATATATATATATCACTTTGTTTTATTTTATAAGAAAAGAACATTTTATTCCTATTATTTCAATCGAATATAATCTAACAATATTATTCGTTTAATAAATGCGAATAAATGTGCAAATAAAAATCATATAACTTTATAGGATATCAAGGAAATTATAGAAAATTGTGGTCACAAGCACTGGGCTGACCGTAAAGAGGGCTTACTAGGTTTACAACATTTTCTTGCTAATGGATACACATTAAATGCAACAGAATTACGTAAAATTACGGATATTTTTGCAAAAATGTTTATGGATTCTCATACTAAAGTTTTTAGTTTATTTCTTGATACATTAAACGAATTAATTCAAACTCACTGTGAAGATCTCGGTGATTGGTTATATGTGTTGTGCACTCGTCTTCTCAATAAATTAGGAACAGATTTATTGGGATCAATACAAACAAAAATTCATAAAACATTAGAAGTCGTAAGGTAAATTGGTTATGTTATTAAAATATTATATTATCATTAAAAAAATATATAAATATAAAAAAGCGACTATTTTTTCAATAGGGAGTGCTTTACTGGTGAACAATTGTTGCCATGTGTTATGCGATTTTTAACGAATCCTACCCAGACGCCAAATTCTCGTGTTAAAGTTGCAACTTTAACATTTATAACGCAAATCGCTGAGACTGCTGAACCGTCCGCTTTAAATAGTTCTGCTGGACCGGCTCTTGCAAGACTATTAGATTGGACTAATGACGTTAAAAGTCAAGATGTTAGAAGACAAGCCCAAAATGCTGTGATCGCTCTTTATAATTTAAATCCATCGCAATTCACAATGATTCTTTCAGAATTGACAAAGTATTATCAGGTGAATATAATTATAACTATGATTAAATAATTTTTCTATGCTTATTAGACTGTCGTTTAATACAATTTTTAAAACATTTTTAAATTTATTAAAATAATTAATTCTAAATTATTTGATATTCGAAAATGAAATTGTAGGAAGCGGCATTACCACTAGTTCAAAGTCATTTGAGAAGATCATCAGCTACAAGTACACCAGCTTCTCCTGGAACACCACCACCTAGAGTACCAAACTCACCTGCACGTACAAAGTTGAAGACAGAAAATGAAGCAGCAGATGACAGTTTAAATCCAGAAGAAGTTTATAGGTAAAACATAAATTCATTTATTCAAATTTTATGTGAATAATATCTTTTATTATTAACATTACCAAATATGTTTAGATCTTTGCGTCGCACAACAGCTGAAATTCAAAATTATGGATTTGAGCGTTTGGAAAGAGCTACAACAAGTAAAGATAGTGGTATTAGCAATATGGCTGATGTTGAAGAAAGAATGGAAGGCCTTACACTGTCGAATTCTGTAGGTTTTATTTATAATCGTGTCAAGTTTATATGTATTGTATTAATGTTTTTTTTTTTCTTCTTTTTTTTTTCTTTTTATAATATTAGGGGCGATCATCATCCGTATCATCACCCACGCAACGCGGTAAAACTGTTACTAATGTAACAGTTAATGGTTCAAATGATACTATCGCCGGTGATCTTATACTACCTCAGGAAAATAATGGATATAAAACACATGGCTCCTCTCCTGACTCAATCAGGGGACCTGAAGTTCTTGATAATACGTTAAAAATTTTGCAATCCGAAGAATCACAAATGTCGGAAAAAGTAGCTGCACTACAAGAATTTCAATTATATGTTCGTGAAGGCGATGCTCTTTATATAAAGCAACGTTTCAAGTATGTCTAAAAATCAAAAGCTTAAATAATCACTCTAAAATTGTCAAATTTAAAAAACGTATTTAATTTTTTTAAATTAAATACTAAAACAATTAAAAATGATGTTCAAAGTGCTAAAGATAATTTTTATGTAAAACTTTGTAACAATTTCGATAAATATTAATAATTTTTTTTTTTTTTTTTTTTTTTTTCAAATTATTTTAGAAGACTGCTTAAAACATTAATTGGAAGTTTGGAGAGTGACAATAAAGAAATGCAGATTGAAGTGCTTCAGTCTCTTATAGATATGTTAAAGTGCCCTGAATTAGCAGAAAGCTTCTCTAATTATGCGGAGCTGCTAGTTTTAAAAATAATACGAGCTCACAAATTTGATGATCAAAAGTCTGATGCAAGCAGCAGCAGCAGCAGTAACAGCAGTAGAACTACGGTAAAATATCCTGAGGTATATTGGGTGTTGTATCTTTGTGCTTCTTATTTAAATTCGTCTTGTAATCATCATTACAAAAAAGGAAGTAGGTTGTATTTACAAAAAACAAATATAACTAAAAAGTTTTAAAATGTAACTTATATTTTTTATTCGCTATAGGATTTTAATTTTTCTTAGCAGGCTGCAGACTTAATTTTTAATTTTAATAATTTTTAGCAATGCATTTAATTAATTTTTGAATTAATTCTTTTATTCTTTTGCATGGACCGCTATAAATTCTTTTTTTATTTTAAAAGCATGCATATTTTTTAATTAGTAAATATCTTTTGGAATGATATGCATAATAAAGCTTTTTAAAAATTTATTTCGTAGAATTGATAAATATTAGTATTGATTTTCAAAACTGAATACTTTGTTTAATAAAGAAAATTTATGAATTCTTTGAATAGGTGCTTAGAATGGCAGAGAAATGTGCAGCAACGGTAGCTGTAATTTTGCCACCCGAACAAACAATTCAATTTGCTTCGTCAATGATGACTACAGAACCCTTCCCACAAAATATGGGTGCGATTAAAATGCTTCATAAAGTAGTGGAACACTATGGTCGAGAGGCGATTGAACCACATCTTTCGAAAGTCATGCCCGGCCTTATAAAGGTAATAACATAAAAGTTACAAAATTTCTCAAATTATCTTAAAGCACACAATTGATTACAATTATTATAAAATATTATTTTTCACATAATAATAAATATATATTTCTTAAAATTTTCAAAACATTGATATAATTAAAGCTTATTGATATATTTTAATTCAGTATATTTAATGTTGTGTCGATATTTTTTTTTTTTTTTTATTAAATCTGAATATAATAAAACAACAATTTCTTAATAAACTATAGGTTTTTTAAAAGCATTCCCAACTAACAACCAGAGCTGCAAAGAATAGTTTTTCAAAGACCTAAAAATGGGATTAGATTTACTAATACTTACATACTTAATGAATAAAAAACATACAATGAGATGAGAAAAAAAATAGTTCTCGAAGAAGAAAAAATATTACAGACAAGAGTAAATTTTATCAAAATTAAATTGTAGTTTATTTCAATAAATTTTGAAATGATGAGTTTAATTCTAATGAGACAAGAATATTTGACATTATGCAATCTCATTTTTGGGTTTATGAAATTCATGCTTATGTAATCAAATGTGCTAAATTTAACAAAAGCCTATCTATTTACAGGCTTACGATGACGCTGAATCTACAGTACGTAAAAGTGCCGTCTTTTGTATGGTGGCAATTCATGCCGCTGTTGGCGAAGAAGCGCTCAAACCTCATCTGAACTCGTTGTATGGAAGCAAACTTAAACTTCTTAATATTTATATACAGCGAGCACAGCAGGCCAGTAGTCAACCGGCTAGTCCACGCAGTAACAGCAATAAGAACTAACCGGCGACAGCTGCCAGTGGCGGTGGAAATGTTACCACCGCCGCGACTTTGAGAATCGCGATAATGAAGAGGTTCGCGCGCCTCGCGGCGAGGCATGAGCGACTACTCTTCCAATTTCTCAGCAAGTCCGAGCCCTGATTCGACGGCACAATATTGACTCTTTAACAAGTACAAAGATAAAAAAAAAAAAAAAAATACTTTTGAGCGATTATTACTTTGCCCACAGTCGTTGGCAAGGACAAGAATGTTGAGAGAGAAAGAGATAGTGTGGGAACATTTCGAGCCTATTGTCTGCGATGAATATTATCTTCACGCAAATGGATTTGCTTAATCTTCGTTTATCTCTCGAATGATACTGTGTATATACTCTGATGGACGTTTTCGTGTAAAACACCATTAAGCGCACTTGCTTTGGCTCTTTAACATTGGTCGATCGGTGCTTTTTAGTGTACAGCGCTGAGAGAACAGTGACAAAAAAAAAAATAAATAAATAAATAAATAAATACATAAATAATAAATAAATTGGTCGCGCTATCGATTTTGTGTTGGTGTATCAAGCAGATACGCCCTCTTGATAAACAAAAAAGTATTGAAAGGATCTGTAATAAACTTTTAAATTATGAATGCTATTTGATATTTTTCTGAAAGATCTTAAAAGGTATAGATATGACAAAAAAGAAATATAAAGATATTTAAATATAAATTTATTCGACTTACTTTTAAAGTTAAGTGGGCTTGATGTATCGGTTGGCAAAAGGTATCGATCGATCACTGTTATTCGTTAACAGTGCGTTAAGGGTTTTTTGCCTGCAATACATGCAAGACCCACGCATACACTCATATACTCTCTTATAAAGTGAACATTGACTTCCAATTGGAAAGATTTTAGCTCCATACGCTGCATCCCTCCCTCTTAATTTTTATATTTCTTTATTTACAGATTGTAATTTTAAATTAATATTGAATTGTTACATACAATAATTATTTACCCGGCATGTTGAAGTACTCGATATTTTGATTATAAACAGGCAAATAGAAGCATAATATGTAGATTTATATGTGCTAGTCAAGAATCCTGGAGGACGCACAAGACGCAAGAGACACAAAGAACAAACTGGAGCATTTTTCTTGAAGAAGTCGGGAATAGGAAGAAAAGGAGAAAAAAATATATGCAATAGAAAGATTGTGAAAAAGTTAAAAAAAAAAAAAAAAAAAAAAAAAAAGAAATGAAACGGTTGAGTGAGTGAGATATTGCATGAAAGTAATCACGAGTTCGTTTTAGTGACTCGTCTAATTGCCAATTACATATGAATTGACACTAAATCAAACCTTATTCATACCTTTCATTAAAATAATCCCTTCGTGCCATTGACCATTTTTCTCATCTGAATAAACAAGAGTAACGTTCATCCATTTTTATATAGTTTGTAATAATATAAGGGGCTATACAGTATTGTCATTTTCAATAGTATTTTCTTTTATATAAATAAACAAGTAAATTCCATGAATAGAAAAATCTACGAATTTTTTGTTGGCCACACTTAAATAAATTCATTCTACATAAAGCAAAAAAAAAAAAAAAAAAAAAAAAAAACAAAAAAAAACAAAAAAAAAAAATTGAAATTGTGAATATTTAATGTGCTAAACATTCAGGTGCCAAAAAGGTCGAATTTTCAAAACTCTATGGCAGTTAGCAGAAATATGTTAAACGCTTATGCCAAAGTTATATACCAAGTGTGTCTTTTAATCACATTTTATCAGTCACTTTAAGTACAACGACAAAAAGTTTATTTTATTTCTTTCATCGTAAAAAATGCAATTTTTGTTAAAATTTTAAAAGAAAAAATTGAAATCGTAGAATTCATAGAATTTTTAAATTTCCTATGAACGTTGCCACAGTTTCCTTGTCCCGATTCTAGTTTCTTCATGGCAGCTCGAAATATAGTCTCGACGTGTACCAACCATGTATATATATACAGAATATTATAAATATTTGTAGAGCATATGCTAATATAGTATTAACATTCGAATAGTTTTTTTTTTTTTTTCCTTGCACTATATGACTGGTCTGAGTAAATCAACTCAGAGCTGCCACATAGAGTATTGTAATCGTTTATGAATGCTTGTTCTGTTAAGTTTTTGAGCACTATTATTGGTATAAACTTATATTAACCTTAACCCTTAGACAGCGGTGTTTAAAAATGTAAAATTAAATCAAGGATCACTGGTCTGTCGAATTACAATTATAATACTACAATTTATATTAGTAAGTCTACATACTTTGTATTACTTTTTTCCGTGTATTCTGGAATTTATAAATCAATAACACGAATATTGAAAAAAAATTATTAAAATTTTTATAAAAGTCAGTAAAACAAAGACATTAAAGTTATATCTATAATAAATCAGTTTAAAATTAAAGATATCAATGATATATATATATATATATATATCATTGATATTTTTAATTTTGAACTGATTTATTATAGATATTTTTTTTTTTTTAAGTAACTCATCTCAATTAGATTATAATTAAAATTAACAATTATATAACAATATATAATGAATACATACAAAATACATTTGCTAAAAATATTCGGTCGATTATAATTTATCTTGTAAAATTACTAAATTAATTAATAAATTAAATTTATTTATTCGTATAAACATATATAATAAAATTGCCATTTTACACACAAAAGATTTTTATAGATCACAGCAATTCGACAACGTTGCTTAAGGGTTGACGTACGTTATATAAAAAAAACAAAAAAAAAAAAAAAACAAAAAAACAAAAAAAAAAATTAATATAGAGCCACAAATTGGTATATCGTATCTGTTTTGTATCGCAGGCGTCCCGCTTCACTGAAGTTTCAAGCAACCTACTTTTAAATAATAACATTAACTATTACAATAATAAAAACATAAAGTGTTCACGAAATTTATTAAATCTTTCAAAGTTACCAAAACCTCATCCTTGCTTTCTTTTTGAAGCAGCGTGCAACTGATAAATTATGGATCTGCCAAAGTTAATTAATTCTGTCGCTAAATGTCTTTCGGACGTCGTTGCTTTGTAAATTAATTTTTAATCAAATTTAATGTCACTCGTCCTTATTAAAAATTATTAGAAAACTTACATCCAAATCAAAAGGTTATAAACTTAATTATATAAAAATTAAAATGTTTACTAATTTTGAGAAAAATTTATCAAGATCAAAGCTAAATAATCTTGTTGGGTAAAAGATGTATTTACGTTGTTTAAATTGGAAATTAATTTTTTTTCTTTTTTTTTTTTTTTTTTATATATATGCAGGCTCGTAGCATATAGTATGATATTTTTAAAACGAATGCTAATTCTCTTTACGAAATAGTGTATAAAAATTATATTTTTTGGCAACACGAAAAATTATTTTTTCTAATCGAGAGTTAGTATTAATAATATGCTATATGTATTGCCTTTTATAATGATACATTGAGTAAATTTTACCATTCAATTTTATGTAATTTTTAATAAATTATATGTAACGTTTATTACTGTTATATGTATATTGTCTCTACATAATTGGATAATTATACATTATTAAAATTTTATTAAAAGGTTTTGAAATAATTTTATATAAGGACAAGTAAGAAGCTTTTTGAAAAAAATTTACAAGTATAATGGCTTTTATTGATATATGTAATAATTTATTAAATTGTTTAAAGCTTGCTTGTGGAAGTAATAAAAATTATAAAATGGTTTGTGACATTTGAAAAACTTTTTCTTGTCATAGGGTGATATAAGTAACGATTCTAATATAATGGTCTCGCAAAAAAGAAAGAAAAAAATAAATAAATAAAGTAAGCCAGTTACACAGCGATGAAACTTCGACTGCCTCCTTTCTTTGCATAAATAAAGAAATTCACGCGAAATCACGACTAAAATGAGCAACATTCTTTTAAAATAAAAAAACCCAAATAATAAAAAAAAAAAAAAAAAAAAAAAAAAAGATAAACATATGAAGATAATATTTAAACTATGTGAAAGAAAGAGAACAATGAGAGAATGTAATGTGAGATACAAGAGAGAGGTCTGCAGAATTTTTTTCACGCTAAAATGGTTTAATACGATGAAGCGCATCGACTACTACGATGATAAATAACGTAAAGCTGTATTGTTATTGTAATTGCCAACTTGAAATAATAAATTAAAGTACTGCGATAAGGTTGTAAGTAATTTACAATGTAGACGTGCTTTTATCTATAGTGTATGTAAATATAAAATTTTAAAAATTAATTTATGTTTTTTTTTTTTTATCTTTAAGGATCAACGATTGCAATAGACATCATTATTTAATTGATAAGAAGAGAGAATTAATATTGAGTCATTCTAATTAATACTTTAAATACTATATAACAAATATTCTTTTTTTTCTTTTTCTTTTTTTTTTTTTTTTTATCTCAGTACCTTCAAAATATCGGACTAAAATATAACAAAAACTATTTGTAACTATTTACATTTATTTAAGTTTCTATGTTATGCACCTTATCTATTGAAAATTAATTTAATTGTGTAAATTAAAAGAAAATAATATTTTATTTAAATTGATTTTTACCTAAAATTATTATTCTTAAAATTTTATTTTAGTTTAAAAAGTGTATGACAATTATTTGCTTAGAAAAATAATAACGGATACGAATAGTAAAAATTTGGAAGGAATCAAGGTTTTCATACTATATTATGGTGACTTTATTATAAAAATAATTGAGACATTTTTAATATATACTAATACATAATAATAACTCACTGTTCTTGCTTACTTGACATTAAGTATAACATAAATTAATACTAAATTTTACTAATAACGTAGTTAAATCGTCGTTTCCACTTGGAGAAACTTATTAATCTTCGATTTTATTCTTCTTTAACTATATATGCATCCTTAAATTTAAATATTAAAGTATGGTATCAACATAGAAACTCTCGTCGATGCAACAAAACGTTTATCAACATTCTTTACTATTTTAAAATAAAAAAAAATAAAATAAAATAAAATAAAATAAAAATTAGAAAAAAAATTTTTTTTAACAAAATTAACTTATATACGACTTTATTTAAATAAAATTTTTAATAAAAAGTAATATTTTGCATCAATAAAAAAATTTTGATTCGTCAATGTAAAATTTCATAAGTTTTGTTACATAAAAAAGCGATTTTTTATTAATAACTTTGTCCTAATTTACATAATTTCTTCATAGTATGTGATAAATATGTAAATAACTTATAGGGATGGGAAAATAAAAAATTACAATAAAAGCATACCATCAAATATAATATGAAAAATAAAAAAAAAAAAAAATAAATAAAAAAAAATACTCGATTTTGCTTATTCATACGCTCGTGTTAAACAATACAATAAAATAATTTCCGTATAAAAATGTTTCGCTAAACAATAATCACGTTACTCGTCAATATTAAAAATCAAAGCGATTATCAAGAACAATCGAATCATATATCGCACGAGAGCAGTCATCGAGTTTTCTTAACATCAAAGTTCTTATTTCGATAAAAAAAAAAAAAAAAAAAAAAAAAAAGAAAATAAAAACGTTACACAAGTACCCTACGCGTCTCTCTTAATAAAAGACGCCTCTTATCGCTTACGCAGGCTCAATTCTCTCGCTCGTTTGACAAATCGTCGACTCATTCTTCTTTTAAAAATAAAAAAAACGTTACTCGCTCGAATCGCTAATAAAATTCAAGTCTGCATTCGTTATAAAATTCATTAATTATACGTAAGT
Source organism: Chalcis sispes (assembly GCA_949987625.1). Taxonomy (NCBI): domain Eukaryota; kingdom Metazoa; phylum Arthropoda; class Insecta; order Hymenoptera; family Chalcididae; genus Chalcis; species Chalcis sispes. Next base: position 67,844,870 of record OX465095.1, read on the forward strand.
ATAAATATAAATGTCTCTTATAATACGAATAGTGAAAAATAAAACACATCGAAGTAGCACAACGATTTAAAATACTACCGTTTTTTGTCATATTATTTAGTAACTTACCTCGCGAATTAAAATTATTATTATTATTATTATTATTATTATTATTATTATTATTATTATTATTATTATCATTAGTCTAGCATTAAGGAACGGTAATTACTATTCGTAGATGAGTTTTATATAGCACATTAAAAGAAAAAATCTTAAAATATCTCTAACGTGAGTTATTGAATAATATGAGAATTGAAAAAAATATTTTCATTTTGTCTATATGTCTAAAAAATAAAATACATTTATTTTTTCAAAACAATAATTTTGCAATTCTGTTTTTTTTTTTTTTTTTTTTTTTTTTTGTTTTTGTCATTAGTAATTATATTACATTTTGAATTAAAAGTTAAGAAAAAATATATTTTTTATTTTCTGGTAAAAGGTCCGAATACTTGGCGCAACATAAGTGTATGTCTTTACGTGTACATGTGAATCTTTAAAATATTTCATCATTTAAGATTAGGCACGGTTTGATCAGCAATTTTTATATCTTATATACTGTATTAAAAAATTAAGTACAAAAATATTACAGATTCTCGGTACACTTTAATTTTCATTTTTTTTTTTTTTTTTTTTTTTTGTTTGCTTTTTTTAAAATATTAAGTAATCCGTCCTGCAGATTTTTAATATTATAATGAAAATAACAAAGATAAACGTAAAAATTATTAAAAAAAAAAAAAAAAAAAAAAAAAAAAAATTGCAAAATAATCGTTAACGTATAAAGGTCGAGTCAAAGTCTACAGCGAGTATACGGACTTGAACATATAGACCGGCTCACGGCACGCAATGTACACTGCTGCCGATCGAGCGAGAAAAAGCGGTTCGCGTACACATAGTCGCCGCGGCGCTTGTCTCGACGATTCTCCTATTCTTTCCTCTCGACATGGCACACAAAAGACGAGAGAAAGGAAGGAAAGCGAGAATAAAAACGCGCTAACGCGTCTTCCCGTATAATACACGTGTACATATATATTTATATATATATATATATATATATCCCTCGCGAAAAACGAAAATAAAAATAAAAATAAAAAAAAAAAAAAAAAAAAAAAAAAAAAAAAGGGAGGAAAAAGAGAGAGACAGATTACGGCTTGGACTCAAGCCATTTGGGCGGTTTTCGGAGAATTCAGGGGTTGCAACGCATAGGTCTGGGCCTTCTGTTGCGCGCGACGATCAGCACGGCGTTTCTTCGCCTTGGCCTCGGCGCCGCATGCCAGGAAGTTGTTGTAGAAGTACTCCTCGATCTCGGAGAGCTTCTTCCCGTGGGTCTCCGGTAAGAGAAGCCAGACGAAGATCGACGCGCCGATCGACACCCCGGCGAAGAACCACTGGATCGCGTGAGAACCTGTTTTGACCAAACAGTCGTTCGTTTTGGTTTGTTTTTTTTCTTTTTCTTTTTCTTTCAAGTAAGGTGGTTAGGTTTGGAATTTGTAATTTTACGTTTGGATATTATTACCGAGTTGCGATCGGTACATACACTTTGATGGGGTATAAAGTTTTGCCGTTTAATAAATATTATTTATTTAATTGTTGAATTTAATATTAATTTATATTTTTACGTGTCGACAAATTTTAATTTTCAGCAAAAAATTAATCGTATATAAAAGGAATTTTATCTACAGGTAAATAAAGAATTGCAATAAATTTTAAAAAAACTAATTCAAATTGACAATTTAATTTCGATTCTTTAATAGAATTTTAAAAATGTTAAAAAATATTTTAATTTATTTTCAAATTGAAAAAAAAAAAAAAATTAAATAATAATAATAAAATATGTTAACTTTATTTATGTTTTCCTTACCTCCGAGGAAATCCGATAAATTTCTATAACTTTGGACGGCTGAAAACATTAGTAAATTGGCTATGGAAAAGCTAATGGAATGAGCCATTCCTCGAATCTCCGTTGGGAAGAGCTCGGCTGTCATAGTCCATGGAATCGTCAACATACCCACCATCGATGTGCACACGTACAACAGTAGACACGCGACTGGAACCTAAATCCAAATACGATAAATCATTTTATTGAATTATTTTAAACATAAAAGTTTATCGATTGTATTAGAAAAAATAAATAAATAAATAAATAAATAAATAAATAAATTATAAATTTAAATCATAAAAATGTCAGTTTATTAAAATAACAAAATTTAACAGCGTTTATTCGATAAAACAAAAATAATATACATCTACGAAAAAATTGTTATATAATCCAATATAAACGAGAAGTTTTTAAAAGAAATTTAAAATTGTCACACTTGATTAAATCATGCATCTCTCATTACTCGCGCGACATAAATTAAGATAAAAAAAAAAAATATATATGCTTACCCAGCTACCGGTCTTATCACCCTCGTTTATTCTCATGGTGAAGTAACCCGAGACGATCATGCAAACGGCCATTCCTAGGGACGATATTATGCAAAGTATGCGTCTGCGATAACGTCTGAGCAGCCAAGTGTTTATCATCGAGCAAAAGAATCGCGTCAAACCGACGAGGATCGAGGCGACGTAAGGATCCAAATCCGCGTCGACTTCCTCGAACCAAGTGACCGCGTAAAATAACGTTATGTAAATGCCCGAAAATTGCTGAAAGAGAAAGAGCAAGAAGAGGATGAACATTGGCTTCCATCCGGTCGGCTTTAGCAGCGCGCGTAGCTTCGTCGTTAAGCCGCCACCGTGCTTGCTGCGACGTTGCTCGCTCAGCTTTATCTCGTTCTCCTTCATGATCGTCGTGAAGGCTGACTCCGCGGCTGACACCTTGCCCACCTCGGCTTCCGATTTGTATAACCTGCGATGGTTAAGCGTTTTTTCTTTATTTTTTTTTTTTTTTTTACGAATAAAATTAATATTTTATATTTTGCCGATTAAATTTAATATTGCATTCCTTTGCTATTATTAAATTTTTCATAATAAGACGCTGTTTTATTTTATAATAATTGCGTTACGAAAATGATTTTATATATAAATAAAATAAAATAAAATAAAATAAAATCGAGTTTAATTATTGTATAGATAAGAATATAATTCTTCTGGCCATGAATTAAATCAATTACCAAATAAATCTCTATTACGTTATATTTAACATTATGCCGTTACTTTTGCTCCTTTCACTAAATTAACTTATGCTAATATTTTATAATATATAAAAGCAACAGAAATATGCCCTATTTTTTTTTTTTTTTTTTTTTTTCGCGATAAAAGCAATTACAAGAATTTTATCCTATTTCTTTTAATAAATTTACTTTCTTTATAAATTTTATAAAAAACTGGTATTTAGAAGTAATAAAATTTGATAAAATATTATACTTCGACTCATTGATATACTCATTCACGTATTATCGTACGTTTAAACAATTTCATTTCAAAATAAATATTACAACGTTAAATATTCTTCTTTGTCAAACTGATTGATTCTTAATTTTCTTAATTTATACAAGTTTACGCGTTGCCGTTACAATGGCAAAGTATTTCCTTTGTTATTGCAGTGTTCGTTTATAAAAAAAAAAAGTATATAGTAAAATTTCCTTTTTCATGTAATTTATACTATTAAATGTTCTATTAAATGTTCGTAAAATTTATTTTATCACGTGGTCATATCGTTTAACCTTTGCAGTATCGTTTACTACATGAATCATTGTACGTTTATACTTGACTTCTCTTCAACGCTAAAATAAGATTCATAATATGATCGTCGATGTAAAAATAAATTTAATTAAAAAAAAAAAAAAAATTATGCGTAAACTTGTTTGATTCTAAATAGAAAAAAATTTCGTTAAACGTAAAAAGCGTTAATTGACCATTAAATTTTATAAGCAGATAAAATCAATGAAAGCATAAAAAGAGCATAAAAAGACAAGGGTAAGACGGGGCTTAGATAACAAAATGGGCAAAGGTTACCATTGCAAAGCAGCGCGGGCCTCGTCAAATCGTCCCTTTGACACGAGCCATACCGGCGACTCGGGAATGATGAACTGCACGAGTATAACGGGCACAAGGCCGTAGCCGATGCACGACCAAGCGACGACGCGCCACGGCAGAAAAGCCCCTTTCAGATAAGCCAAAACCATGCCGAAGGAGGCGAGTGTAGGTCCGAACGATATTAGCGAGCCCCTTAGCTCGGGTCGGGCGACCTCCGTTATGTAGACTATCGCCGGCGAGGTGGCGAGCGCCGTCGCCAGACCGGCCAACAAACGGCCGACTATCAGCATCGGGACGTTTTCCGCTACGGCTATGAGGATCCAGCCGCATACGCACGGGATCGCACCAAGCTGCAGCGTACGGAGACGACCGAACCATTCCATGAGGAAACCGCCCATCAACGCGCCCAGCGGCGCCGTTATTACCACCAAGCTTGCTGAAATTTTTTTAACCACCTTATATATGCTTATTGTTCCTTGCCGTTTTATTTATTTATTTATTTAATTTATTTATTTAATTAATTTATTTAATTTATTTATTTATTTAATTATTTATTTATTTAATTTACTTATTTAATTAATTTATTTATTTAATTATTTATTTATTTAATTTATTTATTTAATTTATTTGTTTATTTATTTATTTATTTTTTGTTCGGCTCGCTTTGTTTGTCACTTTGTTATTTTGATTGAGAATAATGGAGTTAAAAAGTGGAGATTTTTAGATATTGAAGTTTCATTATATTATATTTTGTTATTTTTTTATATTATATCGATAAATACAACGTTTAAAGATGTTGAATTAAAATACCAGATTTATTATATTATAGTTACGATTAATTAGTAGAAATGGCCAGATTTAGTCAGACGATGCAATTTTTCGTAATCTTACAGTTATATATGTAGTATTTAATAAAAGTATATGGAAACAATATAATAGACATTAATTAAATTTAATTTTTTCTCATTTTATCATTATTTTAAAATAGTCGATAGCATGACATTAAAAATGATACTTTTTATTATTGTTATTAAATTGTTTTATCGGTTGCTCCAATAATTAATTAATCATTTTTTATTTTTTTAACTTGATATCGGTTTGTCTATTTCTAATGCGCGTAATGATTCAATAATCGGTTATTAAAATGTAACATTTAATTTATAATCAATTTTGCGTTGATTTGTATTTGATTATGATAAACTAATAATATAATTGTTAAAATTGTTGAAAATTGTTTACTTAAAGATAAAATTATCGACTGATAAAACTCGTTCGGTCTATACGTTTGCTTTTGACACATAAGATAACAATCGAATGAGTATTGCGGTATAAAGCGTTAAAATGTATTAAATTTTAATTAAAGCAAATATTATAAGTACATATTAAATCTTATGTATGATTTTAATTTAACGTTTTTATTAAATTCAAACTCTGCGATTGCATATGTAGCTATTATGTAAGTACTATTATATTATGAAGTTATCGCAGTTTAATTTACAAGTTAATAATTGAATGTAATTTAATTGTTTGAAAATTTAATAAAATGTAAAATAATTAGCAATCGAAGAAAGAATTCACGATGTTATTAAATTTTTACGGCGAGTACTGTCATCGTCGTAATAAAATATTGATTCATTTTCGATATATTATTTAATATTAAACAGATTAACGCTTAATACAGATTATTACGCATTGTGTTAAAGAAATGTATTTTGTTTAGATGTTGTTATAATATCAATATGTGTATAATATGTATTATTAAGCGTAAATAAGCCTTTTTATAATTAAAAACAATTTAATAATTTTATATTTTCAAAATAATTTTATAACAATCAACGTTTTGTAATACTTCCATAAATATATACATATATATATATAATTAAAGCTTTGGATTAAAATTTTTCAACTTTGCATTTTTCGTTTACAACCTACGTCTGTATTCCCACGCTACACCTACGGATATTCTTTTGTTGTCATAGTCGTATTTCTATAATTCAACGAGTAAAATTAAATATTAGTGGATAATAAAAACGATTGTAAGTGGAATGGTTTTTCCTTTTGAATTTCCTTTGATAATTTAATTATTCGGTATTTAAATGATTAATTTATTTTTGTTTTTTTCTTTTATGAAAGATTTAGTTTTTTTGTATTGATTTTATAGATTAAAAAAAAAAAAGAAAAAAAAAAAAGAAAAAAAAAAACAAACTGAAATTTTAAAACATTTTCGTAAATTATTAAAAGATTTTTTTCACTACTTTTCATTTTTTGCTACAAATATTTTTATTCGATTTAAATGAAGAAAAATAAATTATTAAATAAAACACAAATAATGAATTAATGATTAAAAAAAAAAAAAAAAACTATTCCTTATAAAAATGTATTCTCAAAAAATAAATTAAAATTTAAATAAAATATGAATAAATAATATCAGAGTGAAAATATATATATAATAAGAGATAATAATAAGTCAAAAAAAAATGTGCACGATCGCTTCTATCAACAGTTTTTTATTATGGCACCATTACTATAATCTTTCACAAGGTCAATATGTAAAAAATAACGTATTTTATTGATACTTAAACGGGCAATAACGGCGATAGGTGTAAATTAGAAATTTTTTTCGCGTGAATTGTCAACAGATAATACTTTACTACTATAAACTGACCGATCATTAATTAACTTTCTAAGATAATACATATACATTACTGGAATGTTTCAAATGAATTCGAATGAAATTTGATAAAATTTTTCAAGTTCAAAATAATCCGCATTATCAAGGATGATAATTATAATTATTTTTTTTTTTTTATACATTAACTTACTTATAATTGTATATACGTGTAATAAATAAGATAATTTTTACCAATCAACGATGTCTCAGATTTCGTCGCGTGTATCTCGGAATCGTTGCGCTCCAGATTTGGAATGAGTACCGCTGAATATGCCATACTGAGGCCAACGGCAATGTGAAACGTCGCCGCGATTATACAAGCGGCGATCTGAAAATATTTCAATGGTACATATTTTTTTAATTTTTTCGGTACTTTATTTATTTATTTATTTTTTTCTTTTTTTTTTTTTTTTTTTTTTTTTAATAATAATTTTACTTAGTTTCATGTTTGATAAAGTTAAAACTAATGGTTCAATAATGTATATTTTATTTTCAGGTTAAAAAACTGAAAATTATTTGTTAAAAAAAAGTTTAGTTTACGTTGACGCTAATAAAATATTTTAAAAAATTACAACAAAGTTAAGCATAACAATACGTATAATGTCTTAAATCTTAAAAAAAAAAAAAAAAAAATTAGTTTTCATTTACTAATAATACTAATGCAAAGCAAGATAATATTTTAAATTAAAATTTAAAAATAAAAAGAAAAATAATCGTTTTAAGATGTTAAAAAAAAAAAAAAAAAAAAAAAAAAAAAAAAATATCATCTTTTTTCACTACTATATGTATAATAAATACTACTATTGTCATATTTTCGGTCCATAATAATTACCTCTGGTATAGCATTTTTTAATTTAGTCTGCTCGACGTATCCCTTGTTGAGACTACGGCTCGACACGATTGCGTCTTTGAAACATTCCCGTTCATTTTCCTCGATGTTTTTCGACGCCTCGCGTTCAACGCTGCAATTTCAATAACCATAATTATCATTAATTTTTTGTCTTTTTAAAATTATTATTTTTTTTTTTTTTTTTTTATTCTTACTCAATTGATATTTGATTGTATTGTTGAGGTTTCGAAAAGAGGATTTATTTTTATTATATTATTACTCGTTGATATAAAATTTTATATTGCATAATTTATTTATTTCGTAAATATTTGAAATTTTACCCAAAAATAATAATTTATTGTAAACTTTACCATATTTTTTTTTCTTTTTTTTTTTTTTTTTTACATTAGTAAACTATTACTTTAAATTTGCACAAAAAAAATTTACGATGCTTTTTAATACGCATAATCTATTTTTAAAAATATGTACCGATGATTAAAAGGATTGAGTTAAATTACTCGAGGAGAGCATTTCATAAGGGACAGTATAAGTATTGAGTTATTTAACGACCTAAAAGATAAAACGAATTGTTTTTAAAAAATACAAAAAAAAAAAAAAAAACGGACATATTAAATCCTTTGCATTTATGCTCATAAAGTTTGAGCAAAGTATGTTTCATCGTCGTCCGAGAAAGCAATTTTAAAATTCAATATATACGCGCGGCGTATAACGTTGATAAAAACGGCCATAAATAAATAACGAGAAATAGCGCGTTCTTAATGAAAAATTATATAGCTTTAATTTTATTATCGATAATGCGTAACTGTAAAGTAATGGACGATAAATGAACCTAATTTCAATGGCGTAACGATTATTTGCGCTTTAATTTTAAACTCGACGTTCAATAATAATAGAAAAGGGCTTGACACGAAGAAATTATTTATTTTTAGAAAATCGATGCGACTATTAATCGCTTGTTTGATTTATATATTACGCGTGTTTTATATATTTTTTCTCTCTCGTAAATAATAGCACGTTAAAATTTACAAATCAAATAACGTTGCAATAAATTACGATTTTATACATAAACTTTAAAACGTGATAAATCTTTTTCGCTTTGAGATTTTTCTCAAGTTCCACAATTTTCAATGTCATCCGCAAAGAGTTTTCAATCAAGTAGTATTTAATCAAATAACAAACGCAGTTTTATATATTTTTGTGTCGCTGAAACAACCATAAAACAAAGCCCAATTCAGTGGTAAAATGTAAAAATTTTTTTATACAAGATCACTTTTCAACGTTCGTTTATGATATTGTAAAAATTTTACCGATAAATGCACATTAAGAGATTAGCCGCGGAATGCATAGGGGATTACAAAATAACCAATCGATAAATTTTTATACACTAAAGTGCGATGAAATTATGCATTTTTTTATCCTTTTAATAAATCTAAATCTAATTAATTAATATTTTTACAAGCACGAAAAAAGAAGATTACAAAATAATTTAAAACTCAAAGTAAACGATTTAAAAAAAAAAAAAAATACATTTTTTTTTTTTTTTTTTTTTTTTTTTTTTTCGTTACATCATCGAGGAAAAGTCAACAAGCGACGTCGAACAAAAAGCCTTAAATACTTTTTTCCGCACAATTGAAAAATCGAATATACCAATGATCAATCAGTTCAACGATGCATGACTAACGCAAACCGGAAGCTTACAACAAGCCCCGAGTCAAAGCGTCGCGCAATTTTCACGGTTACCTGAATCCACTGTATATACGAGTAGTATATAGGCTCGTTCTAACCAACCGAAACGGTCGAATCGATTTTTTTTTTCTTAAGTCCGAGTCGTCGTACATTCAAGCTACATTGAGAATAAAAAAGAAAGATTCGTGAGATTTTCTCAGAGGTATTCGGAGAAAGTATACCTTTGATCGGGAATTGATTCACAAGCGAAATATCAGCGCTTATACGATTCGAGATGCTCGATTCGATCGAGCACGCGATCGAGTTCATTCGGCGATTTTACGAATGATAATAAGATTCAGGGGTACACGGGTGAGATTATCCGAGTAATTATTTTCATATTCGCCTTATTTGTCGGTATGTTTTGAGAATATTTTAGAAAAATTATTGCTTCGATACGGCGAGCTTTTAATTTAAACGGGTGCGCGAGCTGTTACGCATTTTATATCCGATATTATACCGATAACTCGAATGCGATTAGTTTGACATTCGCCCGAACGCTCGCTCGTTCCGTATAACGAAATTTTTAACATTGATATTTGTTAATTTTTCATATTTTATACGATATTTAATTTTCAAATAAAAGCCTCTCAGACTGATCCAAAAGAATACTAACGATGTTAGATATTTTTCAAAATATATGTAACTATGTATAACTAACAAAAAGAAAAAAAAAAAAAAAAAAATCCGAATCCTTTAAAAAAAAAAAAAAAAAACCCTTTTAAAAGGGATAACACATGTTATGGCTTTGCAACATTTTTAATAATTTGGAAATTCTTTTTAAAGATCGTATTGTATCGTTGTTTTGTTCCTTATGAGCAATTGTTAAATTCTTTTTGTTGAACGTTTTTTTTTTTTTTTTTATAACTGTTAAAGTTATTAAAATAATAATATACTGTTGAAAATATTGTTTATGAAAATGGTGCAAATGAAGATAATATTATTTTTATTTTGAAAAATTCCTCTCAACGAGATGTTTAATGGGACAGTTATTGTATAAAAAAGAAGAAAAAAAACATCAAATCAAATGAAATCAATGCCTTTATTCTGAAAGTTTACGTCACAAATGCTTTTGAAACCTAATAATATAGTTTGCATCAGCGTCATTATTTCCTCGTCAATAAAATTCTTTGACGTCGTCAAATAATCAAATATTTAAAAAATAAGAAAGAAAAAGAAAAATAAAATGGAACCAATTGATTTGAAAAGAAATTTAAAAAATGACATTATTCGCGATACTCTGTATTTGTTTTTTTTTTTTTTTTTAGGAATTTGTAAACAAAGTTGCGAAAAAGTTTACATTGTGAATCACGGTTATCTCGATTAGCCAGACGAGATGGCGTGCGTTGATATTATTTTCAGTCTCTAATGCAATCGATCGTCGTTTGCGTTAAGGCGAACAAGAATGTTTATATAATTCATTCATTACTTTAGTACAACTATTATATATTACTTTTGCACTTTCGTTACATGAAAATATTAAAAATATTAAATATCGTTGAAAATTATTAATATTTTTTAAAATTAGTAATAAACGTTTTTTCTCGTTGACAAAATAGAATCAATATTGCAGGCATGCGTTAAAAATATTGGAGGAGGGGGAGGGGGAAATGGACGAATAATCGATTATTTTTAATTAAAAACAAAATGCAATCATTTAATTATATTTTTTTTCTAAATTATACATTCACTATTCAATATTTTGTACGACGACAATTTTCTATCGTTGAAAATTTTCAATTCTTCTCTCGCAAAGCTGCGTTGAAATTAAAAGTATGTATATGTTTTTCGGTAAGCTGATTGTATAAAAATAATTTTGTTTTCATCTACTGCTATACACTACAAAGCCAAATGCTAACTTTGTTAAATTTTGTTGGAAAAAAAAAAAAAAAAAAAAAAAAAAAAAAACAAATATTTTTCTATCAATAATACCTAAACATATTCAAGTAAGCTTAAATAAGCTCCGATATTGAAAAAAGATCGGCGACTTATAATAAGTGTCCTCAAAATTCAACCGTTTATGAAAAGTTAAAAAGCTAACGTAATGGTAACAAACAAATATTATTAAGAGGAATTTGATAAAATATCTTACCATTAGAATTATAGTATTAAATCGCTGTTTGATCAACCTCGACATACTCGCATATTTATTTTCAAAATTTATACTATAAATATTTGAAAATAAACAGCGTTTGATTAACATTACGAAATTTAAATAATCTTCGTTAATTAAAGTTCATCAATATAAGTATAAAGAAAAAAAAAGATTTTCAAACAAAGCACCGTTTTTTTTTTTTTTTTTTTTTTTTCATTCGCTATTTTTGTATTTAATCGGCAGAAAATCAATTTCTCGCGATTTGCCGATAAGCCATAATTATTTTGTTACGTAGAGAATATCGAGCAGCGTGGAAGCTTAAGTTTTCCTCGTGAAATTTTTTTTGTACGTTTTGTTTGTCGCGTTGAAATAAAATTGAAGATTTTTACAATGATTTACAATTGATGTTGGAACGATTGTTTTTCATTGATTATTTTGAATATTTTTCAATTAAATTTTTTAAGCGTTTATTGTCATTAAATATAACGACACGGTTTGAAAGTTGAAGATTTCCAATTAATATTTTTAATGAGCGAAACGCGAACAAATATATAATATACTCTCGTCTTTGTTGGATGTCGGTTTTCTCAAGAGATCAACTTGTACGTAACATTTTTCTGATTAAACCAAAAAAAAAAAATAGAAAAAAAAAAAAAAAAAAAAGACAAATTTAATTTAATTAACGTGAATTACTGAGTAACCTTGACAAGAACTGCGCTCGTAAGAAGAATCATTTTACAAATTGCAGAAAATTACTTAAAAGTTACGTGAAGTAATCGATATACCAGATTATTATAAAATGTAATTTTATTAGAAGCATTTAATCGTTTGCTTGTTATCGAATAATTTTGAATCGACGTCATTTATCGTTTAATCGATAATAGATCGAAGAAAAGGTAATAACCTTTATACCAAAGGCAAAAGGCAATTACTTAACGTTATAAAATAACGCTGAAAATGACATTTCACTAATCGATTTAATCGTAAGTAATGAATATTTTAAAATTATAAGTACATTTTAATTTCATTCGAGATTTTAATTCTTCGAACGGTGAACCTAATCATTGATTGATAAGAATTTGTTCAATTGAATCGAAATAATTCTTACCGGCAAATATGTAAATAAGAAAATAAAAATAAATCCATCGACATTTATTGTTGCATAATTTATTTTTTAACTCGCATTTTTCCATACCTTATTTAAAAGTAAAAATAAATCAATAAAAAAAAAGAAAAAAAAGAAAAAAATTCATATTAGTTTTTAAATTTTAAAAATCGCTTAAAAATTTCATTTAAAATAAAACGAAACGAATCCGCTATAGTTGAACTATTTTTCGTCCTTATAATGACTGTCGAATCGAGTTGGCATATATGTAAACACGTGATACGAAAGTATAAATAAGCGATAAATAAAACAAGGATAAAAGAAAAAGCTTATGAAAATATGTCGCGTATACGAACGTCATAGTTTTTTGTTTGTCGCGAAAGACGTGACGTCTCGGCTCGAGGGACCTCGCATCTTTTAACATCCTTAAGTAATGCCGGTCTAAGGAACGTCGACTCGTATAATGAGCTATGATTGACCGATCGGAATTAAGAGAAGAAGAGACTAAAGTTATTAATTTCATTTTACAAACCGATATGTCGACTATTCTTATACGTACGATGTACGCGTTTGTATGATCATCGAAACAAGGACGTAGTTAAAAAAATGAAACTTCATCATTTTTCTCATGCATGAGTTGCTTTATTTAAAAATTATCTTGTTATGTACAGTCAAGAATAAGTGAACAAAAGATACAAATTGCTATTATACATTTTTTGTCGGCTAGCATCGTTAAGAAAAAAAAAAAAAAAAAAAAAATAATAATAATAATAATAATAATAATAATAAATAAATAAATAAATAACCGAGCTATTTTTTTGTGATAAACGATAATGAGCTTCTGCAGTAAACTAAAGTTAAAACCGTTAATTATCAAAAATAAATAATCACTTTAGAAAATAATTTTGAAATTTTAAAAAATAAAACCGTGCCTTTAAATCATTGAATAAATTTGAAATGTTAATAATTAATAAAAAGCATCGTTTTCGCTTTGTTGTCGCGCAAGTTTTTTTCAACAAAAAAATAATCTTGAATAATATTAAAAAAAAAAAATAAATAAATAAATAAATAAATAAATAAAATATTTTCCCATTCGATACCTTAAAAATGTAGGTAAGTTAAACAAGATCACGCTATTAATAATTCAAATTATTACGTTGAGCTTCTTTATGTTGAATCGATCATCGGTCGAATATTTTGATGCTTATCAAGTGGTCGATTGCCGATATGTGACAAAATTGCGATTTTATTCAATAACCTTGCAAATATCAAACGCTATATAATTTCTGAGAAGAATCGAGTCGATACTAATTGCTTTGGCAAAGCTACAACGTCATGGATAATATCGATAAGATCATAAATTAAAATTATAGATATATATATATATATTAAGATATATTTATCTTTTTAATTATTACAACATTATCCAAATATGTCATCTGTAATAATACAAATATTTTGATTAACCCATTAAAGGCCAAGAAGACTACAAGGGCTTGTTCGAAAATTTCTTTATTAAATGAATATTAGTCTTACAAGAAAACAAATAAAGAAAAAAAAAACATATTATTTAAATCCTTGTGTTGTGCATTTAATCACTGCACATTTAACTACTCAAGAATGAAATCACATTTCAACTGGTGTCAATATTTTTTTTTTAAACTTCGATAAATAGGTGTTCCCAAATTGTTACGACGGGTAAGAATGGGTTAACGTAATAAAAGTATATAAATATACTAAATAATATCATCATCCATTATAGTAATAGAAATTTAAGCTATTAATTTGTTTCAATTTACTAATGAACGACATATCCAATAATAGAATGTACACAAACGAAATTTATTAGTTAACTAATGTAGGTTAATCGTAAATCGTACATGACTGTAAATGGATTATTATTTTTACCCGAAAAATCATGATTTTTTATAAAAAATAAACGGTAATATTTAACTCGATATAAATTAAGTTTATTCAATATATAAAACAAAGTATAAATATTAAAATAATATCAATGTATGTCTATAAAACTGTATAGATATAAAGAATGATAAGAAACATTAATAGGTATTAACATGTTTTATTTTGTAAAAAAAATTAAACTTCATTTTTATTGAAAACTTTTAATAAATGATTATTTAAGAAATTTAATAAATATAACTACATAAAAAAAAAAAAATCATCAAATACATATATAATTCAATGTCAAAGCTAATCAAACGTTATACGTTATACATATACTGGTATATATAAAAAAAGTACGTAAATTATCCGACTAATAAAAAAGACACCTTTCGACTACCATTCGCTTATCAAATAATTAAGATTATAAATTATCTTAATAATGCGTCTTCGCATTCGACTGATTTTACACATTTTTCTCATTAATAGCTCTCTTCGACAATCCGGTCTTACAAAGTCGTATAAAATAATCGGTCGATTAATATGAGCGTACGATATCAATAATCAGTTACGGTTCACGCGGCTGCTTCCGTTAATATAAAAGCTCGCGCATCGAATTGGCTCTTTAAAAAGCGATGAATATAAAGCACCGATGTTGCTCAATGACCTGCGATTTTCTTTTTTTTTTTTTTTTTTTTTTTTTTTTTTTTTTTTTTTTTTGTCGATTAACTTTTATTTATTACACAACACAAGGAGATTGTTTTAAAGCGATTTACTTTTTTTTTTTTTTTTTTTTTTTTTTTGTATTTTAAACGATACAACATTACAAACGCATTAGCTTTTTTTCCATTTTTTTAAATTTTAGCAAAACGTTGGTTTACATTTATTTGTAAAATCATTGTAAAACTTAAAATCGCTTTCATTAATTTCCTCGTCGTTTAATCTATTGCGTTATCGCCATTCCCGTGCAAAAAATAAATGCATACGTGGATTAAAAATTATAGATAACAATAATGCATTAAAATTATTATATAAAGTATATGTGGAAAAAAAAAAAAAAATAAATAAATAAATAAATAAAAATCAATTTTTCGAAAAATACGTCAATCATTCGATAATCAAATGACGGTAAAAAAAGATTTATCGCTTTAAAAGGATAATAAGCACGAAAGAAAAAAAAAAAAAATGAAAACGATGGATAATCATCATTTATCTATGACTGCGCACATTTTAAGGTAAATGCACTTATCTTACGACTTAAAAAAAAAAAAAGGTATAAAATAACTTGTAACGTATAATATCGCCATTACTTTATCATCGTCCAATATTAATTTTATTTAATTATTACAAATCGCGATAATATTTCGCTCAAAAACTTTCAAGTTTCGTGCGATAACAATAGCAATATAAATCGACAAAAAGAAAATACGTACCTCAAGCAATAAGGATCCATATCGAAGAAACAAGTTTAAGTAAGCGTAAGTTTTTCGAGGAAAAAGCTTCGCTCCTAACGGAAACTGGACTTTGAAAAAGCTAATTAATTTTAATAGCCGTAAACACTTTCAATATACGCACGAATACGCGCACATACGTAACCACGTAAGCAATCTATATATGTATATATATATACATACGTGAACAGACACACACACACACGCCCTACAGTCAACTTCGCGCGAGCTTAGATTGTCGTCCGTCCATCGTCTCTTTTCTACAGCCTGAAACGAAAGAAAAACAAGTTTCGTATTGCATTATATGGTCGCGAATATACATTTATGTATACATATATACGAAGAGTCGAGAGCTAACTATCTTGGCAAATATTTATGCGAAAGCATTGTTCGTGCAATTTTTTTCATATTTTTTTTCTTTTTTTATTTCTTTTTTTTTTTCTCTCTTCCCTCTTTCACTTAATATGGAAGATAAATAGTATGTTTGTCGTTTATATAAAAAAATAAGCTTACGCATTAACTAAACGCATTGTTTGTGCTCCGAATATTTTTGGAGAAGTATTTGATGGATCTTATTTATGTGTTAAATAAATGTATGCGATACATTTATTTAAAGCGATTCGAGTTTTTTCAATTTTCATCAATGAGATATTGATGTCTGGAAATTATCAATATTTTTTTTTTTTTTTTTTTTTTTTTATCTTCTTTTTCTTTTTCCTAATAACGATTGATCTCATTAATTAGACATATTTGTCGGTCGGAAATAATTTTGGACTTATTT
The DNA here is from genome assembly GCA_949987625.1 of Chalcis sispes. NCBI lineage: Eukaryota > Metazoa > Arthropoda > Insecta > Hymenoptera > Chalcididae > Chalcis > Chalcis sispes. The sequence continues at coordinate 67,861,464 of OX465095.1, forward strand.
AAAAAGGGTTTGAAAACTTGAATTATATATAGGGTTTTAAATTTATTAAATGTAAGAGTACAAAGAATACAATAAGCAAGTACAATATTTTTATCAGCAAAATAAAACTTTTACGCAAGCAATATAATCAATCGTTAAAAATTCGCAAACATGAGCGAGTTCTTTTTCAGCTTTGTTTTGGAGAATGTTTTTTAAAAATTAAAAAAAAAAAAAGCAAACGCAAACGCGCCGTATTATTTCATTGTCGTTCACGTATCATTGGGTATTATTTTTTGAAAAAAAATTTTTCTTTTTCTGCGCGTTTTGCACTGTAAACGATAAAATAATAATAATAATAATAATAATAATAATAATAATAAAAACGCGAAAAATCGACCGAAATTTTATTATTCGTATGATAAGAACGTGATGTTTCGCCATGACGTGCGGTTAAAGCGTGTTTTAACGGATCTCTTTCCTTCTCTCTCTCTCTCTCTCTCTCTCTCTCTCTCTGAGAGATTCGAGAAAATACAAGAATAGAAGGAAAAATATAATCCGAGAGAAAGAGGAGAAACGAAAAGAAAGATATACGTTCGGCTGAGCGTCTCGAGTTTAACAAAAATTTTGAAATAATTTGCACAGTGAAAAAAAACTGGTGCATTTTGATAATAAAAGATATGACAATGGATAATATGAATTTTTAATTAAAATTATTCCAATGCCAAATAATTTATTTAGTAAAATATTTTAATATTCGATGATTGTTTTAAAAATTTTAACAACTAATTACCATTTAATTAACAAAATAATAATCGTGTACCAAACGATAACGTAAAACTATATCTAAGGTAAAATATAAGTAAAACAAAATTCAATGCATTTAAATTTTTAGATAGCTTAAGAGATTTTAAATAAGAGTGTAACATTGAAATTTTCATTATCTACAACAAAACCTTAACAAATCGCATTTCGTTAATCACGAATTATATAAATAAGAGTGAATAAAAAGTTGTATCTCACTGTATTTAGGTTAACAGCAAAATTTTCCAGAATTCTCTAATAATTAATATGACATTGTTGTCGAGATGTGTACATTTACGCTGCATCATTGCGATTGAATGAAGTTGCAAATAAAAAAAAAAAAGAAAATGAAGAAAAAAGCGTGACTTAAGCACGACTTCTTAAAAATGTAACGAAATAATCTTTATTCGAATAAATTGTTTCACTGTAAGAAAAAAAAAAAAAAAAAAAAAAAAAAAAAAAAAAAAATTATTAACAATTCAAAAATAATTTAAATTAACAAGTTAATATTAAATACTTTAGCAATCCATTCAATTCCCATTAAAGTAAATAAATTAGCCTTAGATAATCGCACATTTAAAATGGTCATCCATTATTTTTTTTAATTAATTTTATGATACACAAAAAAAAAATAGTTTATCTTGAAATATTATTAATAATAAGGAATAATTAAAATTTTTACTGCAATGCATACCATTATTTTTTAATACGTCTCATATTGCAATTGATTTTATTACAAAAAATATATTCAAATTAATTTTTATAAATAAATCTTCTTATTATACATAACAGAAAAAAAAAAAAAAAAAAAAAAAAAAACACAATATTTAAATAAACAAAAAACTATTGATATGAGAAATAATTTTTTAAGATCATTATCGCGATTTTTTAACAATTACTTCATTTTCCTTTATAATTAATAATTTTAGCGTAGAAGTAAATATTCCTACAATATTATTAATTAAATAAGTGAAGTATATAATTACGCTGATAAAAATGAAAAACGAGTGGAAAAAAGTTACGTAACGTTTAAATGTAAGCTATTATTTCATTGAAAATCAAAAGTTTGTATTTCTTAAACATTGAGTAATTCAGTCGCGAAGGTAGTTTTAAAGCGGCAATTTGTATCTTGTTCACGCGTCTCTGTGTGTCTTCTATAAATGAGAATCGTGCAGCCTTCGCTGTAACGTCGTGTAAACTGTTTCAGATGTTGAAAAATAAAATTTCCCACGTTAAAGTTTACGCGTTTTTTTTTTTTTTTTTTTTAACAAATGACTATATTAAAACTTAACTCTTTCGAATATTTAAATAAATATCATTATAGGTAATCATTTTTTTTTAATCATTTATTTATTTTTTTTTATTATTGTTATAAGCAATCAATCGGCGCTATTCGTAATTATTTCTAAAAATACGGTGAAATTATAATATTACTTATCGTATAAATTTACATAAATTTACCATTGATTTTATATGAGCATTAAAATGATCGATTAAAAAAATTATCATCAAAAAAGTAAAAAATAAAAAAAAAAAAAAATGATGGTCACAATATAAAAAAAATACGTGCACAATGATATACGTTTTCTACGAAAATTCGCGTTTATCGCGTGCAAGAAATCGCACGGAAATACACGCGAAACGTATGAACAAAAAAAAAATAAAAGAAAAAAAAAAAAGATGAAAGAAAGAAAAAAATCAGCACAAAGCGGTTGAAAGCCGCGAGAGGAAATTCTAGTAATTCTCCGTAACGTTTATTATAGGGACGTCGCTACGACGACGAGTACGAGGACTTTATGCAACTCTAAAGGAGATTGTCGAGTGTACGATGCCGCATATCGCACTTGTATACGCATCGAGATGAGAATTTTCGTTTTTTGTCATTTATTTATACAGCTTAAATTCGTTTAATTCGATTTTTGGATCGATGAGTTTTATTATTTTAGTACTACGACGATTCGATTTAGTACTATGCGTTTACGATTTAGATCGTTAAGAATCTATATGCGGAATCGTTGGGAACGTTTGCGAATTGCTTTCGAAATTTTTGGTTATAACACCGTGTATACTTTGCTTGAAATGCAAAAGGATAAATGACTCATTGAAAATAATTATTGTTTCTTTATTATTTCTCAGAATTTAAATCGAATTTATCGCATTGATTAACAAATTTTTAATTAACAGTATTAGATAATAAATTTTATCGTATTACAAACAGATATTCTTTTATTTTATTATAATTTTCAGTCGTTATGACTTTCTTAATAATTTGAATTTGACATGTATTATAAATTATGTAAAAAAAAAAAAAAAAAAAAATCATCGATACAGCAAATTTGGTAATCGTTATATATTACTATTATTATTATATATATTAATTGTACATTATTATATTTAATAAAAAAAATTTATCAATTGTGCACCCGAGAGAGAATAACGCGATAAAAATTAAAAAATAATAATAATAATAATAATAATAATAATAACAATAAAAAGTACAATAATCAATCTACACACTCGATAATGTCGAGAATTATTGTTCGCGAGTGAAACGATTTTTGAAAATAAAAATCCATCCAAGAAAAATAGAAAGGAAGTTGAATATAGACATCACAAATACCGACATCGGTATATATATGAAGAATGGGAAAGAAAATACAAAGCGTGGAACAAAATTCGAATGCGGTCGGCTGTTGCCATCGGTGCGTAAGTTTTTCACGGAAAGTTTTTCCATAGGCATCGCTTTTACTCGATTGGTCGATACTCGGGTCTTTTTCGTCTCAGGTATATGTTTGCGCTGCAGGTTGCGCGTCCCTTGAATCTTTACATTTCTCTTTCTTTCTTTCTTTCTTTCTTTCTTTCTTTCTTTCTTTCTTTCTTTCTTTCCTTTTTTCTTTGATCGTTTCGTTGCCCGAAATCAGGTTTTAAACACGAAATTTACCCTTCGATATTTCTTTGTCATCGTTCGTACGGGTTTTGCTTTACTTCTCCCCTTTATTTCAACTAGCTTTTCCAGTACGACGAAAATACATTAAAAAATATAATAAAAAAAAAAAAAGAAAAAAAAGAAATCGCTTTGCTTTTTCAAAAAAAAGAACGATTGCTTTTTTTTTTTTTTCTTTTTTTTAACTTGATTAATGAACATTAGGCTATTGTTAATTGTTAGACGATTATACAAAAAACGAACGGAGTTAATATTATAAATAATATTCTAACAATATTTTTATCTTTCCTTTTGTTATTTTCTTATCAAGATTTATTTATTTCTAAGTAATTTATATTTCATTTTAAAATATTACTAACGTTTTGTTAAACATTTTTTAAAGTCTCAAAATGTCGATTACTTTTTGAAATTGTTTCCCTACGAATATCCATCGTAAAATTGTCGCGAAAAATAAAGTTTTAAAGTAATTTAATTTGTGGCGTTATCTATTTTATAGATTGTTAAATAAAATAATTGCATCGATAATAGAAGAAAATGTTAGTTTTAAAATCAATCACGAGACAACGACATAGGTGAAATGAAAAGTAATTTTTAGTCTATACTCGTACTTTGTGCTATTTTTACATATATCTTCGTTCTCTTTGTGTTGCCGTTTGGAAAAATTACTTATATACTTTTGAAAATTACTTAATACGGAGGTTACTTATATATGTACGTGTATGTATACATATGTGTGTCGTGTATTTACACTCGGAAACAATCTAAAGATTATCTATCGGTAGACTGCGCGGCTTCAACTGTATCATTTCGTATCGGGAGATCGCGTAATTAGCGATTATTTCGCGCTCGCTAGTAATACAAAAAAAAAAAAAAAAAAAAAAAAAAGGAAACAAAGAATAACATTTTAAGATGCGCGCAAGAGACGTCAGACGGTGGAAGATAACGGGGTCGCCCTGTTATTTGTTAATTATTTCTAAGTATGTATACACGTGTGCAGTTGTATTACAAAGTGGAGCTTGTAATGTGCCGGCTTTCGACACGCGAAAATTCTTTCGCTGAAAAACTAGGCGCACAAACGTAAATTTCTCAAAGCGTATTAATGCTGGATTTTAATAGCGGCATAAAATTTATATCGTCCTCCCTATATATACATTAAACGAACAATGCTTTCGCTCATTATTATCAAAATTAACTCTAAAATAATAAATTTGAATAAATAGATTAAAAAAAAAAAAAAAAAAAGAAAGTAATAAACAATATGCACAAATTTGCCTTACCTTGCGCTTCTCTAAATACTTCGTCGAGTAAGATTAACGGAATTTAGCGTCGTATGGAAATCACCGTTTTTCGCAATTGCTAGATCACGCATAAACACGCACATACACACACACACACACACACGCTCATATGTATATTACAACGAAATAAGAAAGAAGCAGGCAGTGGAGCAGACATATATATATATACGCGTAGACGCAGTAGTAAACAAAAACGCAAAATCCGAGAGTTTAAAACGAGGGATACATATATATATATATATATATATATAAATATAAATATATATATAATATATCGAACGCGCGCGAGCGCTTCGTGCTGCGCGCTGGTCGAGCCGCGACTGTATAGTCTCGACTGTCAGAGGCTCGGTTTGCCCGTTGCCAACTCTGTGTGTATAATCGTGGGGATTGTGCTTAGGTTACAGAGCGCGTAAGTGTATATGCGAGAGAGCTCGCAACTTTGTTCGCTTTAACTTTTCATTCTCGATGCATTTTTTTTTTTTTTTTTTCCTTTTTTCATTTCACACGAAGTGTATTGAGTGCTTGTCGTTTGGGTTTAAGAATTTACGATGATTAGGTTTTTGCGCTTAATTTATTTATTTATTTATTTATTTATTTATTTATTTATTTATTTATTTATTTTTTTTTGAGCGATATTTAATGCTTTTGAACGAAAACGATGTGAGTTGACGATCCATCGTTTCAAAATATGTGCGTGTCTGTGTGTGAAAAAAAAAAAAAAAAAAAACTTAAAGACAATTTAAAAGAAACCATATATTTTGTTCGTTTCAGTGTCTCACAGAAAGGCCACCGCGTGATCAATTAAGGGTTGATATCCCATACTTGCATAACCGCACGCGATGAGTAATTGCGCAATCGAGTCTCGGCGTTTCAAGCATTTTTATGATAAAAGCTTAAATTGTTGGTAGGACAGTTATATACGTTCTCGAGCGACTGTATTTTTTCTTTTTCTTTTTTTCTTTTTGCTTTCGTTGGAATAAGGAGAGGCGAAACGCATCGGTGAAAAATGTATCGCTGTGTTATACGATTGTCCGAGGTTGCTTATAAAGAATTTTAACATACGCAAGCGTTGGCTCGTTCTCATTTACTCGTATATACGCTGGTTTGTTATAATATCAACTCGTTGACAATTGTTTTCTCTTTTGCCGAGAATCAAATTGCAAGTTGAAGTTAACGTTACTCATTGATTTATGTTCGTTTTATTAAATCTTTTTATGAAAAAAAAAAAAAAAAAAAAAAAAAAAAAAAAAATTATATCGATTCCTTGCGAAATTGTTTGTCATTTTTATTGTGTAAGAAGACACATTAATCTTATTTTTCTCAAGATGATATACCGTTAAATCTTCTTGACTAAAAATTATATAAAAATTTAAAAAAATTTTCAAACAATATTTATTATCTTAAATATTTATAAAATAAATCATAAACTAGTTTCGTTAATCTTTGAAAATTCATAGTCAAAAATATTTGCGTGGACTATTTGACTTCGAGCGACTTAAGAAATAGGAAGCGAAATAAGAAAAATAAGTAAACTACGACGAAAGATCTATGACGTCATCGAATTTTATTATACACGAGCTCGTCGTTTGTCCAGAGAACCTATCGATCTCCACCGGTTGTCTTCGTGCTATCGTTGCGGATATACAGACTTATAATTATATTAGAAAAAGCTTTTTTTTTTTTTTTTTTTTTTTTTTCATATTTGTTATCGCTACCGTCGTATATTCTTTTTAGAATATTAAAACGAGTTATTTAAAAAATAAGGAACTTGATTATGTTAAGCCGATTTAATTTATTGATTCAATCGATCGTCTAGATTATATAACGTAAAATTTTCATTAGATTAAAACATAATATAAAAATTGATGTATTTAATTTTGATATACGAGTTATAGTTTTAACGACGTATCATCGATCGAAATACGCTCAACGTTGAGAAATGACAAAATTAAGTTAAAAAAAGAGAAAAAAAAAAAAAAAAACAAAGGATTAAAAAATGTTATTTTAAATTTAAGGATAAACTTTTCAAAAACACCAAACGCAATAATTTAAAAAAAAAGTAAAAACTCTAGGCTATAATGACACGTTACGCTCGACGGCATAAATTGCCCGCTGCGAGGGACGCGCGTAACTTTCAACCAGCTGATCGACCGACTCGATTCTTTGTGTAGTCGTCGGGAGCGTTGGTACAGAAGGAAAGAAGAAAAGAAGGAGAAGACGATACAGCGAACGAACAGGCTATAGGAGCTAACGAAAAAGAACGAGAAACGACGACGAGGAGATGGAAGTCGAGATGAAGGACGGGAGGAGAGTTTAAATAAAGGAAAAAAGAAAATAAAATGGCTTCGCATCGCAATGGGATCGCATAAGCGAGATGACAAAGCATGAATACTTTTTAGATAAATGTATATATATATATGCATACGCATGTGTGTGTGTGTGCGCGCGCGTGTGTGTATGTGCGTATGGAAGCAAAGACACATTAGATCATTAAATAAAAGGGAAAGGCGTTTAAATGCTAATCCGAAAAATTGCGATGCCCGCAAGATCGTCGCGTTGTTCGCTGTTTAGCACAGCACAATAATATCGGAAGTAAAATCGGAAAGTTACCTTTTTTTCTTTTTTTTTTTTTTTTTTTTTTTTGTTTTCGATTTTGCATTTTAAAAACACAAGCGATTGTTAACGATTGCGTACGAGCATTTGATTGTTGAAAATCGAAGCGATTTTACGATTATCGGTACGCGAACAAGAGACGTTAATAGCATCGCATGAAATGTACTTTGAAACGAGATTCTATAATTTATTCGACTTATATTTGCCGTGTATCTTGGCTCGCTCGATGTTCCGTATTCAATAACTATTATGCATAGTTTATGCTAAATTTTGCAAAGTGAAATTTTGTATTAAGAAAATGAGTATGTAATTTAATCTCGAATGAAAAAATTTTTCTACGGGTAAATTATCGGTGCTTTTTGGGTCGACCGTATTTCGTTAGATAATATTATGTATGAATGATTGTCAAAGGTAATTGAAAAATTTAACAGCTTATTCTTCCAATTGTATATTATTTCAATTTTTTTTATGTAATAATTTTAAGCATATTGATAAATTTTCAAATTTAAATTTTGATTTTTAATTCTACAATAGCTTTATTCAAATTAAATTAACGTAGCGATATTTTAAAACAAAAGCAATCAATTGCAATGATAAAATAATTTATAGATTAATATAACTGTATATGAAAACAAATTTTTCGAATAAATAAAGTTCAAAATTTATAAAAAAAGAAAAAAAAAAGTCTTTCAACCAATACGGTAGATCATTGTACTTCGGTGTACAAGATATCGGTTTTTCTTTATTTTTTCTTTTTATTTTTTCATCTTCAAGTACACAGTGTGCGTGTGTATATATATGTGTGTACACACATCCAAAGAGTGTCGAAATTCCGCTCGCGCAAGAACGTCGATGAGCAAAATCGGGTCCGTGTGATCGTATAGCCGTCAACGCCGGTGCGCGCGCTCCGCTTTTTTCAGGTATATACAATACACGTCGCACACCGCTTGCTATATAGCCGAGTGCAATTTCAGCGTCTATACGTATGGGCAGCCGAATGCGCATACGTACGTGTACGTATATAAATACATGCGTGTAAACGTTCGAGAGACTGTATATATACAGTCATATATCGGGTCAATCGCGCGTGTAAAGTTTGCAGACGAGCCAATAAGACTCGACGGCCGGGGTTTAACGATGACGGCCCCTCGTGTAACGTATATCGCGCTAACGCGGGATAGTCGAGCGACGGGGATTTTTTTTTCACTGTAAGGTGATACCGAGGATTGTGTCTTGGTTGGTTTCTCGAAGATTGCAAAATGCCCTGGGAATTTTCATTGCAAAGACGACGAACGAAGAGATAATTGCTGCCTTGTTAAAATCATCGCGGTTTATTACTTATTTTTTAATTTCCATTGATTTACTCGCATCTTGATATTTTTATTTATTTATTTAATTTTTTTTTTTTTTTCTTTCAATATTATACTTATTTTTATATATAATTATTCGACGAGCTCGAGATGAAAAATGATAGATTGCGCGGAAAGTAGAAAATTTATTTTACCGCTGTCCATTGAGACGCTTAGGCTTTAAATGCACAAGGTTAATTTATGTACAACTTAAATTTTATTTTCACACGCGCCCCAATTCTTAAAAAAACGTAAAAATCTCGCTTAAGTTTGTCGAACGTTTAAAATGGTTCGGTTAATTATAGAAAAATAGTTTGAAATGTTACAAGTATTCTATTAAATATCACAGAAGTTAAAAAAAAAAAAAAAAAAAAAAAAGAAATAAATAAATAATAAAATTGGTTAGCTTTTTAAGCAAGGTTATATACCGCTTTATCAAACGAGTTATAAAGAAGTTAAATACTTACAGCGAAACCTTGTCGCTTTAATCATAAATGCATCATTATTTCTCAAACAATAGGTCTATAATCAAAATCGATGTCAATGAGTGGATTTTAAACGTAAAACGGCATTAGGAATTACTTATTTTAAAACAAAAAATTTCGAGTGAAATTAAGGCTAATCGTTTCGAGCTTGTATGATTTTGAATCTTTATCGATTTAATTAAACTTATACGGTCGTTTTATAATTCATGCGCGATTGAGAATAGAGCGCAAAGAATTTTTAACACACTCGTATTAAATAGACTTATAATGTTGCAAAAAATTAAGATTATAAAAAATTTTGAAATATTAAAAATTTAATAACATGAGTAGTTTTGTAAATATCATATTTTTGTATATATTGCTTAGTATTTTACAAACCATAAATATTGAAGCGCGGTTACTTTAACGTAATTTTTGCAAGTTGATTATTTCGTCTAATAATTAAATCTTTTGTTAAAATTGAATTAAACTCTTAAATGACACACTGGAATTCAGCTAACCCCAGTCTACTTTACTTCTAATTTGAAGTAAATAAATTTAAGATATCGGTACCTACGGCGAATTAATATCGATATGCGTTCACTTTTTTCATTATTTTATTTTGCTTCTATATTTAATTTTAATCATTAATTAAATGACATAAGTGACTCATTAAAATAATCGCTAAAGTTATTCAATATTTAATGAGACAGCTTCGTGAAACTAGATAAATTTATAGCACCCGAGGGTTAAATTAAAATTTTGATAATGATGCTCTCATGAATATTAATTCAGTATATAATAATTTTTGAATTTTTTCTTTAAAATTTAAACAAAATTTAACGATTACAGTTATGTCAGTAATAATATTGTAATACTTCCTTTCTGTGCTGAAAAAACAAAAATAAAAACAAAAAAAAAAAAAAAAAAGATTATTATCAAACGTGTGAAGCAACAATAAACGATCGGCGACCTTCAAATCTGACCGTTGATCGGTAAGCTTCGAGAAGGATTTAATTGTCACGAGGATGGATATTACATGTTGAACTTTATCCATCGCGACCTTTTAACAAGTTCAATTAATCGTTTAACCCGCGGAGATATACACAATATAAACGCAAACTTAGTGACGTTACTTACACGTCCACATAAATGCGTATACTCGCGATTCATCAATTTGAACTTATTGAATCTTGCTGAAATAAACAAATTTTGCAAAAATTTTCCTTTGCTTGCATTTTTATAAATTTCTCGATTCATTTTCTCAAATCTTTTTATATCTAAAAAACTTAAAATGAAGAAAATATACATTTCATTGTCTTATAATTTTTCAACGGCAAATTTTACTCAGTAAAATAAAGTGAAATTTTGTTTTAATTTAATTCACAATATATGTTTAATTATATGTATAATTTTTTTTTAGGACAATATCTGCTGCACTACAAGTCCCTTTTATTTATCCATTATTTTGGAGGATTTACGATTCGATTTGATATCTGGCTAAAAGAAAATATAAAACAAATTTATAAATTTTTTCAAATTTTCACCCTCCATATTTGATCCGCTATTTTGAATTTTCAAAATCCGAGACTGGATTCGTACTAAGCAACCTCGAAAACCCCCGTGTACCAAATATCAGTAAAATTGTGTATTAAATGAATAAACACAACCAAATTTAATTTAAAAAGTCTACATTTTTTTTCATCATTAATTGTTTATAACTAATTATATACAGTGCTACTCTAAATTTTGAGAAAATAAACTTGTTCACTAAGCATCCAGTGTTGCATTAGAAAAGATTAGGGCGACCTAGAGCTCAAAATCTTCATACTAAATAAAAAAACTGAAAAAATAGAGTGCCATTATAGTAGCTTCTGCACCTCGAAAGGTTATTTTGGATTAAAATTGTGATTTATATTTTAAAATTACTTTATATTGCTTTATATAAGATGATATGAAATTACTGTATACATAAATATTCACTGCCATAAAATATATTTCTATTATTATTTTAAAAATTTGCATAGAAAATTTAATGTTCGATAGTTCTAATAATAATGCTTATATGAACGCAATATATTTTATAACAATGCATTATGTTTAGTCGAAATGTACAAAAATTTATATTATGTCGATGAAATATTGGAAATAACAAAATAATCAAAATTTGTAAATTGATTGATTAATTAAGCTGTATTAGAACAATTTAACGTTAAAGAAAATTTTTATTATTACGCAAGACGGAGGAATTAACCACTTGTTCAGTAGAGCACGTACAAGTATATGACATAACCTAAGTGGATATGTACGATTTGTTACCGTTTAATCAAAACTATTAGATTATGAGTTACGAAGGAAAATGAAGAGCTTAGTAAACAAAAAAAAAAAAACAAAAAAAAAAATGTTTCTGGTTCTTTCATATTTGAAGACGACAGTTTGTTTTGACAAAAAAATTACTTATAATATTGCGCAAACGTTTACGTATTTTGATTTGATATTGAGTTTTTTTTTTTTTTTTTTTTTAATCTTCATAGAAGAAAAAAGTAATTGTATTCGATTAAGAAGTTTAAAAATACATATACATAATTATTCATTTAAGGGGTTACCCCCAGTTGTAGCTCAACAAAAAAGGCCTTTTTCATGAATTTTTTTAAAGAAAACTACAAAACTTTTTTAAACGATTATTATATCATCTTAAAGAATACATCTTGAAAAACTTTCAGTAATTTTTTTATTGCAAAATATTACATTGTTAAGTGGCAAATGGCCGCCAATGAAATAGTGTTTTTATTTATACGGTTTGCGGTGACCAACATTGCGGCGAAGTCGATCATTTGAAACAAAAAATGTTGATAGATTTAGTTAAATATAAGTATAAACTAGTCTTTAATTGAAGGATTTAAAAAAATATTCATTTTTCACAAAATGGCGGACAGTCAAAGTTAATGGTTTGATTTTAACGAAAAATTGAACGATTAAAGACTACATTTTTATGTATTAAATAAGCCTGCAAAATTTCAAGAAGATCGGTTTATTAGTGTTTGAGTAATCTTGATCATCGACTTCAGAAATGCCATTTCGAGAAAAACGCGTTTAAAGTTTTAATTGCCGGTTGTTTACACAACGGATTCTTCTCTTTCAACGCTCATATCTCAGTCAATTTTGTTCGGATTGACTTGAAATTTCCAGGTCATATTCTCAGATACTTATACTTCAAAAAAATCCAATTAACAAAAAATCGATTTTTTCAAAGTCGCAAGTGGGGGTAACCCGTTAATTAATTAGAAATAAAAAATATACCAATTGTGATTAATGAAAAAAATTAATTATATTATCTACTGTGATATAATTATTCATTTACAGTAGTAAAGTCTTAATAAAAAAAAATTCTTTCCTAAATTAAAATGAAATATGTAGAGATAATAACTAAAGCATATTAAATCTGAATAAAATTTTTTCAAATAAAAAAAAGTTTTTATAGTTAAATATAAAATATAAAAACAAATAATGTTGTAAATAATATAAAGTGTTAATAATAATATTTAATAATATGTGTTTCTACAAAAATTCCATTTCGACGCATTAGAGAATTTAGTATGCCAATAAAAATTTTTTTATTATACTCATAAAAATTTTAAAAATATATTATTTATAACAAACAGGATAAATTTTTTCAATAGCATAAAAACGTATACATATATTATATACTGCTTAACAGCTACATTATTATTTTTCAATAAATTTATCAAAATTTTGAATAATAATCTTAAATAATTTTAATTACTGTATTTGTTTCATTACATAATTGGCATTATTATTGTTTTAAATAAAATTTAATAACAAAAGTTTAAGTTTAAAGATCCAAAAATCTATAAATTATACATTTTAATTTTATTCGTAATAAGTTAACGATTAATTTAAATATTTATAAATTAATTTTAAATTACAAACTGAACTATTCCATTAATTATGAATAGAATAATTTATAAAAAAATTATTTTGTGTTCTAGTAAATACCACGAAATAAAACACTTTATAATCTGAAATATTGATATAGTGCAGTAGTAGAATATTTTTTAAAATTTTTTTAAAATTCTTGTGCCATAATAGTTAATGTTACCACTATTATAACATAGTACCACGAAAGAACATACAGATAAAGTGTACCGAAAAAAATAAATAATTATTGTTCTTGTAAAAGGAGATTATACTTATTGTTTAATATTTCTTTTATTTTTAAATCTCATATAATATTGAAATATTGCGGTGATAATGGTTAAAGAATTTTTTATACAGTTCAGTTTCATTTTCTCAGATTATAAAAATTTTCCTTAAATATATTTTGGAGATTTATAAATTATATAGTGCAATTTTTTTTTTTTTTTTTAATTTTATTTTGTACTTCGATTATATCTTTACAATGAATATTTTCAAAAGGTAAAAATATTTTGACTATTCACAGCGAAAGAATTGTAAAAATTGCTGCAGAATATTTTTTAATTTAATTTAATTCATAATTTATATTAGAAGGATGTAAAAATTAATTATAAAAACTAAAAATTTCGTAAGAATATTATTTTTAATTTGGTATATATATATAACATTTATAATTATTTATTAGTTAAAATTCTCCAAGTAAAAAAATTATTAAGCATAAGTAATGTAAATTACTTATAATTTTGTTATTATATAGTTTAATATTGCTTATTAATAATCGTTTAAAGTTGATAAACTGTTAAAGTCAGTCCGCATTTGCATCATTCACCGGTGTAAAAATAATAAGAAAAAAAAAATTAAAAAAAACTTATAGTGAGCAAGTCATCAAGGATAGCGTATTGACACATTTATCAAATTGGACACTTTTCGAATTCACAAACAAAATAATAACAATAACAAGATTATGGCTCGGCAAAAGCTTTTAATAAATTTAAGAAAAACTCCAGTGTAGACATTCGACCTTTGCGGGCAAAATATTTCACTCGCTTTTTCCCGCGCAGTCACGCGCTCTTCGAAATTTCCTAATCACTTCGTGGTTAATTTTTTCCTCTTTCAATATTTCTTCAAGCGGTTTTCACTCATTTTCACACGACGATTCACTCTATCTCTCTATCTCGTACTCACGTGTGATAATCCATTTTCTTCAATGTTGATAGGACGGTGTAATTGAGCCAATAACCGATGTCTCCGGCTCGAGAAATAAGGTTCAAAAAAGAACGTTTTCCTTCATATTTTCCGAACCGTGTGTGAAATCGCGAGCGCTTGCTCGCTCTCTTCTTCTCTCTCTCTCTCTCTCTCCTTCGCTCTTTCTCTGGTCTTCCACGCGCTCGCGGCTTTTGGCACGACTCCTGAGGTCGAGGCGGATCTTGCCCAATGATTTTCCTCGATTGCTTATATAGCGAGTGCTCGTAATGTTTCGCGAAAAATGCGCGCGCTCGTGTCGCTCAAGATTACTATTCTATATTTGTTTACGAATGCAAATTACAAAAGTCGGTTTGAATTTCGCGCGCTCCGTTGATAATTCCGAGATAGAACTAGAATGCATGTCGCTTGACATTTTATTTTCAAACTGATGGTAAGCTTTGAAAACTCTCTTGGTGGATCGATTGTGCGCGTGCGTGGCTTTGTTTATAAGCTCGTTTAGGATAAAGTTTATCGAATATCAGTTGGTACTTACCAAAATGGCGGTGTGGAGCATGTTAACTCGTGCTGCAAGTAAAAATTTTCAAAAATCTCGGATTTTAGTGTCAAAATTTAACGTTAACAATGGTAAGTCGATAATTAAAAAACATAAACTAATTGATAATTGTTTAATTTTTAATATTATTAAAAAAATGCTTTATAAAAACATTTTGTTACGTAACTCATCAGTAATAGATATATATACATATATATAGTGGTAAAGAGAAAAGTCACATAACCTGTTACGAATTTAATAAAAATTGTATACTCTTCTACGTTGTTAATTATCTAATCAAAAATATTTAAAAATTTACAATTATTTTATTTTCAATTAAAAAAAATAAAGACAATTTTCTTAAAAATTGCATTTGATAAGATACATATAATATACATAATTATATATATATATATATATATATATATGTATATGTTAAAATATTAAGAAAATTGTCTTTTAATTTTACAATTTAACAATTTCATAACATTAATATGTATATGTATACATATATATGCATATATATGCATATATTTTATACACTTTAAAAAATGTTTAGTTTTATTTACGTTTAAAATTTATTCTAATATATGTCTTAGAATCTTAAAAATTTTTAAATGTTAATTTAAAATTTAATATATTTTTTAATATAAAAATAATTAAAATTATAAATGTTAAATTTTCAGTTATCAGCAATTCAAATGCAGATGCTGCACGAAAAATGTCAAATGCTATGGTTATCACAGCTTCTAGATGGCAATGGCACAAGACAAAGGATTATGTACATTTTTACTTTTTGATAGCTGCTATACCACTAAGTATTTTAGTATTTTGTGTAAATATTTTTGTTGGGCCAGCAACTTTAACTGAAATACCTGAAGGCTATGAACCCAAATACTGGGAATATTATAGGGTAGGAATAAAATATATGACATATTAACATATAATTAATGATATTAATTCATAATTATTTTTTTTAGCATCCAATTTCAAGATTTATTTCCCGCTATATTATGGGTAATCCACAAAGAGAATATGAAAAAGTTTTACATGTAATTTATGAAGAATCACAGCTTATAAAAGTTAGAAAATTGGAAGATAAAATTTGGAAGTTACAAGAAGAAAGACAAGATTACAGATACAATTACTTTTTACCATACGATATGTTTTTAACACGCGAATTTAGAGGTCATGTACGCCATGCGAGAGATGATTTAGAATAAATATAAATATAGTTTCTTGTGTAATTAGTGTTTATGAAGTAAAAATCATTGATCTACTAATAATTTGCAAGCTTTATTATGGATAATGAATAATTCTAAGAAATACAATAATATGCAGAAGCACACTGAATTTATGTTTATTTTTAAATCTAATGTGACAAAAACATGGCAATAAATTAAAAAAAATTAATTTAATGCAAAAAACATTAGTAAATTAAAAAAAATTGTTTGTATTGTTACATTTTGAAAATTACTTTCTTATTTTTGATTAATTATTAATTTTAAAATAAAGATCAAATATTAAGAAAAAATTTGATTAATTTAATATCAAAATGAAAAACAATAAATTATACTTTTTTTCTCGAATATTATTTAAAAATCTAATATTTAAGTAGATAATACATCAAAATACTTACAATTAATAAATATTATATAAATATAATATCAAGTTGTATAAATATGTAAATAAATGATTCAAGTAAATACTTTTTTAAAAAAATTATATATATATATATATATATATATTATTTTATTTTAATACAGCTACTATTGTTACATGCAATAATGTTTTTTAAAAGAGTTTCTTTAAATATTGTCTATAAATAGAATTTTTAATCCTCTTTAAAATATTACTTATAAAAAAAAATTTATTTCAAAAATATTTCTTGGTGAAATTTTTAATCAAAATAATTATTTTACAGAGTTTCAATGAAACGATAGAGTTTTTTAATTTGAAATTTTTAATATTAGTTATTAGCAAGCTTATTTATATATGATAGTTAAATTTTGAAAATCAATTTTCGCTATTATTACAAATTTTTCACAAAGTAATTTATTGTTATGAGTAAATATATAGAAAGCATTAAACTGCAATGCTGCAGGCTGTATATTTTTCTTTAAAAATTTTTTTTTTCAATTAATACAATTTTGGTTTTTACCAAACGAATTAAATGATTATTATATATTTTATTTAAACAAAAATAATTTATTTATCCTTTTATTTTTAGTACTATTAACTTTTATCATCATTTTTTGAACGTTTTTCACTTTATCGTAACTTCAAAAACGATCTATCTTTTACAGTTTGCAATGTTGCACAAAAAATATTCACCTTCTTAATGATAGAGTATTAATGCGTTCATAATGTTTAGAAATATTATTTAAAAGAAAAACAAATTCAATGTTAAATATTATCTGAATCTTGCACAGGGAGAGATGTAGGTAAGAAATATTGGAAACATCGAACAATCGGCGTTAAATATATGAAAAAGAGGAAAAAGCGCGTTGATTTAACGTCTCTTCTATTTTATTCTGTAAGTAGGCTAGACCACAGTCTTGATGGAAAGCTCTTACGCCGTCAGATAAGTTAGACATATACACCTATTTCTACAAGGGTATGGCATTATAAAGTAAACATGCGGGCTTATGAAACATTTTGTTTTTTCCTCGACTTTAAAATCTGATGACCAGAAAACTTTGTTGTCCTTATAATACGTTAATGTATGTCATGATAATTATACTTTTTTTGCACTAAACACGTTTAATTATTAAAAATTAAATTAAATTTCTTATTAGATTGCCAAACTTATATAGTTTTAAAGTTTTTAATTTAATATAAAACTCAAACGAGTTTTTACTCTAAATTTACCATATTAAAAATGTATGTGATAATTTACAGAGCTAAAACAATAGAATAGTTTAATAAAAACAGGTTTCTAATAATATACGTTTCGTTGAAAATTTAGAATCGTTTTATGTGACTTTCTTTTACGTCATGAAAAAATTACAAAATCGCATTTAAATATTCGTTTCTTTAAAAAAATTTTGAAACAATTTTATATACATTAAGTGTTCAAATTTGAAATTAATCGAGAATTTGCTTATTTTAATACTGCAAAGCTGAAACATTTCCGAATTGAAAAAATCGTTTTTCAAGATTCTAAAGTTATAAATTTTAAATAATAAAAGTAGCATATTAGTGTTAAATCTTTATTATTCTCATAAGATATTTGAATAAACATACTATGATAAATTAATTTTACTTTCAAGCTTAGAAAAAGTTGACAAAAATTGTTTTAATTTAACGTATTTTTATACTTCATTGGGCATTGTAAAAAGAAAAAAAAATAAAATATCTCCTGTATGTAATATATTATTAAAAGATATATATATATATTTTTACGATTTAGGATTAAACTAAATATCTTGATATCTTTCAAGTTTTTTATCCGCTTAAATTCGAACAAATAAAATAAAAAGTAAAGGGAGATATCGATCTATCTCTCATTGAATAACTTGTTATTTTGAACGACTTGTCATCACACCTCTCCTAATACGACAGCATATTTAGTTCCGAATACTAAAATTTTCAAATTGTAAATTAAATAACAATTAATCCTTTGGATGTTATCTTTTGATGGAATTAAACTGCGTAAATCAACTTTTACATTGATTAAAATTTTAAAACCAAAAAAAAAACTAAATAAATAAATTGTATAAAATAGTGTTTACAACGCGTTAAAAATTGTGCATTACGATAAACGTCACGTAAAAGATTTGAGAATATATATATATATATATATATAATTTCGGGTTAAAGTTGTAATTTTGAACAAGAATTTAAAAATGAACAACAGTTCTCGTTTATATTTTGATCTATATATTTTCTATAAGAATTAAAAAAAAAACTTTTACTATTATTTAAAGAAAACTTATAAACTTTTGTTTTTATTGTTGTCCAAGGTGAATTTTAATTATTTTAAGGTTGATTACACATAACTTAAAATTATGTATCTTATGACAGACAAATCATTCCGACCAACAAACTCCAGTATTGCTTCAATTACAAGCAAATTTTATATGTAATTTCCTAAAATTATCAATGCAGTCTTGTAAAAAGACGTAACGATATGAAAAAATTTATTGCAATTTGTTATTTTTTACCCATAATACAAATTATTTCCTTAGCCTTTGGTAAAACTTTTAATGCTGATTAATCATAAAAAATATTCACATCTTTGTATTCCCAAATTATTTACACCGACATTAAAATTCAACGTACACGTTTCCGTTTAATTTTGCTCTAAAAATAAGAAATAAGGAAATGTATCACTGATAATATACAGATATATATGTATATATCATGGTTATAGCGAGTGTACAGAAATTTATCAACTAACTAAATACGCGAATTGATATCAAACGAATTACGTATATAAACGATCGTTTACCTCGTTTCTGCATGTACCCGACGAGCGATTAACGCAATAACGACCGCAATAAAAAAAAAGTGGATCACCGTATCAAGCTGCGAACCCCTTGAATTGCCAAAAAACGCGTATTTCGACTCTATATCGTTACACTCCTCCAAGTGTAATATTCACCAGTTGTCTGCATAAAAGCTGAGAATAAAGGGCCGGCGACAATTGATCGAATCATAATCGCGTTCCCTGTGCATTTTAGTAAAACGGCGATAAAAAAAACAAAACAAAAAAAAAAAAAAAAAAAAAAAAAAAAAATGTAAAAGGAGAAGAAAACTCGGTATTTCCAATTTCTGTCCGGGCTTATCTATCTATGGCCCTCTGCGATCGTACAACCGTTGCTCTTCTCGACCTTCCTCCTCCTCCACCTCCTCCTCCTCCTCCTCCTCCTCCTCCTCCTTCTTCTCTTCCTCCTCCTACGACAAAGTCGCACACCTGCGTGCGAGAGTCGAAACACGCACCGAGAATTTTGCCTCTACGCGGGCGTACGTGCGTGTGTATGTCGCATCGCGGGCGACTATATTACCCGTGGAACCGTAGCTTCGAACTCTGTCGTCTCAGTTCATCGGGAGCCGGCTAAGAGCGCGTTTTAACTAACCAGGACACCGGCTGTACATGCGACGAATTTTATTTTACCATTTATCTTCGTCGATATTATTTCCCGGATATTGTTATTCGCGCTGTAAAAGTTAACGAAATTTTTAGCGGATATTTTTTTTTTTTTTTAATATTTTCGAGGATAATACGTTTCCTGGTGAACGAGCGATTGTCCGATCGCTTATCGTTAGGTTGGATCGACGTTGTTGTCACCCGATTGCTTTTTTTTGGTGAGTTTTTACTTTTTTTTTTTTTTTATTTTCGATAAGGACGTTTAATGGAAACGACGAATTATATATGGGAGATTTAATGCACTTTACGAGGATTTACTTTGGTTATTAACTAAATTGGTCGTTGCTTTTAAATGGTTTTATTGCTTTTTAAAGAAACTCGTTCGATTGATTTTTATATACATGAATTTTTTTTAAATTAAGCGAACCGTTTTTGTTTAAATTATTTTTAAAAGAAAACTTCAAATTTTGGCTTACACTTTTAAATTATTACGAAAAAATTCGTTTTTAAAAACTGTAATATTTTTACAATTTATCACAATCAATAAAACATAAATTTCAAGCTGCAAAAATAAAATATGTATATATTAATTACAAAATGACAAAAAAAAATTTTCTTTTCAAGATTTTTTGTAATACATAAAATACATTAAAAGTCAATAAAAGAGCAATTAAAATATAATACTTTGTAACGATAACTTCATCGCCATTTGATAAAAACATTAAAAAAAAAAAACATTTAGGATTGATGTCAAATTTTTCTTTTCATAAAATTTGAAAAATAGCATTTTTTTGTGTAATGATTCATCTATTTTCAAAGCTTATCCAGTGTTAATTTTCACATCAAAATAGATAAAAGAAGTACTACTTTCTGATTGAAAACGTCAATGTTAATTAAGATTAAAATAATAAAATTTTTTCTTTTCAATGTTTTATTACTATTAAATATTGATACCAAAATAATCAATTATTTTAAAAGTTCATAAATATATTTCAAAAAATTATAAATTTAATTTTATGAATTTTACTCGATTAAATTAATTATTCAACTTTTTTTTTTTTTTTTTTTTTTTTTTATTGTAACAAAAAATAAAAAGCAAAAGAAAATTATGCAGACCTTACGCATTTTATAGTATTTTAATATTTAATATAAATAAAAGTTATAAACTCAGTTATCTTGATCGATCGATATTGACCTCTTAAAAAGATTGAATTATATTTAATACATTATTCTTTATTGATCAATGATGTTTGATAATAAATTTTTTACCTACCAACTTAAAGATAATGGAAACCTTTCAATTTTTTATAAACAAATAACAAAATTAAATTTGTATTTTTTATCAAGTAACACTAGCAATGTTAAATCAATTTTAACATTACTTCAAATTTTTCAAAAGTTTTTTTATTTTTAATAACTGCATCGAAGTGTGTTATAAATGATTTGTACATAAGAAAGATAACAATTTTTTTTTTTTTTTTTTTTTAACGAAAAAATTAATTTGAACTAGATATTCATCAAAATTTCATTCGTTATAATTCAAAGGTTATTTGGTTATTCAGGATGCACCGGTTAAATTTGTGTAGCAAAAAATATATTACGAATAAGTAATTTTAATGGTACTTTCTCTCTGTATTTTAACGATATATCATCGGTACTTTTTCTATTTAAAGAAACAGTTTTACATTGAACATTATGCGTATAAATTCAGTTAAAAAGCGAGTAAAATAGAAAAATAATTTATCAAAAATATCTTTCGATCGATAAAAGTTTCTAATTTAACATCAGTCACGTTTACATGCATTAGCAAAATCGATAAATTATTAAAACAACTTGCGCCAATAATTTACAAATATGAAAATAAAATCAATGAATTTTTCGTCGCGAAAATAAAAAAAAAAAAAAAAAAAAAAAAAAACATCGATACCGAACAAAAAGCTCATCTTTTGTTGCAGTCTACGAATAAAAATTCAAAAAGCATCATTTATACAAGGACAAAAACTTGCGACTATCTTAATATTATTACAAGTGCCATCGAAGAATACATCATCGCATATATACGAATACTTGGTCAATAATTGGGAGCGCGCGCTTTTTCCTTTCGTAATTTTCGTGGCGATTTATAGGCAGATCACGCGCCAGGCCGAGTTTTATAAAGCGAGAACGAAAAATAAAAAGAAAGAGGGGGGAGGGGAGAGAGAGTGTGAAGAAAAAAAAAAAAAAAAAAAAATAACCGAACGCATTTACGGTACTAACGCCTTTTTTACGATGCACGCGCATATCGCACATGTCCGGACGACACCGATCCGGACGTGGCCCAGACCGGACATTGTGAACCCGATTCCATTGTTTTTTTTTCTTTCTTTCTTTCTTTTTTTTTTTTTTTTTTTTTTATTTTTATTTTTTTTTTTTTTTTATTTTGGCTTCCAACAATACCGGCGTTCTAATGCCGAATTTTACGACGCGCGGTATAGATATCGCTTGAATTTATATATACATATGTATATATGTGTGTTACAACTTACCGGTTCTCACTTTATGCAAAGGAGAGAGTCGATAAACTTGGAATTCTGACGAATCGAGTTTAAGATTTTTGGGTAGCTTCTTTTCATTTAATCGTTTCGCGACACTTTAAAAAAAAAAAAAAAAAAAAAAAAAAAACGAAGAAAAGGAATTTATGATTAAAAATGCCTAAAACGTTATCCTTTATTTAAATTATTTTTTGTTTTTTCGTAAGATATTTGTTGTTTTTTTATTTATTTATTTATTTATTTATTTATTTTTTTTTTTCAATAAAAAATAAACAAATATTTAAACGATTAATTTTAGAATGAACAGTTTAAAATTAATTTTTATTAAACATTTGCAGTAAGAAACTAACGAGTTTTATAAATATATAAGGCAGTGAAACAAAATAAATAAAAAATATCGTTCGGATCATAAATTGTTAATCAATGTACACAAGGTTGCTGAAATAAATAAACATCTATATCAACTCGATATTTTTTCGCGCGTCAACCATAATAAAAAAAAAAAAAAAAAAAAAAAAAAAAAAACGGATAAACGTCAACGTATATGTGAACTCTTTGTCCGCAAAGTGCATCGAAATCCGTTTTTTTCGAAGTAAATAAAAAAAAAACCATAACGAAAGTCGTTGTTTCGCAATTCTCGCGTGTCCTTGACAGAGGAGCATCCACTATTCGTTTACGTTTTTATTTATTTATTTATTTATTTTTTTCCTTTATTTATTCTCTCCCACATCTCTCGCACTCTTTCTTCCTCTCGAAAATGTTATTTGGCTTATATATATATATATATATATATATATATATATATATATATATATATATATATGTGTGTGTGTGTGTGTGTGTGTATATATACCGCTGATGGTCTTTCACAACGTGACAGGTATGCGTAGACGTAGGAGCACATACGATAAATGCACTTTTAATATACGCGACATTTATTTTTAAATAAAGATCAACGGATATCTGCACGCATACGCGCGAACGGAATGTATATTCTGCGCAGTATTCGGCCAAAGGAGTATTTATATTTTTAGACGAACCTGTATAATCTTCTTCGATGATTTCGGATGAAAAAAAGATCGTATTTTTTGGGCTTTACGTTATTTTCGTACTGGTGCATATCTAAAGCTTACTTTTTTATAAATCTAGACGTTAAAAATTTAATATGTTTACGTATAAAATAGGATGAGAAATCTCTTATAACAATGTATTTTAATCATTTTAAAGTTTTCCATATTTTTAAAAAATTTATTCGTTATTAAAAAGCTTCGATTTTAAAGCTAGATTCATCGTTATAAATTTTAAATGTCTAATGTTTAAAATATTTAAATTAATTGAAATGAAATTAAAGCTTATTTATCGGTCGACAAACAATATATAATGATTTCAATTTTAGTTACTTTTTTTTTGACGATAAAATTAAAGATAATATTATTAATTATTAACATAAATATATATTTTAGTTATTACAGCTACATAATAATGATACTGATGTTTAAAGCAATTACTTAATGATACTTATAATTATAGCTTTTTTTTTCTAATTGTTAACTTTTATCAGAGTTATTTAATCTTTCATTCCAGATTTTAATGAAATATTATTAAATATTAAAACACCAATTCATTATGCTGAGGACTTCCTTAACATTAACCGAAATTTTATTAATTTATGTTTTCATTGTGAATTTATGTAACAACTTATTGTTCGTGTTTTAAATTTGAATACAAATAAATATCGTATTAATTTTTTAAAAATCTTTTAAGTTAACTATTCAATTAATGCAATTTCATTTAAACAATAAATTAAATTTTAAATCGATGAAATTTTTATAAATTAAAAAAATATCACGTAAAATCAGAGTAAATTAATTCATATGAATGTAATTGTATGATTTTTAACATAACGTACAAGTAATCACTTGAACAATAATATTATTATAATAATTAAGTCTCAATTCAAAGTAGTCGCGTTAAGAAAAATAAATAAATAAATAAATAAATGAAAATTATTAAATAAAGATTATAAACTTTTATTAGTTCGCTAGTAAAGCGCGTAGAATTGATGGTAAAAAAGTAAAAGTCCAACGCGATCTTTCGTCACACGCATCGACCATCGATTGTGCATCGCTTACCGATTTCGATCGGTAAAACGTTAATCGTCACACGAAATCTTTCGTCATTTTCGCGCCCGATCGACGACGACAAAGACAACGACGCGTGCATTTACGTTTACCTCGAATATTTCTACAGAGCGAATATGCGGCAAAAGAGTATATATTTTAGCGGTATTTTTTTTTTCTTTTTTTGTATAACCTTTTTTCGTTTTTATTACCACATCGAGAATTCGCTTCTGCTTTTAAAGTTTGCAAATTTGCGTATCATTTTGTTATCAATACTTGTTTTTTTTTTTTTTTTTTTTTTAATACAAGTTTCATACGTTTGTAGAGCAGCCTTTATTGCTGGACGAGGAAGTTTTGAAAATGAGTGCGATAGAGATAGAGGCATAGCTTGCACATATGCGAGCTAGAGGCACACCGATCACCGGTTTTGCTTCAAGTTACTATGATACATTTTTATATTATTATTTTTGTTTTTTTTTTTTTTCAAATTATATGGAAGATTGCTGCTTTAATCAAAATATTGTTATAATTTATGCACTTATTTTATAATATTGAATAGAAAAAAGTAAAATATTAAGTTTTTATTTCTGCTAGGTTGATTACATTATTATTTTATTTTTTTAATTCTAATTTAACGTTTACTTTTTACGAGAAATATAGCTTTTTATACAGAAAAGTATAATAGGGTGAATTCTATTAATAAGAGCTTCATTCTATACGGACTTTTATTTCTTTTTCTTTAATTTTGTTATACTTATAAATTATGTTTTTATTCTAAACGAATATGTTTATTCAGAATTTCATTTTTAACAAATATTAATGGATTATAAAGTTTTAATTTAATAATGTTACTTATAATTTTCTTTGAAAAACAAATAATCTATTAAATTTATTTTTTATACTATTTACTCGATAATTTATTTTCCGACGGTAAATATAATAAACAGGTTGATAAAATTAAATAATAAATGTTTGATAAATATTCGAAAAAAAAAATTATGTCTGTTATATAAAAGTATCGTTATTATTAAACAAATTACATAAACTTAATTTATCCGATTATAATAACTTTAAACCGTTAAAATATATTTTAAATAAAACCGTATATACTAAATTGGTAGAATGTACATAATTGAGGGATACAATTCAACCGGTTGGGCAACAAGTTTTTAAAAGTTTTTATTTAAATATAATTACAAGCATTCGTAATATTCAATCGTCGAGTTTCGTTAAATCAAGACAATTGATGTTTCATCGTGTGCTTTAATATGTTAGCCTTCTGAAAATAATATCAAATATCCAAGCGACCCGAGCGTTTTATAAATCGTTTTGTATCCGATTGTTCCTGTTATTTTGGTTTTTTAAAAAAAATTTGTAGTTTACTTTTATATAATTATTAATAATGTAAATCAAATATACATTGTATTCATTATAACATTAACATTGCGATATTTGTAACCAAATGCTCGATCGCACGAAAAATTATGTCGTTAAACAAGGATAAAAAACATAATTTTAAATAATTCGGATAGTACTCGTATACATATATATATATATATATATATATATACACGTAACTAGAGAGAGATAGATAAAAACATCGATGTCGACGACTAGCGAAGAAGGAAAAGAAAAATTCTTCGTGATCCATTAGCGATGAACGAATATGCATATATTATATTTACATTGCGCGCTCCTTTTCATTTCTTCTCTCTTTCGTTCACGCGAACTTTGCGAGCCGTCGTCGAACTTTTTCCCTTTTCTTTATTTTTCGTGCCGCGTCTGCTGCGCTTGAGTACGTTTTAACGAGAAAGTGCACACATTCGTCGCAAAAATTCGCTCGAGATTTTCTTACCTGTCGTACATTCACTTTTTTATTTAATGTTGTAATTGCATTTTATTTTTTGCAACACAAAATATGTAAATTTATTTTTCAAAATTGATGGATTTCAGACGGAATATTTTTAAATCGTACAACGTAAGGTTTGTATTCGTAAATTACGATGCAAATGTAAAAAATGCGTCTTGATAAAGGTGAATATATAAAGAAATAAATCAAATTAAGTTATTAAAACTCGATGTATCTTTAGATTTATCTATTATCTTTTATCTAAACGCGTTCGATCGGTGTGGATATTAACATAAGCGAGTTCTACATTTGAACTGTCACGATTAATGTTTTTGATCTTTACTAAAATGTTTTAAAAATGAATGTATCTTTTTTTTTTTTTTTTTTTTTTTTTTTTAACAACATATGTAAATTGTTTAAAAATTACTATAAACTTAAGTATAAAAACAAATAACATAGCAGTCGGATGATATTTAATAATTTATAGCGCAGAATAATCATCGTTTACTTTAAAAAAAAGTCAATTGTATCGGTTGAAATTTTATACACTTAATCAAAAAGTATCATCAAGGTATTCAAGTTTCGCGTTGGTAAAACGATACAACGACGATTTTAATTTGCAAGTATGTCGATACGTCAATTTTATTTGTTTGAACAATCTTATGATACTGATATTTTTATAAAAAATAACATTCATTTCTAAAATTTTATTTTTATTAACGACGAGCTCGATATGATTTTATATTTTATTAAAATAGCTTGATAATTTTTTAATGAATTGATATTAAATTTTTGAGCAATTTACGAGTCTTCGCTTGATTAACATTAATCTTCATTTTCATTGATAAAATTGCATGTTTTTATGGATTTGATAAAATAAAATAATATTTACTTAATTGTCTTTTTAATAATTTTCAAATAACGAGATTACGTAATTATTTATTTGTATTTTTTTCTATGAAAAACTTTGCACTCTTTAGATTTACATAATTTAATATATCGCATTCGACTTGAAACATTCGTCGAAATAATTGTTTTAATAACGCGTTATAATTTACGAGAGTTATTAAGCAATTTATTAAGAACAAAATTAGAGTAAAAAGTAATAAATACATAATCGTAAAAATAAATTTTTTATCACAAATATTAAAGATATTAAAAATGGTATCTGCAAACAAATAATGAAAATAATCAACGTGATATTTTTTTAAATCGCGATGTCGACAAAAGCGCCGCTCATTTAAGTTTTCCAAAAATTAAATATTTCCTATTGATTACAAAAAAAAATAAAAAAAAAAAAAAAAAATAATAATAATAATAATAATAATAATAATAGTCACACAAAAACTAAAAAACAAACAGAAAAAAAAGAAATAAAAGAAGAGAAAGGTTCTCGGCAGAAATTGTTGCGTAGAATGTCTGGGAAAGAAATTTCTTTATTTTTTCCAGTGTCACGCGAAGGTTAACCGGTCATTTTTGACTTCTAGTCGATGAATCGTCTGGTTCTACCCTTGCCATATTTTTTTTTTATTTTTTAATTTTTTTTTTTTTTTTTTTTTTTTTTTTTTTTTTTTTTTTTACTTTTATTTTACTCCCGGTCTTTATCGTTCACCGAGCTTGTTTTTCAATAATTTCATTTGCACGTATGCACGCATTGCATATTAATTTTTTTAAACTTTCGCGCATTTAATCCCTTTAATAATTTTAAGCGTTGTTCAAGCCTTTATTTTGGTATTTTCCATTTAAGTAAACACTATAATTTAGAAATAAAAATGATGTGCAATTTGAATTGTTTCAAGAAAAATATCGATATATTTTTATTATTATTATTATTATTATTATTATTATTTTTTTTTTCATAAATATCATTATTATAAAAAGTGCAAAGTTTAAATAAATAAAAAAGAAACTTTTAAAATGACTGTAAGTTATACACAAAATACATAAAGTTGATCAAACAATGTGGATAATCGAGGATGCCCTGATTTTTAAATTGCGCGTACCGATAAATCAAGGATCAGCGTAATTCGCTACAATCTTGACCATCAATATAACGATAAAGTACACGGCAGCAAGCATAAAAACTCTTCTTCGTCACCTTCGCAAACGAATTGAGTTTGCACACATTGGCCAACCGATCGCTTGGGAATCGAAAAACGCGCACTAAGAAAAAAAGAAGAAGAAGAAGAAGGAAAATAAAAGGATCAGCGGCTCGTCGCTCAATTGCGTAACGTATAATATACAATTGCCAGTAAAATCATCAATGTCGCGATTAAATTAACGCCTTAAATGACGCAATTTTTATGGAAAGCCTTCCTCGTGCTAAGCCAAGGACTGAAGAATCATCACCGAAGAACAACGAGAGTCATCGTCGCCTCTCTTTGAGAATGCGGGCGCGAAATATTATCGATAACGCCGTATAACGAGAAACCGCCGTTATTTTTTATCGTTTGTGTATACGTATAACTCTCTCTCTCTCTCTCTATATACGGATGCTCTTGGTCTGGTTTGTTCGATCGAGAGATGCTATACGGGAACGAGTTTAAGCTCGTACCGATGATAAAATTATTATTCCCGGAGGGATGACTCCAAACTCGTAAATTATCGAATACCCGTGATTTACGGACGATAATAACTTCTCCTTTCTTCTTCTTTTTTTTTTTTTTTTTTCCCCTTAAAGAAGGAATTAGCATACATTTTATACTAGCGTACATCTATCTACATTTATATGGTTTTATTACTAATTGATTTAAAGTCAACGCTCGGTAAATCACGATGTACGACTCGAAAATTTCGAATCGGCTCTTAGATGATTAACTAATGAAGATTTTATGTTAAAAGCGTTGTTAATGCGGGGCAAAATGTTTTATTGTTTACAAGACTATCAAAATCTATAATGAGTTATTACTATACATGTATATTCAAGTTTCAAAATGTGCTGATCTTTTTTTTCTCGATATTAAATAGAATATCGTTGCATATAATACAAAAACTCAGAAAATATGTAATAAACAATACGTTGCAGTATGAAAATTATGGTGATAATTTCAATTGTGCAGAGACATATCGGTAGCTTGAACGTTGAGTACTTGTTTATGTCGTTGATTGTTTTTTTTTTAATTTTTATTTTGAATACGTTTTTATAAAAACGTAGTTTGTTAATTTTATTTAGAAGGACAACAAAATCTACCTTTTTTTTTTTTAAATAAGGATAATTAATTTTAGCAATCATCTATTCAATCGAATAAATATTCAAATCATCATTTCGAATATCTTAATGCTTTGTGAAGATGAAGCTTTTTATTTTTTTTTAAATAAAGAAGATCCGTTCGCGTATCATAAAACACAAAACGCTACCAGAAAAAGGCAGAAAATTTCTCCATTCAAAGGTTATACGATGACACATTGGCCGAATCATAGTAAATGCCGTTGAACTCGTAAATCGATTCGATCGTGCCTGAAAGAATACCGTCGCGAAACGCGTACGTCTTCGTCACGCTAAACCGGCCGATGATCGCAGCGTTCGATGATCTTCTTTCGCATCTTGTTTTTCAACTTGTCGTACACTTTAACTGAAAAAAAAAAAAAAAAAAATCATGCATTATTCTGGCTTTAATTAACATCAAGACGAGTCTCAAATCGTTTTCGGTTTGTTCTCTCTCTCTCTCACCGCGAAATATATACATTTTTTAATAGCCGCGACGATGAAACTTACGCGATCTTATCGGCGCGCGGTTTTGGGAAGATCGAAAAATATTAAAATGAGTTTCTTTCCATTTCGTGTTTTAGTACGTCCACTCCCCCCTCCCGTAAGTGTATATAATATGATAATTTATTGTCGCTTGAACTGGTTTTATCGGGTGAATAGAATTAAACACCTTGATTTTTCGTATAATATTTGTATGGTAATAAGGATTTAAGGCTTTGCGCATAGCGATTATTATTTTCTTTTTTTCTTTCGTTTTTTTTTTTTTTTTTTTTTTTTTTTTTTTTTTTTTTTTTTTTTTTTTATCTCCACCTACAGTTATTTCAAATGACTAATTGTTTTTTCTTTGTATATTTTAATGTTTTAACTTTTATATGTTTGATATTATATCTACTAAATGAGTTTGTATTAAATTAAATATATTTTATTTATTTAAAATTATAAAAGAGTCGGAAATATTCAAAAGTAAAAAAAAAAACAAATATGACATGTTACTTAGATTAAGTTAATAAATGAATGTATTAAAAAAAATAAAATAGAAATATAATCGAGTGAAAATTTTTGAACTTTCTAAGGTGAATTTTAATAATTATATCGATGATACGTAAGTCAAGATATTATTGTATAAAAATGTAAATTTATTTTAAAATTTTTTATTATTCTTATGACAATATCAATGTATATTTTCATAAATAAATCAACAAACACTGAAACTATAAAAAAAATTTCAATATTTATTCAATATTTTTTAATAGATATAAAATCAGAATAATTTCTTTAACTGATTAATGTTTATGCAATGATTTATTTTTAATTTATTTAAATAAAATACATGAAAATTTATAGTTCAAACTTGAAATACATTAGAATATAAAATTTGCCAAAAGTTAGTTAGATAAAATTATGAAACATTTTTAAATTTTTAAGTTTCTTTTTTTTTTTTAATCTTTTCTACATTTACAGATTGAAATATGGAACTTCCATTGCGAAGGCTAAAAAGTATCCTCTTAGTTTGTTTCTTGTTGCAGGTAAATAATTTTCATTTACTTAATACAATTACCGTATATAGTATACCGGAGCTGATAAAATATTTCTTGTTTCCGACATAAAGTACATTTATAGTAAAGTACATGTATCTTCATTGATTTTCACACGTGTAGATTGAGCCTCAAAGTAACATTGGTTATTTTAAAAATTAAAAAGTGACATTTTTAGACATTTTTTTTTCTCGTTAATCGTAAGATATTTACATCGACGTTGGATGATTTTAAGATCGAGATCATAACTTGAAATGAATGTGAATACACAATTATTTTGGTTATTTATTGTCAAGATAATATTTTAAAAAAAGTGCATTTTTATTTACGTCAATACATCGATGAAAAACAATAATTAAATGTCCGTGATCAAAATATTTTAAGATGGAATGAACAGAAAGAAAAAAAATAAAATAAAATAAATAAATAAATAAATAAATAAACATTTAAGTTTCGCGACGAAAATTCGAGGGTTAAACCGACAAAAAAGCTTCGAGTTTCGACGAGCGCTCTAAATACATAAAATAACGCCGTAAATCGTAACTTAAACTCACGTAAAATTTCAGCTATCAAAGGACGCGAAAGTATCCGGTCATGGAAGATTGATGGATCCACCGGCGCGCAATAGCATGTGGCGCTTTGGTTTCCCGAATCCGGTTAACTACAACGACAACGAGCTATTTTGCGGCGGTTATGCAGGTGCCAAGATTATTTTTATGCATTTCATAACTATACGATACTTTCACCCTGCATGTTCTTGCGCATATATATATATATATATATATATATATGCGTGTATGTACATATATATATACCGTCGTAAACGATGGCCAAGGCTAACGGAATTCCAAAAATACGAGAGTGTAATAGCAACGATTAAAGGCCCGACTAGTTTTTGTTCCACGGCATTGCCTGTAATTATGTAAGTTTGGAATCGCGCGAGTAATAAGTGAGGTCGAACCGAAAATCGAACGCGCTTATTAGTCCGATTGTCTTTTATTTTTTTATTTTTTTCACACTTTGGCGCACTCGGTGGCTTTATTTTCGCCTTTATTACGTTGTTATTACACCGTTGTACTCGTCTACATATGTACGGGTATTCCGTACGTATAGATATAGATTTATCGTACCGTAATAAAAAGTAAAGTGTATATATATTTTTTTTTTTCTTCGGCGCAGATATCAATTTTAATGACTCATTATAACGCGATGATTTTATTTATTACGTTTGAATGTCACATTATGCCGATCGACGTGCATTCTCATACCAATAAGTAATTTAATATCCTTTTTTTTTAGCGTTTTGCTTAAATTTGTATCCTTTAATTAATTAAATTTTTTAACTCTTTGTCAAACTGTGTCAATAATTATAAAGTTTTTTTTTATTTATCGGTTAGGTTAACAATAATCGAAATATAGGCGATTACTTGAATCATGCCGATTAATCGAATAATAAATTTTAACGCATAATTTTCATCATTTACGGTATTTCGAATAATGAAGAAATTAAGGAATAAATTTTTAATCGACAACCGGTTCTCAATCAAAATGACGTAAATAAATTTCTTAATTTTTTTTATTTATAAATGTTTTGTACGAAATGGAAGTACCTATATTATTGTTCTTGATATTGCTCTTTTTAAATCTGATCATATGTTTTTAATTCAAGTGGCTAAACTCGTGCACTCGGTGAAATACAGATTTATATACTAAAAGCTCCCTAAAATATAAATTATAATTTCAATTTTTTTTAACATGTAAAGCGACGCTTTGTTTCAAGAAATTTTTCATTTAAATTTAAAAGTTATCGCGTAACTTTAGCGCTCGTTGTATCTAATTCGCGTGTATCATTTTGAAATTACGTTGTATTCGATAAGTACGAGATTTAAGAGCGAAAATTTATTCGGTCTTGAATGTAACTTGATCGGATTTAGCCGATACCTTTATTTTTTTGTGTAAAAACGATTTTAACGGTTACTCAGATTGAGAAAAAATATGATTAAAATTATGAAAAGCATATTATGGATTATATCTGAGTGTAAGTGAAAAAACGATAACGTTTATGATACTTTAAACGAAAAATAATTTTAATTCCGTCGTTTTAAAATCATTTCAGAGCTTTATCGAGTTGTAAATAAAATTTAATTTAATAACGTATAAAATATTATATAGAAGTTGATTAAAAGTGAAATATATACAGAATCAGAATAAAATTAACGACAGAATTCGATTAAAAATAAATCGTTAAAAATTGTTATTTTTATAAGGCATTATAATTATAATTAAAATATTTTTACCTTATAACCATTAAAATGAATTCCGTAAGTCTCATTTAATATGCAACGTACGAAAATTCGAAAAATCAAAGAAATTAAAAAAAAAAAAATAATTTCATTATACGTTAACGTCACACACACACACACACACACACACACATACACACACACACAAACACGCATATACACACAGTGCAGTGGGTCCAAAACGAGGGTAAATGCGGCGTTTGCGGTGACGCTTATCACCTACCGAAGCCGAGGCCTCACGAGGCTGGCGGTGAATACGCCAAGGGAACGATTGTCAGGCATTATCAAGTTGGTCAGGTAAGCTATCCCTAAGGTGCCGTAATGGGCTATCTTATACTCTGTACGAAGTTACCGTGTGCCGAACGTCGCGTGCGTTTTAAGCTAACCGGATAATTTTTCTCGAGCGATATCGCCCATTTAAATGAAATCGATCGTTTATTAACGCTGGATTGAAAGTTTTATTAGTTTCTGAACGATATTCACTTTAACGTTTTATTCTCAAATATTTTGCCGAACTTTGTATTCGTTGACTTTGAGAAAGAAACGTAAACTTTTTAAAGCACGAGAATTATTAAAATAAAAAAAAAAAATAAAAAAAAAAAAAGAAAAAAAAAGTACTTTACTTATTTCCATTATAAAATGATTTCATCGATATAAATAATTGAAATGTTTAAACGTGACTTAAAAGAAATTTATTTTGTTTATAAAACGAATAATTTGAATGATTTTAATTAAAATTATTATTAATTCGTTATTAAAATAATCATTTTTTCAACGTAAAATCTTTAAAAATATCTTTTTAAATAATACGTAGAAAAGATAAAAAGATAAGATGGGTCAGCAAACTAAATACGTATAAAAGAAAATTTTCCTCGAGTTTACTATTAATTTTTTACATTTTAAGGATTCCTTAAGCTCGATTCGATCGACGCCGTTGATTGTCTCACTTAGTACGTCGGCTTAATTCACATGCTCAACTGCGCTTCTTTTGTAGGAAATCGACGTCGAAGTAGAACTCACGTCCAATCATCAAGGCCATTTTGAAATGTACGTTTGTCCCAATAATAATCCTGCCACGGAAGCTTCTCAATCATGTTTCGATAGGTGAGAGAACGTCTCTTTTTTTTTTTTTTTTTTTTTTTTTTTTCTTTATGTATATATTAAAATTTTTTTTTTTTTTTTTTTAATAGTCACATGCATAAATACAGTCAGCTTACGTGTTAATTTACACAAACGACAATTTTTCGTTTTGTCAAATTCAAATGTTTGGTTAAAAAAAATTATATTCAATTGTAAATACATGATTAAATTATAATATTGTTGTTTTTCATCGCGAATACAAAAATAAAACTTTAAAAATTCTTAGTCGGGCGTTAAGCCATTTAAAAAATTATTGTGATTTTTATTTCTTTCACTGGTTTTTAAAATCACTTGTAATAATAAAATGAGGTCATTTTAAATTACCCTTTTTCATAACTTGCTTGAAAATTTGATATTCAAGGTTTACGAAGTAAACGGACATATTTTCAAAGAAAAAAAAAAAAAAAAATGAAAAATAAAAAATAAAACTTAAATTCTTAAGCAATTAAATATAGTGTTAAAATTTGTAAATTACAAACGCGCTATACTTTCATTCAATAAAACGTAAATCTGTTTCGTGCTTATTTGTTAAAAAAAATATAAAGTAAGGATATTCATGTAATAGCGCTTCGTATTGTAAAAGATATGCCGTAAGTATTAATTTTAATCGCTTGAATATCCTTTTCCCAGTAATTCATTTAGCCCTGTATACAAACATTAGTAGTTATCGGAAATTTTTTCACGTATTTTTATCGCTGTTACTTGCATAAAAACTGGTTTATTAATGTGTTAAAATTTTAATGCACAAGATATGTACTTCGATACGAATTAAAGCGGCATATATAACACAAAAGGTAAAAATCACAAAATTCGTCGTATTTGACGATTTGAAACGAAAAAATTTTAAAATTAACGCCGTAATAATGTTGTAAAATTTTTAATCTTTAATTGTTAAAGGTATCCTCTTTATTTGTCGGGGACAAAAGATGTTCGATTTATAATTCCTACGGATTCCGAAAAAAAGGCCATTTTCCGTTACAAAGTCACCCTACCGCCTTATCTTACCTGTTCACAATGTGTTCTTCAATGGACTTATTATACAGGTAATTGATACGAGTTAAAAAAAAAAAAAAAAATAAAAAAATCATTAATATCTCTTAAAAATAAAAGAAAAAGAAAAAATGATAAATTAAAAGAATCATTGAAATAATTATGTAGAATAAAATATGATAATCCTCAATGTTTATATTTAAATTACGTATAAGTTTACCACGATCAATCCTTATCTATATATATATATATATATATATATAT
Organism: Chalcis sispes; assembly: GCA_949987625.1. Taxonomy (NCBI): domain Eukaryota; kingdom Metazoa; phylum Arthropoda; class Insecta; order Hymenoptera; family Chalcididae; genus Chalcis; species Chalcis sispes. The sequence goes on from OX465095.1 coordinate 67,897,618, forward strand.
GTATGTATGTATAACACTCATAATTGTATTTTACAACGTAGGAAACATGTGGGGCACATGCGACAACGGCACCGAAGCCGTCGGCTGCGGCACTCCCGAGACTTTTCGAAACTGCGCGGATGTAAGCATCGTGACGAGCGCCTCCGGTTTGCCGCCCGTATTCGTTCAGCAAGACAATCCATTCCTTTTGTATTACAGAGACGCTAATTCCCCCGGCAACGTTTTCCCTCTCGTTGTCAGGTATTATTTTATGTTTACACTCGTGTTAATATCCTTGGGATATTTTTTAACGATATATTATTACCTTATTATTATTCGAGTTTTGTAAATTAAATGCGATTTCTATCGTAAATTGAATTATAGGGTATTATCGAAACTTGAAATTAAATTCAAATTATGTACTCGTAATAAAACTTGTGAAATTTTTTAATATTCATATTGCTTATTACGATTGTAAAAATTCATCAAATTTATATTTATTTATTTTTTTATAAAAATTTTTTCGCCAAATTTTATTAGCTTGTGATTAAATTATATAAACAACGAAATATGTTATGAAAATCATCAAATCTTTTTTTTTTTTTCTTCTCTTTTTTTTCACAAAAAAAAAAAAAAGGACACGTTTTTAATTACAAATAAATAATATACGATAAATAATAAATATTTGGCAAAAAGATATTTTAATAATTGAAAAAAAAAAAAAAAAAAAAAAAAAAAAAAATTCCTTTTCAGATCACAAGTTTGTGCTTCAAACGATCTTTACCGTCGCATACCAGGAATGGATACGTGGTGTCAAACGAATTGCCTTCGTTATCCTCCAAATTGTCCCTCTTCTGCGTGCAATTGCCCGTAAGTTTAATTTTATAAATAAATCTATTTTTAACGTGAAAATTTTCGCGTTTAGATTATTCGTACTTGGGTGAAATAATTAATTATTTATTAACAGGGATACCTGCGAACCCATTGGAGAACTCGCTGATAAGGAAGGAGCTACCGCTTATTGTTTGGATCAATGTTTGGTCTACCCGTCGAAATGTCCATCGAAGAGATGCAGATGTTACTAATGCAATTAAACGATGAAGAAAAAAAAAAAAAAAAAAAAAAAAAAAAAAAAAAAAACACGTTGAACAAAGTACGACGAAAATTTTTAAAACGAGGTATTAAAAAAATATAATAATAATAATAATCGATCGAGCGCCTTTGTAGTTTTTCCATCAGAATATATCGAAAATACAATTCACCGTATTCGATGAATTTCGGCAGACAAAAAATATAATTTAATCGCGCTCGCTAATTTTACACGTATAAAGAATTCAAAAATTTCAACGATAAAACAAACGAGATTTCGATAAAACAATGAAAAATCTTGTTTTGCCATTATTTTTTCTCTTTATCTGTTTTTTTTTCGTTTGTTAGCTAAAGTCGTTGAGAGACTCTATAAATTTCGTCTAAATAACAAAAAGCCCAATTGACGTAAGCGATATTTTTTTAATGTTTTGAAAATTAAAGTTTCGTTGCTTTAATGGCTTTTTTTATCGACGATAAAACCCACCGATAAATTGTTCGGATGAGCGTCAGCGTATTCGCCTGTTTTAATTAATCTACTTTTGCTTGCCTGTAAAGAATTTTGACGAAAATGAAAAACAAAATTTTAATGGAAACTCCGTCGAATAATACTTTTATTTTTGAGTAACGTAGTTTGTGAAATTTTTTCGTAAAATTGTTTTAATCGCTATCGAAAAATATTTATGTTATTATAAGTTAATTATGTTATCTGTTTATTGAAAAAAATTTTGTAACCTCACGTATAAATTTACAAAGAATATGAGATTCGTAAAATCGAAAACACAATGTAAATCGTATATTTTTTTATATCTTTTATATATATATAGTAAATATACGTTTTATAAAAAATTACCATTTCGTTAATTGTGTGTTATTCGAGTTTTTCAACCGTCGATAATCGATTACAACTTTAGCTAACAAGATAATGTAATGTACATAAACTTATGGCATCACTATTCTCTAGTCTTCCGAACTAGAGAAAAAAGTCGAGTTCCTCGTTTCGTGGAACGATAAACGTGTGAAGCCAAGTTGAGGCTCTTGCGTGGCTCTTTTTTTTTTGTTTGAGTTTGATTGTAAAAAAAAAAAAAAAAAAAAAAAAAAAAAAAAAAAAAAAAAATAAATAAATAAATAAATTCAAAGGGTTAGCTGCTAAAGTATGAATAAATTAGCTGAAAGATATTAAATCTGTCGAGACATTTACTATATGATGTTATCGTTGTTGAGAATGAATTTTTAGCAGCAGATTGTATTGTAATATTGTTGAGCAAATAAAATATTGAAAAATTATCATAGTAGTTTATATTTTTACCTGGATTTTATTAATGATTCTTACAAATTTACGTTTTTAATCAATAAGATAATAAAATGCTTATAATTTTGTTTTGTTATTTGTTAAGACTTAATTTATCTGCCGAAATGTTTTTAATATTGATTTCATTCGGTGATATGAGATTTGAATTTAAAAAATTTATTTTCAACTTAAAAGTAAATAATTATTTAAAATATAGAAATACCTAGTATAAAATACTTGATTGAGTATAGAAAATATAATAATATAAATTTAATAATCAGAACGGTAGTAATTATATAAAAATAATTTTTACACCGCTTAAAGATTTTTTTTTTTTTTTTTTTTTTTTCAAACGTTAACGAAGCTTAATTATTGTCATATTTAAAATAATTCAATTTTTCTCAAATGTTAATTTCGAATAAAAGGAGAACAATCGATTAATTGACCAAAGGAAAAGAAAATTATTCTTTTAATTGTACGTCATCGTCGGTGGAGTCGTCGAGAGAGACAGAAACAGAAAGCGAAAGAGAGAGAGAGAGAGAGAGAGAGAGAATAAGAGAAAGGGCGAAGCTTAATATGAAGTCGAGCGTGAAGCAGAGAGATCAGCAAAACTTTTCCTCTAATCTCAAGTGGATGTAAATAGACTTCATCGGCTTTGTAACTTCATTCACAGTGCACATAATGCATCCGTTCGATATGCTTAGGTAGCTATTCTCTAACCTATATATATATACGTGTGTGTGTGTGTGTGTGTATATGTTATAGGTATATGTATACGTCGCCGTAAAGCCCAGAGGCGATATGCGCAACTGAGTTAACGGCGCTTCTCCGCAGTTTCGACAAAGTTGTAGTTATAAGTTATACGGCGTGTCAAGGTATTGTTAACGCTAAAGGAGAAGGCTCGATTAGTTACGAAAACATCTCTTCGTTGTCAGCCAATGGGCTGTCATACTTGTTATACCGCGTTAGATAAATGTAAGTCCCGATTTTCACGCTGTCCTATAATTGATTTTATACTTTATGTGCCTTGATTTTGGAAAATACAATCACATTCGATCGATAAATTGATATTAAAGTTAGAGTAAAATAATTTCCGTAACTCGGATGCATTACCATTCGAATATGATAAAAATTATTTATTTATTTGTTTTAAACAGAAAAATCACCGTGAAAGTAAATATTCGTTACGACCGCCAAACACAGGTATAAAAAATTTAAGTTGTCACAAGTGACGATGATGGCGAAAACATTGTTATTTTAAGTTTCATTTTAAATAATTTATATATACTTACCAATGTAGCTACAATATTTATTACTTTTACTTTTATTACTTTTTTTTATCAATAAATTTTTTTTATTAAAAAACTACTTTGTTCGTTTAATTAGCAGTTTGTTTAAAATATAAAGTTAAATTTTAATTTTCTCATATATACATATATATACACTTACTAAGCAAAAGCAAATGCATCGAATGTATATACTTTTTTTACCCGCAACTATGACTTGTTTACCATACAGAATTTTTATTCGCACATTAAATTTAAAAATTCCTTAACGACGATCCGTTTTTATAAAACAATGCGCAGTTAAAATTTTAATAAAAGTATTTTTTATTGATTGCGACCGAATCGCGCTTATTTCTTACAAGAAAGGTTGTCTCGTGATTCACAAAGTTGTAGAGCTGGTTGATAGTTTTGTATCGCACAATATCGGATGGATATATCTGCACATCGTTGTTGCATTCCTTGCTAAATTAGTAATCTCATGCGAATAAATTAATATTAAAGAAGAGAAAATTAGTTGAGCGGCAAAAAATATTTTTTGCGTCTAAATTAAAAAAAAGAAAAAAAAAAAAATAGTAATAATAATAATAATAATAATAATAAAAAATGAAAAATAAAAAAAAATTTTTATAATATGAAAATTGTTTATTTTTAGGCGTTTTATATAAATTTATTGTACTACATCTTGTTAAGAAAAGTATTTAAGATTTTATTGTATTAACTGAAAAGATATTATTTAATATTGAAATAAAATTGATTTTGTAAATAATAAAAAAAGAATAAATTAAAAGTATGATAAAGATTCAACTTAAACATTAAAGAGCAATTGAAAAAAATAACGATGAACTGGAAAGGGATAAAAACGTGTGCTAAGTCGATCGTTGCTGCATCATAAAAAACAGAATAATTTGCATAAAAAATTTCAAAAACATTAAATTGGTTAAAAAAAACACAAAAAAAAAAAAAAAAAAAAAAAAACAATAATTTTTAACGACATCGAAAAAGCGCTTTTTTATTCAACAATTAATGCAAGAATTTATAAGAAAAATGATTTTCTTTCCTCGAGTATTATTATGCATCGAAAAATCGACTGAACACTAAAAAGATTTGTTCGTGTTACATAAAACACCACAATCAATTTAATGGCACTATATTTTATATTAGGACATTCTATTTGACAGCTTACATATTAATGCATATATCATATATTATATATAATGCCTTTGCATTTATACATAATACATTATACACATCTGCGATTTAATGAAACAGTCGATTATTATTTACGCGTCGTTTCGATAACAGTTTTTTTTATTTTCGTATCCTTATATAGTTGTCCTCGTTTTTTTTTTTTTCTTTTTTTTCTTTTGTTTTTTGTAATTTCGCGATTCTCGCAATAACTTTATTTTTTCGCAATTTTTTAATCTCAATTATATATATTTATCATATTTCTTTTATGTAATTTTTGTTTTTTTTTTTTTTTTTTTTTTGTTTTTTTTTTTCTTTCTTTTCTTTTTAATAATCCACGGAAAACACCGTCCGCCGGTCTTCACCAAATAATCGTCGTGTATCTCTCTTGATTCATATACATTACATTGTTACTCCTTAACTAATTTTATTAAGATTCGCACGAGATGCGCCGGCGATTGTGAACCGTCGGCGGCACAAAAAAAGGCGATCACAAACTACGTATTCCTCGATCGCTAGTAACACTTTACAAAACTATATACACTAAAGCCCTTTACACTCTATAACGGTATAATTTTTCTAGCTAGTAACATTTTTTCATTTAATTTTCTGATTTGTTTTTTGTATTCTGCTTTTTTTTTCTTTTTTTTTCTTTTTTTTTTTCTTTTTTTTTTCTTTTTTTTTTCTTTTTTTTTTCTTTTTTTTTCTTTTTTTTTCTTTTCATCGTCTGTTATACTTATCAATTTCGCGCTCTCTCGATCCCTTTCGCTCCCATACATCTCGCAAAATTTTTCTTACTCTCGCACTCTTTCTTTTTATCTTTCTTTATCGCTTATACTTTCTACATACGCCTCCTTGCAACTTGTTTTTTTTTTTTTTTTTTCAATTTTCCACTTTCTTTTTCTCTCTTTCTCACTCACTTTTACGCGCGATAACTTTGATTTCACCTGTCGTCCCATTCGCTCCCCTCACGCACGCTTACATGTTTAATTATTATTATTATTATTTATTTATTTTTCTTTCTTCGTGTCAATAATTATTATTACGTTATTTTTTTTATAATAATATCATCTTCGGAGAAATAACATTAACGGAGCTCGAAAATAAAACGATGCTCGATGCACTTGCCCACTACTGCTTTAACGTAGTGTTTTTTTTTTTCCTTTTTTATTTTAAGATATATGTATATAAAGACATAACCTGATCATGGATTATTCACTGGTTATGACTTTTTTTATTAGTTTTTCTCATTTATCATCTTTTGCTTATTTTTCATTTACTTAAGTAGTCATCGATCTACCGCGCTACGCAGCTAATTTAACGTCCATAGTTTTTTTATCATACTTTGACAGTTTCTTTTATTTTTTTTTATTTATTTATTTTTAATTAGTCTTATATAACACTTCACATTATTTATTTATTATTATTATTATTACTTTTTTTTTTTTTTCATAAGCTTCCTTTACGTTTTTATCCTTTCGTTTTAATTTAACTCTGTTCTCGTTATCGTTATAATTACTTTACACGTGTTTGTGTGTGTGTGTTATAGATTTTTTTTTTTTTTTTGTTTTTTTTGTTGCATCGATTTATCCGTTTAACACAGCGCTAGTGTACACGTTTAAAATAATCATAATAATAATAATAACGATCGTAACGATCTCGTTTGTATAACGATCTATCCATATTCCATTTTTGTATTATTCGCATACATGACTTTTACCCGATTTTTTTTAAAACTCGCGCAATAAATTATCCTCCGATAACAACGTCGCTCATCAAGCGAGAGAGAGTGAGAGAGTTTGAAAGGCGAGAGATCGTCGATCATTGTCTCGTTCCATTTAAAACTCTCAATTGTTTTTTTCTTCATTATTTTTATGTATGTATATAGATTTTTTTTTTTTTTTTTTTTTGTTTTGTTTTTATCTTATCATTATTATTTAATTAAGAATATTTTTTCGCTCTTAAAACATCCAGTATATAATAATTCAGCACCTATGCGAAACTTTTGGAAGTGTCGGCGTTCAGGCGTTAAAGCGCGGTAAGGCCGGCGAACGTTTTGTTGATTTTCTTTTATTCATTTTTTTTTTTTTTTTCTTTTTTTGTCTCATATTTTTATATTCATATTTTGCATGTATTATACGAGCGTCTATGGCACTTACTTGAAAACGGCTCTTTGAACAAAGTAATATATATTTATTAATATATATATATATTTTTTTTTTTTTATATTTATTTCCTAACGACTGCTTTCAATTTTTCTTTATTGTACGATACTTATAAGCTGCTTCGACTTTTTTTGACGGAAAGTGAAATATCTCTATTTTTCTTATCCAATGTGTGTATATATATATATTTATATTTATAGCTTGCGCATGATGCTTTCGCTATTTGGCGCTTTAAGCTTTTCTAGATCCGCTGAATCACTTTTCAGTTTTATAGCTGTCTTTGTTTTATCACTTTGTAATACTCGATATTTTTCTTTACCTTATCATTTTTCTAATCTACTACGGCTTTTTAAAAGTGCATCGATGATTACTTTATTTGAATAGTTTATCGATATACGCAACAACTTATAAATGATTTTTTGTCAACACAATTTTTTTTCTCCAATTCTTTTAATTTCGTAGAGTTTCAACGATCATTTTTACACAAATATTTTTTTTTTTTTTTTTTTTTTTTTTGTTTCTCAGCTCATACTATAACATCATCGCGCTACGATATGATTAATTGAAAAGTGATTCGAGCCAGAACTTAATGAGATTTTTCTGAAAAAGAAAATCATTTCATTTTATCGCTTACAACTTCAAAAAATTACGTTTTGTCAAAAGTTGCGCAAGAGCACATCGCTCGAGCTTACATATGAAATTTTTTCTGCGCCTCGTCGACAATCCATACAACAATAATAATAATGTAGAACACGCAAAAACATTTCGAGCTATGAACGCGAATGTCTCGTCTCGCCGATGATGATGACATATATATATATATATATATATATATATATATATATATACGGCAAATAATTAAAAATTAAAAATCACGGTATTTAATTTTTCTCACCACCGCAACAAAAGTCCGCGGCTAATCAAAAAAATTCTAATTCATCATTTTTGTTTTGTTTTTTTGTCCCCTTAGTCTTTCATTATCGATAACAAACGGTTCGCGCGAGTATCTAACATATTTTCTCTCCTCTTGTACTTGCACGATCCAAGATGGCTAACAACACGAAGAGTGAGCGAGACGAATAGAAATGGTTTTTTTTTTTTTTATTTTGAAACCACTGCGAATTAATCGAACGATGACAAAGAGTCAAAAGGGCGTCGGGACGCGCGCGACTTGCATAACGTGATTTCGTGCTTCGGGGAGACGCGATAAACGATGACCTTAAAATCATACAATTATCATCATTATTTCATTCTTTTTTTTTTTATCTTCTTTTTAAATTTTTATTACAATCTTTTTGCAATTATTTATTTTATTTAATTTTTTTCAATCGAGTTGAATCTGACTTCAAGTTTGAGAGAGAGAGAGAGAGAGAGAGAGAACGAGGGGTGCACACTCAAGGTAATCGAATCGAGCGGGCGGACGATTAACACAATTGGTTTTTCTCTCCTATTTATCGTCGTCGTTTATTTCTTCATCTGTTTCGTCTTCTTTGTTTTTTTTTTTTTTTTTTTTTGAATTTTCATTTTTCTGTGGTTTATTTCTTCAGGTACGATTTCAGTCTTCCAATTAAGCTATCCAAGAATCATTCCTTTGCGCGTACTTATGAAAATTGTCCTGATTAATTATTAGCCAAGACAAATTTTATTTTTTTTTTTTTTATTTTTATTATTTTTCTAATAAAACAAAATAATCAATAATAAAAATTCATTTTAAAATAAATAAATTGATATTTAAAACTTGTTACTGTTTACTGCAAGATATGAGTACAAATTTTATGTAATACTTCTAATCAGTTTCACAATTTTTGTGCTCAATTGTTAATTTTTCTTTAACCTAACGACTAAACATATGTTATTCATTAAATAATTATAAAATATTTAAATTTACTTTGTACGCTTTATATTTTAAAATTTGTACATTTTAGGATTTGTGCTGTTAAAATGTCAAGGAATTGATAAATTGATCGAATTCTAAACTTAAAGTAAATATTTATAAACAATAGGCACTTTAACAAAGAATTCTTATCAAAATTTGCGTTGACTTATAATAACTGGCACGATTTTCAAAGTTTTAGAAAGGAATGAAATATTAAATCGAATGGTTTAAGCAAATATTACGTTAATCACTTATATATTTTCTATTAAAACATTAAAAAATATAACTTATAAAAAAAAAAAAAAAAAAATAAATAAATAATTAAGTGGAACGTAAAATACAGTCTTTTTTCTTTACCGCATTTCAAAGTATAGTTTGCAACCAATTGCATTTATTATTATTAGACAAGAATCACAATTTCAAAGTACGTAAATTTACTTACATTTAATAATTTTATATTATTGTAGAATATAATTGCTTTGTTAACAAGAAAATAACTAAAGAAGATTTACACAGTATTAAAAAGTTATCACGTTTTCATATATAAATGATTTAGAGGCTTACAATAAATGTACTTTGCATTTTCGAGTGTCATTCGAGTGTCGAGAAATGAGTTTTAAAGAAGTTAATTCATCGGACGAAGTGCCGAGCACAAGCTGATTTGAAATGTTTAATATTCTTAATCTAATTTTTGACAGACGTATTCACTTTAAACTAAAAGTCTAAATAATGAATAGTAATGCTAATAATATTTAAACTATCATCAATGTCTTATTATAAACGAAAACATTAGCTTACTTAATTAAAAAGAAAAAATTTAACGACAGTTTTAAACTGAGCCTCGACAAAAACTTTAAAATCGACAGGCTCGGGTACGTCAGCATTCGGTGTTTCTTTTTGTAAATAGCTGAATTCCGCCCCTCGTGGTAATTTTTTTTTTTTTTGTTTTTTGTTTTTTTATAATGTACATTTTATTTTTAAAATAAACGGTTAAACATAAACAGAACTAGGTAACGACGAAGGAAAAATTGAGTAGATTGTAAACTTGCGTGTGCCCCCTCGATACTCGGTGTATGTATGCGATGGCTTTTACGTAATAATAATAATAATAATAATAATAATAATAATAATAATTTATAATAATAATAATAATAATATCGTTCGATATCAACCGTACACACACACACACACACACACACACACACACACACACACACACACACACACACACACGCACGCACGCACGCACGCACGCACACATACACACACACACACACACACACACACACACACACACACACACACACACACAGTGGCTGCTGCCCTTCTTGATCAAGCCCGAATGGTTTACCAAGGTTACCATGCAACCTCCATCCATTTCATAATCCCATTACTCCCTGCTCTAATCTCATTGATTGGAGAAGATAACATTACATTTCGGGAGGAGATGGATAGGTTCAAGTCAATCAAACACTTAGTGGAGAATTGCCCCTATCTGGGACTGAGGGGTCAGATTCCTACAGCCCAAACGATAAGTCAATTCCCTTTACTCACATATTGTGGGATTAAGTATCACAGGAAGTCTTTGACTACTGAACAAGAGAGGCAATCTTTTGAAAAATACAAATTGGGTGATGTGAAGGTTCATCTCAAAAGTGCCAATGATCTAGAAGTGGCAAAATCCATCATCAACGCCCTACAGCCTCCCAACATAATATCCTTAGCCTCTTTGGTCACAATTTTACCATTAGAGAAAACAAAGAGTCTAATGGAAAATAAGAGCCCCGAGATCAACAAGCTAGTGCTGAAAGAATTGAGAGATCGGACCAACAAAGGTCCATGGGCCAGGGATATAATTGATAAGGAGAATGCTGAACTGGTTAAGAAGATGATAGAGGAAGGCACAGCTATTTTGAGGAAGCAAGTAGACGATGTATTTGAGAGT